>CM014733.1:74984666-76184666 GCA_004329165.1 Spatholobus suberectus
GCTGCTTATAGGTTTCTTGTCCTTAAAAGTGATATCATTGATTGCAATACCATAGTAGAAACTAAGAATGCTGAGTTTTTTAAGGACATATTCCCTTTAAAGTTAAGTACTAGTTCTTCACAACTTGGAGAAGCCCTTAGTGAAACTGTGGTTGAGGATTTAAGGAGGAGTAAAAGACAAAGGAAAAAGACATCTTTTGGAGATGACTTTTACACCTATCTAGTTCAAGATGATCTTATGAGTTATTTGGAAGCTGTTAATTATTCTAATGCAAAATTGTGGGAAGAAGCTATTAAGATTGAAATTGACTCAATTAAGAAAAATAATACTTGGACATTAGTGGACCTACCTAAAGGAGCAAAACCAATTGAATGTAAGTAGATCTTTAAGAGAAAGTACAACCCCGATGGATCTATAGAGAAGTATAAGGCAAGGTTAGTAGCTAAAGGTTTTACCCAAAAACAAGATGTAGACTACTTTGATACCTTTGCTCCTGTGACTAGGATTTCCTCTATCCGAGTATTGATAGCTTTAGCGCCTATTCATAAGCTTGTGATTCATCAGATGGACGTAAAGACTGCTTTCTTGAATGATGACCAAGAAGAAGAGATTTACATGACTCAACCTAAAGGGTGTGTGGTTCCTGGTTAAGAGAACAAAGTGTGCAAACTTTTAAAGTCCCTGTATGGTCTAAAACAAGCACCAAAACAATGGCATGAGAAATTTGGTCACATTTTACTTGGTGATGGTTTTTCTTCTAGTAATGCTGATAAATGTGTGTACACTAAAGTTGTGAATGGTGATTGTGTGATTATGTGCTTATATGTGAATGACATGCTAATTTTTAGTACATGCAATGATATAGTTTTTAAAACTAAATCTTTCCTTGCATCTAAATTTGATATGAAAGACATGGGTGAAGCAAGTGTAATTTTGGGAGTTAGAGTTGTAAGGAAGGGTGATAGTATATTGCTATCCCACGAACATTATGTTGAGAAACTTCTTAGGAAGTTTGGTTATTATAACTCTAAGTCAATGAGTACCCCTTACGATGCTAACTCTCAACTAAAGAAATATAGAGGAGATTCTATTGCTCAATTTCAGTATGCCCAAATTATTGGGAGCATACTACATTTAATGAATTTTTCTAGACCTGATATTGCTTATGCAGTAGGCAAACTGAGTAGATGTACTTAGAGTCCTAATCAGGACCATTGAGATGCACTTACGAGACTCATGAGATACTTGAGAGGTACCATAGATTATGGTATTGAATATAGTGGATTTGTCGCTATGCTAGAAGGGTACAGTGATGCTAACTGGATCTCTGATTCAGATAAGACAAAATCTACTGGTGGATATGTGTTTACACTCGATGGTGGTGCAGTTTCATGGAAATCAGCCAGGCAAACAATTATTACTAGATAAACAATGGAGTTAGAGTTTATAGCTCTTGAGATGGCTGGTAGTGAGGCTGAATGGTTGAGAAACTTCTTAGTAAACATTCCTTTGGGAATGAAACCAACACCATTAGTATCAATGGGAAAAATAGACGTATACAACTGAGACATAATGTGGTACAGTAGCTGTAACACCCCTATTTTTGGAAAAGGGTAAAATGACTATCTTGCCCCTAGAAGGACTAGAAAATTGAGAAAATAGATAAAAATAGTTAGAAGTGTCTAAAATTTATTTTTAAGTCATTTATGTGCTTAGAATAATTAATAATAATTTTAGAAATTTATTAAGACAATTTTTGTGAAAAGACCCAAATACCCCTAATTGACTGCGAGAGCAGACTAGAGACTTTTGACTTCAAAGTATTTTATAATTTTATACTAGGTGTATTTTAATTATAAAATTTTTATTTTGAAATAAAAATAGTAAAAAATGTAACACTCTTATTTCAGCTTTTCAACTATTTTTCTGATAATTGACTATGTAATTCTGAAAAATCGAGAAGGAATTTCAAAATTTTGATTCCCACCATTATGCTCAAAATTTCAAGAGCTATTTAATAGTAATTTGTAATAATTTTTCCGAGTCAGAGCTCGAAGAAATTAGAAAATAACGATTTTGTCCCTATTTTTCAACATTAAGGGCTGATATGAGAAAAAAATTCAATTGACATTAAAATGTCAATTTGAGCTTGGAATCATGTCATATATATTAAAATATAATTTTGAAAATTTTCTGGAATTTCTGTGTAAAATGACCAAAATGCCCCCTAGGTGTTTGATAAGCCAGCCAGTATTGGTTTGACATCCAAAAAAGGTGAAATTGTAATTTCAATTTATTTATAGGTGAAATATTTAATTTTAAAATTTCCCTAAAATTTTGGTATTTATTGAATTAAAATAGATTTATTATGAATTTTTTTAGTTTAAAATACAAAATAAATAGATAAAATTTGAAATAAATTAATTAAAATTAAAATTAATTATTAGAAATTTATTTTTGATGAAAAATAATGTATTTGTCCATTTTTACATTTAATTGCATTTTTTTTATATTAAAAGTCAAAATTTTCAAGTTTGGGCGATTTTATCGGTACCAGTTAATTTATTTGCAGATAAAATTAACATCTAGATGTTGGACAGCTAAGGGAGCACGTCCACAACCTAGAAATAGCTGATTCATCACTCTAACTTTGATGTGTGTCCCTAAATTAATTAAAAATAAATCAAAAATGAGATTTATGACATAATGGCTTATGTCATCAAAGTGGACACCTAACCTCATTTTTTCTCTATAAATAGGCATGTCTTTGGACATTATTTTCACCATTCTTCTCCTCCATAAGCTAGAGAGCCTCTCTCTCTAAAATATTCTCTCTCTAGAAATTTTTCTTATTTAGTTTTTATGTTAAAATTTTGCTAGTTTTCAACTAGTAGAATTTCTCCTCCTAGAAGCTTTGCACCAACAATTCCATCCTCTTCATCAACCACTTAGAGGTAATGGGGGGAGTGGGGTTGGTTCTAAATTATTGTCACTTTGCATGTTGGTAGGAAGGGTTTCCCCTTAAACCCATTTAGGCTTAAGTTTTATTATTGTTTAATGTTAAACTTTAATTTTTACTAAGTTGTTACTTTGCCCAAATTTAGATTATTAAATCATGATTACTAAATTATTGCTATGCTCAAATTTAAATTATGAAATTATATTTGCTAAGCTGTTACTCTGTTCAATTTTAGAAAATTAAAATGCATTTACTAAGCTGTTATTCTGCTCAAATTTAAAATTAAAATGTATTTATTTTGTCGTTATTCTACCAAAATTTTAGTAAGTAAATTATAATTGCTATGTTATTATTCTGCTAAAATTTTATATGATTACTAAATCATTATTCTGTTAAAATTATGATATTGTGCAATCTCTGCAATATAAGGTAGAAATATTGATTGTACTAGTGCTCAAATTAAATGAGACCAGGGAAACCTCTGTTTGAGAAATTAGGAAGTGATAAATTAGTGAGTAATGTAAAGCAAGTGACATGCAGTGGCATGGCACCCTGCTAGGGAAGCTACAGTTTGGTACACTGCGGGATGAAAGGCAGGACCCATGGTTAGGTCTAGAGGGTATGGTATCGAGTGGTGAGTGTCCTAATAGCCAAGGTAGCGTTCTTGAACTGGGACAATGACTTAACCAACTTGATAACCCTGACAACTGCTCAACATCACCAGGATTGGTAAGAGTATACCTCTATAAATGGATATCCTACATTGTTATTTTGTTCCTCAATGATGATGAGGACTGTACCATGAGATGATGTTGAGAGACGTATATGTACTCTCAATCACTTCCAGGTTCTGTTAAGAACTATTACCCACTAATGGAAAGTATGGATCCATATCGAGTCAAGGATTGTATAACATAGAATAAACTTTAGGTTCTCTTTTTATTGTCAACTGTATTTATTTGTATTGTGTGGTAGAATTCCTCCTATACATGTAAAAGTGACATTAGAAAAAATCACCTCACTCAATTACTTTTTCTTTTATGCATGATTGATCGCGGTTAATGAAGAGCCGACTATTGATGAAGACCTATAAGGCTAATCTGATAGTTTGTTATTTTATGGGATATGGTAGACAGGACACTGCTTTGACTAGGATCTTTTTGATGTACTGGGAATAAGTAGTAACTATTTTTAAGTATATTTCAATCTCCCTGTATTTCATTTATTTTTTTAATTATGAAATTATGATGTACTGCTCCACGATAAATACATACAGATTTTATTCTTTATTGTCGTTTTCAAATTCTATTAAATTTACAAATTTTCTATCATTAAAAGCGGAGAAAAATTTTACTCGCATTTTTAAATAAGTAAATAAGTATGGGTTATGTTCAGTGTAAATGGGTGTCACAGCAGCTGTTAAAGGATAGAATAATTTCCGTTGATTATGTGAAGTTAGAAGGAAACTTAGCAAATCCTTTGACAAAACCCCTAGGGAGGAAAATGATATTTGAAACATCAAGGGGAATGGGACTTAAGCCACTTGAAAACAAACAAGTGATGGTAACCCAACCTTTGTGATTGGAGATCCCATAAAGAAGGTTCAATGGGAAGAACAAGTCACTTGTTAGTTCTGCTAGCACTAAAATCAATTTGAGTTGATTTTTGTCCTTTCCTATGATGTGAGAAAGTGCTAGACACTGCATTAATGAGAGGTTAAGCTTTATAGTAAAGCTTTGTACAGTTGAGAAAGGTTTACAGTTTATAAAGCTTTTAAATGATTTTCATATCCCTTATGGGTGGTGTATGATTTGCAACATACACTTGATGAAATCACCTATGTGAGTGTCAAGTGGGGTCGTTTGTATGAGATATTGGCAAGATCTCTAGAGCACTCATGAATACCGAGCGTGCGCGTGGTCTAGTAGCAAAACAACTATAACGGCAAGGATTGTGGGGGTATAATGCGATTGATAAACCGTTATCACATGTCAAGTGTTTTTGGTTCAATAGCTTGCTACACCAACTACGCTATGTGTTAAGTCTTATCAATCTAGGTCTGGTTCAATAGCTTGCTACACCAGGTCTAACACATTACATCCTATTAGAGAATCTAGTATTTTTCTTCTTTTCTTTCCTTTCTATTTAAGGAGAAGCTTACCTTTTGTTCTAGATGAGGTGTTCTTCATATTCTTTTATTCATTGCACTCATAGAACACCTTGTTGGAATTTTATATACCAATAATTAATATGGGCTAATATTATAAGACAATTATATTAGCTATTTATCATTAGTGGGCTTTATTTTATGTGGTTAAATTAAGTGAGCCCATTAAACTTCTAAATAAGATGATATGGACTTAAATGAGCAGATATCAGTGTTGGTCCATTAGGGGATAATGAGAACCCTATTTGGTTAACACACTATAAGAAAGCTATGGTTCCCAATATATTGAATCACTAAAAAGTCATACTCCCTTCTCCCTATTTGAAGAAAGGCTAAGATCCCATCGGAAACTCAAGAGATTCTGTTGAGGAAGAACCATAAAGCCACTGGCTTTTTTTGTTCGTGTTCGTGATTAATTGCCTAAGATTTGTGAAGAATACTTAGATCAAGAACCGACTATGGATCTAGGTATTTATCCTATCCTTAGTAATCTAGCATGATGTAGATCCTATATGAAAAAAAAAAGAATGAATTGTTTTTGATATATGCATGCTTTTGTGATTATATCGCTTTCGTCTAAAGATCTCTTAAATCAAAGATTAAAACATGTCTTAAAAGAATTATTTCTAACAAGTGGTATCAGACCAGTCTTTAATGTTAGGTTATTAGGTTTCAAGTTTCCAATTATTTACTTTCTGAATGGGTTTTTCTTGAATGTGTTTGATGTATAGTTTTTTAAACCTCTTTTTTTTATTAACACTCGAGTTTGTTGTTGTTACAAACAACAACAATAGTAAAAGGTATAAAGAAGGAAAGAATTGGTGTTATATAAGGTTTTCGGATTATAAAGAATCAGTGATTACTTGATTTAGGAATCACAGAATAAAGGCTTGGTAAATGGCTAATGTATATTGATTTGTGCATCACCTTTTTTTTGTTGATTATGGCCGTGAAGCTATATATATTTATATATGGATATATGGATATGGTTTTTTGTAAATCAGTGGATAAAGACCATGGCTAGTAGATTGCCGTGAAGTATTTTTTTTATATTATATAAGGATTTTTTTTCTTTGCTATTTATGAATTAGATAAATGGCTAATTGGAGTCAATATTTGCTAATAAAGGCAATGACATCAATGAGTTGCAATTTACGTGATATACATAAATCGATTTTATATTGATTTCTTTATATTAGATGGATATTGATTTGGATCAAGGATACATTTAAAATTGTTAATTCGATATATTAACATATATTGATTTAAAATTGATGATTTATTTTTTGATTACATGTATATATATCTTTTGGAATCTTGATTTTGATTCAGTATATATATATATATATATATATGATCAATTTTGGTATATATGGATCCAGAAGATTCGGTGTAAACGGCATATTTTATATATGTATTGATTGTGAAGTAATTTATTTTATAAATAGTAAGATTGACGTCAATTATTTTTTGATATTCTCGTAAAGAAATATATATTTATATATATGTGATTTATTGTGTTTTCTAGATTGTTCAATTTACTAGTATATTGTTGATGTATTTAGAGAATATGGAATTGAATGAGAAATTGATGTCAACGCTTATGCTTGATTTGGACAAATTTAGACCTTTCCCATTTTTATTATTGTCTGGTAATTTTGGTTCGATTAGTTGAAACAACATGTTGCCAAAGTAACCTCTGTTGCGTAGGTTGATTCGATTGAATTTACATAGATGTTGCATGGAATTATTCATGCGAATTGTGCTCGGCCCAAAGAAAGACACAATTTGGCCGGATAATTACATGCTTGCAATGGTAAACGTGTGGTGATTATAAAGATTGGTTTTCCATGTGAACAATGGAGTGTCTAAAGACAACTATTGTTTGACAGGACTTATCACCAATGTTTGATCATTGTGTCAAGAGTACTACTTGCAGTTAGTTCTTTCAATCCAAAGATTAGGGATTAACGATGCGTTAGGTATCTTGTTTAGGTCTTTAAATTTGCCATAAAGATTGATTGTGCATGTCTTATCAATTATCTTTTGACATGATCACTAATGTTATTGTATGTTTATTGTTCTCTCTTTAGTTACTACCACTACCGCTCCTAACTTCATTACTCAAATCAATAGAATCCCAATGTTGAATGGGACGAACTTCAAGTCATGGAAAGAGGCTGTAGAAATTGTTCTCGGTTGTATGGACTTGGATCTGGCACAGAGGACGGAATGACTCACTTCCACTCTGCAGAACTCTAATAAGGCAAAAATTGAGAGGTGGGATCGATCCAACTGAATGTGCCTCATGATCATCAAACGCTCCATTTCGGAGGCATTTCGGGGCTCAATTGCTGAGAGCGAGAATGCTAAGAAGTTCCTAGAGGCAATAGAGCAATTCTTTGCCAAGAATGAAAAGGCTGAGATGAGTAGTCATTTGGCTAAACTCTCTCTATGAGGTATAAAGGTAAAAGGAACATAAAGGAGTACATTATGGAGATGTCTAATCTCGCATCAAAACTCAAGGAACTAAAGTTAGAGCTTTTTAAGGATTTGCTTGTGTACTTGGTTTTGATCTCACTTCTTACATACTTTGGGCAAGTTCAAAGTGAGTAATAACACTCAAAAGGATAAATAGTCTCTCAATGAGCTTATATTTCACTGTGTGCAAGAGGAAGAGAGACTACAGAGGGATAAAACTAAAAGTGTTCATTTGGCTTCGACCTCTCAGAATAAGAAGAGGAAGAAACACAAGGAAACTGTGAAAAGTTGTTCTTAAAAGAAGAAGCTGAAGAAGCAAGATAAGGAATTTGCTTACTTCTTCTGCAAGAAGTCAGATACATGAAGAAAGACTATTCTAAGTACGCCGCTTGGTGTGCAAAGAAGGGTAAACTTTTCACTTTTGTTTGTTCTGAAGTTAATTTAGTTTCTATTCCCAAGGACACTTGGTGGGTAGATTCTGGTGCTACTACTCACATAAGTATGTCTATGCAAGGTTGCTTGTGGAGTCGTCCGCTAAGTGATACTAAAAGATTCATCTATGTGGGCGATGGCAACAAAGTTGAAGTTGAAGCTATAGGAACTTTTATATTACTTTTAAAGACTAGTTTTTTATTTGGATTTGGTTGAGACATATGTTGTACCGTCTATTAGACGAAATTTAATTTTTATTTTTATTTTGGACAAATTTGGTTAGTTTTGTTCATTTCAAAATAATAAAGTTAGTCTCTCTTATGATTCAAATATTGTTGGTTATGGGTCTTTAATTGACAATTTTTATATGCTTGATATTAAGCGTTCCTATAATGAGATATTGTAAACAGATTCGCATGGTATGAAATGTAAATTAAATGAGAATTCTGCCACTTTATGGTATAAGCGCTTAGGCCATATCTCTAAACAGAGAATTTAAAGGCTAGTGTCGGAGGAAATTCTTGGACCCTTAAATTTGTCAGACTTCTAAGTTTGTGTTGAGTGTATTAAAGGTAAACAAACAAACAAAAGAAATTTAGGTGTCGAAAGAGCAAAGGATGTCTTAGAACTAATACACACGGATACTATGGTCCTTTTCCTACGGATTCATGGAATGGAGAAAGGTACTTTATTACGTTCATAGATGATTACTTGAGGTACAGGTTACCTTTATTTAATTCATGAGAAGTCTCAATCTCTAAACTTTTTCAAGTTTTTCAAAGCTGAATTAAACTTCAACTAGGAAAGACAGTTAAGGCTGTCAAATCTAACTGTGGTGGTGAATACTATGGTAGATATGTCGAATCAGGTGAACAACATCCAGGGCCCTTCGCAATTTCCTTAATGAATGTGGAATCGTTCTACAATACACTATGCCGGGCAAACCCAGCATGAATGGAGTTGCAGAACGACGAAACCGGACTCTTAAGGATATGGTAAGGACTATAATTAGTCATTTTTCTCTACTAGAGTCACTTTGGGGAGAGGCATGCAGTTTATATCATCAACAAGGTACCAAGTAAAGTAGTTGCTAAAACCTCTTATGAGCTATGGACTGGGAAAAAGCCCAGCATTAGGCACATGCGAATTTGGGGATGTCCAGCTGAAGTAAGGCCTTATAGGCTGAATAAGGGTAAGCTAAACTCAAGATCTGATTAGCTACTACTTTGTTGGTTATGTTGAACGTTCTCGCGGGTATAAGTTTTACAACCCCACTACAAAATCCTTCTTTAAGATGGGGAATGCAAGATTCCTTGAGGAAGTTGAGTTTGGAAGGGAAGAAACATAATAAGTGTTGTCTTTGAAGAAGAACCTGTCATTGGCAATGAACAAGTCTTCGCACCTATCATTGTTCAAGAAGCATATCCAGTAATTAATAATGATGTTATTCCTAACATCACTCAAGAACAAGACAACACTGAGATTTCTCCCCAAGCACCACTTATAGTTCAAATTCAATAGCCTCAAGAAGTGCCACTAAGGAGATCCATTAGGGAAAGGAGGAGTGTAATTTCAAATGATTATGTTGTATTTCTTCAAGAACATGAGGATGGCATTGGCTTGATTGAGGAAGATTTAATCAACTTTAGTCAAGCTATGCAAAGTTCTAACTCTCAAAAGTGGATTGATGCCATGAATGACAAGATGAAATCGATGACTAACAATGACGTTTGGGATTTCGTCAAATTGCCTGAAAGTATGAAACCCATTAGTTATAAATGGATATTTAAAACCAAAAGGGATTCAAAAGGTAATGTTGAGAGATATAAAGCTCGTCTTGTTTCCAAAGGCTTTACTTAAAAAGAAGGCATTGATTATAAAGAAACTTTCTCTTTGGTTTCTTTGAAAGACTCTCTTAGGACTATAATGACACTTGTAGCTCATTTTAATTTAGAGCTACATCAGATGGATGTAAAAATTGCGTTTCTAAATGGCAACATTGATGAAACAATCTATATGGTGCAACCAGAAAACTTTGTTTCAGGCAATCCAAAGTCCATGGTGTGCAAACTAAAGAAATCCATCTATGGCCTTAAATAGGTTTCTCGTTAATGGTATTACAAATTTCATCAAGTTATTACCTCATATGGTTTTGAGGCAAATTTGATTGATGATTGCGTACACCAAAAGTTTAGTAGGAGTAAATTTGTCTTTCTAGTATTATATGTTAATGACATCTTGCTAGCTAGTAATGATATAGGCTTATTGCACGAAACCAAGAAATTTTTCTCGAAAAATTTTGAGATGAAAGATCTTGGGGACGCCTCCTTTATCTTAGGAATCCAAATAATTAGAGATCGTTCTCAAGGTATTCTTGGATTATCACAAAAGAGCTATATCGATACAGTTTTGGATAGATTCGGCATGAAAGATAGTAAACCAGGAGATACACTAGTTGCTAAAGGAGACAAGTTTAGTCTAAAATAGTGCCCCGTTACTGATCCTGAAAAGGAGAGATGTAAAAGATTCCTTATGCTTTCACTATAGGGAGTCTTATGTATGCTCAAATTTGCACTTGTCCGAACATAACATCTATAGTGGGAGTCCTGGGGAGATATATGAGTAATCCTGGTATGTAGCTATTGGAAAGCAGTGAAGTGCGTGATGCGCTATTTGAAGAGAACAAGAAACTACATGCTTACATATCGAAAGTTTGACAATTTAGAGATCATTGGTTACTCTAACTTTGATTTTGCGGGATGCCCCGATAGCAGACGCTCCACATCAGGCTACATCTACATGTTGGCTAGAGGAGTTATTTCTTGAAAGTCTATTAAACAGACTCTTATAGCTTCTTCGATCATGGCAGTGGAGTTTGTGGCTTGCTATAAGGCATCAAACCATGGGTTATGGTTGCAAAATTTTGTCACAGGCTTATGCGTGATTAACATCGTTGAGAGGCCACTCAAAATTTATTGTGACAATAAATTAGCAGTGCTCTACTCCAACAATAATAGGAGTTCTATGAAGTCGAAATTTATCGACATTAAGTACCTTGTAGTTAAGGAAATAGTTCAGGAAAAACAGATTTCAATAGAACATATAGGGATAGATTTTATGCTTGTTGATCCATTAACTAAGGGCTTGACACCTAAGGTCTTTCACGAGCATGTAGCTTATATAGGTGTTGTCACTGAGGTTGCCTTAGTTTAATGGGAGTCTTTCTTTATGTTCTATGTTTATTTGATACAAACTTTATGTTATTTCTTTTTCTTTTCTTTTTTGCAGAAATAAAGATTATGTGTGCAAAATTATTTTGTGCTTAAGGACTTTGGATTGATCTCACTAAAGACTAAAGTTGGACCAGTTGGAAATAGGCATGATTGAGATCACATTGCATGTAATTTCATGCTGCTCATCCACATTGATCTATGTCATTAAGTGTGTTAATGTGGTGGTCATTGGAGTTTAGTCACATTTTACAGTAGTGACGAAAGTCGTAGTGGTTCCATTATTGATGTATAAGATGGACCAGATTGTTGAAGTGGAAGTCTAAAGATAAATAGCGTACGGACGCGCGCCTAAAGAATTGTGATATAATTGTTACAATATGTAGCCTAAGTGGGAGATTGTTGGAATTTTATATTCCAATAATTGATATGGGCTAATATTATAAGACAATTATATTAGTTATTTATCATTAGTGGACTTTATTTTATGTGGTCAAATTAAGTAAGCCCATTAGACTTCTAAATAAGATGATATGAACTTAAATGAATAGATGTCAGTGTTGGCCTGTTAAGGGATAATGAGAACCCTATTAAATTAACACACTGTAAGAAGCTATGGTCCCCAATATACTGAATCACTGAAAAGTCATACTCCTTTCTCCCCATCTGAAGAGAGGCTAAGGTCCCATCGAGAACTGAAGAGATTCGGTTGAGGAAGAACCATAAAGCCATTGACTTTCTTTAATCGTGTTCATGATTAATTGCCTCGAAGATTCTGTGAAAAATGCTTAGATCAGGAATCAACTATGGAGCCAGGTATTTATCCTATCCTTAGTAATCCAGCATGATGTAAATCCTATGTGAAAAAAAAAGAACGGGTGGTTCTTGATATATACATGCTTTTGTGATTATATCGTTTCCGCCTAAAGATCTCTTAAATCAAAGATTAAAGCATGCATTTAAAGAATTATTTCTAACACACCTCACACATACACTACACTCATTTACCTCATTGCATTCACTAATACACACTACACTCACAGAACACCTCACACACATTTAGCTCACTGCACTTACTGATCTCCACACACACTAAATTGCACTCACAGAACACCTCACACACACTATACACACTTAACTTTTGTCATTAGGAGATACTTGCTTGTAAAGAGGTGTCCCAACAAGTGAAGAGGAATAGAACATTAAAGAATGGTGGATCCTTCCGTAGTGAGGGGTCCATAACTATTGTTAAACATGCACTTTGTATGATAAGTATAAAATTATTTTAAATTTTATTTAATTTATAAATTATCAATTTTTTTACCAATTAGAAAGTTTGTAAAATGAGCACTTCTACCAAACTAGGGTAAGTTAACTTTGAATCATATATAATTAACTTACTTTAATTTACATTATCTAATTAGTTTTATTTAACAATAATTATAGAAAAATTTTAAGGTAATATTCTCTCTCAGTCTCTCGTAGCCTCAAATGAGACTTGGACCTCCTTAGATCCCTAACAACAAGAGATGGAGTGCTTGAAGATATGAAAACAAAAATGTAATATAGGGAGTTTCTTTATTTTTCTTCTTTTGAAGCTTGTACTATATTTGAACTAATGCAAAATATAGGTAAATAGCAATTTTGCAAAAAGATAGAAAAAATTGAGACAGACTAAGACATAATTATCTTATTTAAGTAATTTTTATATTATGTTAAATTATCTTTATAGTTAGAGGCTTTAAGATTATTAAATAATTCGATATAGTTTTTTTGTAGTAGATCGAATAAATTATAAAATGCTCAAATCACAAAACATCAATATTTGCACATTTTTTCTCATAAATTTTACATAAATACACAATTGTAACTATGGCTAGTTGTGATTTGAAGAAAGTGCTATTGAATACAGAAGGTTTTAGAGTACATGGATGTCAGGGGATAAAAAAAGGTCAATTCATATCGAGGGTAGATAGCTTACTGCGCCCAAATATAATATGTAAAACATCTACCACATTATTATTAATTTTAAGGTGACTCCTGAACAGTTAATCTTCCATTAAAATAACGTTAACAAAAAATTATACAATTTACGTATAACTACGCAGATAGTTTGGCATCAGTTGAAAATGTTGTGTAAAAGAGCATTAATTTAGGTACATCAAAGAATTAATATCTCAAATGGATATGGGCTGACTTGAGTACCGTGGACTTTTGCGAAGGACACATAACACATTACAGCAGATATTCAAGTGGGTTCACCAAGAGCCACGTGCCCCACAATTGTCCCCACTTGCCTTGCGTTCAGAATCAAAACGAAGTGAAATGTGTGCTAAACTCAACACCAAAGTTGACAAATATTAAAAATCCAAGCATGAGATGTCAATCCCGTTATACGATTGATTTTTTTTTTTTGAAGATTAGGTTAAGATCCACATGGCCATTTATCTCTTCACCTACGCCACCTGTGAATACTAGACAATTGAGGGTTATTTAAGATATTCCACGTAAAAATGGAGTTAAACAACTTTATCAAAAATGATTGGTGTAATTTTTCATATTGTATCAACCATTTTTAAATATATAGAAAATTCCACCAATCATTTTTGATAAAGTTGTTTAACCCTATTTTTACTTGGGAATAAGTTAGACAACCCTAGACAATTGATACATCAAGGCCCATTTGGGATGGTTTTTAGTTGTGAATTTCAAAAATTTCAAAAGCTGCAATTAGTTTTTAGTTTTTAAAAATTAGTTTTAGTTTTTTCTCAAATTTTTGGTTTCAATATAAACTTATTTTATTTTTTTTTATTTTGTTAAAATTAGTTTAAGGGTATGTTTTTGTGGTGGTCGAAAAGGTGGCGGTAGTAGTGGTGGTGACGATGACAGTGACAGTGGCGGTGGCGTTGATGATCGTGATGGTGATGTTAGTGGTAGCAACAGTGGCGACAACGGTGTTAGTAGTGGTAGTGGGAAGAGCCATTGTCAAATATAATGACATGTACTTTTTTAAAACTAAAAACTAGATTCACAAAAAAAAATTCTTGGTTTTGAAAATGAATGTAAAAGTGTTTTAAAATCGAATTAAAAACCATTTCAGCTCCATTTTAGGCATACGTGTTTTGTTTTGAAAATTAAATTTAAAAACCAAAAACAAAAAAGTCAATCACCCCAAACGAGTCCTAAACCATTGGTTTTATCAAGTATTTTTTTATGAGAAAATAAGTTATGCACTGAAAGTATAAAGTAGTTTTACACTGTCATTCAATCACAAATTAGAATATATGGTAAGTTTGTTAACCTTTACAGTAATTATCTTTAAAGTCATATCAACAATAATTTTTAATTAATTGACAGTATAAAATTTTTTACACTAACAATATATAGCCATTAAACTCTTTTTTACTTGGTGTTCATACTTTTTAGTTTTTAGGTATAAGGTTAATCTTCGATTATATTTTATTGTGAATTAAATATGAATTTAAATTCCATAATATTGCAGAAATTTTTTAATCTTAAACTCAAAATTACTTGTCATTGTAGTTATCTTTGCAATTTCATCATGTAGTTAAAATTTTCCAGGCACGTGCTCAGGACTAATTAAAAACTTCGGTTGATTTGCGGGAACGAACAAAAAAATAATTGTTTTTTATTACTACGCACGACTTTTATGCTCTTACTTTAAGCTACGTTTTTTAAATGCTAAATGAAGCATTTATTTGGGGACCATAAATGAACTTGCATATTGAAGTATAGAAATCTACTAATTAACTGGTTGATCATCAATGTACTCTCTCTCTCTCTCTTTCCCATTTTGTTTGACATTTAAGGTTTTGATAGAAGAATTAAGAAATGTAATTAATATTTTAGATTTCAGGACAATTAGTATTATGTAACTTTCTACTCCTTTAATCTCAAAATAAGTGTTATTTTAGGTTTTTTTTACACAGATCAAGAAAAGCTAATAAATAGATGAAAGAGAATAATAATTTTACAAAATTATCCTTATTATTTTTGTTAGAAACGATGCAGTACAACAGTAACAATCTACTTATATTATGAGGGGTATTAATGGAAAAATAATTAATACTATATTAAAAAACTAAAATGATATTTATTTTGGGACTTATTTTTTCTTTTTACATGACACTTATTTTGATATAGAGAGAGTAATATACTCCCTATCTTTCATATTAATAGTAGATTCTTTTTCCTTTATACTTCTTTTTTATTTTCTCATTTTACAATAAATGTGTAAGGATATAATAGAAAAATAAATATTTAATATTTTATTGATATTCTAAAATGACAATCAAAATAGGACTTCTTCTTTTTTTTTGCTAAAACATCAAACAATTAACGAATTAGTTTTGATGTAGTTAGTATAAAATTACATTATCATGTTATGGCAGTTATTGGCATATTAAAAACCTGAATTATATTAACAATCATATAAACTTTAGGATGTAAAATATACGAGACAAACTTTAGCGTGCACGAACACGCACATACACATACACATAGAGAGAGAATTTTATTGGAATGCATTGATAATGTAATTTTTTTTAACTATTATTTAATTATTAATTATATAATTTGAAAATTTAATTTTTGTATTAATTAATTTAAAAATATCTAAATTGATTTTTAATTAGTTAAAAATATAAAAATTTAATTGTGTATCTAGATATAAATTTTGTTTAATTTATTTCACTTAATAAATTTTTATATATTTTGAATTTAAAATTTTATATAATTTGAAAATTATTTAATATTTCATCAACCAATTTTATTTCGATGTATAATATATTTTTAATTAACGTATAAACACATTCAACTTAAGATGAATATTCGAGAATTTGATCACGCTATCCGTATGCCCGCACCATGGGCAACATCAAGTGTTGTTTCTTTTTTAAGTTTTATCAAACAACAAGTATTTTTTTAAAATTAATTTCACGTTACGTGCATGGGATGACACAAATGGTACCATTTGTGTCTCTCAGAGAAGGCTCCCACTTGTGTCTCTTAGAGGAGGATCTCACTTTAATCTGTGGAATAAAAATCTTATCCAAAAAGGACTTACCCATTTGGTTTTTCGGCTTAAGGGGGATGTATTATAATCCAGGAGTGGACTGTACTCACTCGTGACATATTTTGTGATTGCCATAAATTCTTTTGTATGATTCTACAAAAACAAAAACAAAAAAAAATATTATCTTAATTTTAATTAATAAAAGTGAGTATACAGTGAATTATTTTAATTTTATAATAATACATTTAAATAAAAACAATGGTTGAACTCCATTTTCGTCATTTTAGTTTTTTATAAACTATTGCATTAACTTATTCAGTTTTTTAAAATTCGTTTACACCTTATCGGAACATTATAATTTGTGATGTTTATTAACGCAACTATTAACATTGGTCAGGAAAATAAAGATAAAAATTATAAAAGAAAGGTTCATTCTATTAAAAATATAATTAACCATTATTTAATACTTATTTTTTCAATATTTAATATTTTAACCAATATTTTAAGATACTTACAAGTAAGAAACTATTTCAAATGCATAAAATTATACTGCTACATACAAACAGACACATCCCAAGATTGTAATAATCGCAAAAATTAAATACAAAAAGTTAAGGTTAAAACTGGCAGAGTAGAGCGTAAGGATAGGAGCGAGCGAGTAGTCGAGTAGAGTATTCGCTACACTACAGAGACATACGTCACGTTCAGGTGGGTGACGGGGTAACATGACGTACATGTACAATTGTACACTCCTCTACGCCGGCTCGCACCCGATGATTGCACCTTCGGAATCAAAAAAGAAAAACGAAACCTAATCCTTCATAATAAAACAAAGGAAATAACAAAATGAACTCGAATACCAAATCCAACCTCCCCCTAACTTGTCCCAATCCACATGCTTTGGCCACTACTTGGTCTTGCCTTGCTTGCAGCTCTAGATAGATCATAGTAGGAGCCTAGTAAAATCTATAAACAAAAAAAAAGTTTCAACTTGGTACCACTACACTAATTCTTTTTCTACCTGAAAATTAATAATGAATCGTACAAATTAATTTAGTAAAGTAAACAATATACTATTATTCTTTAAAATATGATGAAGTACAACACTCCATACGAAAATTTAAAAAATTGTACTAATTATAAAATTTTTCTCGTAAAGCAGTAAAAAGGCTTCTTCTCTGGGTGGCGGCGATTCCAGCTCCAGCGTGTGGAAACTGTAGAGCAGCGCACAATCACCAATGTCGATTCTCATCTCTTTCTGGATACATACTGCTCTCTGTACTCTTCGAAAAATGTTATTCACGTGTATATTAATTAGTAACATATAAAAAATAAAATAGATAATACGATACCATAGAAATTAAGATGTAAAAATTAAAAATATCTTTATCAAAAAAAAGATTAAAAATATCATGTAAATATGTATGGGTATAATTGATGTTCCTCTACTGGTCCCGGTACAGATAACAACTAAAGAAACCAACAACACTACCTCCACCAAACCAAACACAAAAACCCACAACATGGGTTATACTTAAATTAAAACACGGTCGTTTTTTATATGCATCCACAGATCCACTCACTTAATAATTACTACTCTAGTTTTCTCTTCTCTCTCTATCTAATTCTAATCTAATCCAACCACCACCGGGTGTATGTGTGTGTGTGTGTCCCCTTCAACACCCTTTCTCCCCTTCTTAGCTGTACTAGTCTTTTGGTCCTTCCACCTCTTTCGTCGTTTCTTCACCTTGCAAAAATACAAACCACCGTTCATAAATCATAACAACCCTTATTTTCTCTCTCTCTCTCTTTCCCAAACACACTCACAATTTTCGGAACTTAATTAGAATGCCGGCTTGGTGGAGCAGAAAGTGGAGCAAGAGCAAGGAGGAGCACGAGGAGGTGGAGGAGGATGAGGAGGAAGAGCCACGTGGCGGTTTTCAATTGAATTTCATGAAATCACCGGTCACCGTTCGGAGCGGTGACAGGGACAAGAACAAGAGTAAGAAGACGACGACGAAGAAGAAGCCGAAGAGTTTCGACGAGAAGCTGAAAGGGGTTCCGTTGCCTCGTCCCACGCACAGTCAGAGCGACCAAATGTTTGGATCTCTTTCGATGTCGGGTTCCAGCGTCAGTTCCTCCAACTCCTTCGATGATCACCCAATTTCGCCTCAGTTTAATGCCATCAGGTTCGGGTTCTGATTCCTTCGTCGATTTTCGAGACCGAACTGTACCCAATCATTAATCGCATAAAGTGCAGTGATTACTGATTGATTCCCTTTCTCTCTCCACTGCCTTTTACTTTTTCTTTTTTTTTTCCCCTTTTTTCTTTGTTTTTTAAATTAAAAAATAAAATCACCGGTTTTGCATATAGAATTGTTTCTTATTATGACTGAAAAATTGGCAATTTATTCATACTTTGAGGAGTCTGTTGATGGAAATATTTGTTAATAGATAGAAAGTTAACTACCTCCTCCTGTGCCTAATTTTGCTTTAGATTTCTTAGTTATTATCAAGGATTTAAATAGCTGTTGCAATTTCTCCCCGATCCTTGATATTGTGGGAAACTGCTGATAAATGTGGCCGATGTGGTTGCGGAGAGTAAACAAATCTTGATGTTGCGGACAAAATAACGGTTGCGGACTGTTAATTAAAACCTTGGTTATTATGAATTGTAGGGTATGTGACTGATAAATGGTTGAGATTATAATCTGTAATTCTTAGGGCTAATGGTGTAAGGGACAGAGAGAATATGGAATGTTCAGTGTGCTTTTCCAAACTGGTGCTAAACTGATTCATGTTACTTGTTTATGCAGAGGACAAGATGAGGTGAGGTTCAATGTGAGGTCAAAAAGTCCAGGTCCTGGGTCAAGAGGACCTACCAGTCCTACCTCAGCGCTTCATCCAAGGTTGCATGTTTTGAGACTTGACTCTCCTACGGGGAAGCAAGACGAGGGAAGCAGTAAATGTCATCCCTTGCCCCTTCCGCCGGGCTCTCCAACTAGTCCTTCTTCTGTACTTTCGAACACCCGAGCAAATGGACCGTTGGAAAGCCCTACCAGCAATGTGTCCAAATGGAGAAAAGGAAAGCTTCTAGGACGGGGAACATTTGGGCATGTATATCTGGGATTCAATAGGTAACTTTATTATTTTATAAACTATGAGGTTGTTAAAATCTATTCCTTTGATTTTCAAATCAACAGTTATAGTTCCACACTTTATCCTCCAAAGTGCATTTCTCACTTTAGAGGTGTCAAATTCTAAGAACTAAACATTACGGTGGCAATTGTTATTGGAAATAACAAAAATCTGACATTCAGGTGCAAAGATGTTTACATAGTTATTTCATCATTATTCTTTCAGAATGTGTACTCTCTGCCCCTATGTCCATATTCCGGACAACTTACTGAAACTGTTTCTATTCCGCTTCCTATGTTCGACAGTGAAAATGGACAAATGTGTGCAATAAAAGAAGTCAAGGTTGTCTCCGATGATCAAACATCAAGAGAGTGCCTCAAACAACTTAACCAGGTAATTTTGATATTTTCTCTAAAGATTTATACATGATGCTCTAACACATAACATAGTACTCTTTCAGCTCTTCTTTATGCTGTTGCATTGGAGTTTACTTTGATATGTCCAGTTATCATTTTATAGTCCACAAGGTTATAACACATTCTCTATTTCGTTACAGGAGATAAATTTGCTAAATCAGCTTTCACACCCAAATATTGTTCAATACTACGGGAGTGAACTGGTATGCTAGAATATTCAAAGTTTAAAATCATTTTAACCATGTATATACCTAATATAGCCGTGAGCACACACAAAAGAGAAATTGAAGAATTGCCATCATCGTGTATATACCTAATATATATGCCATGTTTTCAGGTAGAAGAATCACTTTCTGTATATTTGGAATATGTTTCTGGTGGTTCTATCCATAAATTACTTCAGGAGTATGGTCCATTTAAGGAGCCTGTTATTCAAAATTATGCCAGGCAGATTGTCTCTGGACTTGCCTATCTGCATGGCAGAAATACAGTACACAGGTAATTTGATTATTCCTACTCAATTTCTAACACGACATTTAAGCTTCTTTATTCTCTTGCATATTATCATCATGTTTTTCTTTTGGCAGGGATATCAAAGGGGCGAACATACTAGTTGATCCTAATGGTGAAATCAAACTGGCAGACTTTGGAATGGCTAAACATGTATGTTCATCTTATCCTGTAAACAACAAATTACTCCTGGCTCACTTCAGAAGTAAACTACATCTATTGCTTTGTTAGAAAAATAATTAACAACACACGTGATGTAAAATTAGGTGAGAATTGTTACTTAAAAGTATTTCTCTTGCACAAGGTTAAAATTAGCAATTCTACTGATTCCTAGTAGCAGAGACATCTCCTCCTCTCTCTCGGATGCACTTGCTCCCTCTCACACATTTGTGCACTCCCAGTCTCTCACATAGAGCTGGAGAGCTGGCACAGCACACATACAACACTCACACGTGCAGGATGTATTCCTCTCCCTCAAACACAAACTCTGTCTCTCTTCAGTGTTTTATATTTTAATATTAGATTGTTCTGCTACAAAGAAAACGTGATCTAGAGAGCTTAAAAAAATGATTTTGTATTTTGATTAATTTCTGATGTATGATGGATTGTCCCTGACATTTTATGGTTCTGAACCAGATAAATTCTTCTGCCTCGATGCTTTCATTCAAAGGAAGTCCATACTGGATGGCACCTGAGGTAAATTGTTTTTCCTATTCTTCTCCAATTTTGAAATTTCTTTAAAGTGAGAACATTCTTCCCTCCTCTCCCTCTTCTTCTTTCTCACCATAATTACTGTATAATGGTATTCTCTTTCTTAGGTTGTAATGAATACAAATGGCTATACTCTTCCAGTTGATATATGGAGCTTGGGATGCACAATTATTGAAATGGCAACATCAAAACCTCCTTGGAGTCAGTATGAAGGGGTGAGATATTGGATATTTCAGAACTAGCCTTTACTTGTATGTTCCTGTTTGATGGATTTGAATGACCAAAATTGTTTTTATGTTGGATTGAACAGGTAGCTGCCATATTTAAAATTGGGAACAGCAAAGATATGCCTGAAATCCCCGAGCATCTTTCAAATGAGGCGAAGAATTTCATCAAGCAATGCTTACAAAGGGACCCATTAGCTCGCCCAACAGCCCAAAAGTTACTAGACCACCCCTTCATTCAAGATCAGTCAGCAACAAAAGCTGCAAATGTCAGCATAACCAGAGATGCTTTCCCTTACATGTTTGATGGAAGCCGGACACCGGTATATAGACTTTGATATTTATTTATTTTCTTTGAAAAGTCATGTTACTTCTAACATGCTAGTTCCATTCTCATAAAGTTAACATGCTGCAATTGTCTTGAAGTTTATATGACTCAAGATGTTATAGAGTACTTGATAATACGACTGCATGATATCAACAGACTTTGTTATTATCTACATGCCAAGTCACCATGATTCAATGTCAGGATATCATATCGTGGCTTGTTTAGGTCTTTTTGTCATGTATGCAGTATGTAGATGCATCATGTAGTCCATCTCATGTGTAGTATTATTTAACTCCGAAGTAACTGAATGTAAATACGATGTAGTATATATGAAGTGGTATACGAGAATCATTAGTGGAAAGTAAGTGTGATTTGTTGTTTGGTTGTAACTATAGAGAGAGGTGTTACACACAAATACTGCTATACAGTGAAAGAAAAAGACAACGGTGATTGTTTTTCACATGTATGGATTGGTCGTTATGTTTCTTCATAATAACCTATTAGGCTACATACATTTCCTTTGGGATTTGATCCTCTTGCTTTGCTTTTGGTTGTTGTTGGCTTGTTGCAATGTATATCACATGTATCGGTTGAGTTTATATGGCACAAATTCCAGAGATAGTTGAAGTTGGAGAATAAACAAAGAAGGCAGCCATAGCCTTGTTTTGAGTGAAAAGGGAAATATATGAATATAACATCGTAGTGGAGAATATAGCATAGAGAGCTTAATGTTGTCAAAGAATTATGTGAAGGATCCCCACTAGTTTTTGAGTAAGGATTTTTCTTTTTTTAATAGTTATGATATTGAAGGTTTATTTTGTTGTTTTCTGTCATGTCAGTTTGTCCAAATTCCTGTAAAATTTTAAGCATGGTACTCACCAAGTCCCTTTGGAACTACTTGATCCTGGGATCAAATCCCAACCAGGACACTTTACTAGTATGTTAGCCTACCTGCCTTCTTATAACAGGTCTCAGACCTCTTTTGTAACAAACATAAAATAAAGATGTCACAAATTTAACGCACATATTTCTTGCACTGAATGATGTGATTTCAAAGTTGAACTTTCTGAATAGCTATTTCTATTGCTAATGTTGAGCTGGAGTTAACTTTTTCATCATTTGTATCTGTTTGCAGCCTGTGTTAGAGTCTCATTCCAATCGAACAAGTATAACCTCACTTGATGGAGATTATGCATCAAAGCCAGCTTTTACAGCTGCACGTGCAATAAGGAGTCCAAGGTAAAATATCCCACCTGTTGTTAATTATAATTAAGGAACGAATTTGCAGCGCGATACATTCATCATTTCTATGTTATTTGGACTGACATTCTATTGTAATTCCCTTGTTCAGAGATAACACAAGAATGATCACATCTTTACCAGTATCTCCTTCTTCAAGTCCATTGCGACGGTTCGGGCCAACACATCAGAGCTGTTTCTTTTCTCCTCCTCATCCAGCGTACACAATAATGGGACAAAATAGTTACACTTTGAATGACATGTCCTCATATCCAGTGAGATCAAATTCCCCGTTCACTCTTGATCCTTGGCTTGAAACATCTCGATACAAAGCCAATACACCACCTGGTGGATCTCCAAGAATGAGACTCATTTGAGTTGCGATTGTAAATACCTATAGAACTAAAATATTTCTACCTCTCCCCAGTGGTCTGTGGTTGAACTTCAATCTGGACTCTGGAGCACAAACTACCCAAAAGATTCTGGTCAATTCTTTATACATGAGAACCAGATGACGGAAGAAATGATTCTGGCCCTAAGCTCTCGGTGCATTGGATTGGGGAGACGGAGACCTTGCTGCTGGTAACAATTTATTGATTATTGTAAATGCAATGTGCTTACTGTGTTTGTAGTAACGTTTATGTTGTATAATACTAATTCGTGGCAGAATAAAAAATAAAAAAAGTAATTTTCATACCCACTCTTTTCATTTTGAATTAGAAATTCTATTTGAGATTAGATACTTGTACGGGAGCGTGAACAATTGGCTGACTGGCATTATGGGGTCAGAAGTGTTTGGTTCACTTTCATATGAAACTTGTGAGGTAGAAGCTGTTTGGGTTGGCCATTGGCGTTGGCGTTGGTGTTGGCTCGCATTTGGAGAAAAAAATTGCCACCGACCTTTTTGAGTTTGACTTTGTTTCATGTAATTTTATTGTTCTCAAATGTCATTATAATTGGTTTAATATGAAAATTCTCTTGGAAATGGAGAAGTTGATCATGCATTTTAGGTCATACCCCGCGTTGTTCTCTATTTTTTTTTTATATATTTTTAAACATATTTTTCATTATTAACTAAAATTTAATGGAAATAATGACATTACGTGAGATTCGTTCTATTTTTTAATAAACCTCATTCATAATTTCTAATACTTCATCCATATTATTTGTCCTTTAATGCACACTTCTTAAAAAGTTATTATCTATAAGATTTACTGATATAATGACTTTCTTTCACGAAAATATCTTTGCTAAAAAAATTTAAATGTAATTATGAATCAATTAAACATTTATGTGAGGCACCAATAAATAAAGATACTACTAAAAAATAATTACTTTTTTTTCTTATTTTTTTAAAATGATAGATAATGCCTTCATTTCCATTTATCTAGCCACTTGAGGAGAAAAAAATTGTTCCTATTTATCACTCTTTATACAAATCTAAGATAATGTTAATTCACTAATGAGTGCAAATTAATTGATACGAGATTGTTTCAACTTAACTAGTGCGTCAAATTTGGGTTATGGACATGTAATTACTTTAAATAGAAAGAACTTTATCATCTATAATGATTATATCCTATTTGAACAGGATTACCTCCTGTAAAAGATACATATAGTTTCGTACAAAAAAATGTTAATTACAACTTTCTCAATTATACCTTTATGCTAATTCTTAAGTAGTGATAAATGCTCTACTATTGAGAAGAGATTTTATAAACAAGATAAAAGATATAATAGGAAGTTTAAAAAATAATTATCATAAAAATAAAACATTAATTATATTTCTTAATTTATGTGTTTCTTGTCTTAGTAGATGCATAAATAGAAAAAGAGGTAATATTTTTTTTTGGGTGAACCTAGATCTCAGGATATCTTCTAACTTAGAGTCAATAACTAATTTTTTGAAATACTGAGATTCATTTGAAAGAATAATCTCTCCCAACATATATTTTTCTATACATAAGGACTTGAAAATTGAATCCTTAACCACATGTTTAAAGGACAAGGTTATATATCATGTTACACCATATTGACCTAATTCTTGTATATTTACATATTTATTATAAAAGAGAGAAAATGAATAATAAAATTTATAGTAAAAAATTAAAAATAATTTTAATATAAATAAAAATATTAATTATATTTTTTTAATTTATGTGTCATCTTTTAAAGTGAAGAAATAAGAGAGGACCAACTTGAAACTAACAAATACTACTTCCGTTCTTTTTTATCTTCTGTTTAAGATTTTATACACAAATCAAAAAATGCAATAAATTTTTTTGTTTTCCATAAATTAGTTTTGAAGTTTCCTACCATACTCTTTTTTATCTTTACTCTACAATAAATACAAACTAGTTGTAAATGTATAAATTAATTAAAAATTAGGTAAAAAAAAATAAGAGTATAATTGATAAAGAAATAATTAATATTATCTTGAACTTTAAAAATGACAGATAAATAAAAACAAAAAATTTCTAAAAAATCATAAGTAAAATGGAACTGGGGAGTATCAATAGGGATAAATGCCTGTGCTTTTTTTTTTTTTCGGGTTTTTAAAAACAATTTTCATTTTAATTTCGTGATGCTTGTTCGTGAAGCAAATGCACAATAGTGGTTTTCTGAATCAGAAAGAGATACTCGGAAAAAGAAACTGAATCGCACACGCCCTAACATTACAACTTTCTTTCTTACTTGCAGCACTTCTGCTAACCTTTCTTCTTCAATTTTCCTTTGGATTTCGTTCATTAGGTAATATACAAATGACAAATCTCTCTTTATTTACTATATATTTTATTTTAATAATACATTTCTTGTTCTTAATGAAATGAAATCAATGTGTAATATTATTATTATTATTATTATTTTGTGGGTGATGATGGGTTTTTGACGTGTGCGTGATTGATTCAGTTGAGTGCGATGGATTCGAGCTCGGGGCATCAAGAATTCGATTATTTGTTCAAGTTGTTGATGATTGGAGACTCTGGGGTTGGCAAGAGTAGTCTTCTTCTCAGTTTCACCTCCGATGCTTTTGAAGATCTCTCCCCCACTATTGGTCCTCTGATTTCTCCTTTGATTTGTATATTACAATAGCCATTTATGCACCTTTGTGTCTTATTTGATTTGATGATGCCCCCTACAGGTGTTGATTTTAAGGTCAAATATGTGATGATGGGGGGTAAAAAGCTTAAGCTTGCAATTTGGGATACTGGTATTCACTTGTATTATTTATTGTTAGTGCTTCACTTTGTTGTTATTCCTTTCTTGAAATCTTTGCCTATTGGTACTGCTGAATTGTAGATATGGCAGTCATGGAGGACTTTTGCATTGTTAGTCTTATTGTGGTGGCCAATTCCATATTTGATTGATTCTGCTTGTTTTTTAATAATGCAGCTGGTCAGGAGAGATTCAGAACACTGACTAGTTCTTACTACCGAGGGGCGCAAGGAATCATCATGGGTAAGTTTCTCTGCTCCATTTTTGGACTTGCCATCTTCCCCAATTGTACATTTATTGGATTAGGTGAAATGCCTTGAATGACAACCTAGACTAGAAAGTATTCAAAGATAGAATATTGTTCAGTGTTCAGTCTTCACATATTCTTATTAAGTTGGCACTGCTTATGGTGAATTCCTGTAAATTGAAATCTTCCCCATTGGTTTCAGTGAAAGGACAGTAAGAATTATGATTTTTAGTGTCTACACGTTGAAATAGCATATGTTTATGCATCACCATAATGCCCTTCTTTGACATTTTTACATGCATTGAAATAAATTTTGAAATCAATACTCATTTACTTAAATTTGGATTTTGGCATTTTTTAGGGACAGATGTAAGCCGTTTGCCTTTCTTTTAAAACTAAACCCATGACCTTACTCTTGGGTAATCTAATACGTTATGTTTTATGCTTTTAGGTAGTTAGTTACTTGCTGGGAGGAGTTAAAGACAAAACTTTCCCATGCTAGGTTATGAAATTGCGTCCTTATTTCATCCATCATTAAAGCTTTTTTGTTGCCTTACATAATCAAAATGCATGGTTACTTGCAAATTAACTCGCATCTTACCTCTTTTAGATGATTTTTCTGACCTCTTCAGGGAAAGTTTGGTGACCTGATGATCCTGATTCTTAGCATACCATATCTATATCTATTCTAATCAATCCAATTTTTATTGATTTATTGTGAGAGTTGACTATCATTCATGTTGCTTGGGAAAATTTTGCTTTGAGGACTGGTATGGATATTAGTGAGTAATCCTGGAATCACTTGGTTTGTCAGTGAATTACTGTCGTCCAATTGATCTGTGGTAATTCAATGACCAAACTGGAATTTTCATTCTGTTATTGATTGGTTTACCACGAAATGGATGCAATATCTGTATTAGATGCAACGTGTTTAATGGTCATTGGAAACTGGGAGATGTCCCTTCCTACAAGCTGATGTATTGTTGAAATTTGGCTTTTGGATTAGGTGCTAAATTTGTTCCTTGGTGCAGTTTATGATGTAACCCGGCGAGACACATTTACAAATCTTTCTGAAATTTGGGCAAAGGAAATAGACCTTTATTCAACAAATCAAGATTGCATCAAGATGCTTGTTGGAAACAAAGTAGATAAGGTATCTTTATTTAAGAAGTTTACAATCATATGCTCCCCTTATATAGTGTAGGATGTCCACGCTTTAGTTGTTCAAAATCAATGTCATTCCAGTGTAAGTTTTCTTCCTTTTGGAGACCTTGGATTCCAAGTCAATGCAAATTTTTAAGAAATTTTTGCACAGATAAAATACTATCAAATATCTTTTAACCAATTTATGTCTTTTCATCCTATAAGCTATCTTTTAACCAATTTATGTTCTTTTCATTTTAAAGTTTTGCTGCAAGGGTGGAGGGTGAAATCCTTTGCTACTGTGTTCTGTTTGTGGCAGTCACGATTTTTTATGATGGATTGTTAATACCTGAATTTTAATCAAATGTCTTCTCCCTTCCATCTGTTATGTAACATTTTTTTCTTCCCCTGTATTCAATTAGGTTGTCAGCATGTCTTTGTAGGGAAGTTTCTATTACAGATTTACAAGGGGATTTGAGAGCTCTTATGATATAAAGCACTTGTCTTTTGTTTCATTTGTTTTGTGTTTTTGCTTCTGGTTCTTCTAGCAATGCTGCTTATCTTCGTTGAAGTAATGACTTAAAAAAAAAGGGTCTATTGGATGTCAATAGAGGAAAGTATATTGAAATCTAGCAAAAAGAAGATAAGGAGGCAGGCTTGATTGCATGCATTTATATGGTATTTAGTATTTACAGAAATACAGATCCTGAATTGCATGGACTCCATTTTGGCCAGTCAGCTTTACAATTCTAGCTTCAACACTTGCATGTGTCTAGTCAGCTACATGTCCCATTTGTTTCTTGTTCCAACTTCTGCATCATATCATAGCTTATTACTGAATTTTCTTTTCTTGCATTCCATTAGAGGACTTGACATGCATGATGGTGATATTTGTTTTTCAGGAGGGTGATAGAGTTGTGACAAAGAAAGAGGGAATAGACTTTGCCAGGGAATATGGTTGCCTATTTATTGAATGCAGTGCTAAAACTCGAGTTAACGTTCAGCAATGCTTTGAAGAGCTTGTTTTGAAGGTATGTTAAGCGACACATATTGGTGTGCTGCATAAATTCATTATGAATGTAAAAATGCTACCATCATAGTTAGAAGGCTATGGTAAATCTTTTTCTGTACTCTCTTTCTCTATATGTGTGTGTGGTTTGAAACACAGAAATGTTTTAGAAAACTCCCTCTGCAGTCATGCGAATGGAGTTTTTTTCACGCAAGTTCAATGGCTGACAATAAATAGATATAATTGACACAAGTTGAGAACTAAAGAAAATTTGGTTTAGGGGGCAGGGGCACAATGAAATGGTTGCATCTTTTGAATTGTGATGACCAATAGCTGATGATGACCACGGTATTGCATTGTTCTTTTATTTTTATTTTTCCTTTGGGTGTGTGCAGATTCTGGATACACCTAGCCTCTTAGCCGAGGGCTCAAAGGGTGTAAAAAAGAACATTTTTAAGGACAGGCCACCCCAGTCTGATGCATCCACAAGTAGTTGTTGCTGATTTGAAGAAGCTGTTTCACTCAAAAAAACCTGCATTTTAAGAATTAGGATCTCCAACAGAAGGGCGCTACATCCATTTTCAGAATCTGAACATAATTTGCTGGTCTAGCATCAGAGGAAGCCATTTTTTTCTTTTCAGATTCCTGTTTTGTCTGGAATATTAGATGTAACATAATGATGATGGTTGGTTGTCTGCAATTTTATTTTCTTTCTGGATTTCTCGTTTGTCAGAGTCACATTTAATTTCATATGTAGACGTGCAAATTAAAAAAAAAAATATCATGGATATCATCTGATATAGTTTTTTCAAAGGAATCCAATTTAAATTATATATGTCTAGGCAGTTATATTGCTTCATCACTGTTGTTGTGGCTGTGCCTGAGCAATATAAGAGCAAGGATTGGCGACAGCTAGATTGCTATAAAGATATTTGTCTCCTGTTATCTCAATGTGTTGGACAGGATCAAATGGTGTGAAATCTGTATTGTAATGCACAATTCCCCGTCTTCAATGTACGCGTTGTAGATTTAATAGTATCGAATGGTGTGAAATCTAAATTCATTCTCGTTCTTCTCGGTTAAGCCGCTGAAATTGCTAAATTGACTAGGAATATCTTTATGTAAACTTATTTTAATTTTTCATGTTCAGAAGTTTTCAAACAAACTAAATTTAATATTTATTTTGTATTATAAAAAGAGCATGGCTACGGTGGACCGACATGTGGTTTACGGTGATTTACCTTTATTTACCGTTAGATTAATCTATTCTAACACGGTTTTATTTACATCTGCTAAATACACTAGATCAATCCCTCCACCGTCACTTTTTTATTCCCTTCTATTCCATTGCACTCTTACTCACGACACCCTCTTTCCCGTTCGTGCTCATCTCTTTGAGCTACGAAGGGCATGCACCGTTAAGGTCACCAACGCACCCCGTGGTGGTGCACTTGTCGCCGAAGCCGCCTTGCGAGACCACCAACATGGGCACGTTGTAGCCGTCGACCAGGCTCATGTCGAAGAAATCGAGGCCTCTAGCGCTGTTGAGGGTGAACACCGCCAAGGTGGTCGGCGACGTGGCCCTGTTGCCGACGCATTCGAGCGTGTCGAAGATGCAGTTACCGGTGACACACGAGAACTTGCAGTGGAGTCTTTGGAGCATAACGTTCGACCCTTGAAATGACCACCCCAGCATTGCATATCTAAGTTTTTGCTTTGCTTTGCTTGTCTTTGGTTGATTGCAGGTCCTATGGAGGTTGTTGATTGCAGACCTGAGTTTTTGCTGTGTTGCTTTGCTTGTCTTTGGTTGATTACAGGTCTCGTGGGGGTAGTTGGTTGTCTATTCGGGACTATGTGCAACCCACTTCGGAAAAGTCGGAGATTGTTGGTAGTTGGAGGCAAAAATGGAATGGGTGGGTTGTTGGCGTCGGCGAGATCGCCGGAGAGGAGGGTGGAGGTGGTGAGAGAAAAAAAAAATGAAACGCCATTGCCGGAAATCACCTTTTGGTGGGGCAAATGGTGGTTCTGAGGGAAAGAAGGTTGAAGAGGTATAATCTAGTATGAAAGGTGTAAGGTATGATTACGAAGTTTAGATGAATCTAATGGTAGATAAAGATGGTGTACTGTAAACCACGTCCACGGTAGAATTCATCTATTAAAAATTTATATCAAGATTTTCAATGCTACTTAACTTTTTTACAATTTTATTTCACCAAACGTGCTGTTCATCTTCTACTTCTAGTCACTTGTGTTAATCACTCAATTTTCAGACTTGAATGGAATCACAAGATTTTCAATTAGTTATTTCTAAATTACAATCCTTGTTTTTCAATGTGTGCGTTGTGCCTTTTTACACATGTTAATGATGTCTGAGAATGACAGATTTACCTTTTCTTACTGTTTCATATCGATTTTGTTTCACTACTAGAATTCATGAGATATACTGTAAATAAAAATCACCATTAAATTATGAATTTGATTTTCGTAGACTGATTAATAGAAAGATTTTTTACATTATTAACTAATTAAAAATTATGGTTAGCATGATTTTTAAGATAATTATTGTAAAAATTAACAAACTTATTATATATAATAGATTGTGATTGAATGAAAATATGTAAATTTTTACACTGTTGGTGTATACAATATTCTCTCTCTCTGTCCTTTTTTAAATATTTACAAATAAATCTCAATTAGATATATTGTACCTTTCAATAATAGTTTTGATTATATGTGTGGAAATGGACGATTTAAGCCCACACGAGAAATATTTGTGGAAATGGATGATTTTAGTATTACAAGAAACCGCCTAAGTCATAATAATAACTAATAAGTATCTAGTATAAATATTTATCAATATATATATATATAAAATATAAATTTTATAAAATATTTAATAAGAATATTTTATTAATACCCAAAATATAAATTAAAAATAAAATCTAACCATTTAAAAATTTTGCTTTTAAAAATTGTGAAAATTAATTAAATCAATAAAGTATTGTTTTGATTATATTTGCAAATATTTCATTATACTTAATTTTTTTATAAATATAAGTATTAATTGAAATAATTAAAGAAAATAAAAGTCTCTTTTAATTAAATAATTGACTAAAGAAAAAAATATTGAGTAAATTTGATATAAAATTAATTTATAATATGAGAGTAAATGTTTAGAAACTCTGTTAAAAAAGCACGATAGACTGCAATTGAAATATATCTAAAATACCACCAAACACTAGCCTTGTAAAATACAAAATGCAATTGCTTGTTAACCATTGAATATTTGATAAGGAGGTCCAAAATATCTCGTCTGACACATCCCTTGAAACTAAAAAACGTGAGAATGGGAGGTATCTGAAGTCCTCAGCTGTTAGTTCCAGTTATGGTTGCAGAGATTCCTTGCAAACACAAAAGAATCTCAGGTTTTGGTTCCTAATTCACAACTATGGTGGGTGCATGCAGAGCAGCCATTTCCCATATTCCTCCGCGGAAGCCAAAAGCCAAAGTCCAGGACTCTCGGAGTAAAGCATCACCACCTATTTTTAGAGCTCAGCTTCCAAGTAGGCGTTTGTTCCTCTTCTCTCTGCCCCTCTCTAGTTTCCTTCTCCTTCCTGTTCCTAGTTTTGGTGATGGTAACAGTGCAACTAGTGATAAATTTCAACATGGGTCTTCTTCATATGCTGCCACACTGTATGACCCAGTAAGTCCTTCTGAAAGAGAAGCAAGTGCTTTAGTTTCACAAAGAGTGTCTCAAGCAGTGGAGCTGTTGGAGAAGGGGAGGGAATTGCAGGCTCAGGGTGACTTTAACCGTGCCCTTGATTACTTTTCTCAGGTGATGTGCACTTATTTAGCTACCTTATGTCCTTTCATTTCTAAACTAGTCTTAATATTATATTGGTTAGGCATTTCAGTTCTTGAGATTTTCAAAAGTTATTCATTTTAGTCCTTTTTTTCTTTTACTTTATTTTTTTTATTGTTTTACACACACACACAAAGGATCAAAATAAACAACATTTTGAAAATGAGTTTAATATCAATCAGAAATCATGATAGGTATGACTTTTAAAGTAATTATTGTAAAAGTTAATAAACATACATCACAATTTGTGATTGGATGACACAATGCATAGACTATTTACTCTTTGAAAAAAACAGGAACTAATAGAGGGTTTTAAAGAGTAAACTGTCTGTACAATCTCGATAATTAATTTAGGAGATTACTCCATTTAGGTTGTTGCTTTTGAGTTTCAGAGTTGTGCAGAGATCTTAGGCTTTCCACGTAGCTTCTTGCTTACTAAAATTTGGTGATGGATTATTATTGGATTGCTCATTTTCGTGTCCATCATTTGTCTTCTTTTTATGAGAAAATTATAATATTTCCCCTGAAAGTGTGAGGTTAAGTTAAAGATTGAGTTGTATCTGTCTTACCATGTCAAAACATTAATTGAGAAAGAAATTATTTCAATGAAAGATCAGTGTTGTGACTTGTGAGAGATCCACCTTTTGTAAATAGAATCGCCTGATTTGCTATCCACGTAAAGTTTTGCTGCTAGTAGTAATGCTAATACCAACAACTAAAACTATTTTGGAAAGTTAAAATTATCGTCTTATTCTTCAATTTTGCTGATTGTTTATCTATGTATGATGATGTTGTTCAGTTATCAGTGGCATCGTTCATAGCATGATTGATGTTGTCTCAGTTACAACATTGTTTACATGTCTTGCTTTCTCACATTCTCTTAATAACAAGTTTATATTTGGAAATTGTAAGAGAAAAATGGTAGAGGAGATTAGTCTCTCTCTCTCTCACACACACACACTGGAACGCAAGGCAAATATTTTTGTGACTGAATGATTGTAGGTTCAATTTTGGAAAATGAATTTTCCATATTTATATATACGGAGATATAGAGAAGTAAAAGATTGGTCATTACTTAATACTCATTGTAGTTATATTTTGAACATTTGATCTGCCACTTTAGGGCATGGTATGCAGTAGCTTTTGGAATTTTGGAAAGCAAACCTGAATTGTTACCTGCCAAATATGCATAGGATAAGTCTTGCATTTGTATGGCTAAATGTAGGCATTATGTGGTTTCACTGTACTCGTGAAAGATTCAAATTTTGATATTGGAACACAAAACAAAAAGGATATGGAGTTGGAAGCAGGGCAAATACACCACACAATCTCAATATTGTGAAGTACTTATAATAGATTGAGTATCATGTAAAATTCATGCCAAGAATTGGAAAGTGACAAGAGTTTAGTTTGACACAAATGTAATATTGTTAGGTTAATGTGAGGTTTGCTGTACCTTCTTTCGTCACCTACTAAACTTAGTAAAAGTGAGCTTTACACAAGCTTGAATAAGGGAAGGACCCCAATCAAGTTCATAGAAGCTCGGTTAAGAACCTCAATGACACCCCCAGATTGCTCTTTAGTTCAAGACATCATTACTCAGATTCTGAGCTTGGGAGGTTGTGTAATGTGTATCCTCCGTTCTTAATTTGGCCAACAACTTGAGCTCAGACCAGTAACCAGCAAAGCATAAGTTTAGGCAATAATGGACACTATAAATGAAGATTCCATCCTGAACCTTGGCAGAAATCAGGACCATATACATTGAAACCAGGAACATCAAATTGGCAAACATCTCCAATTAAGCTACCAATGAGATATGATCACGCAGCCCACTAACATTGGACCCTATTCCTTAAAATTCCAAAAGCAATAGCAGGACATAGATCTTCACCCTACTACTCTCATTGACAGTTTAGGTCAGGCATCTTCCTTGTCTTAGCTAGGTCTATGAGAAATTTGCGTGAGAGGTTGCTTATTTGGAATCATAACAGAAATATATACTCTAAATGATTTTAGTGACATCTAGATTTTTAAAGTATTATAGGAGTTCGGTTTCCACTCATCAACCTTGCAACTTCCTACAGCTAATTTATATTTGTTGGCTCAACCTGAGCTATTTCATGGCATCACATGTCACATTCTATGTTAGGAACCAAGAATATAAACGGGAAAGAAATGAAAGATTTTATTGAATAGGATGAAAAGAACAAGGAATAGGAGAGAAATCTCTCCTCCAAGGGTTTTCCCTTCACAAAGCTAATGTTCAATTTACAAATGCAACATATCTGAGTGAATCCTTCTATCCTTCTTCCGCTATTTATATCTAATCAACTCCTCTAACTAACTAACTGATATTCTTAACTCCCTTTCTCCTTATATCCTAACATTCTATGTGTCGATGAGTTTATTCTCACATTCCATGGTTTAATCATCTGACTGATGCTGTAATGGGGAACACATGCCTACCTGTCTTTTCAGGTTATTGAAAGCTACAAAGACTTGGCATTCTCAGAGTATGCAAGGGTAGGAAGAGCATTGGCCCTGTATGAAGTTGGTGACAGAGAAGAAGCAATTGCAGAGATGGAAGACGTTTCAATATCTCTAAAAGGGTATCCAGGTATATTCATAGAATTTTTACACTCCATGATCATGCTGCAAAAGGAAAATTCTCACTTGTATCTAATTCTACATTTTTCCCCCAAGCAGAAATACATGCAGCTCTTGCAGCAGCCTTATACGAAGATAAGCATGCCGCTTTGCTTGCTGAAAACCAGTTTGCCATTGCAACTCTGCTTGATCCCCATTTTACAGACCTTTCATATGTTCGAGACACAAAGCACTGGCCTCCAAGTTTGATCAGTTCTCTGCAGCACTTCATCACACTATCTTAAGACCTCACAGGAGATTTATACTTGTTTAAACCCATACCAAGCAGTGCCAGAAATATGAAGACTTTGGAAGTTTATACTTAAAGTATGTATATTTGTTTATTTTTTTCAATTTTAACTCTTTTGTTTCTGAAATGTAAATTAACAGTGATATAAATTCTTTCACTGTTGTCTTTAAATGTTGCACAATGTTTCTAATGCAGAAGCTGAATTTTTCAACTCTATATTAAATTGTTGTAATGTTGCAATAGGCTTTCAATAAAAGATTCGGTGGTTACATGAATTCTAAGCCACTGAGCGAGTGTTAATATGGTGTCATCTCCTTTTTTCCTTTTGCTTTTTCACTGCCAACTGGCCCTGAAACGTGATTAAACCAAACATAAACCCTTCCACCTTTTTCTTATGTTAATATACCTTTTTTTCTGAATGTTGTATAAGCCATGGTATTTTGGTCATCTCTTGGCTTCTTCCCTAATTGATGTATAGGAAACTACCTTAAGGTTACTGATCATCCATTCATCCCGTTCTAGTATTGATAGTTAGGTTTTTGTTAGCATGATATTCTTTATATCATCATCTAACGATAAGTCAGAGGCATCATTTAAAATGTTAGATTTCCTAGATAATGATTCTGATTATTAAATTTCTTTAATGTTTTAAAAGTATCTACTTCAATAATAATGTTAAAGGTTTGATACTAATACTAAATCAAAATTAGATCCGATATAACATTGTTACCTCTGCATAATGTAAGACAATGGAATAAAAGCAAAAGTAGAAGCCACCCAATAATTTTGACTAGAATGCTTATGTCGTACTTGAGAATGACGTAATAAATTATTCATTCAAACGAAAGGTTGATTAGTAAATAAGTTGGTCTTTCTCTCAAGTTGTTGGGTATATGCTCTCTTTCCAAGCAGAAAAAGGCTAAATATTAGAATTTCATTGTGTATCTCACTTATCAAGAAGGGTCAGTTAGGACATAAGAGAAAGGATCATTCAAGTGAGAATAGCAGCTTGAGAGATAGGAGAAAATGAAATGTCAAATTTGTATACACACATGGTAATCTCTGCTTAAATTGCTAACGGAGAGTCAACAACTGCCAAATTTTAACAAGTTCATTATATTTGATTCTTTAATTTTTAACAGCAGAGATTGTGATTTGGTGCCTATAGAGTAAGTAATAATCCCATGAATTATCTGTTTTTCTAATTTTTAATATAAAAGATACTTAAAATCACATAATTTCTTTAAAAGTTATCATATGACTTCTTAAAAAATTACATAATTTTTATATATTAATATTAATAATTCCAATAAATCCAATAATAATATTTATCTTTTTCACTATTATGTAAAAATAATTTTCTTAATACATTCCTTTCAAATGATATCTGTGAATATTAAATTTACAGCCGGCACAAATATAAAGGTAATTTTCGTAATACGTTCCTTTTTTAATACAAATATAAAACTAAATATTCTAATCCCTTGTCTAAACTTTACCTAGCTATCTTTGATTCTTAGTCCCCACCCCCTGATTCGCATTTCACCCTTTGCTGCTTTTCGATTCAAGAGGACACAGGGACATCATCAACTGTGTATGCTTTCTCCACGTGCATTGTTTTTTTTTAATAATAGAACCGGCAGGATTTTATTCCACCAGAGACTAGGGGGTTGTATTAGATTGAGATTTTAAAAAATTATTTTAGTATAAAAAAGTTGTGTGAATTTTAAAAGACTATGTTGGAATGTAATAACTTATAAGATTTTTTTTAAAAGTCTTTTATAATCAAAATTTTGTAGTTTGGGATTTTAATGGATTCATATCATGAGAATTTATAAGATTTGAAAAGACTTTATAGAGGTTTATAAGATTTGAATGGACCTCATAAATTTTTAGAAAACATTCAAAGTTACAAGAATCAATGAAAAACATAACAAAAAATGATAAGGTTTGGATAAAAAAGAAAAACCAATACAATTTTTCTAATCTATTAATAGCTAATTGATTCTAATTTCATATCCTACTAATTTTGTCAAAATAAAGACATTTGTTTTCTAATATATAGAACAAATTATTACCTATCGCCTAACCATTTTATTTACCACCTAAGACTCCTTTTAATATCCCAAAATCATATAACAAGTCATACTTCATAGTGCTTGTTTAGTATTGAAGAATAGTCAATCCATAAGTACATGTCATTGTTATCTAAACAATAGGGAGTATCAAAGAAGAAACAGATAAAACACTTCGCCATGAGAAGGAAAAAAATTTGAATTTCCTAATAATTTTATAGGAGAAAAAAATCTAATAATATTAGGAAAGATGATATTCATATAACTCACGTTGCAGAGCACACTATTTTATTCGAAGCTGAAATGAAGTCCTATAATTTATGTTGAGATTAAGTGTGAGTGTGTGATTAACATTGGTGATGCACAAAGTTTTTTATACATTTTTGACATTGTCTTTTTGGTGATATACATAATGCATTTGCCCAAATAAATTGACAAAGGCAAACAGGAAGGTCTTTTACCTAATTGTAGAAAAGATGTGTAAGATTAGAAGAAAGAGATAACCAAGTACAATTTCAACGTCCATACCACCTTCAACAAAGAGAAGGAATTATGTGTAATGAAAAAAGAAAAGTCTGACAAGCAGTAGAAAAAGAAGGAAAGAGAGAGTAGAAAAGTCTTAAGGTTTGCATGGGATTGTTAGATGAGTGTAGTATTTATACAAAAAAAAGTCACATGAAATCTACCTTACAAAACAATCCATCAAAATTTGTATGTTTTTGAATACTATAAGACTTTTTGTAAGTCATAAAAAATCTCAATTGAATACTACTAGATTTTGTTATCCTTTTAAAAAAATCTTGATAGCCATGTTTGAATACCATAAGACTTATTTATATTATTAAAAAGTCTTAATAGAATACCACATATTTTATAGAAATAATAGAAAATATACATTAAATTTTGTCTTCGCGTATCAAATATTTTCTTTTCATATTGGTACATATGATATTTTTTTAGCAATTAGTGTATGTGAGAAAGAAACTTTCACTTGCATTTACTTTATTTCTTTTTATTCATCTGTAAGATTATTTAATATTGTATTTTATTTCTTTTTTTAATAAATAAAAAGAAATAAAGTAAATGTAAGAGAAAGTTTCTTTCTCGCATACACTAATTGCTGGAAAAATATCGTACGTACCAACATGAAAAGAAAATATTTGATACGAACACTCTTTTACCACAAAAAAGTCTTTTAAAATTCTTTAAAATCTCAATCCAATGCATCCTCTAAATATATATTTTTAACCGTTTAAAGACTAAATACAAGATAATTATAAATACTTACTTTTGTTTTTGAATGTGTGTGAAACGTGGGTGGTATTTATTTTTTTCTACAAATATTAAATAATTACAATTTTATCAGTATTTGTGAATGTTTATCTAAAATATAATTGTGAAATAATTAACTGTTACAATTAAAATTTTACCTAGAAAAGGTATTCTCATACTTAATAATGATTTTAATAGAATGAGCCAGTGAGGTGTGTATTGGGCTAAGAAGTCTCCTTTGTATCAAAGTTCCTTTTAGCCGAAACAGTAAAAGAAACGAAAGTTCTTGGATAATAAAGCGATGTAAAAATTTAGCATGAAAAACGATCCGTTCCCAAAAGAGAATAATTGGTTGTAGCAACCTAGTTGGATTTTTACAAGGTTGGACGATAGTATGTAGAAGTTAGCTATGTTTTGGGTGAGAATTTCCGACCAGAGAAACCAAAAGTGGTGGAGAAAAAACATCAAATCTAATGCTCGAGTGGGCAAGGCATTGTATTTAGGGCCTAGGGGTTCCTTCATGGATTGGTACTCATCCATATATATTACGTTTTTGGATGAGACCTCTATACAAAGACAATATCGATGCTAAGGGCTAAGGCCGCTACACAATTCGATCCGGTTTGTCTACTCGTTTCTGAGTAAGTTTTTTGGGTTGAGTTCAATTTTGTTTTTTAACTATAAAAATAAAGTTAAGTGTGTTTTTAGTCCTTTAAAATAGAATAATATTTACTTTTGGTTCCTTATGTTTAAAATATAATTTTTTTTGTCTCTTGTTTTAGAAAATAGACCAATTTTGGTCCTTCAGACTAATTCTATTAGGTTAAATATTGACATGATTAATAGATTGACACGTTATTACCTACGAGTCATTTTCGATCCATGTGACCTAATGATGTCACATCATATGTTTAAAAGGAACTAAAATCAAACTTTAACATATATAAAGTGATTAAAATTAAAATTTTACATATACTTAAAAGAACTAGAACTAAAATTTTTGTTACATATTTAGAAGGACTAAAATATTGCAATTTGACTTCCTTATTTTTCTCAAAGAAGAGAAGATAAAACCATTGAAACTTGCCTCTAGAATCCAAAATGTCTATAAGAGAGGTGAAAAATATTTGTTTTGAAATTAAAAAAGGGCTTAAGATTCTTTTTGTCAAGAATAAAAGAGTTGTACTAGTTTAAAGTTTTGGTTAAGAGAATACATTAAGTGAGAAAGAAAATACGTCGACTAATGTATAAAATAGAGATTTATGAAGAATCCTCATAGCCAGGTAGCCATTCAAACCACCTCAAAATTGGAGGAAATCATTAATGCCATACTTAGTTATTGAAAGCCCAAAATTACAATTAGAGACAGGAAAATAAGTTTTTAGGATTTGTAAAATAGGTTTTTGGATACTTAAAATACAGTATATTAAATATAGTTTTGAATGATTGCTTCAAATTATAAACTTATAATAATTGATTGATTAGATAATTCAAATTATTTTATAATTTTGATTAATTTATATTTTAAATTAATTTGATCTTGTTTTACTTAGGTTTGATTTTTAATTAAATTTGTATATTATCAATTTTTTCAAATTTAAGAATATTAGGGTTGATTAAGCTATATTTTAATTTAACATTTAATATATATAATTTATTGGGTTAAATATGTTTTTAGTCTTCCAAAAATTGACCTGTTTTTGTTTTAGTCATCAAAAAAAAAATTCTTGAATAAAGTCTCTCAAATATTTAAAATACTCTAATTAGATCTTTGTTTTAAACTTTGCTAAACTTTTCTATTAAATGATGGTCATGTCAGCTTCCAAATAAAGTATTTTATTACCCTGAAGTGTCCAGCGATAATTTTTAATAAAAAATTGGGTAATTACTTTCGTTTTAGGGTTAAAAAAAATTATGTAGTTTAAGGTTAATCATGTAATAATTTTATTCAAAAAGTATGTTATTAATCTGACTAAACATAACAGTTAACATGAACGATCACATCAGTAAATTAATGGTGATTGTGACGCTAATGTGATCATCATTTAACAAAAAAATTAAACAGAATTTAATACAAGAATTGAATTAGGGTATTTTTAATATTTAAGAAATTTTTATTCAAGGAATTTTTTTACTAAAACCTAAATGATCATTTTTTAAAGGACCAAAAACATATTTAACTTCTAATTTATTTTTTATGGTTAAGATTTCATGCCATCTCCATTTCCGACCTAATCCATCCCGTGACCCCTAATCCATTATCTACGTGGCGCTATTAGGCGAAAAACATGCTTATAAAATTGGTGCGGGATTTCCGAACAATTTCATGCCCGGAAGGTACACAAACATCAGAGTTTGGCAGATGTCTATTAAGGTGAACACTTTGGCAGCTAAAGTTGGCCATCTTGGGAAGCTGGGTTTAAAAATGTGTATTTTTGAAAGTGATGCGTGTAATATCATGATAGCATTTGTAATTATGTGACAGACTACTTATATAATGAGACAAACTATTAGAACTATTGCATCTCAATTTGATATTTGACTATGGCTGCGATGTGGATTTAATTGGATCGTCTTGTTTATTATGCTTGCGTGTTAGAATAAGACACGGCTAGAAGAACCTCCCGGATGTAATACCCACGTTATAATAGAATCTTTTAAAAAGTAAAGGTGTGTATTCATTGTTAATTGAAAATATAATTAATTATAATATTTAAAACCACTAAAATTATGAAATATTTTATTTAAAATTGATAATGATACGCTCTTATTTTCTTTATTTGGTCTTATTTTAACATTCAATAAATTTATATTTCAGATAAAATATTATGTAATACCAAATTAAAATATTTTAAAAGCTTTATAATTGATCAATTATTTTACATTAGATTTGTTGATGAGGGACATATCAAACAATAAGATTTTTTATGCATTTTAATTTATGAGTTTAATGGTCATGTACTGTTTGTGTAAAAAGTTTTACACTGTCAACCAATCAAAAATCACCGTTGATATGATTTTTAAAATATTTATTATAAAAGTCAACAAACTTACAATAAATGGTGGTTTGTGATTAGATGACAGTATAAAACTACTTTACACTGTTAGTCTTAATTTAGTTATGAATTCTTCCCCTTTCTTCACTTACATCTAGACATATTTTTTTAGTAATTTGCATGATTTCAACTTTTTTGTTCTTGTACTGCTCTATTTTTTTTTTCTGTGAAAAAAATAAACAACTCAATCTATAGAGAAAATGAAGACCAATTGAGACTAAAAAAAGAAAAAATATAAAATTAGAAGCCACCACACCTGTTATAGAATTCACCATACCTCTAAATCATCCACAATTAATTAGGACATTTTAGTTTTATTATATTTGTTTGCCTTAATTAATTAATAATTTTTATATTTTATTGTGTTTTTGTCTTTTTAAGATCTTTTTGTTTATATTATATTTATCTTGACTCGCTTTAAAAACCTTACTTATATAAAAGGTTTAAAACTCTTAAAGTAGTTTTTTTAATCTTTCTTGTGATGACTAAAGTTTTTTTTTTTTTTTTTTATCTATCTCTCTTTCTTCGCGTATTGTTCTCTCACGTAGACAATGAGGAACTATTTTTTTTTTTCTAGTTTAAGGTTAATCGAAACTTAATTCTTTAAGGATTATGAGATATAATTGTGCTTTTATTCCTTTTTATCTTTTGAAATTTATATTTTTTATTGTTTGTATTAACTAATTGTTATCTTGTTAGTTGTGTAAAAGTGTCATTTTTCCAATTAATAGGATAGTATAAAGTCAATTAAGATGATATAAATCCATAATTATTTATTAGTTCTAATGATCATCGGTAAAACAACAAGACTTGTTACGTAAAAATATAAACTGGTATAAATAAACCATGCTTGCATGCTTGTTGACTAGAATTTGATCTCTCTCAGAAGCTTAATGTTATTGATGGGTTAAATCTTAAGAACTTATTTAGAGTTACTTATTGATAAGAAAAATAATCAATGAACTTCTCTTTTAGTTATACAAAAAATATGAAGAAATTGATTGTTAGAGCTTGTTAACAGTTAGAATCAATATGTCTTAAGGGAAAGACATATCCTTGAATCCGGGATTTTTATTTTTATTTTTTTGATGTGCCCTTGAATCGGTGATCTATTAATATTACACCTTAGACTAAAGTATTCCTAATATTAAATTTCATAAATCTCATTGTTTTCTTCACTGTTCTAATCATTTTTTTTCTTCTAATTTTAATTCCTACTCAACCCCTTTTTCCTTTGTTAGTTGCATTAATCATATTAAAGAAGTAAACTTACCCGTTGTTGTAGATTCGACCTTACTCGTCTTGTAATTAAACTATATTCTAAAGAAAGTAAAAATAAAATTTGTTAATGACATTCATTAGTTTTTTTCTTTTTTCTTTAAAATAAATATACATTACGTATTTGAGATAAGTGATTACTACTATTATAAATTTATCAAGTTCTAATTAAATTTTGTTAAGCTTTTCCAGTTACATCACTCTTCTTTTTCGTCAAAAAAGAAAAAAAAACGTCACTCTTTAAAATACGCAAGAGAGGATATAAAAAAAAAAAAAAAACTTACATGCATTTATTATAAAATTAACAATATTCTTTATTTATTTATTAGGTTTATTACATTTATCTTTTACTTTAATAATTATATACTATCAAAGTCTAACACATTGACAAATAATTAAATTGTTTAAGCGTACAAATAAGGATTCAATTTTTTTATAAGCAATCAGGATTTTAATTTGAAACAAAGTTCATTTCAATAATCCCTACATCTTAAAAGAAATTAATATATTTTCAAAAAACCGACTGATAAATATTATTGCTATACACAAAAAGAACTTTAATTATTATATCTAATTTTTTAAATATATTAATGAATTTTCTTCAAAAACTAATTAAAAAGACAAAATAAAAAACTTAGTAAAGATATTTATTATATAAAAAATTTAATACTCACCTTGTTTAATTAATTAAAAATATTTAGGCTTAATTACACTTTGTGCCTACCCAAGTTTCATCATTCTGTGAATTTTGTCACTGTATTTTTTTTCCTTGCATTTTGCTATCCTATTTTTGAAATATTGCAAATTTTTCCCAATCATCAATTGTTCATTAAATAAAAATTTGTAAAATTGGGCAAAATTTGCAAGATTTCAAAAATAAGATGGCAAAATACGAGAGAAAAAAAAAACAATGACAAAATTTGCAAAATAATAAAACTTGGGTGACATAAAATGGAATTAAGCCAAATATTTAATAAAATATATTAACTATTCCTTAATTAATATTGTCCTTCAAATGATAATTAATAATACGCCTTATTTTTTTAATAATTATAATTGTTACTATATATTTAAGAAAAAATGATTAATCAAGTAGGTAAATTAATTTGGCACATTAATGTGGTGTAAAACTTTGTCTTACCCAATATTTCGAAGAATGTCGCCAATCACTACTCATCAGCCTCCTCCTCCAGACTCGGTCCATCATATCTTACCTCCTGCTTGAAAAAATTGCCATGTTAAGTTTTTTTTTTTTTTTTTTTCTGTTATATGTTGATGATAAGAAGGTTTGAATCTAGAATTTTATGTAAATTACACAAGTTTCTCACTCTTAGACTGACTCTAATGGAATGTCATGCAGTGGCGGATTTACGACCCTAAGTCAGTGGGGACAATCTATTTAAAAAAATAAAAATTAATAATAATTATTATCATACATATTATATTTTATCTTATTTTGACCACTTAACAAGCCATTAAATTAAATACTTAAATAAAAAATAATAAACACATTAGATGAATGAAAAATTTGAAAAGTTTAGATAATATGCTCGAGATCATAGTTAGTGTCACCATTATAAACAAAAAAAAAATCCAAAACAGTGAATTCAAATAAATACAATTAAGGATGCAAAATATAAAAATATAAAATATTTATAATAATTTTTTTAAAGTGAGGGGGTGCGTTACCCTCATTGTTATGTAGGTCCGCCCATGTTAAGGTGGATCACTAAGGATGGTCCAATGACCTAAAATTTGATTGGATAAAAAAAGAAATGAAAATAAACAAAGGATATGAGTAGATGGGAGAGAAATTTGTCCGTTTCTATTTTCAGAAATCATTGAGTTGATGCCCACAATTCAACCTAAAGTCAAAAGGCGTATGATGACCTTTTAGCACCCTCCTATTACGAGGACGTGACTCCATTTTGTTCCTCAGATAATTAAAATGCCTTCAATAAAGTTGAGAGACCATGGAAATAGATGTGCTTAATATAGCAGAAAGACAAACGTGAGTTAGCAGCTATCAACTAATTTCAACCATACTTGTTTCATGATTTGAATGCAATACTTCTTATATTAAAAACAATAAAATGATTAGGCAACGACGTGATTTTACCATACTACATAGTGTAATTAATACTGCTTACGTGACAAAGATGGTTCTTGATTCAATTGTCAAAGAAATGGAAAAAGACTAGGGTCACTTGTTGAAGCATTCAAATTATTACTGATATTATTATATTCGGTTTAATAAAAGCGTTCTATGAACGATTATAGTCAAGAAAGTGACTTCATTATTGTTAAAAGTAATTTTTAATTTATCTGATACTGGTGTCATTTTTTTTTATTATGTACTATAATTAATTTGCATTTGCCCACACATGTTATGTTTTTCCCCCTTTTTGCAATGATAATTAAATTGATAGTGATGAACGGATCATATGCGCAATATTATTTGGTTTGAGTAATTTCTTTCTTTACCTCTCTATATGCTATTCCCTTCTCTATTTAAGAACGTCTGGATTAGTTTATCTTGTCATTTATTCAGTTAGAGGTTAAGCAATCCTTTATAATATTTGAAAGTATCACGATTGATGCAAATTTATGTTATCACTTAAAGAAAATATTTTTTGTAGTAGTGCTTTTAGCATTTTCTGTCATCACGAAGTATGAGGTAGTAATCAAACCACAGTTCAACTAATCAATGGTTGAATTAAGTGACATATGTTTGATTTTTCTTAACTAATGTCGTAAGTTAAAATCTTGTGTATAGAAAGAATTCGTGTTAAAAAAGCTACTACTTCTATCATTTTGTGAATGTTCTCAGTTTAAATAAAATTATTTGCGTAAAGGGTGCCTATGTTCCGGAAATTAAGAAAAAAAAGAGTCAATTGAGATATTTATAATTCATTTTTTTCTAACGAATACGATAGAAAACTTGTTGAGTAATTATAAAATAAAATATCTTTAAAAAAATGCAACATTTAATTAATTTTAAATTTAAAAAGGGTTATTTTTATTTAATAATTTTTCATTTTACATTCCAAACAAGTGTTAAAAGATTCATTAGTATTTGTCTTACATTTTGCTCATGAATGCGTGCGCTGCGCGGAGTCAATGAGGACAAAATCACAAAACTGATCTCAAAAAAAGAAGAAAAAAAAAAAAAAAAAGGGAAAAACTGAATTTTTAAACTCCTACGATATTCAATTATTCAAAGATTACAGGTATACGATATTCAACTAAATATTTCAATTAAGATTACATGTATACGGGAACAAATATGGCAGTGGCACAGCAACAATGAGACCCACAGTCATGAAGCACTTTTTAGTCTTTATAAACATTATGATTATTTTCCTACAAACACTTGTATAATTAATATTATTATTGACAGTCTAACCCTGCTTTGGCTGGATCGGATCTTAGCAATTTGAGCAGCATTCTAGCCTTTGATTTTGTTGTGTTGCTACACTGACTCTGCAGAAGCAATAGCAACCGAGTCAAAACTCCACCCTCAATGGCTTCCTCTCTTGCTCGCCCAAATTCACCACAAACAGTTAAAAGCACCTCAACAGCACTCTCACTGCATTCTTGATCAGATACCCTGAAAACCATATTCACCAAAGTTTGAACACCATTAGGGTGATTCACAAATGCCTCTCTAGCACTTTCTAGGCCCATAAGTTTCTCAACTATTCTCATTGCAATTGGTGCCAAGTATCTTCTTTCTGATGAAATGTATCTCATAATCCCATCTATTGCCCCTCCTCTCAGCAAACTCTCTCTGTTAGATTGCAAGGAACATAGTGCTGACATGGCTTTAATTGCATCCCCAGAAACCTCGTGATTTTGGTTAACAACTTGAACAATCTCGTGCACTAGTTTGTGAGAATTTCCAAGAATGGAACATAAATCTTCTGTCTCAGATGATGATGCAGTTGACTCTATAACACGGCACAAGCTAGTCTTAACCGAGTTAGTGCCCTTTTCAAATAACAGCACAAACGTGGCTAATTTAGACCCATCTTTGATCTTATTTAGAGGCTCCAAACTACCAAGAGGCAGCAATTTTCGAATGCAACAAAGTGCTAACTCTATGAAGTTCATGTCATTTTTTGATACTTGACTTTCTGTTCTTCCAAAAACTAGTTCCAAAAGCAGTGGTAGGAATTCCAATTGGAGGAAGCATGATTTCTTAAAGGAACAATACTCATCAGATAAGAGACTGATTTTGGTGAGTGCTTGGAGCTTGGTTTCTAAGCTGCTTTCATGGGATTCAAGGTTGCGTTTCAGAGAAGCTAAGGAGTCAATAGTTGAAGTTTCGGAGTTACCAGGGTCGAATTGGGGACCCAGTTGAAGCCACTGATCGATCAAGTGGCGAAGAGTGTGGTTGGGAACAATGGATGGATCATGAAGCTTTTGCATTGTGACTGGACATGTGAGGTTACCTGCAGCAAGCCATTTTTCTATGTTTGACCTGTCATAGGTTTGGCCTGTGCATAAAGTTACAGGATCTTCCAACAAGTCTAAACTGATGGGGCATCTGAATAAGTGGGGAATGGTGTTTTGAGATTCGTTCATGGAAAGAAACTAAAGATTCCCAACAACAAAGAAGCTAATAGTTGTTAGAATTTATGTCTCTAAATGGAACTTTACGAAAATCAAAGTGGGTTCTCAAGTATGGTGTCTTATAGTCTCAAGCTTTAGGTGTAGGCAATGGAAGACATTAGACATGCATTTTAAAGCAGCCACAAAGATGGTGTCAGAAAGTGGCAAACCTTTTTTTATTTATTTACTCTTTTAGCTTCTAAAGCCTTGAGTTGAGAGACAGAAGAAGAATGAGAGAAAGAGGCAGATGCAAGAAGCTTGGAAGTGGTGACTCAATTATAAATGAGATGGATGAGAACTGAGACATGACCATAAAATATTGCATCCAGTGGAAGTGATGGATAAAGAGGGAAAAGTTAGAAAGTTGAGGACTCACAGTAATTTCATATTGGCAGCACAAAAGAGTAGTGGGAGGAAGGGAAGTTTCTGTAGGTCTGCAATTCTTCGCTATTGACAGGACAGTGGAGAAAGGGAAAGCACAAAAGTACAAATATTTGATGGCAAAAACACAAAGGAACACAGCCACAGACACTGCGGCCAAAACAACATGATCTAATGAAAGAAAGTGGAATAGCAACTAATATTATAGAATAATGGTGAGCATGGTCCCCACACCCGGCATCTTCTTTATCAATCCAGTCAAACCAAAACACTCTTTCAGTCTTTTGCTTTTGTCCAGTCAAACTGGCCAACCAAGAGTCAAAAATATAGTTAATACCTTTGAAGTTTGAATCCACAAGCTGAAATCCACCAATGGTTGCAAGCTAAAGGAAGAAAATTGTGGCTTTTCTGGCTTTCGTGTTCTCTTGTCTTTATCATCCATTGTGTATAGTTTGAGATAAATGAAAATAAAGGAAGGAGAACGATTTTTATAATTTGCTTTATTTAGCTTAAATTGTTGGAGAGGACTGGAAGATAGCACGAAGGTTAAAATTTCTTCTCACCCCTTACTTAATTTTGGTTCTCTTTTAGAATTAGGAAATTTAAAAGAGAGATAAATGTTTATACTAATTTAATTAAATTATTCTCAACTTAATGATTTTATTGGACTATTATAAATACATAAATGTGTTTAATTTTTCTCTTCTCCCTTTCACTTTTGAATCAATTGGGTTATATATCTTTTTTTCATTAAAATCTCTTTCCTTTTTCTTTTCTTTTTTTTCACTAAAATCCTCTCTTTTCCCTCTTCTCAAACGGTATGTTAAGAGGTGATTGATGTGCTTTTTCTTTTTTTTTCTTTTTATTTAATAAAGAGGGAGAAAATTCTAATGGTGATTAGTTTTTTTTTTTTTTTTGCACTAAAGTATCTCCTAACCAAATACTTATCTCTTGAAGTAGATGGATTATTAAAGTGGAACAACTTCTCACAACAACGTTTTTTTTTTAGTTTGAATACATTTGTAGGTTCCTAAACTATTTAAGAATTTTTAATTAGGTCCTAAACTAAAAAAAATTATAATTAGATCCTTGTTCTTCTAAATTTTTGTAATTAGATCCCTAGAGTTAGTTTATAGTGACTTGGAACCGCCAAAAAATTTATAATTTGTGGCGGTTTTACCAATTCCATGGACTCAATTACAAAAATTTAGAAGTTCAAGGATTTAATTATAAATTTTTTTAGTTTAGGGATCTAATTAAAAATTGCCAAAAATTCAGGGACCTACAAATGTATTAAACCTTTATTATATATACATTATTGAGGTAAAGAGGATTTGATTCAATCCTATAGTTTTAATGGATAACAAATAAAGCTATATGATGAATAAAATTGTTATGTGTTAGCGTGTTCTCCTTACATATATAGGGATTAAAAAGTGACAATTCGTCTAATTGAAAGATATATAATAGCATGAAGATCATCCTAAAATTGTACTCAACAATCATTTGAAGACTTCATCATCCTATGATCATTTAACCATCTAACAACAAATGTGACGATCTTTTGTCCTAAGAACATTATAGTTGGATAATGTTGGTTTAATTGTGGAGAAAGAAAAGTAGCAGAGAAAGTAACATGGCTGGATTTTTGTTTTGAGCATATGCATATGATTTTATTGAATGTAATTGATACTTAAATACACTAAAATAACAAAATAAAAGATCATGCTCCATGACTTTAGGAATTACTACTAATAATGAAAAATAAAATCAGAAACTAACTTATCCACTAATAGCAAAAGGACATATTCTTACCTCGACTAATTGACTTATTCAAACTAAAACTACTACATCCAAAAGGCACATTCTCAATGAACAAGAAGAGATAAAACGCATCAAGGTCAAACTTATTTAAAGCAATAATCTTAAATATCATATCTAACACAAAGGGTGAAAATACAATATAGTTTTCAATAAAGTTAATCTATCATACAACAGAATGGAAAGTTCTACCTACTTGGATCTCCTTACAACTTTAAAGGAATAAAAACAACTTTCACAGTCTAAACATACAACAATAATGTGTATATAATTTAATGTGTAATAAAAGTAACCAACATTTAGATTTTGTAGAATCACTTTTAGATTGTAGCACCCTTTACGTCTCTCAAAAGAACAAGTATGAATAGTGAGAATGAAACATTAATGTCACTAACTACTAAACTACATTTAATCTTATTCCAACTACCAAGAAGAACTCCTAAAAATGTCTTGTTGAAGAATAAATTCTAAGAATGTTCTCATTCAGATAGTTATTAGGACATTGCAACGAGGAGGCTTGAGGTTAGATTTGGCTTTCCTTGTCCCAGACTGATGAATCTCTATCTAATGAATTTAGTAAGTGCATGATTTCATTGCAAAAAGAAAGGAAAAAGACATAAAAAGAAAAAATAACGTATAGAAAATGATAAAAATAGTTTAATTTCAGTTGTTTGTAAATAAATATACTCATAGGGAATCTTTTCCACATTTTGATAGGTAAATAAAGTAAAACTTTTGCATCTAGAAGTGCAACACGTGAAATGTTAGATGATGTCCTTTTCTATTATTTTATTATTTTTAATTTTTTATTATGTATTTTGTTTTCTAGAACAGAAACTACTATGAGATCAATGAAGATACAATGGTTGCCTTACAGAAGCAATGTTAATCTTGGTTCACCATTGTTGATATATCGCTAGTAGCTACAGTTAAAATGCTTTTGGTGATGAAATTGTAAAAGAAAATTATTAGAATGATAACATTTTTTTAAAACTAGAAACAAAAAAAATAAAAATTGGAAACTGGTTTTAGTTTTTAAAAATTTAAAAACTTAAAACTAAACCACCCAAAATGGGGCTTTAAGTGTTTGTTTGGACCAAATGAAAAATCGTGAAATAAAAAATACACAAAAGAAAATGCGCTTATCAAAATATTTTTCCTTTTTTTTTTGTATACAGAAAACAAGAGAGAAAAGGAAAAAAAATTGTGGAGCTCACACCAAATTCGTTTTTTCCAATTTGAGCAAAAAGCAATATGAAGTGCATATTTGGTTTGGGGGAAAAAAGTGAGAGGAAAGAAAAGGCAAAAAACCAAAAAGAAGAAGAAGAGAAAAGAACGAAAAATAGTAGAAAGTAGGATAATTTTTTTTTAACTTGTTTGATAGGAAAGAAAGTTAAAACTTGTATAAAATGATATAAATATCTTTGACAAAGAAAAGAAATATAAAAAAACAAGAACGATTTAGTCTTTCTACCAAAAACAACCCATTCTTCACTTTTCACCCACTTTTGGAGGAATAAAATATTAATGTGAGTCTCACCATTATTCTTCCATCTTCCCACTTTATCAAACAAACTTAAGAGATTTGGGCAACCATATTTTCCATTTTTCCTTCTTTCTTTTCTCCTGAATTTGCAGAACCAGACAAATCACAAAGGGAGTGAAGATGATGAAAAATACTATTATACTCTTTATTAGTAACATATATAACACATATACACTTCATTAAACAACTAGAAGATTGAAGAAATTTGAGTAATTGTGTTTTCCATCTTTCCTCTTGAATTTGCAAAACCACGCAGATCATAAAGGGAGTGAAGATGATAAAAGTACTATTTATACTCTTTATGATTATAACATATATAAACAAAATTATTATATTTCATTTTTATTTAGAAATATTTATGTCATTTTATAAATATATTTTTTTCATTTTCTCTCATTTTTTCTATTTGCCTTTTTTTTTTAATACCTAAACAATCATCTCATTTTCTACCATTTTTCTTTTATTTTCACTTTTTTCCCCTTTTACTTTCTTTCATCTATCTTTTTTTATAAACAAAACAAAACATTAAGATTATACGCATATAAGTATAATCTTAATTTTTTATTTTAAAATCAATATATATATTAAATAACATATTGATATAAAGTAGATTGGATAATAAAATATTCATCCTTGCCTCATTCCGTCATCCCCATTAATTTTTGCAAGAAAATTCTTATATTGAACTCCAAACTCATTAATGAGCAATTATTTTCTCATCATCAATACTTTTTATAGGTATCCACTAATAAATTTGACTCTAATTTTCATTCTTATCTAACACTCTGTTTGACGACAATAAAATGGGTAAAAAATAAGGAGAGGATGAAAATGAGTAGATAAGAAATATTTGATATTGTTTAATAGATGTAAAATTAAGAGGTGAGAAATAAAAAGTGGGTGAGTCCCACAACTTAAATTTTTTTGGCAAAACTAGGTGAGAAATACTGAAGAAATAAGACAATAGCTCCTGTGTGTATTATTCATTTTGGGTTCATTATGTGCACTAATCGACTAATGTGGTTGAATGTAGACATTGTGTGCTTGGCTTTAATCAACTAATGACTATTTTCAACTGTGAATAGTCGATTATCACATTCCAACAGTCGATTATCAGTGTTTTTAAAAAATAGACATGCATCAAATATTACAAAGGGTAAAATAGTATTTACAATGTTAATTTAGTTTTTTTCGTCTCTTTCTATCCAAATCAAACAATCTTATAATATTATTTTTACTTCTATTTTACTCTTATTTTCTACAACCAAATAACTTATATTTATACTCTATTTTCTATTTATTTCTCTCTTACCTCTTTTCATATCCGCTCTACTTTTCTTTTTCTTTGTCAAACACAGCGTAAATGTAAATTCCAATCTACGGAATTAATTCCTTACACAATATTAATTTTTTTAATTCTTTTTTTTGATTGAGATATTAATTTTTTTTATTCTAAAAGCGAAAGGACTGTGTACGATTCTCAAAATTTTGTTTTTAGCATATTGTCTGACTGGCAGTATGCCTGACTGGCAATATAATCAAAGGATCGTAATCATGTCATATAATAAAATATATCAAATGTTTTGAACTTCTAGAAAAACATAAAATATCCAGTTATCCTAGGGAAGCAGCATTAACCCAATAGTAACGTTTCAACTTCATAGGGATTCCGGTTCCCTACACTCAAGAAATTATGCATTTACACACTCATTCAAATTGGAGCCGTTCGATCAAGTTTATACGGCTTATGTTTCGTTCTTATATGTCACTATGTCAGAGACAGACTAAATAATACACTTAAAATTTGAATAATTTCATTTTCATCCATTAACTCCGATTTATGGGACTGTACAAATGTCTGATTTAACGACTACACCAAATCCATTTCCACTCTATAGACTACTGTTACTTTTATATAATTTACCTTTTTCGCAAAAATGATCATTATTTAAAAAAAAAACTCACGAAATTACAAAAATAGGTATTAATATTTGAGATCTGAATTTTTTTAATTTGATTTCTTATTTTAAAATAAAAATAAAAATTTAATTATTTATAAAAACTAACAATTAACATTATCTATGCATACACGACAAATCATAAATTTAATAATTTTTATTCAATTTTAGAGATATTTTACCTTTTTATCTAAAAAAAAATTATTCATTTTAAAATAACAAGATTTAACCATTAACTAATGGAATTAGTCTAGCAAACAAGATTAGTCTCCTATAGAGTAATGAAACAAGGTTCAAATTCTTAATGAAAAAACTTTCACTTTAATATTCAATTATACTTAGAAGTTATGGAGAGTTATGGAGAATACCTGTGGTCTTAAATAAAAAAAAAAGTTTAAACATACTTTTAGTCTTTTATCTTTTTTATTAAAATTCGTTTTGGTTCTTTATTTTGTAAAAGATTCATTTTGACTTTTTAATTTTTAAATTTGAGTCAATGTTGACAACAATAAGAAAAGAACTTGGATCGTCAGTTTTTGAATCTTTGAATTACTTTTTTATATGAAACTTTCAATAAATAAAATTTATATTAGATCTTGATTTAAGGTGGGTTGACTCATTTAAAAGGATAAATTCTCTTAACTTCTAATTGTTTCATTGGTAAGATTTCAAATTAAGATTATATATGAAAAATAAAACTCCTTGTCAGAAAGGTGATTTTGACTAATTTTTAAATAATTATCTCAATAAGTCAAAAAGTATTAAATATTACTTATATTTTACATGCATCTTTTATTTCATTTAATGTTTTTAATTAAATATTATGATAATTATTTAAAAATTATATAACATAAAGAGATACTGCAAAATCCTAAGAAATAAGCGACAATTTGACAAAAGAAAGCCACAGGCTACTGGCCACTATACATGTGCTGATTAGTTCGTCTTGTAATTAATTAATGATGTATACAAAGTATAAATACCTAGCTGCGTGGGTTGATTACACACTGTTTCATTTCAAACTCTCCTCTAATTCTTTATTGTATTAGTGGTTTAATGATTCGATCTCAACGTGAAACTTCTATAGCCACTAACAGATACTTAAATTTTTCTATTCAAACACACCATAAAAGATTTTAAGAAATTTGTTGGAGCAAAATAGGGAGTTATTATTTTTATTATTTAAGTATTTTTTAAATATTTTTATTAGTTTCTCTCTCTTTTGGTTAACCCTTTGAGCTTTCAACCAAAGATGTTCTTTCTCTTGCAGGCCTATAAGCACTATACTCAGTTACGGCTTTCTCTGTCATTATAGGTATTAATTTTGATTTGACTTAATAACTTTTTAATATCTATAATGTAGAGCTTTTTTCGTTTTGATTTTTTTGTTCTTATAATTTTATTTTCCATTTTAGTCTTTGTCTGCATTAGATCATTTAAATGATAGGTGACTAACATAAAAGGCAGAATTAGGCTCTTCTAAGGTAATTAAAAATAAAATAAATAATTTTGGTCATTGACGAAAAAATTAATAGTTAATATTTCAATACATTTGCAGTTTATTATGCATGTATACGTAATATCAATGATTGATTTTCTCACCAACATTTAAGATTATTTATTTTATTTTATTTTCTAAAGTGAGTTGTTCTTTTAGAGAAATTGGATCTAAGTTTATAATTTTACAAGGATTAAGATATAATGATTTTTTTTTTTGTAAATATCAAAACAAAAAAGAAGAAAAAGAAGATCAAATGAAAACAACTATATTATAAGGATTAAAAACTTATTTAAAACATTTTGATTTTGTTTTACAAGTCCCTCGCGTATGGCATTCCACTCTAAAAATGGTAAAGGTTCATTTTGGGAAGATAGTTGAATACTTCTTTCAGTATCGAATATAAGCAAAAAAAAAAACACTTATGCTAATTAAGAAAGTTAATTAATATCATTTAATTTACTAATCTCATTAAGAAAATAACATTTTTTTTTCTAAACTACCCTTCATTAAAACTTGATATCAACAATAAAAAAATGGGTCATTAGAAATAGAATTTCAATTAATTAAAGGGCATTTTAGGATGGTTCCATTAAATAAAGTGAAATTAGTTAAAATTTGCTTATATTTAAGACACTTAAGGATTTGTTTTTTTTTTGCTTATATTCGAGATTGGAGAGAATATAAGCTAAACTTCACTGTCTACAAATGGCGATTAATAATTATTTAAACTTGATCCTTGATAATGTTTTTATAAATATATATTCAATTTAGTCTTTTTGTCTTGCAGTCCTTGAGTTAGGTTTCTTTAGTCGTCTCTGCTTCTATTATGAAGTGATATTTGATTGTTTATATATTTTGTTATGCTATGATGTATTAGATTCTTCGCTATAGCTATTGTTGATTTGTTATCACAATAGATCATAGTAGACCCATCTTATTCACCTGTTTCTCCAAGTATTCTCTAAAGTCATATAGCTTGACTTGTAGCTTCAATTATTGCCACATACTTTATCTCTATTGTTGATTGTGTAACTGTTGCTTACTTCTTTGATGACCAAGATAATATTCTCGATCCAAGTGAGAAGGTATAGCCCGATGTGCTCTTTGTGTCATCTATCGAACTTGCCTAATTAATGTTGGTATAGCCAAGCAACCTTGAGTTGGTTGTTAAAATCACGGCAAATGTACCATTTGTACAAATAATAAAGTGAAAGTAAAGTATCGTCTCCATAGAAATTGTGATTTTAATCTCAATTCAACCAAAAATTGCTTGCGTATTATAAATTAAAAGAAGAATCGAAATTTTTGTGATTTTAAGAAGTACGGAGCAGAAATAAATTGAGAATGCGATTTAAACGATGTTTAGAAAATTAATGTGTAAAAACAGTTAGGTATCGAAATTTCCTTGATTCTCCCTTAAAATAACCTTTCTTTCCCAAACCCCTTCTTGTTAATCAATTTACCTTCAATTTATCTAACTTAGTTTAACCCCAATTCCTTAGGTGATAAACCCTATAATCCTAATGATGAACCCTAATCCCTTAGGTGAACAAAACCAGTCATAAGCATTAAGAGAAGGAAATTCGCATGAAGACATACAATCTATCCCTATTCTTAGGCTAAAGAGTTATGTGGTTATTGAATTGGAACAGTCTAAACCTTAATTTTCCAATTGCAAGATTTAGATTATTAATCAATTTCTTAATGAGTGTCAATCATGGAAAAGCATTAAGTGCAAATTCAACAACTAAATTAACAAAAACAAGAGAAGGATTTAGAAAAGAAATTGATTACATTAATTTCAAAACAAGGTTCATCCTAACCTAACCCCAAAGGGGTTTAGAAATTCATGGAGTAGCTAAACTCAAAACAAAAGGAAAGAGAAGATAAAAAAAAAGCCGTGAATCTTGAGAATTAAGCCCAGATTCTTCAAGATCCAAACCGAATATGAATCTTCAAGCTCTTCCTTGCCTCTGGTCCTTAGATGAGTCAAAGAATGACCCCAAATGTATATTTTCTCCTTTTTATTGTGAGTTTGGGCTAAATGGGCCGTAAAATAAACTAGGCTCGCAAAACAGATAGTTTGGAACATGTTGGCGTTGGGCGTAGGCCAAGTTGGCGTCAGGTGCCACCTCTTCAAAAATCCATTAGCGTTTTGCGCCAGGGTGCCACTTTCTCCGGAAGCTCTGTTTTACTTCTGCGTTGAGAGTGGCTCTGGATGGTGTTGGGCACCACTTTTTTGTATCTTTTGCAGCTAGAAAATTCTTTTGTTCTCTACCTAAAAGTCATCCTTTTCTCTTGCTTTTTTTTTTCCTGTCTTTATCAAAACCCAAATAAATACATAAAAATCATGTAATTTTAAAATAAAAACTACAAAACCATTTATTCCATGAAATGTCCTATTATTGGGTTAATTTCTTATAAATTTCCATTGAGCAAGTGTGAATATCATGTAAGATAGCTCTATAAATCTACATCAGTTGTAGATTTGTCATTGGTTATGGTTTTTACCATCTACGAAACTCCTTTATGCCTCTTAAGTATATCTTAAAATTCTTTTAGATACTCTAAAGTGAATTTGGCTTGGGCTCTACATGAATCTTGATAGAAGAATTACAACATACATGATGGCTAGTTGTGTAGCAGTAAGATATGGTAGGCTCTCGATCAAACTCCTATAGCGTGATGCATTAGCATGTTGAGTATAACGCCTAATAGCTTTCAGGATCGAAGACTGTCCCTACAAACCAACACAAGACTTTTCAGGCTGCTTTGTCATCACTCACACACTTCCTAGGAAACTTCCCAGGAGGTCACCTATCCTAGAATAGCTCCAAGTCAAGTACGCTTAACTATGGAGTTCTTAAGTGATAGGCTATCGAAAAGTAGATGCATCTTGTTGGTATAGGTAGCACTTATTAATTCTTTTAAGCTATCCTCAACTGTATAGTCTCATACCTGCACAACCTTTGGATCCTTCTCATTCCGGTGTATATTCGATTCATTCATGTACATCTCCCATTGGAAGCCTGCCAGGAGCCGCTCCTTATCCATGTCTTATCTTTTTTGAACTGATGATCACTCCCCGCCCTCGTCAGTGCCTAGGATGTTACACTGAGGCTCCACCATCCTTTTGTAACTTCTTGTTTATCTAAGCGAAGCAATGACAAATTTGCAACCTTACATCTTGAATTTATTTAGTAGAGCTTTTATATATTTGTTCTAATAGATGAATATCCTTTTCTTTTGTTTTTTTACCTTTATGCCGAGGAAGTAATTCATCAAGCCAAGGTTGGACATCTTAAATGTCTTCATCATGTTTTCTTTAAATCTAGTTGTTGTCTTCATATTGTTTCCTATGTAGATAAGATCGTCTACATACAAGGATATAATGAAAGTATCATGCTAACCTGAAGTCTTGATGTATACTTGTTGGCTCACTTTGCTCTTCTTGAATCCTTCATAAATGAAGTATGATAAATTCTATCGTACCATTATTAAGGAGTTTGCTTTAGATCATCTAAAGCTTTTCTTAGTCTTAGTACTTTTCCTTCATTGCCTTTTCTTACAAAGCCTTGTAGTTGCTCCACATAAATCTCTTCTTATAGCACCTTATTATGAAAGACAGACTTTACGTCTAACTGGAAAATATTCAAATCACTACTAAAAATTAATGAATTAATAACCAAATTCAGTGATAGAAATTTTCTTTTCTCTCATTAATTCTGGGGTCACTAAAATTTAGTGATGAATTCTTTAAAAAATACAAATAGATTTTTTTGTCATTAATTTTAATTTTTCTAACCTTTTTGAGTTGCAAGAGCTATTAAAGCTCTTGTTTTACATAGACGAGCAAGCAAATGTCCCATTATTGTCAACTCTTGGTTGCTCAAGTAGCCTTTTGCTAATAAAGGAGTTTTGAGATAATGAATTAGGCTTAATTTATTTTAATTGACTCAAACTACACTTGTAGGGATTATATTATATTAGATTGAGTTGTTGCTGCATAGAATGAAAAGGAAGGGAAATTGTATCCTAGTTGTCTTGTGATTATTTCTCTCATGTCCATAAACTATGTATTATCCATTCTTTGGTCTACTCAAATAATTCATTTTGGTACATAGTTGGTATTTGACTCCTTTGAATTTGGGAGATGCCCTTAAATTATCCATATCATTGTATTCCAAGTTATATAAGCTCTTACTTCCTTCTTTTCTTTGGAATATCTTCTCATTATCTTCTTGTGGATAGGACATTCTATCTTTATGTGCCAACTTGCCATACTCATAGGTGAATGATTCTCCTTTGTTGAAGTTTTAAGATGAGCCATTTTTAAACTAATTAAATAAGACTTAAATAAGATTTTAGTCCCTATAAAATATGTCTTTTTTTTTTTTTTCATTTTGATCCTTTAAATTTTTTATTTGTTTTGATCCCTATTAGGTTTTTTAGTCTTGACACTTAGCTCATTCGCCTTATTGTTTCAATCCATATTAAATTGTAAAATTTTGATATAAGTATCTCTTATATTTGAAAATTTTCATTTTAGTTCATATTCTTTAGAAAATATCAAACATGTTTTCCAATCATTGTTAGTCACGTTAATTATCACTTAATAAGAAATCTTGACTTTATGGACTAAAATGAAAGCAAAATTAAGTACAAAAAGAGACAACAAAATTTAAGAGAATCAAAACAAAAATAATCATATATTGTTGAGACGAAAAAAATGAATTTAAGCCGTAAAATAATATTAAAATCATTATAATTTTATTTAAAGCTTATCTTTTAATTTTTTTGACATGGAAGGTTACTCATTAAATTACTGTAATAGGTAATTAACACTTATGGTGGTCACAATGACTTTGATGTATTCCAATGTTTATAATGTTAGGGAATGTAAGATGTGTATTTTAATTAGGTTAACATGATTAAAAAAGTCAACTAATGAGATAAATGTAGTTATTACCTCTGTTCCTTTTTAAGTGTCGTGTTGTTTAAGGTTTTTATACACAAACCAAGAAATGTAATAGATTTTCTTGTTTTTTATAAAATAGTTTTGAAGTTTTCCATTATACCCTTTTTCATTTCTACTCAAAAATAAATATATACTAATTATAAAGTATAAATTAATTAAAAATTAGGTAGGAAGTAAAGGTATAATTGACCAAAAAGTAATTAATGTTATCTTAAACTTTGAAAAGAACAGATAAATAAAGACAAAATTTTTCTAAAAAATAGACAATTAAAAAGAAACAAAGGGAGTAATTTTTTAAGACAAAAGATTATTGTATCATGGGGTCTATCTTTTCGAGAAAAATCTTTACACCTAATTTCACCCATCAAGTAATTAATAACTTTTTGTGTGTGTGTGTGTGTGATAGAGAATATTAACAATTAACAATTACTTCCTTCGTATTTTTAAGTGTCCTTTAACATTTTTATATACAAATCAAAAAATACAATAAATTTTTGTGCTCTAACAGCAGTGGTGGATCAGTTCATGTTGAGCCATATTCATAGGGAAGGGAACGTGGTAGCAGATCCTTTGACAAGTATGGACTTTCCATGCAAGTTGGCGCCATGATTTTTTCTTCGTGTTTGTGTTCTTCCTTTTGTGATGAGTCTTTTGTTATTGATGATTTAAGTTGTCTTTTAGCTGTTTAGCTTTGTTTTTTTGGGCTGTTTAAGCCCCTGCTAGTTAACAAAAAAAGAAAGTTTTCTATTGTACTCCCTCTAAACTCAAATATAAGTATATATATATATATATATATATATATTTATGTATGATGATCTAGAATATAAGCAAATCTAACTAATTTTACCTTATTTAATGATATTATTTCTAAAATACCCTTTATTTAATTGAGACTTTATTTCTAATGATCTTTTTTTATTCATGATATCAAGTTTTAATGAAGGGCAATTTAGGAAAAGAGTTCATTTTTTAATTGAGATTAGTGAAATTAAATAATGTTAACTAACTTTCTTAATTATTGTGAAATTAGTTATTTTTGCTTATATATGAGTCCGGAGGGAGTATCTTTTTTTTTCACACTATAATAAATGCATACTAGTTGTAAATGTGTAATTTAATTAAAAATTAGGTGAAAAATAAGGATATAATTGACAAAAAAAATAATTAATATTATCTTGAACTTTGAAAATGACAAATAAATAAGAACATTTTTTTTTAAAAGCTGACAAGGGACTAGTAGTATTTTTAGGAACCTATTGTATATATTTTTGTATGTTTTTAATATAATTATGAAATTATGAGACTTATGAAATAATGAAACCTAAAGTAAGAGCTTTAATTGCCTGACCCTAAGACAAGTTGCTAGGACCTATTTAGATAAGCTTATTTAGAAGAGTTTATTGGAGAAGAGCTTATCTAAAAATTATATTGTGAAAAGTTCCTTTTAGATAACCTAATTTGGTGTTTGGATGATACATACTTAACTTTTTTATAAGCTTTATAAGTGACAGAAATCTTTGAAATTTATCTTCATTATAAAATCTTCTAAGAGCTTTTGAAAAAAATAATAATACAAGTTATGCATCCAAACAATACTTCTAAAAGCTTATGTCAATAGATAATCTCTTCTAGTCTGTATCTAAAGAGGCCTCTAGTCAAATATCAACTTGACCGTGAGTCTATATATCAATTACTATATCAAGTTTCAACCAGCTTGTTAAGCTGAAAGGAGTTGGTTCGATCGAAGAAATTTGTTTGTGAGGTTTGAATTTTATTCAGGCTATAATATGCAATCCCTTTTAAAGGATCTATAACTACCATCATACAGGCTCACTACTATGGCTGAATATGTCCTGACTTTAAATGAGTGAAGCTAAGTCCTCCCTAAATTTTTTATGTTCAAAATAAAAGCTCGCATAAAATGCACTACATTTGGAAAAGATGCTCATGAAGGAGAAACTAGCCTTTCTCTAAACTTTATAGTTTTTGACCAGCGAGTTCGTGATGGCTTTGCTTTACAGATGTTGCTACTAAATGATTGCAGCCAAATTAGTTATTTGTTTAATACATTGATTCTTAGATTGTATACTTTCAATTCAACATAGAGTTTTTTTTTGTTTTTTTTTTAACCCTTTTGATGCCGTCATGTTTCAATTTTGTTTAATTTGTTAGTCGTGCATGCACGTTATATTCCACAATCACAATTTCAGAAAAAGCACAATTAAACAGTACTACGATCATTTAATTTATTTCGGAAATATAAATGCCGGCAGGGAAAACTGATCAAAAGGTATAATCTCCAAGAGGTTTATTAATTATTTATGGCGCATGAGAAGTCAAATAATTCTAAGAAACAAAATCATATTAATTTAAGAGTTTAATGGTCATACACTGTCAGTTTTATACTGTCAACCAATCAGAAATCACCATTGATATAACTTTTAAAGTATTTATTATAAAAGTTAACAAACTTATAATAAATGGTGATTTGTAATTGGATGATAGTGTAAAATTACTTTACTACTGTCAGTACATGACTTTTTCTCTCTTAATTTAAATTGATATTGAGAGAGAGAGAAAGAGAAGTTATTACATAGTCTAAGACTATTATAGTCTCAATTAGTTTTTACATGATATTTAATTGAGTAAATTAATTTTTTTTTAAAAATTAAAAAATTCAATTACATGTTATACCGAGATTGATTAGGACTACGAATACGTGATGATTCGAGACTATTTACTTTGATCACTCTTGGCCCTCTTTTTTATTTTGAGTTTAATGGTTATTTACTGTCAGTGTAAAAAGTTTTACACTATCAATCAATCAGAAATTACTGTTAATATGACTTTTAAAGTATTTATTATAAAAGTCAACAAATTTATAATAAATGATAATTTGTGATTGGATGACAGCATTAAACTACTTTACACTATCGGTGCATAGCTTGTTTTCTCTTTTATTTTTATGTATAAATATCCGGTCATGGCAGTTATCACAATAAGCTATTGCATATGGTGCTTCAAGTTTCTCATACATGATCCCTACATATATTTCACAAAACACCTTTTCCAAGAAGCAGACAAATTAAAGTAAAAGAAGATGAAGCACGCATTGCAGAGAATGCATTAGGTGCGAGTTGACTTCCCTTTCCGTGTAAGTGGTGTAAGTGTAACCATGATGGAGCCCAAAATCTTGATCAATAAGAGTTTACAAAAAGAAAAGCAGATGGCTGTGCATCCACTGCCACTAAGAAAACCTTCTGCCACACCTTCAAATTCTACCGGTTTGTACACTCTACCTTTACTTCAACCTTGTTTCAAATTCTTGACCATCACTCATCCAAATTCGACCGACTCATCGCCTAGAGCTTTGTCAAAGAAGAAAGTAACGATTAAGAGCCTTGAACCATCATCAAGTGAGGTTAGAAACATGACCTACAAGCTACAAGAAATTCCAAAAAGTGTCAGGGGTAAGGATGAGGGATTCAAATGCAGTGTACTTTGCTTGCATCTTCCAGGGTTTGGTAAAACAAAGCCAGTTAAAGCAAGAAAAGAAGAAACCCAAATGCATGCTGTGAACCCGGTGTTATCAGAGCCAGATTCTTTGGAAAAATTTGAACGTAGTTCCCTGGTTACACAAGCCAGAATCCATGAAAATGAAGGAGATGACTCCATCAGTTCCTACTTTGATCTGCCATCTGAATTGTTTAAATTCAGCAGCCATAATGCATGATCCCTAGTTACGTGCCAGTAAATCAGAAGAGTGCCAGAGACAGGGAAATTAACAGTCTTCTTAGAAGCACAAGGCGCAAGAGTATAATATACATTGAAGATAACTCTTTCGAATATTAAGTCAATAATATATAGCTAGCAGATAATTTTGTTATGGTTTATCAATGTTTTAAGCAGTTGTTTTTGCGTGGGCTATGCACGTGGATGTTAACTCGTTATAAGATGTGCCTTGTTTGATATAAGATCTATAAATATACAAATTGATCGCACAAAACCTGATTCATGCGAAACTACATAATTTAGTCTGAATCTTTAGCTTAGACAATCCTTTTTATGTCGTTTCTCTATTTGCCTATGATGCTGTCTCCACAACGAATTTGATATATGCAACCACCATGTAAAATAGCTTCCTGCTTTATCTTCTTCTATAATAAAATGACTTCTCTTTTGAGAGGCAACTTGTGTGGTCTTGATTGGATCGCATCTGATAGATAACTCACTAGTTATTTCACTGGAAATTGTTTCACGAAAATGCATCATAACTTATATACTTAGTGTAGCCATTAACACGTACTGTCAACACATTATTCAAGACAAGACATGAAGAAAAGTTTAGAAATGACAATATCCTTATTCTTAATTAGGGATTTTACAGCCTGATATTCCTTGCTTAAGTTAGCCAGGGTATTACACACAGGAAGAGAACAGAACACAATGGAGATGTGAAATTTATGAAAAAAAAAGTAGCAAGAAATTGGTTTTATGGCTTTGTAGGATAGAAATCACCTGCCCCTCTCCTCTTCTTCCAATTAGAAAATAATATGCATTAAGAAATAATATTCCCTATTATTAGTTTTTTCTTTTTTCTTTTTTCTTTTTACTGAGGTGTTATCTTTTTTCTTTTTACTGAGGTGTTATCTTTTAATTAGAGGGATAATAAATAGAGACATGTGATTTATCTTTTATATAAGTAAAGAAATTTATTCATGAGAGTAGAAAGGGTACGCCACTGTTACAAATAATAGAAACAATCTCTAGAGTTTTAACGGTAGGACTTAATACATTTAAAGGGATTGTAGCACCAATCTAAAATAGAATAGAAGAGTCATATGTCCTAGCTAGCTATAAGTTTATGTAATAACCCTAATCAAGTCTACAACGGATACAAAATCAAATATAGCCATAAAAAATGACATTATCCTACATTAACCATAAACTCCGTGGCTTGTTTTGCATTAACTAGTAAGGATTCCACGCATATGGACTACTTTTATAAAAAATATAAATAAGTTAAATTAAAAATTTTATAAATTAATTTAATTGATATATAAAATTATTTTTATGGTAATAAAATTAAATAAAAAATGTAAAAATAAGTCTTTTAAATTTTTAATTTTTAAAAATCTAAAAAATAGTCCAATTAATGAAAAGAATATTTTGATAAATTATAAATATCTTATTATATATAATTATAACAATAATAAAGGAAATACTCTCATTTAGTTTACACATTTTGTTAAGACCACTTTATCCCTCAACTGCTCTCAACCATTCACTAAAATTACCTAGTACTCTCTTACATACTCACATGTCAAATTAACCATGTTTAACTTTTAAAAGGTAAAACCTGTTAAAAGAAATCAAATTTAATATTTTCTAAAAAAATTAAAAAAAGAGAGGCATGCAATGCCTGTCTTTCTACTAATATAATTAAAGAAATTTAAGTAATGATTAATGAAATAAAAAAATAAAAATTGAATCAAATCATTAATTAAGAAAAACTAATATTAATTTAATCTGATTTAGTGTGAAAATTTTGTGTATATTTGTGAAACCATAATGCCGGGCTTCAAAATCAAAATCCTTGTTCTTTATGTTGGGACTCATTTTTATTGGTGTTTTCATTGGGCTTCAAAAGAACAGGTTGGGTCATTCTTTTGTTGGGTTCAGAGTTTAGTTATGCTGGATACAATGACAAAACTAAAGTTCGGGTCATTCTTTTGATCTTAAGGATGGGCGTTGTATAGAATCATGAGGTACGTATGTTGGCAAGAGACTACATCTCGTCGTCGGGAAGTGTTTTTAGTTCCTTTCTTATTAGTCTTGTTTTAGACATGAGTGACAAATCCTTCATTTCGACAAAACCACTCTCAACATAAAAGAACAAAAACAAAGACATGTTTGGTATTCTCGTATTAAGAAATTATTAGGTGGTTATAGACTATGATAGTCCTTATTAATTTTTACATGACATGCAATTAAGTGTTATTAATTTTTTTCGTAAATTGTAAAAATTAAATATGTGTTATATAAATATTGGCTGGGGCCATAAACATCTGGTAGTCCTAGACTACCTAATAATTTTTTGTATTCTAGAGGAGGTGGTATGGTATCTAACACTCAAGAAAAATGTTATATTGGTGGATTATAGGTATTATGTAGAAAAATAGAGCAGAGAATTGGTTTAGAGACTGAATATTCTGCTTTTTTGTCACTTTTCTGCCCTAAATGTACGTGTATTTGTAGATTGATATAGATTATTAAAACAATTACAATTACAAAGAATCACAATTTTCATTAAATATTCCACTAAACATTAATGACTATAAGTGATTGCACATTGTTTAAAATATCTCCATTAAACATTGATGACAGTACATTATTCAACAAGACACGTTTGCACTTCAATTTACAATGGTCAATTTAGGAGTTAGAAGATAAGGACTGGTCAATTATTTAATTAGCTCCATTTTTTTCATGCTAAAAGAAAAAAAAAATCCCAACAGGATTACAGGATAATTGGTTCAAAAGGAAAACAACCACATAAGCAAATGTTCAGCTTCATATCATATCATATTGCCATACACAAGCATATAGGTTTTGCAAACAACGGTGATCACTGCAAATTCTGAGTCGTTGCAGATTCTTTTTATCAACACTTCTTGTTGGATTTACATTACATGCAGGCAAAGCTCAGTTGAACTAATTTTCAACCAAAATTATAATCATATTTCTACGAAACAGTGAAAAATGAGTTTAAACTCAACTCTACATAATACATACAAAATCGTACATCAAACTCCCATACTGTGGGACGGCCAAGGGCTCTGATCATCAGAGATTCAAAATACTCATCCTTAGCATGGCCAGTAGATGCTAGCAAATTGAAATGCAAAAATAAACATATTGGAAAAAACTCAAATCTCACATCAGCTATAAATAGTGCTAAGATAGAGTATATAAGTAAGAGGCAACCCTCATCTTATAAGCTAGCTTTTGAAGTTGAATTAGACTCAAACCCATCTTATAATTAAGATGATATTAGAGTCTATTTTAGCGATTTGTTGTTGAGCTTATCGTGCCTCTCGCTATTGGGTCGTTATCAGAGCAACCACATCAACTAGTGATGTGGTAAAATTAGTGTATATAAGTAGAGGACAATTTTTACTTTACAAGCCGATTTTGTAAAGAAATAAAAATTCAAGAAATCTCCCCCACTGTGGAAAATTCAAATCTAAACTTTTATCATTTTGAACCTTTTAAAGTGAAACGCATAAAAGAGTTTATTTTTTATACAAGTATAAAGATTTTTAAATTGATAATAACCAATTCAAAATCATCTCAAATAAAATCTTTAATATAATTATTATAAAAGTTAACAAAATTTTCGATGATAATTTATAATTAGATAACATATTAAAAACCTTATATTCCAGTTGAGTTCTAATAATAAGTAAGAACGCAATTTTTTTTCTCGTGCTTTGATAAAATGGCGGTGAGTGAACTACGAGTAGTCTTGTTCCCATCCTCCAGTTGATTTTGTTTTTTTCATTATTTTGGGGCAAAACTTGGGGCTTACTTTTGAGATAACCTGTGCGAAGAGAAAACATCTCAATCACATTGGTATGTTGGTTCATCAGATATTAACAGAAGGTGATGACCCCGTACTAACATATAGGTCGTATGTACCCATAATAGGTAAAATTGTATTCTCATTAACATGCAGCCATGGGCAGTTAAATCCAAAGAGAAAGAGTTCTGATTTTGTAGGCCCCTTAATGCAAGAGAGGCTATGCTTTTTCCATTGTTTACATTAATGTTGCAATCACACGAAGGCTACATCTCCTCTTACATGCACTATGTCATCTACGTCTCAACCTTCTAATCCTATCATAACCATATACCACAGGCCATAAATAACGAGCTAACTTTCTCTGCCAAATCACGTCCAACAATGGCTGCAGTTTTCTGGGTATTGGCTTTAGCTAGCCTCAGCTACCCGCTAGCCACAATCAATGCTCAAGCACCAGCAGGCACACCCTCTAAGTTGCAACCTTCAACCTCTGCAGGACCCTCTAATTTGCCAACCACGACCCCAGTTGCACCATCTACATTGCCAACCACAACCCCAAACGCACCCTCCACATTGCCAACCACAACTCCAAATGCACCCTCCACATTGCCAACCACAACCCCAAATGCACCCTCAACATTGCCAACCACAACTCCAAATGCACCCTCAACATTGCCAACCACTCACATCACCACCAGTTGCACCCTCTACATTGCCAACTACAACCCCAAATGCACCCTCTACATTGCCAACCACAACTCCAACTGCACCCTCAACATTGCCAACAGCAAATTCCCCTTCTTCTGGACCATCAGTAGCCAAACAACCACCTGTTGTGGCTGCAACTCCTGCCACCTCACAGAAACCACCAGCAGCAACTTCTCCCATTTCTACTAGCAAGCCACTACCAACAACCACAGCTGCACCCTCCAAATTGCCAACTGCAGCTTCCCCCACTACTGGCACACCATCAGCTGCCACCAAACCGCCCATTGTCACAGCAACCCCTCTTCCCTCAAGGAAACCACCAGTAGCAACCTCTCCCACTTCTAGCAAAACACCAATCACCAACACTCCGACTCCTGTGAAATCACCAGTTCCCAAAGTTGCATCTCCAACCTCTGCTCCTGTGAAATCACCAGTTCCCAAAGTTACATCTCCAACATCTACTCCTGTGAAATTGCCACCTCCCAAAGTTACATCTCCAACATCTGCTCCTGTGAAATCACCAGTTCCCAAAGTTGCATCTCCAACCTCTGCTCCTGTGAAATCACCCGTTCCCAAAGTTACATCTCCAACATCTACTCCTGTGAAATCACCAGTTCCAAAAGTTGCATCTCCAACATCTGCTCCTGTGAAATTGCCACCTCCCAAAGTTACATCTCCAACATCTGCTCCTGTGAAATCACCAGTTCCAAAAGTTGCATCTCCAACATCTGCTCCTGTGAAATTGCCACCTCCCAAAGTTACATCTCCAACATCTGCTCCTGTGAAATCACCAGTTCCCAAAGTTACAACACCAACATCTGCTCCTGTGAAATTACCAGTTCCCAAAGTCACATCTCCAACATCTGCTCCTGTGAAATTACCTGATCCCAAGCCTTTACCACCATCATCTGCTCCAGTTAAATTACCAGTTCCCAAGGTTTTACCACCAACCTCCACTCCTGTGAAACCACCAGTTCCCAAAACTACACCTCCAAAAATTGCTCCTGTGAAACCACCTGTTCCCAAGGTTACACCAGCATTAAGTCCAAAACCCCCCTCCCCCAAAATCCCACCACCACAACCTCCCAAAAAAGCACCTATTCCACTACCACCAGCTGTTACACCCCCACCATTACCATTACCCCCAGCTGATTCACCACTATTGCCTCCTCCAAAAGTGTCCCCAACACCAGCCAAAGCACCAACAGCCCCAACACCAGCCAAAGAAACACCAGCACCAGCACCTGCACACAAAAAGAAAGCACCAAAATCATCACCTGTTCCTTCACCACTAAGTAACACGCCAACACCTGCACCAACGCCTGCCATAGAAACACCAACACCAGCACCAGCACCTGAAGATGACGCGCCAGAACCACCTCCTCATAGGCACAGGAGAAGAAGACACAAGCACAAGCACAAGAGACACCACAGTGACCACGCACTATCTCTGGCACCAGCACCAACTATTATTCGGAGGAGTCCCCCAGCACCACTTGCTGACGATATTACTACAACAGATTCAGGAGAGACACCATCACCAGCACCAAGTCCCAATGCGGTAATATTATCTTTGACCACTTAAATTTAAATTACAATTATACACATAATAACCCCTGGGGAGATCTGTATGATTAGATCGATGATAACATATATATAGTTAAAATCTGTCTATACTTATCACCATCACATTATTTTTCATCTAAAAAATTAATTAAGCATTTAGGAAGTTTTAACCATATCTCATATTTTTTTTAATCTTTTTGTATGCAGAATGGTGCACAATCATACTATAGGCAAGGGAATATATGGCCAAGTATTGGACTCGCCATTGCCATTTTGTTATCTGTCATCACTTGACACTTGCAACAGCTGCTATAGAAGTCTCATATGCGACCATGGATTGACTTTAAGCGGTGGTTTGGTTTGCAAAACATATAAAATCATTTAAATGTATGAAACTGAATAATGAAAATTATACCCGTATATTTTATTTTTTTTATTTCGTTCTTTCTTCGTATTGTGATCTTTGCTCAAAAATATTAATGGTACGAGTTTTTGAATTGTTGAAACAAGCAGAATGTAAAATTGTCTATATATTTCCCATTAAATTTGATCCATTTCTGAATGCATGTTTATTTTCTCCAAAAAATTGTACTTGTGACAACAACATTGACAACTAATTGGTGACAACCTGCAAGGCCGTTCTTCTCACCAATGAGATCACGAACATCCAATTGCTTGAAATAGAGTATAGTCCAATTAATTTAGATAATTTCTGAATAAGTACTTGCAACAAAAGAAAGTAAAAAATTAAAATAAAATAAATTTCTTTCATCAACTATATAAAATCAATTTATGTAGTTTGATTTTTTAAGAAGTTCTCTCATATAATTCTTCTAAAAATGATTTTAACTTAATTTTAGACTTTAATTTTTAGTGTAAAAATCATTGTTAATAAAAAATCATGAAAGATGTGACTTTTTAAGTAGTTATTATTATAAAAGTGAACAAACTTATTGCACATAATAATTTTTAATTGAATAACAGTATAAAAATTTAATATATAAAGAGAGTATTTACTCTTGATGTCATTGTCCTCACATAGTTAACCTAAAGACAATTGTGAAAACTACAATAACCTAATTATTAAAAGAGATAATTAAACAATGAACACAATATCATTATTAAAAGAGATAATTAATTAATCAATCACAAAAATAAATATTAAATTAATTATCAATGTGTAATCAGTAATTATTAATTTAAACTTAAGCATGCTGATAGAGAATTGATTTCTAACCATGTGTATGAAAAAAGACTTTATATTGAGAAAGATACAACTCACTTTGATGATCTCTATATCTTAAAAAATATTAGTCTTAGACTTTTGGCCGAAGAATATCCTTTGGTGTACAATTTTTTTTTTGATAAACTTCAATTTAACATTTAGCAGGTAAAAAGCAATCAAATAAATATTTAAGACTACTTTACAAAATTAATAATTTTAATTTTTAAATGTATGTAATAATATTAGTAGTAATAATCATAATCAGAGTAATAATAATAATAATAATAAAATATAAATTAATTATTTACATGATAATAAAGAGGGAAGAAAACATAAATTAAATATTCACCTTTCAAGAAAATAATAAAATAAATATTGAAGACTGATTTAGAAATCTATAGATTTGACTTGTGAAGAAACATTTTGCACTTGTGAAACTCTAAAGGGACGTTTAATACAAGAAAAATTTTTAGTTTTTTAAGATTATGAAGTTGGGAATGTTTATTTTCCATGTTTGGTTTATTATATTTAAAAAATAACATTTTCAATAAATATTATTTTTCGAGAATCTCTTTTATCTATCTTTCTTACCAAATTATTCCCATGAGAGAGGTGGGAATCTAACATTCTCAAGTTGGGAAAAAAGTTTTATTGCGGTTAAAATATCACGTTGTCTTTATTAATACATTTAATGTGATTAATAATTAAAGTTTCTAAGAAAGTTATATTAAAACTAAACGTAAAAATATTTAATTCTCAAGTAGTAAATATAAATATTCTCAAAATATTTATGACCAACCAAACAAATTTTAATTATTCCTAAGAATCATAATTCCTGAGATTCATGATTCTCAGAAATCCTGATTCCTAGGTATGAAAAAAAAATTCTTCTACTAAATGCATCCTAAGTGCAATATGTAAGTTCAAATTTATATACTTTTTATAAAAAAATGAGTTGATTAATTTTTATCTTTTAAAACCTTTTATCAATGGACTAATTTAAATCAAGCAATATGTCAATTGACAAGACAACTAACAAAATAAAATTTGATAAATTAATAAAGCGTAACAAACTATATTTAAAGTTTAAACCAAGGAATAATTCAATTTATTTGGTTTTATCCTTCTATGTTTACTTTTATTTTTTTATCATTTCGTATTGTGTAAAGCTTGTAATATAGAGTAAAGTGTTTTTATATTGTCATTATATATTCAATCATAAACCGCCTTATATGGTAACTTTATTGATTATTATAACAGTTACCTTAAAAAATCATATAAAATATTATCTTAGATTGATGGATAATATACAAATTTTTGCATGACTATAAAACTCCTTTCTAATGAATAAATAATACATGCAATGACAATGACAATATAAAGTTTTTTTATATTGTTATTCAATCGCAAACTATTATATATGATAAATTTATGAACTTTTATAATAACTACCTTAGAAGTAATATAAAAGATGAGTTATTATTGTTTGATAGTGTAGTTTTACATTGACAATGCATGACTATTAAACTCTTTTCTAATCTTGTTTACTTTAATTTTCCAAAATTATTATTAATTTTATTTTCTAATTTTTATTTCTTATCATTTTAATCATTATTTATTTTTACTTTTAACTTTTAAGTAATCCTAACATTTTTTTTTTGTCAACAAAGTAATCCTAACAACTTAGATACTCCAAGCAGCCATTTTTTGGGCTAGAGTTACAAAAGGGCAACAAGAGGGCCGAAGGCCCAAAAGGAGATTCTACAATGCTCAACTAAAAAGACCACAAGATGCAAGGCACAATCTAACTCAACAATAGCAGACCAAGATACATAATTCATCTCGGCCTGCTAACAAAAACACTGTGACTCATTAACATTAGCAAATCCTGACCAACTGAAGGCTCTTGACCCATGCTCCAAGGCATCGTCACTCGAAACCATTAAGGACATTTAGACTGGGGCCCATACTATTCACATCCCCTTTTTTCAAAATATCTCTCTTTCTTCTCACCTTTACACTTTTACTTTTTTGCAAGATCTTACGAAAATGAATTTTCGTAATATAATTATCTTTTAATATATTACGAAAATTAATTTTTGTAATGTATTTATATATATTACGAAAAATAGTTTTCTTAATGCAAAAATTTACTTTACAAATACTAGTTTTCTTTATGTAAATTTTTATATAACGAAAATTAATTTCTGTAGAAAAATATTTTTGTAAAAAAAGTAAAAAAAAAAAACAGGCTAATTGTGTGAAGAGTAAAATGGGGCTATAAATAACATCTCCCCTAAACTGAGTATGTATAATAATTATTCACAATGATTACGATATATACTCATCATATGAGTCTAGGTCTGAGGTTATGATTAGCCCAATTTTTTTTAAAATTATTTTAAAATTAAAGCTTCGAATAACAACTTTAAAAATAAAATAAAATAGTTAATTTGCAGCTTCATTTATTTTAACTTAATACCTAAATGAATGATAAAGCAGAACAAAATAGTTCTTTGAAGGATTATGAATAAGTGTATTATTTATATAACTATTTTTTACAGTACTATTCATGATATTATTTTTTTCTTTATCTTTTTTTTAATACATCACTTATCTCATCACACATTCCTCTGATTTTTGAAAAATGTTATTCCTACACCTCATTTTTTTGGGTATATGAGTAGAAAGAGAAGAAAGATAGAGAACTACTATATATATATATATATTATCTCTCTTTACTGTACAGATTTTTGCACAAAGAAATCATATAAATACATTTTCTAATTATTCACCAATGCTATGTTGTACCAAAAGAGCAGTATGAATTTTGACGCAAAAGAAGCTGACCAAAAGGAGTGAAACATGATCAACCATTCAAGAGCAAAGAGAAAAAATAAATAAATTTACATGGTATCTACTCCCTCACCTACCTCGGTTATTGTATACAATTTCATGCTAAATATCTCTTTCCTAATGCACTTTGTCATCACACTAGACGAAGGAAGTGGATTTGAAAATGTCTGTGGTCGCCTCTTTTTCTTTTAAGCTTGAATTGTAGGACTTCACTAGGCACCAAGATGGCTTACTCACAAACGTTCTTCTCCATTGAGCAAACTGTGTCCCCTTGGTGCTGTTGAATGATGGTTATTAGTTTGATTAACATATTCTTCATTTGTCATCATCACCGTGTTGTCTGGTCCTGGTGTTCCCAACCCATCTCCCTCTATTCCTTCCCCAACATATTGTTGAACTATCAACACTGAAGCAGTGGCTGCAAAATCTGATGAAGCTAACAAGTCCCCAATTACTCCTAACTCCGGGCACTCACTCCAATCAGTGAGTCCTGCTGTGAGCGGTGATATCATTCCATGGTCTCTCCCAATTATGAAAAGGTCATGAATATCATCCATTGTCCTTATTGCTGCCACTGTTTGCTCCCCATTGTTGACCATTTTCTCAACATACACAATGGAGTCATTGGCCACATGACTCGTTCTAAACCACTGTATAAGCTTCTCATCAAGTTGCTTCTGAGTGTCCATATCCGTTTGCACTGCTAGTATCCTTGGTTCATCAGGGTGGCCATTGTGATGCATCATTTCTTCCCCAGGAACAAAACGCATCACGGTGAGGGTTATCCCTGGATGTTCTGACATCCTCAATGCATAGCTCAATGCTTCTCTATCATCAGGCCCTCCAAAAAACAACACTGCCACATGGTGAGACCTTTGGTCTGGAGCCAAATGGTTGGACACAGTTAAGCCTCTATCCACTAGAATCCCAACCGAGCAAGGTGCTTGGGCTAGAACATTGCGGTTCACGGTGCGAAATGACGTGTTCATGGCCTCCATTTCACCATCAACCGTTTGCTGTTTGTGGAAAGGAATGATTATGAAGGCAACACGCTTTTCTTGAGCCACGTTGCATACGTCCTCATGCATAGTGGAGTAAGAGGAGATTGCTGTCAAGGGTTGCACCGAGACGTGAGAAGCGTGTTGCTCGTAGTTTTCAAAGGCATTGATAATGTGGTCAGATTGAGCTTGAGTCCTATTGTAGGCAGTTTGATCTGGTTTCTTGGCGTTTTGATTATGAACAATGAGTAATGCAGATGCATGGCCAGTGAGTTCGGTCAGATGGAGCACATAAATGCATATTGGGGACTTCTTTGTTGGGTTAGAGGCGTCGAGGAGGTTAATCATTGTTGGCACGTTCCGTGGGGTGTGGATGCACACTAGGACTCTGAACTCTGATTCTCTGTGTGACATCTGAATGGTTCTTCTTTTATAAGATATGACCCCCCTTGATGGTTTGTATATAGCTGATATCCCGGGCACAATTACTCCAGTCATTAGTATGGTTATAATCACCATGGACGCAAATGATTCTTCGGTCAAAACCTGTAAGCAATTGAGATTAATTGGCCAACGTGAGTGGACGGCTGTGGTGGAGTGAAATTAAGAGATGTAGTAGCTAGCTTGAACAAAAATCCCAAAAACATGAACTATTAGATGAAGACATGTGAACGATTTTATATTATATTTTTAACACACTCATCATACAAGAGCCCCTCTGAGCCACTTATCTTGTATTGAACTTCAATTTTTTATTAGAAGAATGGGGTAGTGGAGCAAACTCTAGAGTCCTAAACTACTTAGCTATAGGGAAAAAATTATTATATGGTCTCGTATCACCACTTGCTCATAGTCTTACGTGACATGTAGCTGAATTTTTAATAAAACTTGACTATGTGTCACATGGATATTAATGGAGACCTTAAACACATAATGGTCTCATATCATATAATAATTCCTTGCTTTAATCATATCAGGGATAACTCCTCAAAACTTAGGCTATTAGTTGAACGCACTCAAAGGGTTTTATATTATGTAATGAAAAACGATTAGTAAGCACACCGCAAATCTATTTGACAGCCAGTACATAAGAGAAAGAGATAAAAGAGAAAAAAATAAAAGTATAATAGATGATATTATGTGATAAGAAGAAAGAGATAGAGAGAAATGAATAATAAATATTAAAAAGTGTTTGAAATGAATGAGTATTCCTGTATCGTTGCACTTATATGTGTACCAGTAGCACAAGTGCTGAAGTACTATAGAATTGGCTAGTACCTGCTGATCCTTGCCAATGTTAAGCACGATAACTTCAATAATGCCTTTTGTGTTCATGAGCAAGCCAACAACTGCTCCTTCACGAACGGACATTTGATAATAGACCGCAACGGCTATAGTTCCAACGATTTTGCCAATGAAAGATAAAGCAACAAGAATGATCAAAATTGCCCATGTGTAGAACCCTTTGAGGAGTCCTAGATCAGTCTTTAGCCCACTAGTGGCGAAAAATAGAGGGAGCAAAAGTAATGACATGAAGTCCTCGAGCCTTTCCACAAGAGTGAGTCCGAGTGGTCCATTTGGGATTGTCAAACCAAACACAAAAGCTCCAAAAACAGCATGGGTTCCAATAGCATCTGTGACCAAACCTGATATCATGACACCCGATAATATCATGCAAATATAGAAATCACTGAATGCTTCACCTTCCGGGGTTTTCCTTATTATCCACAAGATCACAGGTCTCACGACAAAAACATTAAAAGCGACAAACGCTGCACTTGACAAGAAAATCAACAAGAGAGAAAAAGAAGGTTTCTGATTCTCTACCATAGTAATGGATATAGCCAAGAGCACCCAAGAAAGCACGTCATTAACGATTGCAGATGAAAGAGCAACCCTTCCTATCTCTGTGTTGATGAGTTTGAGCTCTGCAAGGATTCTGGCAAGAACGGGAAATGCTGCCACAGAGAGAACAACGCCAAGGAATAGGACGTAAGCGCTACTTCTGCTATCTTCTTCGCTGAGTTTGATAAAAAAAAAAGCGAAGAAAGTTCCAAATGCGAAAGGCAAGATCATGCCAACAACTCCTATGGCCACTGCTTTTCTACCTATGCGTCTTATTGCTGATGCGTCCATCCCCACTCCCACCAAAAACATAAAATAAAGGATACCAACGTTTGACATTGTTTCAATCAATATCACACTTCTTTGAGGAAAAACTGCATCAGAAAATGTTTTGTTTTTCCCAAGCACCGAAGGACCCAATAATATGCCTCCCTACACATGCATGCATGTAACAACGTAACATTAGTTATGATTTTTCATAAATTTCAAAATTTATTATTATTAAGTTTAAATATGTTTTTAGTCCCTTAAATTTAGGATAAATTTGTTTTTGGCCTCCAAATTTAAGATTATTGTTTTTAATTCCTATAATTTAAAAGAAACTTGTTTTAGTCTATCAAGACTACCTACAATCATTGACAAGCATAGATTAAGTCATTTTGTAGTTGAGTTTGGTGTAATATTTTCACTAACAGAAACATTACTAGGTGAATTTTGTACGACAGATTCACTAACGACGTTTAGGCAAAGAGACTAAAATTAAACATGCTTTTTTTTTCTTCCAAATTACATGAACTTAAAATATTAATTTTAAATTTGAGGACCAAAAACAAACTTACCCCAAATTTGTGAAACTAAAAACATATTTAAGCCTTATTATTATTATTATTATTTTGTTATAATTTCAATCATATATATTAGTTCCATGCAATGCAAATTTTGTGTTGTACTATTAACTAATCAGAAATAATCATATATGATAATTTTATTGACTCTTATAATAACTAACTTAAAAGTTATCTCTAACATAATTTCTAAGTGATTGAAAGTGTAAATATAATGCATAGAAATTAATATCTAATGATATATGGTAAAGGGACTAACCAACATTTCAGAAATAACACGAGGCTGGCGAATGGGCTTGAGTATGAAGACAAATAAACGGGTGGTAATCACAACTAACATTAGTTGCAAGATGAAGAGAGGGAGAGAATAGTGCAAAGGGTTATCATTTTGCCATATCCCGTCCGTTGTTATCATGGTGGCTGAATAGCATATTATTTCTGTTGTTTCGTTCCTATTAAACGTCATTTCTTTTTTCTTCCTTAATCACCACCAATTCTATTGTCACAGTCTTCACTTCCTCTTATACTCAATACCAATATACAGAGGCTTCTTTCGCGTGTCAAATATTCAGTACCTGGGTTTTACCAAGGCACTCGCTGTATAGTATATGTGCATGAGTGCAACATCGTCAATGAGCTTTGCATGTAAAAACTGAATGGAATAGAACATAAGGTTTGGGTGATGGATAAATTGAAAGTGAGAAAAGAGAGAAGATGAAAGAATGAGAGGGATATCTTTTGCTCTTTTTCTTGGATGAAAATTAGAAATGAGAGGAACGTAAAGAGAGAAGTCGAGTTCGTTTTGTTTTGGTGGTTATCCACTCAAGTGGGAGCTTTACTTAATTTCCATGGCTTATGTTGGGGTCTCTATTTTAAGAACAATGATGCTAGACACTTGAGCACTTTAGGGCACATGTGGGATTAAGATCCACTCAATTCGTTATGTGTTATATTTATTTTAAAAATTTGTATTAGGAAATCTATATTTTAAATTAAAAATATATGCATCTATTTATGTAAATATATTATAGATTTTTCAAAGACTTGATTACACTTTTAATCTTTATGCTATAACCAATGTGCAATTTTAGTTTTTAATAACATTTTATTCAAAATTAATCCCTTAATTTTCTAATTATTATAATTGAGCCACTTAAAATTTTTAATTGCTATATCAATTTTTCTATACTTATAAACTACATATAGTACCCATGTCTTGAACTGATTTATGTAAATATAGTTTGAAATACAAAAAAGTATGTTAAGAAATTATTTTTTTATTATTTTATAATTTATTATAAACAATATTTTTAGTATATTACGTGTATTTATTATTAAAATTAATAATATAAAATGTTAACTTTTTAGTGAGGTTTTCGATATAAATTATATATTTACTTCACCTAAAATGTTTCTCTTTCTATTTAATAATTAGAATTCTCAACTCCCTTAATGCTATTACTCTTTACAACGTGACATATAATTATTATTTATACATGATAAAATATAGGTAATGTTATCAGTTGCTTTGTCAATATAATTTGAGAATTTATACGTTTTGTTGATCTTTCAATTATGTTAATATTGTAATGATTTTTTTTAGCCAAAAAGACATCCAAAAGTATCACAATAATGTCAAACATCCCAACAAGGTTAGCACCCCTGTCACTGCCAATCATCTGCACACACCAGAATTTTATTAAAAAGAAGAAAAAGATGGAACAAAAAGACATGGGGGCCATAAACCTAACCCATGGGAAGAAAGAACAATAATCTAAACCTATATTTAGGGAGGCCTAACCTATTCCGTATGAAGTCCTGATTAATGAAATTGGGGATTAAATCCCACCAAAAAAAGTCCTGTATCATAAGATCGTGGGAGGCTATTTTATCTGCATAACTGTTGCCTTCCCTGTAAATGTGTGGAACAAAAAAATTCATATGCTTTGTAAGGGATATGCACTTTTTCCATTTATTTCTAAGCTTCCAAAGGACACCTTGATCAGAGTCAAATGCAAAGACTACTTGAGAGTCGCATTCAACCCACAAATTGTGCCAACCATTCTTATGAGTCAGTTCGATAGTCAACATTGCTCCAATTTAGCTCTGCATGTAAGGAGAAAGAAATGCCAAGATTAGCATCAAAACAACCAAGAGTGGCACCCTTGTAGTCACAAAAGATGCCTCCACAAGCAAACCCTCTAGCAGCACCTTTAGCAACACCATATGTGTTACATTTGATCTAGTGACAGATTGGAGGATACCAATCTGTCACTATTTTATAAATGGCATTATTGATGTGGTCAATCAATAATGGCATTTATAAATAGTGAGTATCTATTGCTATTACTCTTAGATTTTTTTTATCTCACTTTGTTGTTGAAATTTTGGATAGTTGCTATAGACAAATTGTTTGAGCAAATTCTTTTTCAAGTAAGTAGATATTAATGTGGTATTCTTATCTATGTTGGAATATTTTGTCTTTATTTTTCCATCATTACATGGTAAAAACCAATTGTTGAATTTATGTTTTTTTGGTACAATTGTTGAATTTATGTGATAAAGAATTTGTTTTCACCTAAAGATTTTATATTAATATTTCTCACGCGTCAATATTTTCTTACTATTTTATTTAAATACTTATAGTCGATATTGTCTTAAGCTTTTTGGTCTACAACTAACAATTCTTTGAATGACCTATCAAAAACTTCAAAGTCAATCTTTTTAGTAATTGATTAAGTTTGGCGCGTATTTCTTTTAAATTAAATTTTAAAAATAATTATTTTATTCAATTTTTTTCTTAAAAAGTTGACGAAACTTTATTATTTTCTCAAAATAATCTCAGTTAATATATGTGGAATTAATAAAAAATAGGTTCTTGACTTCAATTTGCATTTTTTTTATTGTGATTATTTTTATCTTTTCCTTTGGAAAAGTACAATAATAAATAGAATATCAGAAAAATTAATAGCATATCAGAATAGTTTGCATGTATTCTCCAAATTAATATGTATTTTGTTTTCTTCCATCTTAATGCATATAAAATGTTTTATTTTAATTTATCATCTTTATAATTAAGTTGTAAAACTTTACGCATTCTTTTCAAAATTTAATACCATACATGAGTGAATATTTAAATTAATATATTTTTAATTTAAAAATATGCAATTCAATTTGTACAAAATTTGTCTTGTATTATTTAGTATACTTGACATGTTTTTAGATATAAAAATTTGAATTTAAAATTAAATTTATTTTTAATTTAATAAATTATTATATGTATAACATAGTTTGTGACCACTTTTAATTTAATCGAAAATTTTGTAATTACTTTTCTTAATTTAATTTATTTTGTAATTACTTTAGTTAATTAGATAAATAGTTTTCACTTTAGTAAAAAATGAAACCATTGAAAAATTATAAAAATTAATCAACAAAAAAAAAAATACCATAACCAATGATTATGGTATAATAATATGTTTTGCGTGAAAAAAATTATACATTAATATTTGTACTCAAATCTATTTTTTTACTTTATATACATACATACATACATACATATATATATATATATATATATATATATATATATCTCATAGTTTTATATTTGATAGTTAATACATAGTGTTATATAATATTTTTTACTTATTTTAAAAATATTTTTCCTAAAAAATAGTGATTAAAAATTATCATTATTGCTAAATAGTTTTAAAATTAGATTTTTTTAATTAATTATAAATATAATACATTAAGATTTTATATTCAACAACTATTTTTAGATGATATTTGTTATTTTTGTTTTTGAATATTTTTTAAGTAATGTTTAATAATTAACATTGTTGTTACAAAATTTTAATATTCAATATTATAAATATATAAAATAAAATTTATATTTAATTGTTATTTTCTAATAATATAACATCTAATTAAATATTTTATGTTTGTATCTTAAAGTGTAATTAATGTTACTATTAATATTTCTCATCAAAAAAATGTTATTATTAATATTATTCTCAGGTGTTTTTTTTAGAGATTATAGGTATTTTCTACGAGAGGTAATGCTTGAGCCAAATAGGATCATTGTGAGCGACAAAGCTCTTCGATCCCTCGAAGCATTAAACGTAACTTCATATCTAGAACTCGAATTTAAAACTATTGGTTAAGTTAGAGCAACCTTACACCAATTGTTCCATTGTTGGGTGTAGAGACAAACTTGAGCATGTGACAAAATTGTAATAGCTTAGATAGTGTTTTAAGTTTTGATGTGCCTTTCTTGATGGTGTGCAAAGTTGTAAGCTAGTTGTTTGCCATTGCCTTTATCCTTGCTCATTATGAGTGTGCATGTATGACAATTAGGTAGGTAAGCTTTCATTTTGATGATCTAAGGCCTAATTGAGATGATCCATGATTGAACAAAAAGGTTTTCACAAGCATTAAGCATGTGAGTACATAACTAACTAGGACTTAGAATGTTAAGTGGTTTGAAACTTGTTAAACATTGCAAAAACTGGCTTTTTGATAAAAATAATTAATTATCTCATAATAATAATAATCAATTTTTTTCCCTTGCTCTGTTATTTGAAAAAATCACACTTGTGTAAATAATTGATTAATTTAATTGAACAAAATTTAAAGGTTCATAAATAATCAATTATATTGATCAAGTTGAAACTCAACAGTTTTTAGGATCAAGATAATCAATTATCTTGAGTCCATAATCGATTATTTCAAGATGAGAAAAAATAGGTTTGTAAATAATTGATTATCCTAAAAAATAATGTTAATTTGATCATTTTTAAAACCCAGGTAGACTCAAGATCAAAATAATTGATTATCCCTAAAAAATAATTGATTATTATAGTTTCTAACTATAAATAACAAACTCCTAACCACTTTTCAATGTGACTCCTCATTGCAAAAATGAGTTTAGTTATCCTTGAGAGTTGAATGAGCTACAAAAACATCTTTCTATAAAGAACTAGCAAATCTTTTCATCAAACTCATTGAATCATCATGGATCTCTCAAGAAGTCTAGGAGTCATCATATGAAAGTTTGATAAGTGTGTTTTATATTTTGCTATCCATCACAAATTAGGTGATATCGTTCTTTTTGTGTGTGTGTTTTTACTATTTAGTGCTTCTGTGAGAAGATTTCTCAAAGGAAATCTTGTCGTGGGTTTCACAAGATTTTGGTAAGGTTTATCAAGGGTGTCAAGAACTTTGAGCACTTTTGTTGTTGCATGTGCATGTGCTATGTGTTTGTAAAACTAACATTTGTTTCATGGAATCTTAATCAGATTGATTAGCAAAATGGATGTAGATCACAGTGTTAGTGGTCAAACCAATATAAAATTTGTGTGTCTTTTCTTCTCTCTATCTTTCCTCACTCTACTATGTTTCTTGATAACATTTTGGTATGCATATTGATTTCATGATTATCTTGTTCATGTGAGCATATTAAAAGATAGTAAACCAGATTTAATCTACCACATCTGTATTACCAAATCAAGATTGGTTTAAAGGTTTTTGAAAACTTGATTTAACATCTTTGAAAATAGTTTTGGGATCTTGAAAATTTTTATTGATCCAATTCGTCCCCCTTCTTAAATCCAACCATTTTTGCTTAACACTGGGTAGTAGAATAGTAGTGAATTTTACTTAAACACATTACGGTAATTTTAGATGTATAGTTATTAATACTTATTCTCAAATGAGTTTTACTTATATATATAAACGTTCAAAATCATGAAGGATTGAATCCATTAAACTTTTTAAATTCTCAAAATCACTAATTAAGGCCACCTTTGAGCATATTTTCAATTTTTGATCTTTTTAAAAATCAAATTCAATTTTAGTTGATTTTTTAATTTCAGTTTTTGAACAGTTGTTGCATATTAAAATTGAATAAATTAAGTCACTTCTCCTTCTCTCCATTTCTCTCTTTATGTGCAGGGCAATAAAGGCAATAACACTCGTTGTTTGTTCCTATTATGTTTTTCCATTTTCTTCTTCTATTGGTTCAGAATCCACATACCCAGATTTCAAAGTGTTGGTGGCTTTCAAAACCACTTCAAACACATCCAAAAACTCACAGTTAGGAACACCAACACCAACCCATGTTCTAGGAGCGATGTGTCATGCATTCATTTGAGACTGACACAACTCATTTCGAAAAACCTCTATTGGAAAGTCCCACATTGCCTGCCTGAATTCTTGGTGTGCAACTTATATATTTGTTGGACAAATTCACTTAATGCAAACTCGTTTTAAGATGGAATCTAATATGGTATCAGAACCTATAGCCCATCTCCAAGTGTCGCCTATTCTAGTAGGCATCGCCTGTTCTAGCAAGCATCTATGGAGGAAGGTGTTGAAAAGTCCCATATCGCCTGCCTCAATTCATAGGGGTGCAACTTATATATGCCAATTGGTTTCAAGATGGAATCTAACAACCTCGACCTCGAAGGTTCTATTTAGCCCTTAACTTCTTTCACTCAACTTTGAGTTCTGAGCATCAAGGGAAATTGAGCCTCATTTTATTTGAACAGATTTTGTTTTTAATTTTGTATCTTAATTAAAAACTTAGAATCCACACCTATCCTGAATGGTGCCTGAAATATCATATTACCCAAAATACAAAAGAAAATATATTTTTCCTTTTAAAAATGTAACCTCATATCTTTCAAAATCTTTTAAATTTTATCAATTTTTAGACTTGTAAACCTTTTAAACCATTTCCTATTTCAAATCCTTAAACTTCTATAATAAGTGACTGTAGCAAATTAGATGTCCCAAGTGTTTAAAGATGGCTTGACTATATGGTCCAAGACTACATAGATCTCAACCAATCTTCATGTGACACATAATTGAAAATTGAAAATGGTTTAAGATTAATTTTTTTAGTAAATTAAAAATTTCGATTGTATGTCATGAAAGATTGGTCAAGATCATAGATATGTAGTGGTCCTAGACCATATAATAATTTTCCTTGACTACATCGTAACTTCATTAAGGTCCAATCAAAACACCAATATTATTTCTATTATTGTCTTTTTAATATTTCAATCATTTGACAAAAGTGCCTACATAATGGTTGTTTAATTTAACTATTAAGAACTTGAACATAAGGAAGAATAATGAGGTTCCCTCCCTTTATCTTACTCTCCAAAATTAAAAACCATGTAGCAAAAGTAAAGAACATGGTAAAGTGTTTAGAAGACAATATGAGAAATTGAAATGTTCATATATGGTAAAAAAAAATGTTTTGAGAAATAATTTAACAAACAAAAAGAGAAAGAAATTATTTCTCTTTCAAGTTCTCTTATACAATTGAAAAATATTATTTCTTCAAAATAAACTAAACTTAACACACAATAATGTCTTGGCAGTCAAAGATAGAGGAGACAATTGCAATACTGGGCAAAAAGCACCAAATGAAAAACAAGAAAAACACATGTTAGTGAGGGAATTTAGCAAGACAACTGTAATCCAAGGCGAAAAGCACCAAACCAAAGATAAGAAAACACATGTTAGTGAGGGAATTTAGCACGAAAAAATGAGATAATTTAAGTTTATACTTTTACTTGTTAATAGACTACTCTCTCAAATATGATCACATGTCAAATCAAGGCTGATCTAACGATGAGTGAGATCTAAAATAAATTTTGAGAGACATTTTTACATTAAATAATAAAGTTATATGCTAAATCTTTTTGCCAACATATGTGACCATTTTATTTTATAAAAACTAATAACAAATAATTTTTTATTAGTAAGCCTAGAGCTTAAATTTTAGTAACCTTATCTTTGGGCCGACCCTATGTTAAATGTAAAATCCGTCCAAATGATAATTTTTCATGCACATAAATTTCAAGATAAAAAACATTATATAATTAAGAAAATTCAAGTCTCTTTTGCTCGGATCAACACATACTAGTGATATATAGTATTAACCTGGTTAAAAATACTAATTTATGATTTATTAGCATCAATGAATAAATAATTGATTAGATAATAATTAACTATATATTTTTAATATTATATAATATATATGTAATAAACAAGCGTAAATTTATAAAATAATAAATTAAGTAAAATTTTAAATTAACATAAAAATTAATCATATTATACACCTTGTAAGAAAAAAAATTAATAATAAAAGATTAAATAATAACAATATACTTATGACATTAATTTATAGGCGTGTCTTTACTTGTCTATATAAAAATTAAGTTCATAAAATTTTTAAAACTGATGATTCTCTATCGATTTTTCAATTATTTGATTTTCAGTTGTCTAAATTAATAACTTAGTAGGTTTGATCTAAAAATCAATAAACTCGCTAATTGGTCTATCTTTTTTAATGCATGATATACAGTAAACACCGTTTTTTGATTAGTGAAACTCCAAAACATAATTAAAAGGGTTTCATTTCTATTTTATTTTTTATGGGTCACTTACTAAATGACAGGCCATAGTGGCATTTTCTACTACTCTAGACATCTTGATTAATAAAAGAACTCTAAAAAAAAAAAGTCCATTTTCTACTACTCACAAAGAAAAAACAAATTATGATAAGACCAACAAAATAATTAAAAAGAAAAGTGAGTAAAATAATTGCGCACGGGTGGAACTAGCTAAAAGGAACATATTTGGAAGGCAAGAATTAAATTATAGATTTTATTTTTCATTGAAATTTTAGAAGGGCTACGTGAATATATTTTTCTCTTTATAAAATCTACACAATCATTTTAAAAAGTCATAGTGGCATTAAAATGTTATGATTTTGTACATTTTGAGCACTATTAACCAGATTAATTTATTAAATTTTAATAGAGGCTATTGGTAAATGTAGTATGACAGCCTCTTGTTTAATTTTTGGTTGTAATGAAATAGGTGAAAAAATAAATAAATAAAAAGTAATAAGGAAAATATATAGTTTTTTTATTATATCATCGAAGAGAGAAAAATGGAAAGAAAAGAAATAAAGTATAGTGCCAAATTTTTACTCTCTTAATTTGAGTGGAGAGAAAATGAGAAAGAAAAAAATAAAAATGAAAATAACAAATTTATTTTTCCCTATTTATTTATTATTGTATTAAAAATATAAACAAAATTAATATAATTATATTTTTCTCACTTTTTTAAATGAATAAATAATTTTTCTCTCATTTTTTGTTTTTATTTAAATAATACAAAATGACTTTTTTTTCCCTCTTTTTTGCCATCTATTTTCTTTTGTCTCGTTTTCTACCAAACATTCATTCAATTTCAATTTTTTTCCATCATATTTTTTGACAACTACTTTTACTTCTTTCATTTACAAGCTTTGTTAATTATTAGTACTAGTTAGATCTCTTTCCAGTTATTTTTATAAGAAAATATTAAGTGTATTTTTTATTCTAATTATAAAAAACATAAACTCATTTTTAAATATATTAATTATTAAATTTATTTTATACTCTTATTTATTATGACATTTATGTAGACGAAATACTTATTCATTTTTCATGTAAATAAATGTATTGAATATTAAATGACTAGTTATTAATAATTTTTTATATGATGGATGGTGATGATAAAAGTATAGGCTTAGTATTAAGAGTGATTAAGTTAGTATTGTTAAATACAGAAGTTATTACTTAAATTATTTAATTTTATGAGTATTCTTAAAATAAATTTTAATAATAATATAATTAATTAAAATTAACTGATTTAAAAACTATTCATTAATTCTAATGAAATAGTTATTTATTTGTTATATAAAGTATCGGAAGTATCTTTTAAGGCATGACGATGTACCAAAAAAAATTGAATGTACCATAAAAAAGGCATGACGAAAGTAAAGAAATAAATCATAAGCCATACATGTCACTATGTCAGTTCCATCCATCTTAATAATTAAACAATTTTATAAAATAATATATATATATATATATATATATATATATATATATATATATATATATATTACTATTTTAATATGTATATTATACAGAGTAAATATTTATTTTATATAAATTAAATTTATAATAAATAAATACTTTTGAATATATAAATTATACTACAATTAAAATTTGTCATAAATAAATATTTTTGATCATATAAATTATATATTAAATTTATAATAAACAATTATTGTAATACAATATTAAATTTTAATTATTGATAATTTCTTTTAAAAAATATTGAATTTAAGTTTAGAACTAAAAAATTAAAAATAATATATTGAAAGAGATAAGAGGTTAATCTTTTTTTTAAAAACTTTCTTATTGAAAAATGACAACTAAAAATGTTTTCGTTAAAGAATAACAACTCAAAACGCTATCATATATATATATATATATATATATATATATATATATATATATATATTGACAAATCTTAGAGTGACTTCTACAGTGCATGCTGAGGTCCCTTCGAAGAAGATAGATAGGAAATGTATGGCAGACAAAATTCTTATTGCCACGAGTCCTTATATAGACAATTTGATTGCGCTAGTTATTATGAGGCAACCGAGGGTTATTAGTGTCATCTTGAAGCACTGAACAAAGCAATTAAAGAGGATACCAAAATAGTATTTAAGAACTCTGACTACTGACTTGGAATTACTTTCTCTCTTTTTCTAACCTTTCTTCTCTCATTTTTTGTCTTATTTCAGGCTCCTTTTATCCTATACTTTTGGTGGCTTATTATTATAAGGTACATAAATTCAAAAAAATGTGTATCATAGTACAACTTAATAAATAAGGTTTTTAAGTTATATAACTAGTATGTTGACTCCTGGATTTATATGGGTCATATTTATCTTTACAAATGTATTTAAATAATATATAAATATAGTAATAAGTTAATAAATGTATTCGTTCATGACTATTTATTTATTTATATATTAAAATAATGTTTTTGATATTTTATAGTAAAAATATATGAATTTTATTTTTAAAAAATATTAAAATATCAAACAAAAATTCAAAATTAGAAAATAAAAAAATACAAATTTAAAAAATAATTAAATAAAATCATGTGTAGTGTAGAAAAATAAATGTTGCAGAATATATTAAAGTGTGTATATAAGAAAGTATTGTTAATTATAGTAAATTATTTAATTATAATTTATTTTGATTTTAGTTAATCATTGAGCAAAGAGGTGTTGCATTGACTTGGTACAGTTACTAGGTCAACGAGTCACTAGTCAAACCAATGAGTCATTGGCTAAATCGTATGAACCAGTATATGGTTCTTGAAATTGTAAATCATCAATTTTTTTTAAAAGCAATTGTAAATCATCAATTAATTTAGTCCCTCTGTTATTAGCTAGTGTTATCTAGCGTCCTTAAAAAGATTGAACTGGCACATTAAGTACCTATGTGACACGCAACTAGAGACACATACGTGATTGTCATATCACAGGATTATCGCAATTAAGGTCACAACGAGACAACGTAAAGAATTAAAAAAAAAAAAGGAGTCAGCATCTGTCGCAAACTACTTTGGTGAGAGAATTCTGTTGTGGGGATAGGGATGAAAATGACTAAAACATTGATGAAATAATAATTGGTTTTCTCCCTCCCTACTTCTTCCTTCGCCTATTAGTTTTGCATTAATCGTTTGATTTATCCATTAAAAAAATGTCATCACAGTAACACCTAAAGTTAAGTTGTGTGAAACAAGCATAACTAAATGAAGGGACTTAACCTTTCTAATGTTGTTAAAAAGGGAGTCCCTCTGGTTAATTATGCATGTTTTACATAAATTTGATTTTAGGAGTTACCATGGAAGATTAATGCAAAACTAATGAGCAGAGGAACAATAAAGACATAGGAAAGGGAAAATTATTCCACCAATATTTTAGTCATTTTCATCTATATGACGTAGTAATCACATGTGTTTCTAGTTGACCGCACCTAGGCACTTAACATGTCAATTCAATCTTTTTAACAACTTTAAATGACACCAACTGCAAAAGGAGAGACTAAATCAATTGATAATTAATAATTTTAGAGATTATTTTGCCAGTTTTTTAACTTCAAAGACCAATTTGATTGACTATTATGATTTCAAGAACTAAATTGATTTATAATTTACAATTTTAAGTATCATTTTGCTATTTTATTAATTTCAGAATTATAATTTCAGGGACCGAATGAATTTAAAATAAAGTTTCAACGTAGAATGCCAAAAAAACATGATAAAATTAAATATGTCAGTGCCATTAGCAAAGTAAGTTTATGCATTTTAAGCGCAAATGAGATAATGAAAAATGCATTCAGAATTTCAGAGTACAACCCGAGAAAAGACTTACTTAATTAAGAAATGTAAATTAATAATAGAGGGACCGGTGGTGAGACCCACTCATTTTTTATTCTCTGTCGATCCGCTGAAAGACCTTAGTTTCCGCTGGGTAAACTATAGACTGTTAGATGAATTTTAAGGAATGACGTCTACCATTCGGTGCAATCACTAATAAAAACTGAGAAGGGCATCTTTCAAATAATAATAAAAAAAAGTATAAAGTAATTATATATAAAAGAAGTTTCAATAGAAAAAAGGTGCAAAACTATGTAAGCTGCATTTCGCAAGCAAAGTATATCCCCTTTGATGCATAAGGACGTTTGAAAGGTGACAATAAAAAAAGCCATTACCTAATTAAATAGGTACATCATCTTTGCATGTAACTAGAGCCCTAATCTGCCATTCAAAATACATGTAATTATAAAATTCGAACATGCAAATATCCCAATATATATTATTCAATCTAATTAGGCAGGCTTATGATTTCTTCAAGATCATCATCTAACGACATATAAAATTCGTCTAACCATGAAAGCTCAGTTCCGCTGTCATCATCCTCATCGCTGTAACAATTTACACCTTGTTCGGATTGAGAACTCTTCTTTTCATACGCTTTGCACAATACCCATTTGCTCCTACTTTGATCCTGTTTTGCACAACATCAGAAAATAAACACAAAATAAATTAAAATCCTTCAAGCCTTGTTGTGTATAGGTAATTGGCTTAATATTAATCACTTACGGGTTTTCGTCTTCCGCGAGTACTTCCACAAGATGCAGTGTTTAACCCGGATGAGCAAATATGATATTCTTGCATGACCCAACTAGTTTCAGTGCCTTGTGGAGCTTCACCAAGGTTGAACACAAGGTACTTCTTGATCCCCACTTTTTCAGAGGCGGATACTATAGGTTCTGTGACCCCGATTTCCTTCCAATATCCATTTTCTGTGGATCTATTTTCCTTCACTTTGGTGAAGAAATAGTGTTGATTTCCACCTGACAGCGCCTTACCTATGTATAATATATAGATAGATATAAATATATACAAGACGTGTAATTTTATTTTATTTTTTCGGGTACAACATATATGTGTGTGTGTGTGTGTGTGTATAAAGTCATGGAGTTTGATCATTGCATGCATATGGTTATGTCAGTTCTATATTGAAAAATTGAATACCAATTAAACAATGAAGTTGAGACATACTATTTAATTCCCATGGATCAAGCAGAGAGAGGTCAAGCTCTGGAATGATGTTGGGGTGGCATGGTAGAGAAGCCTTGGAATAAAGAAAGTGAAGGACGAGTTCTTCATCAGTTGGAGAGAAGCAAAAACCAGGAGGAAGGTTGACACTTCCACAAGCCATCATTTGGTAATTTTGGTTTGTATGGAGGACTTTGGCACTTAGGTCAAGTTTATCGAAGTATATAGTTAATTAAAGTAAGAGAGAGAGAGAGATTTTGGCTGATTATGATTCAGAAAAAGAATTGAGTTGCAAGAAGAAAGTCGGCGTTGCGTGGAATACCACCAAAGAAATTAAGTACGGCCAAGAAAGTAGGCCAAGGAAGCTAACAATAGAAGTTGCGTTGTGAGTGATAATTTAACGTCAAATTATTATTGTGCATAATTATTTGAGTTAGCGAGGATAAGCACGATGAGAATATTAAGACCTGCCTTATCTGCGTGATTCATGTTCCTCCTTTTTTTAACCGTCAATTTTAGTTTCCTCCCACTGGCTGGCATAATCCAACACGAATAGGTTTCCCATCGTGAATTAATCTACTGTCAGTGCACAATATTTACATGCATAGGGAATGTGATTTCAAATTTTGTTTTATATATTATTATAAATTTATTATCTCACAATTTGAATCTAGATGTTCTCGCTAGTACTTAAAAAGAGCAGTCTTGAATAGTCTGGACAGTCCTCCATCGATGACGAGAATATTGTGGTAGGATATCTAGAAAGATGTTCCGAAATTTAAATCTCAAAGTAAAATGAAAAAAGAAATATAAGTTAAAAAGTGAATATTCCTAATAAATAGTGGACGAGTCAAAATAGGAGCCATGTGCATATAATTTCGGCTTTACTTTTTGACTGATTTACTTAAACCATGGGGATACTTGGTGCTTAGTTTCCGCAAAGTAATTTTTAAATTTAACCTATCTATCCCGGCCCCGTAAAAAACAAAATATTATTTACTGTATAAACAAAATGTTTGGGTAACCTTTTACTTTTTTATTTTTTGGTAGTTAAAAATTTAATTTGGGGAGGGGATGATTCCCGTCTAAAACAGAAGAAATCTCTAGACTCAAAGAGTAATTATAGAAATATTTCTATTTATCTTATTCTACAGAGACAAGTAATGACTCAAACATACAATCATTTAAGATTTTGTCTTATTCCATTCGACTTATCCCTTAAGTTACCTTTTACTTATTTATTGACCGCTATAATCTGAAAGGACAATTTTAATCTACAACATCTCAGATTTGGTAAAAATAATTAAGTTGTGGATAAACATGGGCATGAATAAGTAGTACTATGTGCTTATTAATTTGGACCTTTAATTTTAATTATTTGCTAACCACTAGTATATGCTCAATGGTGGGTCTCTGACCTCAGAAAGTGGTTCCTTTACATGGTTTGAATAGCATGGGTCATAAGTGTTCTTGCTCACGTTCGCCCAGGCATGAATCATTTTAACCGTTGCTATCGACCAAGTGTTACGAGCAGTTGATATTTACACCCTAAAGATAAAATCATTAAAATATTAAAGGCAACCCATTAGAAATTTTAATTATTGCACCGTTAGAGGACGATTAATTTACATCTGAATGCTTAATTAGAGGCATTGTTTTTCTAGCTGTTCACATGATATCGGAAATATCACATTTCAAAAGAAAGTCCCTTTGTTCATTTTTTCCCTCCCTTATTTTCCGCTTCTTAATTATCAAAAGAAGCACCTTTCGTAAGTTCTGCCAGCTGCACCCACTAATTGTATTACCATCAGTCCTACTCTAGTATTCTTCCTTCCACCAACTTCGATTCTTCTTCATCTAGTTTTAGTAACATTGATTCTATAAAATTAATGTTATTCTACTATAATTATTCAATGAACACAAATAATTTAGTAGCAATATAGTGGATGGTTTTGTGGCTTAGTATCTGATTCATTAACCATCATTACGCTTCACTAAAGGATAAAAACTGCTGAGATATTGCGTCATGCAGTAGTTGGTAGGTCACACAACTTTTGCCGGCACTAAGTTGATTCACAAACAAGTGTTTTTAACTCTGCTTAATTTTATCGTCATGTCATGCCACTTGAAATCTCCAACACCCTGTAAGTGTAACCATGGCCAAGAAATAAATATAATCTATATAGCTAGGGGAATAGTGGCAGTTCTACTGGGATAGTGAAAGAGCCTTAGCAATGTGAACATACAAAAAGCATCTAGCTATTCTTTCACATTCTATCACCATGTCAATCTCTGTTGTTTACTTTTTATTCCACAAGAAAGACTTAAAGTTCACATTCTTTTTCATTTTATAATCACCAACCCACCAATTGGGTAAATTAGATTTTTCACCTGTCAATCTATCCTTTTGGAATGTTGACGACTATACATATGTAACAGTGTGTTTAATAAAATATGAAATCTTGATGTTGAAATTTTAGGGTTAAGTACTTATGAGAGACTTCCATATATGCATGGAAATTACATTGGGTTTCAACTAATTTGAGAGTGTCCAATAGATAATAGAAGCTTATGGGAGGATAGATGACTAGTTTCGATAATACAAGTTTAATTCTCTTTATAAAAGGACTAAAATATGATTGTTTTGGTGGAGGATACTTATAATTTGAATAAATAATATTTGTATTAGCAATGCAAACTTCGACATGCATTTGATTGCATGTAAACTGCCATGTATGATAAATTGATAAATTTAGTGACTTGTATAATAAATACTTTAAAAGTTATATAAAAAATATTTTTTGATCAATTAATAACACATGTCTATTAAACTCGATTAAAAGATGAGACACAAATGTTGAATTGCATATAAGGTGTCGGAAGTGTCCTTATGTTACTTGGGGTTTAATTTTATAAATTAATTATTTTTTATAAAAAGCCCTCATAGAAAATCAACAAAAAAGTTTTTTTTTTTTCAAATAAACATAATTAAATACACACAGTATAAATTATGAATTCTTATGTGTTATTGGAATGACACAAGGAGGTATGCGTCTCAGTCTCAGCAAATACAAGCTCGAGTGTATTTGTTTTGACATTAACACACTTTTCAACTCCCAATACACCCAAACAAAGGAGCTAAAGTGGAGAGCTCTGGTGCAAACGACGTGTCAGAGGTTGCAAACGAGAAAACATACACCCACCTACCTAGTCCTAGAGGAGCATTAGGCTTTTGATCTAGCAAGGCTGAAGTAGCATAGTCCCACATTACAGTAGAAGCCACTAATGACATTATGCAAAAATTCTCCCACAGGTAATTAACATGTTCTAGAGTTCCTAGAGATCCTCGGCTAATTGACCAATCTGGTGCAGTTTTAAAAACAAATAACCAAAATGGGACCTTTTGAAACATATTACCAGCATTGGTCTATTTTGACCGCTGATCGGTCAAAGTTGCAACTTTGACTAGCGAAACTCAATCCACGTCAGCTTTTTTCTTTTTCTTTTTTTGTAAAATTACACGTAGGCGGCCCACGTGGAAAGTAAAACGCTAGTCTAAACTGCGGAACTTACCGGATCGTGCCACGTGGCGCAATCCGCAAGGACCGTCATACCGCTCAACGGGAGAAGTACACGTGGCATCTCCCTATGTGTTCTGCATTTATGAATAGCGGGATTCACCCGTATACGACACGTGGCCTATTGCCTTCTCCCCTACCAACCGGATAACGACATGTGGCATCCAGGGGGAGAACCCGCTGCTATGAATAGCGAGACTGCAATAAAAAAGTATTTTTTGAAAGCCTTTAAAAACCTCCGCAGCCCCACTTTGAAAGCAACTAAAAATAGTTTTGGATCCCCACATGAAAGCAACATAACTGAAGAGCAAAAGTGGGTCTGAATTTCGCGTCTGAGGTGTTTTTGGCGTATTAAAATTTAGGTAAAAAAAAATTTGTATATATTTTGTAAAAATTAGATACTTATTTAAATGATAATTGTACTGTTTGTCTATTAAATAATAGAAAGTTCCTTATTTTTAAGTTTTTTTTTTGTTTGGATACAATTTATAATATGTGCTTATATTTCAAATATTTATTTGACATTGTGTGTTAATTTATATGGTTTGTAATATATTGTAATTAATTTATTAATTATATGTTTTATTGTATTCTAAAGCGGTGATTTTATTCAATAAATGATTTAAAATTTTCAATTATGAGTTTTATTGTATATTTTACTTAATTTTGACAATTATTTATGTTTAATTTAAGTTTATTTAATTTAATTTGTGTTTTGCATTTATTTTAATAGTTGATTATGTTAATTTCTGTTTTTGTTTATTTATTTTTTAATTTTTGTAATATAATTGTTTGTATATGGTTAAGAAATATATATGTAATTATTATTATACGTTAAGAAATTATATGTGGTTAAATTTGTTGTAACATATTTTTATTTAAATAATAAAAAAATTAAAAACTAGTTATGGATTTATTTATTTTGTTATTCAATTTGTAATATGCATTTATATTTCATTGATTACATGTATTATAGTATTTTTAGGTGGTGAATGTGTTTTTTGATAAATTATTTTATTTCTTTGATAAATTATTGTTTTAGCATATATAATAGTATTTAAATTTTTGGTTAATTACATTGAAAGTACGTAGTGTTTTTTAAAATTTACTCTCTTAATAAATATAATATGTTTGGGATTTTATTATTTAGGACGATAATAATAGAAAATATTTATTTATTTAGTTATGTATAATAAATTTATTAACTGATTATATTTTTTCTTGTTGAGTGATTTACGCAATGTTTTTTTCAGATCTCTACAAAATGGCCTCTTCTTCATCTTTCGATAGAAGCAACATTCATTCCGGACCAATTGATGATGACGTCTTATGGATGCAAAGTATGCATGCTTCGCAATATGTGTGGAATGGTGAACCAGACCGCAGGTTACTTGTTAGACGGACCCTTCCTACACATAATGGAGTATAAGGTGTTCCGGAAGCAATTATTGAATTTCTTAGTCAATCTGGCTTCTATTGGGTTACCAGAATGGGTTTTTTAAGGGTCAACGCTGGTTTGGTGAATGCTTTGGTGGAAAGGTGAAGACTTGAAACTCATACATTCCACATGAGATTTGGAGAGTGCACGATTACTCTTCAAGACGTCGCAATTTTGTTAGGGCTTCCTATTGATGGGCTGCCTCTTATTGGGTCTACATAACTTGATTGGGGAGCTCTGTGTGAAGAGTTGTTAGGTATTCGACCAGCGAACCTAGATGATAGTTTTGTTAAACTAAGCTGGTTAGCTGAGCATTTTGATGACATTGGTCAACATGTTATCAATGAGGAATAGTTGCGGAGATATGCTTGAGCATGGATCCTTAGATTCATCGGTGGTGCACTGTTAGTTGACAAATCAAGTAGTAAAGTCTCGTTACAATATCTTCAATTTTTACGAAACTTTAACAAGACAAGGACCTATGCATGGGGGGCTGCTATACTTAGCTGCTTATATCGCTAGCTATGTATAGCCATGAATTATAGGACGCAATCCATTGGTGGCATGTGCTTATTACTGCAACTTTGGGCGTGGGAAAGATTTCAACGTATAGCTCCAAAAAGAACGCCCGACTTCATTGTTGGTCAACCCCTAGGGATGAGGTAACATTGATGTTGTTAATATACACTTGTTATGATTTTCATATTTGGCTTAAATTGTTTATGACTCCATATTTTTATAGGTGGCTTCGATGTGGACATACCCACATAGGAAACGACGATTTAACATCACACCGACAAGCATTTGACATTATGAGGAGGCATGATGTAAGTATCTATCTTGTATAGCCTGTAATTGTAATTCTAATTTGCTATACATGGTTTTAACTTAATTGTTCTTCGTAGATTGTTTGGGAGCCATACACTGAGGCTATTATGAATGCAATGCCTCCAGTATGCCGAGATGGACAAATTGTCTAGAAATCAGTTGTGCCACTAATATGTTTTAATGTATGTGAATGGCATCAACCCGATAGATTGATGAGACAATTTGGTCTTCGGCAACCAATTCCACATCCTCCGCTTCAGCCACAGGAGTTACATGCGTTGACTTTGCGTGGAAAGACCAATGAAAATTGGCATAACATATTGGCACCAGCGATCAACGCATGGAATCACAGACACGAACTACAAGTTTAGGACACCGGCCTGCAAGTAGGAAGTTTGGGTCACAATTCCGAGTACATAAGGTGGTACAAACGGAAAACAAAGATGTTTGTGGACCCGAAGAACGCTAAGGCAGCAACTTTGGTAACATGACTTACATAAATTGACTTGTAATATTTTTTTTGATATTGAAGTCGTTGTGTGTCTAATTTTGTTTTTTTTACAGGGAGAGGTAGGGGAGACATTAACATACATGGTCTCCAAGGAAGGCAGAGGTACGTGGGCGGTTGACGACCTGGTGCCTTATGTCGAGAAAATCATGATTTTGGCTGACGTAAAAGATAGCGTAACTGAGGCTGCTTCGCCAGCTCCACCTCCTCCACCGATATTCAATGCACAACAATTTCATATTCCTGGGCATCATGTTGAATCGCAAGGGCTTGGAAGAAGGAGAAGGGTTGTTGAGGCTGAAACATATGATTTTCCGACAATGTCTCAACGTCAACCTGGGATGTATTACACACCTGCACAATTTGTACATTATCCCAGTTCACAACCCATGTACTATTATCCTTCTTAGCAACAGGCTGATGCTGGAACTTCGCAACAACACCCTCCTCATGCTCATCCGTCAACACCGAATTTCACGATGGATCAACTATTTGGGACTCCACTCTTAACACCAAGTCCAAACATGCCTTCGCCATATGTAACCCCAGGCACCCCACTATATAACATACCTGGATCTGCATGGGTACAAGGGATGGATCATGTAATGGGTGTAGATCTACGTGCCCAATTTTCGTCAAAGGCAAATAATGCTAGTCAACTATCTGCAACGAATGCTGCTGCTACAACGGATGATGTTCGACCAGCAAGAAGAAATCCTACACGAATTGCTAGAAACTGGTCACGGCCTTGCGTTCTAACACCTCCAAATGAGGGTCACGAACATTCGGCAGATGATACTTGATTTTTTTTAAGTTCTACGGTCGTTGTATCAGTTTATTGTACATAATATTAATATTTTATTGACCATATTCGACGATGTTGTCATCCATGTTGATTTACTAGGTGTTGATAATTAAGTTAATAAATAGAAAAACACATTTATGAACAAATCGAAAATGGTAACAACAATATAGCGTTTTAAAGAGAAAGTTTAAAAATTTCATAAATTAACATTACAAAAATTGTTATGAACTAAATGTTTTCTTCATTACTTTGCTTGGAATTTCCTGTCTGCGCTTGTAATGGACAATTGTGCCTATTATGGCCTTCCCGTCCACATCTATGACATCTCTGTCTGGGTTGTGATTCAACCTAGTCCATTTCATTTCTGATTCTTGTTGATTTTGGTCGACCTTTTCCACGAATGGTTGTTGGGTCCGGGACAAGTACCCATTGTTCATCATCGGGTGCCATAGCTTCTTCATTACCCAACGGCCACCATTGTGCTAAATATGCATGTAGTATGTACTCGTTTGTGTATACTGAGTCTATGTATTGGTTGTAGTCAACGCTAACTACACCGCACGCAGCAATAACATGGGAACATGGATAATGAAATGCAGTAAAGCGTCCACATTGACAATAACGTTCGTTTAGGTTAACTATCCATTTCTGACCACCACGCTGAGTCAAAGGATTAAATGCCTCCTCAACCTCAAACCGTGTTGACTGGATGTCGTATCTACGAACCTGGTGAGAATATGCTTCCTCAACATCTTTTCGAATCGCCTCAACTAACTTGGCACAATATATATTGCCAGCTGACAAATCTGTCCTCACTTAAGACCCTCGTTGTACAAAGTACTCAACACATCGACTGTTTGTTGACTTTACCAAGGCAGTTATTGGAATGTTCTGACAATCCTTCAGGACCTTATTGACGCATTCAGACAGGTTCGTGGTCATATGGCCGAATCTACGGCCTTCCACATCGTATGCCATACTCCACTTGTCAACAGAAATGGCACTTATCCATCTATCGACATCTGCGCTACACTCGCGAAATGTTTGTAGTTTTTTGTCAAAAATATGTTTGCATGGAGTATATCCTACAATAATAAAAAATAAAATTTGTTATTGAAAATATGATCATGTTAAAAAAAAAATTGTGAAGTTAAAGGTTATAAACTCACAACATACCTAGATTAACCAACATTTTTTTTTGTTTTCCATTCTTGAAACGATGATTAAAACTGCTTGCAATATGTCGAATACAATACATATGATAACCATGTGGAGGTTGCCATCCAAGGGCCTCATTTTGCACAGCAGAATTTATGCTACGATATCGATCAAAAATTAGACATATGCCCTGTTTATCCGTGACATGCAAACGTAAATGCGACAAGAACCACAAACACGCTTGTAGAGTCTCGCCCTTAACCACAACAAATGCAAGAGGAAGGACATTACTGTTGCCATCTTGTGTTGTGGCAATTAACAAGGTTTCACGGTACTTTCCATACAAGTGTGTTCCGTCGACTTGTATTAGTGGCTTACAGTAGCGGAAGGCATCACCACATTGCTTAATGTCCAAAAGACTCGATGGAATTTCCGATAACTGCGAATGAGTTGATTACCAACAAAAAATTCATCGTGGCAAAGTTGGTAATACGTACCTGGCGCATTCCCTTGCATATACTTAAGCCACCTTGGAAGCATGGCATATGACTCGTCCTAGTCTCCAAATTCACGGACTATAGCTTTCTGTTTGGCCTTCCATGCCTTCCTATATGTCACCTTGTAACCCGTCATAGTTTTTATTCTCTCTTGAATCAAACTTATTTTTAGGGATGGATCTTTAAAGATCATTCCTGCACATAAAAAAAGAATTTCAAATATATATTTTTCATATTGATTCACAAAGTCAAATATGTAAACTTGCAATATACCTTGTACGCATGAACAAATGAATTCAGAATCTAACTTGTCATGATCTTGTGTTAGTGACAAACTTAAGCATGTATGTGGCCCACCCCATTGGCTGACAACCTAAGTATTTGTTTTTTTTTTATAAAATTGCCCTCATATACCATGGACAACTGTCGTTCTTATTTGGGCATTTGCAAATCAACTTCGTGGGCTTGGACTCAATAACAACATACGTTTGATGCAATTTCATTGCATAATGTTTTAATGCATTATGTGTAGCTTGTTTGCTCTCAAACTGTAACCCGACATATAATTCTTCCCCGACACTCCAACCAGCAGAAACGTCTAAGGATGACATCTCCTCCTGATTAGGGTGACTCCAATTAATGTTTGTATAGTGGGAAGAATCACACCAAAATGGAAGTTGAGTTGCACCCCTTGCATAAATTTGAAAAGATTAACAATAAAAATTTGACATCAAATATAAAATAAAATAAAATAATTAAAAATATTGTGTATGACTATTTTATGTAATAATTTTTAATTGTCTATTTGTATTTAACTTCATAAATAAACATTAACTACGTATGCAATAACATAATGGTATTATGTAAGATAAAAACATACCTTCCTCATATTGATATATTGACAATGGTTCAATCATACAACTTACTTCAATGGACGCTATCTCATCATCTGTGTCAAACGATTCATCATCAGGAATATCATCACTGGATGATTTCTCAACATATGATTGCGACACATAATAGTGTCGTCGTCGTCATCATCGTCGTCTTTTGCTTCTACCTATCTTTGCATCCCAAATTGTGCCAATGACTGATTACAAGACAAATTTTGATCACCAGAGACACGAGAATTTATTCCACCACCTTCTAACGGAATCATAAAACTACCAACAACTTCCACTTCAACATACATTTCTATTATTGACATTTCATTTTGTTGCTGAAATGCATGAATCATGCATTCTATGTCTTCATCATCACATATTTGTAATGTACTGTATTTGCCTTCGCCTTTTGAAATTAAAAACCTACATGTAACAGAAGATATAACTTGATTTGCCTGCAATTTAAATTTGTCATGAATTTTTTGCTTTAAAACATTAAAACTAATGCCATGTCTAATTTGTATTGCTTTCTTTGTCCCTTCGAACGTTACTCCTTCGACACCTTCATACATCCTTCCATTTATATACACAAATGCTACAATTAAATTCATGATTGTGTACGATGTACCTACAAAAAAAAGTAATATCAACTCAGTAATAAATAAAACATGAAATAAATATATTTGTTTTTTAAATGTAAAAGAAACTTATTATATATATATTTCAAATAATATAAATATAATATTACACAAAAAATATAAAAAAGTTACATACATATAAAAGTGATTAAAAAACATAAAAAAATTATGTAACTACAATGGAGAAGTTGTATTATAAGCCGAAGGTGGAAGGGAAATTTATAAGATTTAAAACGCAATTCAAACTTGCAGAACTCACAGGATCATGCCACGTGGCGCAATCCTGTGAGTTCCGCAGTTCAGACTTGCGAAACTCACAGGATTGCGCCACGTGGCACGATCCGGTGAGTTCCGCAATTTAGACTAGCGTTTTACTTTCCACGTGGGCCGCCTACGTGTAATTTCACAAAAAAAAGAAAAAGAAAAAAGCTGACGTGGACTAAGTTTCGCTAGTCAGAGTTGCGACTTTGACCCGTCAACGGTCAAAACAAACCCATGCTGGTAATATATTTCAAAAGGGTCCTATTTTGGTAATTTGTTTTTTAAACTGCACCAGATTGGTCAATCAGCCAAAGATCCTCACAATACATTCGAATCTTTATCTTACATTTTGTTTGGATAAGTTTATCTATAAGCACTTATTAAAAAAAGAAAATAAAAAAATGAAATAATTTTTTTTTCATAAGCTAAAATTAACTTATACATGAGTTAAAACTATCTTTTTGGAAAAACTAAATGACTAAAAAATTTATTTTAATTTATGTATAAGCTAATTTTAGTTATAGGACAAGCTTATTTTATTTTTCCTTCTTATTTTCTTTTCCTATAAGTGCTTGTGAAAAAACTTATCTAAACATAGCCAAAATTAAAATACACAACTTGATTAGAGAGTGAGATTCTCACTCTCTCCGCTTTCTTAATTAGACATTCTTAATATTTTCTCATTTAAACATGTATTTCACACATTAACTCTATAATTAACCCAACAATTTCTCTTTCAAATATCTCAAATTATCATTCTTTTATCTTTATTTATATACTTAATTTTATTGGCTGCTTATCTCTTTCAATGTATCCTCTTTTATCTTTATTTTTAAATTAAATTTTAATAATTTTAAGAAAAATTATCAATAATTAAAAATAACTTTATATTATAATTTAAATTGTTCATTATAAATCTAAAATATAATTTATATATTCAAATATATTTATTTATTATGAATTTTAATCATAATATAATTTATATACTAAAAAATGTTTATTTATTATAAATTTTAGTTATATAAAAATAAATATTTATTTTATTAGTCGGGTAAAATTTACTAAAGACTCTATAAAATGAAAGGTGAAACCCACTAAATAAAATTATGACTATCATCATTTGGAAAGACTTACATGAATTTCATTTGATAATAAAAATTGTGTTCATGTGTTTAGAAATTATGTTGGTAATATTCATCAATGAAGTAAATATACTACATCAGTTTCTTTATAAAAGACTTTTTGAAAAGATATATGTTAGATGTACAACAATTTATACAATAATTTGTACAATATTTTTTTGTGTCTATCTCTCTCCACCATTATGAGATGTAATAAATAATGTGTAGGATAGAGATAGACACAAAAAAGTGTTGTTGTACAAATTATTATATGAATTGTTGTACAAATAATTTTATTTTATTTTTAAATTTGCTTGTCCCTTTTCTAACTCTTTTCAAATGAAAAATGCTATTTGTACAACAAATTATATAATAAATTTTACAATTAAGAGAGAGAAAGGATAAAGAAAAGTGAAATATAATAAATGTTATGATATAGAGAGATAGAGACAAAAAATAATGTTGTACAAATTATTGTACGAATAGCACATCTTTTTCAAATTGTCTCTTGTATTAATTATTTTTTAACTAAAATACCCTTAATTACTTTACTTTACAATAAATGTTATAAACTAATAAGACAAATTCATTTTCTCTCTTATAAGGATTGGGAGAAGATGACTAACACACCTTAATTAATTATGTGAAAAGTAATTAATTAGAAAGAGTGAGATGATGAATTCCAATAATTTTAAGGATAATTTTGAAAAAATAATACAAATTGTTAACATATTTAATGCTAATTAAATTAACTAACTCTCTTAATGGATGTGAAATAGTTAAAAGAGTCATAGGGGTAGTATAAAATAAGGGTTTACTTTATATATAGTGAGTGATACGGCTATGACTACATGAATACATGATCAATATGGCTGCATGGCATCTAATAACTGTAACTGGAATTCTCGTTCAAAAAGACCACAAGCTATCCTGTACAATGGCTTTGCTTCTATGTGATAAGTGGGACAATGCCCACCAAGGAGGAAAAGTAAAGACATACACTTGTCGATGGAACCCACAGAAAATTAAATTATTAATGGTAGACAGATACTTGTCATGTCAGTTTCTGATTTTCGACATCACAGGGAATGAATGTGTTTTATCCTCTGAATAGCTTGCTTAACTTTTGTTGATGGCTCTTCATACAAAATGTTAGGGTCATCAAACTCAGATGCCAAGCTTGGATCCCCAAGAAGTGCACGGAACGTGTCCGCTACGGAATATGAAAGAGACTTCAGATTATATCCTCCCTCCAAGAAAAACACACATCGGCCCCCACATAAATCTTTTGCTAGCTGTTTAATACTGGACGCTAGCATGTAATATGTTCCAGTTGTATATTGAAGATTAGCTAGCGGATCCAACACGTGGCCGTCATACCTAACAAATGAACATGAAACCGCATATGTAAAAATGAGATTGGCGACAATTTATATGAAGCAGCCTTTTATTGATTAAAAATCCAATCCAAATTTCATAGTAGAATTAAGTTTGTAAGTGACTTTATTGTAAGCAACTTGCTAAAATTGATCAAGTGTTTGCATTGGTGAGAATGATTCAGAGAAAGACTCACCCAGCAGAGACAAGAATGATGTCTGGCTTAAATATTTGAGCACATGGTGCAATGACTTCATCGAACACGGTTCTAATAGCAGTATCACCTGAGCCTCCAGGAAGTGGCAGATTTAGTGTGGTTCCTTCACCATCTCCACTACCCACCTCATCAAATTTACCAGTACCTGGATAGCTTCCATCCTGAGCAACAAAAGTCATTAATAGCAAGGCTCAAAGTCATACTATTTCTTTTCTTCACATGTTAGCACATTAATAAGTCTTGTACTATTTCTTATCTTCACATAATGTTTCTCTCTCTGTCTCTCACATTACCTAGACTCCCCCACCACAAGTCCACTTTAAAAACAAAACTTCCAAATGATATGTGCCTAGTACCCATTACATCATATTGTATGTTGTTGACATGTGCAAATAAAAGGGACGGGGTAGTCTGTTGGGCTTTATCCAATTGATATTGTATGCAAATTCGTGGGAATTTGGTGTAAAGAAGGGGAACATTAAGGTATTTGATCAAGTCTTCTCTTATTAATTTGATAAATTTTAGCTAGTTTATTTTGTCCAACTGTGTAAATATATTCCAGCAGACAGGATTACAATTTGCAAAGCACATTAGTATGTTAGAAGATAATAAGCTTACATCAAAGATCAGGGGAGACATTGCAATTACACCAATAAATAAAGGAATAATTTCATTTAAGTCAAGAATAAAATAACAGACATTATATTTATCCTGTCGATCCAAAGGAATAGCATCAGACACAAAACAGTTGGGCCATGGCTTCAAATTAGTAGCTTACTTGATGAAATGAAAGGAAAAATACATCAGGATCATCATAGAAAGCATCATTTGTTCCATTTCCATGATGAACATCAAAGTCAATTATAAACACACGCTTCAGTCCATGAACACGCTGAGCGTAACGGGCAGCAATGGCCACATTTCCAAAAATGCAGAAGCCCATAGGTCCTTGTGGAACAGCGTGATGTCCTGGCGGTCTTATCAGAGCAAAACCAGTGGGTGCATCTCTCTTTATCTTTGAACCTGCAACCTGAATATGAAATTGAACAAGAGAAATTTATATCAAAATTAGAAATATATCCCTTGTTCACTATACTTCTTGAAGCATTTATGTACATGACCAACTATTCTAAAAGCCTTAGCTATATATATTAGTTGGAGGACCAGGATTTTTATATCTCAAACAAATCCCTCATGCAAGAGCCAACTTGAAGGATAGACAATGTACAGGATCTGCACCTTGTGCAGAAATTCAACTTAATTATGAAGAATAGGGGTGGCAAGGATCAAAATCTTGACCATTTGGTTATACAGGCTTTGGTACCATGTTTACAAAAGCTTAAGCCAGTAAGTGGGGACTCAAGAATGATTTTTCTTCTATCTCTAACAACTTAGAATATATTGGACATAACCAAAGCCAATCAAGAACACACACTTGAGTTCCAAAACTTATTATAATTGTGACTCCCCACCTCCCCCAAACATTTAAAGATACAAGAAAGGTAGATATATGCAATTTCAGTCAATATTTGGTTCCGATAAAGCAAAATCCCAAATTTCCAATAAAGAACAAAATAGTTCTTTCCATTATGCAAGTCACTAGAAGAAGCAGATATGTACATATCCATATCCACTCACTTACCCCTCCCTAAAACACACACACAGATTATTACCAAGAGATGGACATGCCAGGTTGAGAGATCACCACTGAGTCAACTAAGGCTAATCCAGCACCAGCTGCAATTATTGACTCCTGGAAGGTCTGCATCAGGAATACCACCATAAGAATGCAAAAAACACAATATCTATCATATTTTCCATTGCTAAATGTATTTACTACCACAATGAACTAAAATGTAAAGTTTTTAGCATAGAATGACTTTCGGCAAAAGCTATGAGCTAGGGAAAGAATCATAAAGCTATAGCATAGCACTTACCGTGGCAGTGGCATATGTTGGTCCAGAACCATCAATGAAAATAAGGCCCTTCTCCACAGCTTGATCCATAACCTAAAAGATTGAGAAGAGTAAATATGACAAATTTCAGAACAAGAATGTTCGGTGCCATGGTAAAATCAGATAAAATGCAAATTATGAAATGCTTGCCAGTGGCCAGTGATGGGGAAAACTTGAACTAAAAACTAGGATACTGGAGATTGGACTAATCAGAATTCCGAGGACATTAGTAAAACATCTATTTAAGCATAAACACCCAGTGAACAATTCAGTGTGCAGTAGCAATCCTTGATTTGATGTTTTATAATCACTCTGCGTTAAACCAGAAGTAAAGCATGCATCAAGTGGAAGTAATTGATAAAAGTGATGCCAAAACACATAACAAATTCAACAACTAAATAAGTCTTTTGATGTATGATAGGCCCATAATAAAGGTTTATCGAAGGAGAGGTAGAGAGGGGAAAAAGGGAACGGGCCATGGAGGGGAAAGGGCCAAAACAGGTTAAGTGTGTGTAAAAGAGTTGCAAGGTGGCAAGGAGTGAGTAGAGGAGTGAGGTGCGGGGATCATGAGTATTTGGGGAGAAGGGTAACCGAATGGGAGGGAGGCAATTTTGATATTGGAGTTTTGGGGGTGAGTAGAGAAGGTTCTCTCTGCGGGAGTGTCACTGTTCTTTTTCTTCTCAAATTTCTTATCCATCTTGTGAGGAGCTGTCTGCTCCAATTCATCAGTATCTTTCAGTCTTATTACTATTTCATTAGTGATCTATGTGTTTTGCGAGATCGTAATTGTGTGATCTAAATACGAAATTCAGTTTCATTCCTACTGTATTATGATTCCTATCAATTTGGTATCAGAGCTCCTCCAGGGAGCTTATGGTATCAATGAGAATGTATGTCCGAATGGAAATGGTGGAACAAAGATTAGATGAAATGGGCAGAAATTTAGCCATAGTGGTGCAACAACTACAAGCATTGTTGGCTCAGAAACAGAGAGAAGGAGAAGATACGAGAAGAAATCATGAACAAGAGAATCAGGAGAAAGCGGGAGAGAGAGGGACAAAAGGATGCGGAGATTGGAGGTTCCATATTTTACCGGAGAGAATCCTAATGGATGGATGTATAGAGCAAAGAGGTATTTTGAGATTAATCAAATACCTAATGATGAGAAGGTAATGGCGGCTTCAATTTGCCTAGAGGGGAAGGCATTGAACTAGTTCCAATGGTGGAAGGCAAGGACGGATAGAATCACATGGTCCACATTCAAACGAGCGTTATTGGGACGTTTCCAAAATGCATCGTCGAAAAATCCCTACGAGGTTCTGATGAGTCTCCAACAAACACGATCGGTGGAGGACTATAGGAAAATGTTTGAGTTGTTATCAACACCTTTACAACATCCGGAGGAAGAGGTGTTAAAGGCGGCTTTTATGAATGGGTTACGAGAAGACATCCTGGCAGAAGTACGATTGCACAGCTCAGGGGATTTGGGTACACTGATGATGTTGGCTCATAGGGTGGAAAAGAGGAATCGGATTTTGGGAAGGGGAGAAGAGGGATCCAGCAAATGAACTAGGCCAGTCCACCATAAGCTAGCTTTGGGTAGTAGAGTTATTAGGCTTACGGGGCCCAAATGAAGGAGGAGAGATAGGAGTTGAGCAAAACAAAAGGGGTGCATTCCATGGATCGAGTCTTAATTCGATAGTGCGGATGGAGGGCCAGGGCACACAAGACCAGAGAGCTCGTTCAGCACTACAATCAGTCAGAATTCAACGTTTAGGAGGCTAATAGTTGAGGAGGACGAAGATAAGAGGAGGCGAAAGGTATGTTTCAGATGTGATAAGCCTTTTTTTCTAGGACGTGTGCAAAAACAAACACATACATGTCTTGATTTTGGGTGAAGAAGAAGATCATCAGGAAGTAGAAAGAGTGGATGACACAGAAACAGAAAAACTCAAACAACAAGCCATGCAATTACACATGGGTAGCATGGTTGGACTGACCTCTAGAAGGTCCTTGAGGTTTGGGGAACCACTGGGGGCAAGAAGGTGATTGTTTTGATGGATTCAGGAGCATCCCATAATTTCTAGTCTAGAGATGTGGTGAAGATGCTAGGAATTGAACCAGAGGAAACTAAGGAATATGCTATGGAAGTTGGGGATGGCCATTGAATTAAAAATAGTGGGGTATGTAGAAAGGTTGAATTGAAGTTGCCAACTCTGAATATTGTGCAAGACTTTTATTTGTTTGAGCATGGAGGGGTGGATGTTGTCCTAAGATATGAGTGGTTGGAGTGGTTAGGAGATATCAAAGCCAATTTCAAGTAGCATGTATTGAGGGTTAAGGTGAATGGGGAAGAAGTAGATATAAAGGGAGATCCCTCATTGTCCCCAAACTGTAGCTTCTTTAAAAGTCATGTTAAAGGAGTTGAAAAGAGGAAGTGAGGCTACTATGTGGAGTTAGGGACGCTCACACTTTATGACATGGAAGTGAAGGGCGAAGTGGATGGATTGGGGGAATTATTGGAAGGTTATAAAGAACTTTTTCAGGAAGCCAAGGAACCACCACCTGTTAGGAGATGTGACCATGCCATAGAGATTAAAGCAGGTTCGTAAATTTCCAATATCAAGCCCTATTGGTACCTTACAACCAAAAGGATGCCATAGAGAAGTTTGTGAAGGACATGTTGGCTGCGGGGTTAATCCGACCTAGTGTAAGTCCCTACTCTATTCCTTTAATGCTAGTTAAAAAAAAAACAAAAGATGGAAGCTGGAGGCTCTGTACTGATTATAGAGCTTTAAACAACATCACTATCCCCAACAAATTTCCAATTCTTGTGATAGAAGAGTTGTTAGATGAACTGTATGGTGCTGTAATCTTTTCCATATTGGATTTGAAGTCGAAATATCACCAAATTAGGATGAGGAAGGGTGTTATTCACAAGACAGCATTTAGAACACACGAGGGGCATTACGAATGTTTGGTGATGCCCTTTGGGCTCACCAATGCCCCAGCTACTTTTCAAGCTCTCATGAATGATATTTTTTGGCCTTACTTGAGGAAATTTGTGCTGGTGTTCTTTGATAATATTTTAATCTACAATACCACTCATGAAGTTCGTATGGACCATTTGAAAATAGTGTTGGAGGTGTTGAAGACTCATGTGTTGAAGGTGAACTTAAAAAATGTTGCTTTGGAATGATTCAATTGGAATATTTGGGACATATAATATCTGCAAAAGGAGTTTCAACTAATCTAGGGAAGGCAAAAGTTATGGAAGAGTGGCCCATCCCTTAAGACATTAAAGGGTTGAGGGGAATTTTGGGTTTGACGGGGTATTATAGACGCTTTGCCAAGAATTATGGTATTTTGGCAAGACCCTTGACACAATTGTTGAAAAAGAATAATTTTCAGTGAAGAGGCCATGAATGCATTTCAGGCTCTTAAGACAACCATGACAGCACCACCCACTTTATGTATGCCTAATTTTAAGGTGCCTTTTGAAGTAGAAACTGATGCATCAGGGGTTGGAATTGGTGCAATTTTAATGCAACAAGGGAAACAGTTAGCTTTTATCAGTCAAGCTTTGTCAAAAAAAGCCAAAATGAAATCAGTGTATGAACGGGAACTAATGGCAATTGTTTTTGCAGTGCACAAATGGAGACAATATTTGCTTAGGGGTCATTTTATCATCAAAACAAATCAAAGGAACTCGAAATACCTGCTGGAATAGAGGATTTTGGATGGCAATCAACCAAAATGGGTGTCTAAGTTGTTAGGATATGACTTCAAAATACAATATAAAGAGGGGAAGGATAATAGAGTAGCTGATGCTTTATAGCAAGTGGTGGAGATTCAAGCACCTTCTGTGGTTTCGAATGATGAATTAAGTGCAGTAGCAGAAGAGATAGTGGCTAATTTCGAGTTGAATAAGGTGATACAAGACCTTGCTATTAATCCTCTTTCACACCCTGATTTTTCTTTTGCTAAAGGGTGTTTGTGGTATAAAGGGAAACTGGTGTTGTCGGTAAAGTCAAGTAAAATTCTGTCCATTCTCACAAAATTTCATTGCTCACCATGAGGAGTCACTCTGGGGTATTAAAGACTTATAAGAGAGTAGCTGATGTTTTTTATTGGAAGGGGATGAGAAAAGACATCGAAAGTTTTGTACAAAAGTGTGAGGTTTGCCAAGTGAATAAGTACCAAGCATTGAAACCAACTGGGCTACTACACCCTCTCCCAATTCCCAATCAAGTATAGGAAGAATTGTCCATGGACTTTTTGGGGGGGCTGCCAAAATCAAAGGGGAAAGACACAACCTGGTGGTAGTAGACAGATTGACAAAATCAGCACATTTTTTGCCTTTAAGCCATCCTTTCTTAGCAAAAGAAGTTGCAAAAGTGTTTGTTGCAGATGTCATTTGTTTACATGGTTTCCCAAATTCCATCATGTTAAATAGAGACCAGTTATTCATGAGTAATTTCTGGAAGGAATTGTTTAAGTTGGTAGGTACGAAACTGAAATATAGTACAGCTCATCATCCTTAAACGGATGGGCAAACTGAAGTTACAAATAGAATCATCAAGTCTTATTTGAGATGCTTTATAGGAGGTTGTCCTAAGAAATGGATGAAGTGGCTTGCATGGGCAGAATTTTGGTTTAACTCTTCTCACAATGTATCAATAGGAATGAGTCCATTCAAGGCGTTGTATGGCAGGGAGTCGCCTTCCATCATCAAGTATAGTCCAGGGGGAACTGTGGTGCATGAAGTGGATCAATTGTTGATAGAAAGGGATACCATTTTGGAAGAGCTAAAGCATAATTTATGTAAAGCACAGAATCAGATGAAGCAGCAAGCGGATAAGAAAAGACGGGAGGTGGAATATGAGATTGGTGATATGGTGTATTTGAAGGCACAACCTTATAAGTACAGATCATTGGCTAGTCGAATAAAAAGCTTAGCCTAAGGTATTATGATCCATTTGAGGTGAAGGAGAGAATTGGAACAGTAGCTTATAGATTGCTTTTGCCAGCACCCGCTCGAATACACCTAGTTTTCCATGTGTCCCAACTTAAGAAAGCTGTAATGGCTACCTTGCCAGGTCAACAACTTCCATAATTCCTCACTATAGATTGGGAGTTGTAGGTGATTTCATAGGAGGTGCTGCAAGTGAGGAAGTTGTTGAATGGATCCACACAGGTGTTGGTTAAAGGGGTGGGTCTTTCTAAGCACGAGAATACATAGGAAGACAATAATGTGTTGAATGAGGTTTTTTTTTATTTTCACCTTGAGGACAAGGTGAAACTCATAGGGGGTAATATTGATAAGCCCATAATAAAGGTTTATCGAAGGAAAGGTAAAGAGGAGAATAAGGGAATGAGCCATGGAGAGGAGAGGCCCAAAACAAGTCAAGGGTGTGTAACAGAATTGCCAAGTGGCAAGGAGTGAATGGACGAGTGAGGTGCAAGGATCTTGAGTATTTGGGGAGAAGGGTAACCAAATGGGAGGGAGGCAATTCTGATATTGGAGTTTTGGGGGTGAGTAGAGAAGGTTCTCTCTGCTAGAGTGTCACTATTCTTTTTCTTCCCGAATTTCTTATCCATCTTGTTAGGAGCTGTCTACTCCAATTCATTAGTATCTTTCAATCTTATTACTATTTCATTAGTGATCTATGTGTTTTGCGAGATCGTAATTGTGTGATCTTAATACGAAATTCAATTTCATTCATACTATATTCTGATTCCTATCAATGTACCATGTTTAATGGAAATACAACAGCAAGATTAGGAAAGATAATGCAAGGCATAAAAGAAACCATAGCTGCATAAGCAATAAATATAAAAGACATTAGCATATTTCCTAACCACAACTTCTTCAGTATAATGTAAAATTAAAAAACATTATAATTTAAAAAACACAATATCTCATAGAAAGGGTAATTGAAGCAAAGGAAAATTCTAAGAAGTTAGACTTAGGGCCTAACTCAACTCCACAAAATTGGCTTGTAAGGTAAGAACTGTTCAAGCCTTGTAAGGACTATATTGGTCATATCAATAGTAGATGTGGAATCTCAACACACCCAAGACTTGGAGCGTGGACAAATGCGGGTGACCCAATAACAACACCCTCTCATGTCCAAGACTGGACATCTGGAATGTGGACAAATATGGGTGGCCCAATAACAGATCTGGGATAGGCTCTAATACCATCTTAGAATTTGGGCTTAGGCTCTAACTCAACTCCACAAAATCAACTTGTAAGGTTAGGATTGCCCAAGCTTTATAAGCTTTAGAGGCTACAATTAAGGCATCCCAAAGAGGCCACACTTAACGAGAGCTAGGGGTGAACGCAGTTAAGGGAACTTTCCAACAAAAATGATAGATACCCATTAGTTAGCTAGTTACATAGATAGGTAAGTTTGTTGGTTCAAGAAATAAGGCATGTTGCCTATAAATAACAAGGGAAGCTAAGATAGGGATCATATTGACATTTTGGAAGAATTAGGGCCTTTGGCATTGGGAGACGGAGACCCTCAAAATTCTTCAGCATTCTATCCTATGTAATCATGGAGCTGTGAATTTATCCCTATTTCTTCTTAATAAGATATCAGGTTTCTATCAAGAAAAAAAAAGATTACCTTTTCAAGGCCAGAAACATAGGCTCTTGCATGCACACTTGCAATATCATCTACTGAAGCAGGCTCAAAATGTTGAAGTTCAATTACCTCAAAACCACGGAACTGAATCATACATAAAATGAAGTTGTGAAAATGAAAACACTTTACTATTTAATGCCACTATACCAGTATGCTAAATCACAAGACAATTCCACATTATCATCCAGTTAAGTCAGTCTTTTTCTTAATTGGCAAGTTTTTTCTAGCTGACACATGTGCACAAACCCTATAGCCATGGATTGCCTAGGCCCTAGGGAAGTTGATTTGTCTTACAATCAAGTAGGAAAAGTTGCAAATTAACAAAAGTAGACAGATATATATTCTAGATAATAAAATGCAGCCTATTTTTGTACCAGAAAAAAATGTAGTTCATTTAGTGCCTGTTTGTTTCCTATTCTTGGAAATTATTTTCTGTTTTCAAAAACAAGAAAACAAAAAAATTCATTCGATAAGAGTAGTATTAAAAATTGTTTTCAAAAGTAATACCTCTTTTTCAGCTTTTATAAAAACCAGAACATTTATTTAGTTTTCTGTTACTCACGTTCTTTCTTGTAATATCTCATCTTCTTCCCCTACTCCTACTATCTAGAAATTAGTTTTTGAAAACTGATTTATAAAATAGTTTTTAAAAACTAAAAAACAAAAACTGAATCAAACACACAGATGCCATAAGAAGATATCACCAAGTCATATACAGATGACAAAGACGAAGATTCCAAAGCACAATGTCCATCGCTTTTAGTACCTTCGAAGTGAGCTGCATTTCTTCTAGAGCATTCACAATCGCAGGAACTCTAAAATGTGATTCTGGATGAGACTCCTGTTACAAGTAGTACATCCAAATTACAATCACATTAATGCGATGAGTTCAGACATAGTGGCAAGTGACAACACATACAATCTCTGCTAGTGTTTCTAACCAAAGAAGGAAAACAGAATAAGAGTACAACAGTACCATATACTACTATACTGGAACACAAGTATCCAATTCCTCAAAAAACAAACTTAAGAAGTTTGAAACAAAAACATGCATGAACTAAGAAATTCAAGTTAACCAAAAGAACTTGGGGAACCAACTTCATGATTCTGAATTCAAAGAATAAGAAAAAATTGCAAACTAATTCTAACACTTTGTTTGGTACAGAGGAAAGAAAACAAGAAAGAAAAGAAAATTTTAAAATTTGAATTGAAGAAAATATGGAAGGAATGAAAAAAATGATTTTTTTTTTTCCGAAAATTAAATTTTCTCTCCCTTTTCTTCCCATTTTTTCTTTGACCAAATAAAAGAACATACATCGTTATCCGTATTTTCTCTCCTACATTATCTTTTCTCTCGTCCAAACATACCATAAGAACCCCAAAGAGTTGAGGATCTTCAAAGTTGGAATCATATACCTGGTTGTGGCCCATAGATGGAGCGACAGAGTATATAACCCGAGCATCACTTAGTTGCTCAATAGAAGGCACAAAAGAATCGTTTCTAACACCGCCAGAGCGCGCAATGGACGTTCCGAAACATCTCCGATTCTTACGGAATAAACTATTATTACACGCTCTTATGTCCAAAACACGATGACCCACCAGAAAGAACGCATTCCCTGATGCAAGCACAATTTTAGGCCCTTAAGAAACATTTTAATTCTAATTATTAATAATCCTAAATCCGAATCCCACATCATAATTGGCATCACACACAGAGAGTGCAAAAATGCTCTTATGAAAAGTAAAAACCCTAAGCAATTTGTGTTAAAATAGAGCTCGAATGAATGGAAATGAATTTGATTGAGTGAGTATATGAAAGGAAAGAGGAATAGTACCGAAGGAAGAAGGAGAACGAGGAAGTTTGTGAAGGTGCATGAAGACGAGCTAGACAACTGTTACTGCCACTTGAAATTGAGTGGCCGTTGCTCGCACCCTCCAGTTATCAGTTATCAAAAACTTTGACAAATTACACGGCGCCAAATTTTTTGTTTTATTTATTTATTTATTATTATTATTATTTTTCTTTTAAGGCGTGTATTTTAGTACTAGGATTTTAGGAGGTGCAATAAATAAAATAAATATTTATTTTATATAATTAAAATGTATAATATATAAATAATTTTAATATATAAATTACATTATAATTAAAAGTTATAAAAAATAAATATTTTAAATATATAAATTATATTTTGAATTTATCTATAATTATTAATAAAATGATATCTTGATTTGATCTCTACATTTATTTAGTGGGACTCATATTTATTTCATCCAATAAGAGAATGCATATAAAAAAGATAGGGTTAGAAAATATATTTTTAATATTTCTCAAACTTTTGTATTATTAGTACATTATAATTAAATTTTATAAAAAAATTAAATTCTTAATTTTAAAGATAAAACTTAAGTGAGAGAATTTAAGTGCTTTTAATGTCATTCTTTAATTAAAATTGTTGTTTCATCTCAATAACTCATTTCAACTTTTAATGTAAATTTTTATTGCACGGTTTATTAAAATGAAATTCTAATTTTAATTGAAAATTAAAATTAAAAATACTTATTACTGTTTTAGTATTTTATAATAGAATAAATTATACTAACACCTCTGAGATTTTTTCAAATTACACACGATATCTCTCTTTTTTTATCTCTATACTAACCCCTTTAATTATTTAAAAAACATTACACTGACACCTCTAATATATTACACTAATTCTCTTAATTATTTGAAAAATATTACATCGTCTATCACTATAAGAAAGGTTGTTGTAATGTTAAAAAAACAAATAGATTATATGCAATCTAAAAAAATCTCAAAACATATCAGTGTAATTTACTCTGTATAATTATACACTAAAAGTTATGTGCCCAAAAAAAATACTAAACTAAAAGTTTACCTTATTCAATTTTAATATAATTATTATAACAACTAATATCATTTAATTTCATCTCTTTCTATAAATCTAAATATAGTCTAAAAATTAGAGAGTAAACAAACACTTTAGTCTTTGAAGTTGGAAGGCGCTGTCATATTAATCTCTAAATTGAAGAAAATTTTGAATAATTTCCTAAAAGTACAAATTGACAATCACATTTAGGGACGTCAATGGAACGGGGCGGGTACGAGTAATAGCTACCCGCTACCCGCCCCGCCAAACAAAATCCGTACCCGTACCCATCCCATTACCCGCGTGGGTATCCGTTAAGCGGATACCTGCAGATATTTTTAATATCCGTGGATACTTTTAAAAAATAAATAAAATAAAATAAAATAAATTTATTTTATATGTTGTGGACAATCATAAAATACTATAAATATCACTTTAAATTTATAGTTTTAAATCTATAAATTAAAGAGTTATTGTTTAAAATATCACTTTGAATATAACTTTTAATTATTCTAACAATTTTTCTTAAAAAAAAATAGTTTATAATCACATTAGTCCTAAATTCAAAAAAAATGTAACTTAAGTGATAATATTAACATATATTTAAGACTAAAATAACAATTTGTAATTAAGTTTAAAAACTTATTTGACATTTCAGGGACTTATTTTACATTTTCTTACTTTCGTAAACTAATGTGACAGCACCCACTACTTTTAGGGACTAAAGTGACTATTTACTTAAAAATTAGATGATTGGCTTCTGCGTAGAAATATATCATTTCATAAACTTACAACTCAAAACTCTAAAGATCACTTATATCAGCCCTTCAAAGTAATGTCTAAGGATGTGTTTGTTTTACCCAAAGTGAACTTACCGGGATAAGTTGAATGTGAATCCTTTTTAACATTGGATTTACGTTCAATATAGTTGAATGAGAATACAAACAGACCCTAAGCATGGTCAGATAGTTGGCTAACTTGGTCCGTTCGATACACATATTCATTATCATTTTGCTCTGGAATTATTTCATTAATATATTGTTTGAAAGACTAGTTAATCATCTGACTATTGATTTTGAATGTGAAAACAGACAACAGGTTTAGCTCAGTGTGCTAATAAGAACAGGTTTATTACTGGATATAGCTGGGTTTGGATCTAGATTTAGAATTTGAAAAGTACTATCTTTTAGGCCTCATGCTCCGCAATGGCCTGACACAACACGCAGATTAATAAACAAGAAGGAATAATACACTCTTTAGTTTGATATATTTGCATAGAATATATTAAATATCTTTCTTCCATTTTTTTCTCTGTTCCTTTCAAGTCAATTGTACCTATTAAAAGACAAATGATAATAGTGTATTTGAATTAACACACGCACTTTTGGGGGAAAAAAAACTTAAAAAATGATTGATTCTTCAGAAATAAAAATGAAACAAAGATACACTAAAGGATTACATCAGAAACATTAAAAAAATAAGACTTTTCTTTTAGAGAAATATTATTTGTGTAACGGTAAGAGAAAAAGAGAAAAAAGAAAAAAATATGAGATGTAATAAATAATATGATAGAAAGAAATAGATAAAAAAAATGTTGTTATATAAATTGTTGAATGAATAATACAACTCTTTTTTTTAAGCCTTTCAACCGAATTATATTAAAGCAGACTTGAAATAGATTTATTTTAGTTTCCAGATTTGAATTTTTACAGGATTATTTCTTTAAAATCAAATTCGAGTTTATCAACACTTCATAATATATAAAATGAGACTAGATCAATTCAATTTGTAAATATAATATATCAATTTTAATATATGTATAGGTAAATCATATACTTAAAGTGTAACAAAAAAAAATCATATATAAAACCTAAAATTGAGGTATATTTTATAGCATATATTTTAAAATAATTAATATTAATATAAAAAAATATCATATTATTGAAAATGACTACAGTCATTAAATTAAAAGTTTTATTATTAATATATAATTGTTAAAAAAAGAAATTATAAAATAATATAGAAAATTAGATAAAGTTTAAACAAATATAACTTGAATTCATCTTAATTTTTATATGTTAAAATTAACTTCAAACGGAAACAGATTAGTAGAATGGAACAAGATCACAAATATCACTAATTCATGACACTGCTGAAGATTCCGCATCCCTTGTATGATTTATCCATTGCCGCCACTAATTCCATTCAAACTAGGACAAATTGTCTCTCTTGATAAAAAAAAATAAAAAATTAATAAAGGGTAACACTCATAACTTCTTATCCAATAAAAAAATTAAAAAAAATATTTATCATGATTTTAACATTAAAACGCCTACAATCACTTCAATTACCTTACTTTCTCATTTTCAAGTAAATTTCCATTCAATTAAACTAATTAACTTTATAAATTGTTATGCTACAGATTCGTACATTTTCAAAGAGCTATGCTGGGGATTAATTAATTAAGTAATATTTGAGTCAATTTATTTTAATTTCTTCCTTAAAAAAAAGAAGTTGGGACAAATAGAGTTTTGAAAAAAATAAGTTTTTAATAAATTTTAATGAAGAAAACTTTGAAAATAGTTAGTTTTAGAAATTTTTAATTTTTACTTCTCATTTTCCTTCCTCGTTTTAAATCCCATTATCCGATACTGTTCAAAAAAATTTAACTTAAATTTAATTTTTAAGTTTAAAAATTATAAAATCACCAAATAACTTTAAACCTTTAACGGGACATTTGATACATAGATTTTTTTCTCATTTTTTGAAATTATGTTTATGAATTGTGTTTAATAGAATCTTGATTTCTGAAAATATTATTCATGTGTGTGTTTGGTATGCTTAAAAGATTCTTGAAAATATTACTGTAAGTATGACAAAAACTTCCCACTTTCATGGAAATTTATAATTGGATTTTCACCTCCAATGATAATGTTTTGTTAAGAAACTTGATTAAAAAAACATTCATAAAAATGTTAGTTTCTTCTTGGTAATGATTTTTAAAAACTCATACCTAACATATGAAGTTAATAGTCTCAACTTAAGATTATAGAGAAAATTAAAAAAAAATCCTCCTACTAAATACTCTTTATAAAGGCAAGTTCTAATTAGTGTCCTAATTAAGAGCATTGATTAAGGAATAAAAAGTAAAAAAATTGTTATTAATACTTATTAATACACTTCCATAAAGATTTTCAATGCATAACCCATTAAGATCTGCTAGGAAATTGGATAATTTGCGTAAGGTGTAAAGATGTTTAATGCACTTCTAACATGATTTTTCATAAAAAAAAAATATATTTAGTAATTATTTAATCAATATCCTTAAAGCATTATTAACATTACTTAATCTTAAACTTAAAGCTCTTATTTTTAATTTTAATTTTAAATTAGCTTTAAATCGTTAAAAGGAATATATCAAAGGCAAAATCACAGAGTCCAAATTAACCCGGCTTTTCTTATATGTATTACAACTTGTTTATTTAAAAAAAAAAAAAAAAAAAACTAAAATTTAAAGTTAAAACCTTTTATGTTTAGAGAGTTTTCCGTGCTTCCTAGGCAACCAAAAAGCTAGGACGTGTGGCATTTACCATTTTCTAATTACAGTGATATTGTGAGTTGTCAACATTTTTTTAAACGATCAAATTGAGTCAAAAGATCCAAAAACACCTAAGGGTACATCGAGGGGAAATTCTAGTGTAAGTATGATCTATATGAAATATGTAAATTGAACCGATCAACATCAGACATGTTACCATTTTGAATATAAAATAATTATGTAACATAAAAATCTTTATAATTATTAAATATAAAGTTATCTATTATCTATTGATATGGTTTACACTTTTTGTAGACAAATTTTACACGTCCTATTAAAGGCTACATTTTAGTTTTACCTAAACTTCGTTTTCATGAAGCATGTAGGAGTAGTTTATAATCTATATATATGGTTGGAATTTGATTAATTTGTAAAAGAAATTCCTTTCAGCTGGCTTGGGGACAATAATATTCCTCGTAAGAGCAGTCATCTTTTGTGTTAAAAAATGATACAGTGTATTAATAAATATCTAATTGATCATGCATCCATATAACAAAAAAAGGAACCTGAACAACATCACTGAGAAAGGTATGTCTATATATACTAATTAGTTGGACCTTGTTATGATTCTTTACTAAAGAATAATATTTTAATTAATTATGAACTTATCATATCTAGAAGAAAAAAAAACATTCAGAGTGCCAAAAAAATTGATACTCGCGATTTTACTCCAAATTTGATAAATAAATAAATTAAAAAAAAAAAGGCTGAATATGGTAGTAATTTTAGACCTTTTTCATCTTCCAAACAACATCAGAAGCCAGTTAATTTATGAGCATAAGCCATTTGTTGTGCCCTACCAATGACTTATATTATAGACAATTTTAATTATCACTTCTAGTCAGGGGTGATCTAATGAAAGATATGCTTTTCATCTATAGAAGACTAGGATTATTTAAATCTTATCATCCATTTTCCTCTCAGATCTAAGCTTTGATGTCTAATGAAGATCCTATATCGACTAGTGATATGACCAAATAAGTGTATATAAGTAGGGGCAATCCTCACCTTACAAGCTAGTTTTGTAAGTTAAGTTAGGCCCAAACCCATATTCTAAGATGGTATCAGAACCTATCCTAACAATTGTTGTAGAACCTATCGAGCCACCCTGCTATCGGGCCATTATTGGACTACTTGCAGATGTCTAATCTTGCAAACTTCACGCTCAAGATGTCCAGTCCTCAGTTTAAGGGAGGTGTTGGAAATCCCACATCGACTAGTGATATGGCCAAACAAGTATATATAAGTAGGGAGGTAACCCTCACCTTACAAGTCGGTTTTGTAAGGTTGATTTAGGCTTAAACCTACATTCTAAGATTATGCCTATCTTTGAACAAATTTTGGATACTCTTGTAATATTTATTTCTTTGACAAATACTATTATTAATTTTACAGTTTTTCTCTTAGTTTTATCTAAAAAGTTAAATAAATAAATCATACACATCAAGTATCATAATTATACCAGAAGAGCATTTCCCCACCTCTAGTCTTTAAACTAAATTCTCTGTTCAATCATTCAAGACAGCTGCTTCTGGCTTCTTGTCTTCTGACTTAGTGAGTTGTGTTCAGTTTTAGTGTCAAGAGTGCCTGCCATGTGGTTTTTGTGTTTTCTGGGAAGTAGCTCTGGTTGGGCCTTGAGCCTCCTTTGTTCTGTGTCTTGTTATGAGTTTAGGACCTCAATTATTTGACCAACTAGTTTAAGTGCCCCTACACCAAGAACCTCCAGCATTCTGTTAGGTACTACCCCCATCAATGGAGGATTCGGAGGAATTTCTTCATTGGTAGGACACATCAAATGGTTCATCCGTACTCATAAATCAGAATCATTGATTTATAACTAGAATAGTAAATAAATATTGCTACAATTGCAAGTAGTAGGGCTCAATAGGGATATTGCATGTGACGTTTTTAATGGATTCAATTATTGATATCCATAATTTTAGAGGATTCTTGTAATGAATTGAATATATTGGATTGATTTTAATTAACAAATGATACACTGTACCCTTCAAGAACATATTTAACTAATCACCAAAGATAAGGAATTTCAGTGAGGAATTGCTACCCTCCATTTAAACTAAAGAAAATTGTAACATAAAAAGGGGAGGCTTAGTGGGGGGGGGAAAAATCAACTTCAGACGGTTGATTATGAAAGGTGTATGTAGTTTACTGTTATATATTACTTTTTTTCGTACACCTACAGCCCTACTAATTCACGTAAATGTTTCACTAAGCTACAAAAGACAATATGCAGTAATCTGGAACATTTGCTTGGTCCCGGAATTTAGATCGGATCATGTGTCGAAGGCAAATCATAGCGTATTATATGCAGGGCCACATCAAAAACATTGATAGGAGCATAAAACTGTTCTCAGCAAAGACAAAAAGAAGAGGCCATAGCATCTTCTCATCAATGAAGGCAAAGGAAAAAAAAGGGACACATGATCAAAATAATACTAATAATTATAGTGATTAAATCCATCAGCTTATAACTAAACAAACATCCTTATTCCATAACTAGTATAAAATAAAATTCATTCAAATCCAATATCCTAAAGTCACTTGGAATGAATTGGACTTTTATGGTGCACATTTTTTTGTGCGTGTGTGGTGAGGAGTGGGTTTTGAATAATTGAACAGTGAAAGAGAAGAGAAGAGGTTCACGGGCAAGCTAAGTGTAATAATTTTTTATTTAATTTCTTTTGTTTATCAAACTTGACTTTATTTCTTATTAATCCACGTAGTAAAATGCTACTAATATGATAATGAGTTGTTGTAGGTGGGGCAAGTGCCAAGTGAGAGATACAGGGTGTACCTAATTGACCACAGAAAGAGTTCACGGGTGCTTCAGCTTCCTCTATGACACTGAATTAGATATTGGAATCCAGACAAGTTTCTTGAATAAATAAATAGAGTAAAAAATAAACTTTATAACAATCTAATGTCCCGGGAGAAAAAAGAAAAGAAAAAGAAAAACTCTTTCTGCCTAGTGATGAACCAACCACACAAAACTTCATCAGTACTCATAATTTATTTTAACGTTTTGCGTGGATTTTCATTCTTATCTATTTTCTAAGTAATTCATTTTCTTAAGATGTTCCGACAAGTAATTTATTGGCTAATTATATTTTGTTGGGAATAATGTCCTTATGTCCTGGTTTGCTTAATATGTAACAATGTATCCTCAGAGAGGCTTTCACCCATTCCAAGTTGCAATAACAGAATTGTTTATCTATAAAAGGAGATATAATCACATTACATTCAACAAATTCTTGTGCTTTTTAAGCGATCAGCCGATCACATGACCCCAACAAAATTCACATAGGGAATGGTTGGTTTTGGAGCAATTTGAATAGAGATTTTTTTTTTTTCTAATTTTATTAATTAGACGGATAAGATGATCATATATATTTCGTGATATTTCGTGAGAATGATTTTTATCAGTATGCGAAGATAGAATTCGAGAAACATGTGCTGGCAGAAGCTAATTGCATGTAGTTAATGCTTTGCTTGAACTTTAAGACAAGATGAAAATTTGTGAGCTTATCAAATTACACAGTTATGGAAGATTTTGATTCGTTGTGGAGCATTACGAAATTTCAGCCACAAACTTGAGGACCCAAGGGACCACCACTTTGGTAATTCCCAAATCCTAGTGTCCTTTCATGTAACTCTAAAATACTACCGATGTGTACTTAGTGTTTTTCAATAATTCCATCATTAGCCCTTCATTGTATTTTTTTTCCCAAAAATATCTGTACTGTAATCAATCCTCATAAAATACACCAAAGTTTTCCGTACTTGTACGCATAAACCATCTCTGCTATACTCAATATCGTTCTTAATTTTGTAATAGCTTAATTTGACCAAGACAGAAGACATAGAGAGGCAGGGATGGAACCGCGGAAAATGAAAAATTTTTAAAATGACCATTGTATGTATATATCACTGTTAAATTTCCATTATTGTACGAATTGGATTAATCATTTAATCCTTGTCCAAGTGGACACGAGATTAAAATGATAAGAAAATGATTTGCAAACATCATGATACAGGTCAAATAGTACTATTATGTAATAAACGGTAGAAGAAACTGAATTGTCATAAATAATATTCTGTCAAGCACGTTGATAACCGAATCTAATCTCATACCTGTATCAATTAATTATGCACCAAAAGACCAAAACCATTTACAGTGCTGATTTAGCATCCTTCATTTTACAGTTACTATTGGCAATTGGAAACAACACCGAAGTTATGTTTAATGTATAGCTGTCCATTAAACAAAGAGAAATCAAAATGATTCATGTGAATTATTCAATGTTCCACGTCTAAACCAGAGATAAATGTTTGGACACTCAATTTGGTACGTTAATCAACAAAGTATTAATATATTAATGGTTATTAAATATATATATATTATATTCACTAACATTAGTAACGTATTAACGTTTTTGAAAACTCGTTGAGAAGTAAGAAATCAAGTATAGGTAGGATATAAAAGCTATAACTATTAGCTTCTTACTAAATGTTAAAAACCACATCTGGGGCATGAAACCAAACACGCTATTAGTGTATGTGTATGTTTGAAAATCCGTTCCTGAGTCAGTAATCAAATCACGTCTATTGAATAAAAGACACAAAAAGCTACAAAAGTAGCTTCCCTCTAGACGCGAAAGACCACGTTGCTGATGCATGACCAAACACGCTTAACTAATACATTATTGAGTTGTTATATCTAAATTATTAATTATATTAACTTTATACGAGCATCTGTGTGTCCAAATATGTAAAATTGGCGGAGAAATAGCAAGAAGTGCACGTGAACTTTATATTCAAAGTTCGAGGACCTGAGTGTCTTTGCAGTTAAATCCCTTGGAACCACACATTGTTTCACTGTCAGTAGCCTGAGGCCAAAACCATTGATTTAAAAAAGAATATAGAACAGAGAGGAAGAGAGCCAAATGGGTTTGGGAATTAGAAGAGAGTAGAAACAACAGAGAGAAACACATAGAAAAAGGAGGCATAGCAACCTATTCAAGTGAAGATGCAAAGCTGTGAGGTTGAGGCCATTGGCATAAACTACACGATCCACACACACAAATCGGAGCACCCTTTTAAAATCTTCAGCAAATCTGCACAACTTGACACCGAACAAGATGGTAAAGAGCCAGAAGAGGAAGCAAAAGCAAAAGCTAAACAAAGTTGCAGTGGAGTAAGGCATGTGCTGAAGAATGTGAGTTTCCAAGCCAAGCCATGGGAGATCCTAGCAATTGTTGGGCCAAGTGGAGCTGGCAAATCATCACTGCTTGAGATTCTTGCAGGTAAACATAGCCCTGAAAGTGGGACTGTGTTGGTGAACCACAAGCCTGTGGACAAAGCTCAGTTCAGGAAGCTTTCAGGGTATGTCACACAAAAGGACATTTTGTTTCCTTTACTTACAGTTGAAGAAACACTGATGTTTAGTGCAAAGCTGAGGCTAAAGCTTTCTCAGGAGCAACTTTGCTCCAGGGTCAAGTCACTGATTCAGGAGCTTGGACTCGACCATGTTGCTGGCACTAGAATCGGTGATGATAGGGTCCGAGGCATATCTGGTGGTGAGAGGCGCAGGGTTTCCATTGGTGTTGAAGTCATACATGATCCAAAAGTGCTGATTCTTGATGAACCAACTTCAGGGCTTGACAGCACTTCAGCTTTGCAAATAATTGACATGCTTAAGGTCATGGCTGACACAAGAGGCAGGACTATAATCCTTAGTATCCACCAACCTGGGTTCAGAATAGTGAAGCTGTTCAGTTCATTGTTGTTGTTGGCCAATGGATGTGTTTTGCACCATGGAACTGCTGATTTGCTTGGTGTGAATCTAAGGTTGATGGGTTTGGAGCTTCCTCTTTATGTTAATGTGGTTGAATTTGCCATTGAGTCCATTGATACCATTCAGCAGCAACATAAATTTCTGCCAGTTCAGGTAGAAACTCCAAGGCAACTGCCAGGGACAATGCAACAGAAGAAAGGTGATGAGGAAGCAGGTAAGGGTAGGAATGGTAAGTTCACTTTGCAACAGCTCCTTCAGCAATCCAAGGTAATTGATGAAGAAATCATGTATGCTGGAATGGATTTCACTTGTGATTTTGCTAATTCTAGATTGAGAGAAACTATGATTCTCACTCATAGGTTCTCCAAGAACATATTTCGTACAAAAGAGCTATTTGCATGCAGGACAATTCAGATGCTGGCTTCTGGGTTGGTTGTGGGGTCCATCTTTTGTAATCTTAAGGATGATCTAGTCGGAGCAGAAGAAAGGGTGGGTCTGTTTGCTTTCATATTAACGTTTTTATTGTCAAGCAGCATAGAAGCTCTACCAATTTTTCTGCAAGAAAGGGAGATTCTAATGAAGGAAACATCTTGTGGAAGCTACCGTGTGTCATCCTATGCTATTGCCAATGGCCTAGTTTACTTGCCATTTCTTCTCATCCTAGCCATTTTGTTCACAATGCCCTTGTACTGGCTTGTTGGTCTCAACCGGAATTTCTTTGCGTTTTTGCACTTTCTGTTGCTGATATTGCTGATTCTTTACACGGCCAATTCAGTTGTGGTGTGTTTCAGTGCTCTGGTGCCTAATTTTATTGTTGGGAATTCAGTGATTGCTGGTGTTATAGGGTCATTCTTCTTGTTCTCTGGATACTTCATATCAAACCATGAAATTCCAAATTACTGGATTTTCATGCATTATATATCCTTGTTTAAGTATCCCTTTGAAGGGTTCCTGATCAACGAGTTCTCCAACTCCGGGAAGTGCTTGGAGTACATGTTTGGGGCATGTATTAAGAGCGGAGAGGATGTGCTTAAAGAAGAAGGGTATGGGGGAGAGAGTAACAGATGGAAGAATGTTGGGGTCACTGTGTGCTTCATATTGGTTTACAGGTTCATTTCTTATGTTATTCTTAGATACAGATGCTCCCAGAGGGGGTTTGGCAGGGTTGTCACCAACTAAGTCTATGGCGACTCTCTCTCTGGTTCACGTGTCTTGGATTTTACTTCTAATAGCAACCAATGAAGATATTATCAACAAAAAATAGCATAAAGAATTATAGGTTCGGTCAGTGCCAACAAATTGTACTAACACGATATTATGTTGGTTTTTGCTTTACATGATTACTTAATTCTCAACATTGTGTTTCTGTTCTCAATCTAGATTCCTTCTTCCCTCATCTTATATCTCAGGCTTGGCCAATGCTACTGGCTTTGTCCTAAAAATATAACAATGAAAATGGGATTATGCTGTAACTAAACAGCTACGCCAAGCTTGCTTAGCAGGCCTAATTTCAATTACACTATATTGGGTATGAATGAACTGTGTACTTTATTTTTGTGCTAAATTATTGAGCATTTACAACAGTACGGTGCATAAGCAATTGGCAAACACTACGAGAAATATTCTCTGCTCCCTTGTCCCAGTATTCCTTTTTATCATTATTTGTAAAATTCACGAATGCTCATGCCTAATATAGAAGATGCGGCCGTTCTGTAAAGTGGCACTTAAGCTGTTTTGAGCTCATTGTTCTGGCAATCAAGCTGAGCTATTATCAATAACAATGGATCACGAGTTTAACTAACAGAAGATTTCATTCCACGTTTTGCAGCTAAGCTGAGCACAGTACACTACACCTAAACCACAAAATTTGGGTGGACAACTTATCCTGAATTTCTGACCTTTTCCCAAATCTTAAGAAAAGAAAATCAGATTTTCACAATGATGGATGTCCAAAAGCACTAACCAAAAGGATTATGCATGTATAAATAATTGCAGACTTGCAGTATATACAAGCACGTCCACTATAATGTCGGACTAGTTTAGATTCATTGTGGTCGTCATAAGTTTTATCAAGTGGCAAATAACCATCTATCTTATCTTTTCTGTGTGAACTCACAAGTAAATACATTTTCTTCTTTCGATGGTGTCTTTCATCTTTCACCGTGACAAGTATAAAACATAGACTGACACAATCCCTATTGCCCCGTCTGTCTCCTGCTCTCAGTCTCCCATCACATTTCCCCAGCAAAAATATCTGAAATTCAATGGAATGCTACTTTCTTTGCTTATTCTTTCACTTCCTACTGAGCAACCGGTTTGAATGAGAACTGAGTTATAACTCATTCATCACTATCATGCAAGAGGGCCCCTCTTACTTTGGTCCTGCCGAGAAAAAAGGTGAGTGAATATACTATGACGATAGCAGTAAACAGTAGGACTAGAATTAAGGTTAATAAGCTAGTAAGTATGTGTTTGGTTCCGCGTTCTGCCAACCTATACGTGCGTAATTAACGTGAAAAACAGAAGCTACACAAATAAGCTTCTGCGTAAACGTGCCTATGGATGTGAATTTTCAAGGATGAGACGCTGTACCAAACACACTGTAAGAAAACTTGCCTGCGATATGCTGGCACCTTACGATTCTTGACTTTTGTAGAACCTGTATCCCGAGCTGCTTGCTTATCTGCATGTCATCAGGAAGGTGAAAAACAAATTTTTTCATTAACGCTTGAAGGAATAAAATCCAAGAGATGGTGAATACAAGCCAAAAGCACTTTGCAATACAATCAACAGTAAAATATAAGCAGAAGCTCCCAAACAAATTCCAGAATATTCAAAGTAGGGCTAGAAGTTGCATTTCTTCTCTTTCCCCTTCAGGTTTTTTTCTTCGTCACTCATAAGAAAATAGATCTAAGACAACCGTTACCGTTTTCCTAGCAGGAGAAATAGTTAAACTAAAAAATGGTGGACAGACACGATAATTCAAATAATTTATTTTAATTAACCTTGAGACATTTTGTTCACAAGCTCACCACGTATTGGTAAGACCTTCGACCCAGATAATTTTGGAACTACTTTATCAGCAAAAGACTGATCCTCACCCTTCAGAATGACAGAGGAGTACATAACACACCTGGAGAGTTTTGCAATCCATCAGTAGAAACACCGTTCTCTGAGTTGCTAATCTTTTGAAACTTTTGTCGCTGTTCCAGTTGCATGGTTTCATTTCTTTCCTGATAGGTATAAAAAAGAGTGCTCATATTAAGCTTACAATGATAAAGGGGGAAAAATCTAATTTTACTTATTACTAGCAGCAAATGGGTGAAAGTTAAGACTTTCATCCCAGACTCCTAAGAATAACAAATTTATTTAATTATAATCAAATTTTTAGATTATCTTGAAAGTTAAATACAGCCAAGGTTTTCCATAATCATTCAGGCATAATTGCATTTTGAGCAAAGAAAAAAACCCACAATTAGCCTATGAAAATAAGAGAGGAATCATATACTGTGATAGAGGGCTGCGACCTCCTATTAGGAGGGTGTATAATAGGAGAAATAGAAAGGAAACAGAGGATTAGACCCCGTGTAACTGCAACAGCTGTCAATAATGAGTAGAGTTAAGGAGTATAAAAAGCGAGGGAAGGGCATCAGAAGGTTGACTAGGCACCTGTGGGAAGTAGAGAGTTCAGGCCTCTCAAATACCTGATTGTATTTTATTTTGTCATTTAATTTCAACAAAAAGATATCTATATTCTTCTTTTTCTTCATCTCTGGAGTCTGGACCAGTTCCTATTATACTGCATAATTTGTAAGATCTTCAGAATATAACAAGGAATCCCAAACTAAGAATGAGAACCCTATAATATTCAGCCATTATTAATGACATTCAGAAGTTTCCAATATAACTTCGACACTGCTGTAAAGTAGGAATGCAAAATCAATTCCTAGCAATCCCAACCCAAAAATATGATCAGAGAAATCAAGCAGAAAAATTATAATATACAGCCTATGCTGTAATAGTTCAACTCAATTTGGCTATTGTACCTTTTCAGCTGCTAACATGTTTGTCCTGGCAGAGTGCTCTCTCTCTGAAAGCATAATAAAAGTAACAGTGAATTCCAGAGCATAGGCTACATAGGTCCAGTCTAAGTCTATATATAAGTTCCCCACATCTTTGGAAGGCACATCTAGATATATGAGTTACACTATTTGATAGCTAATAGCTATGATACAGAAGAATGTGTGTGCATTTGCAAGCTACAGAAAATCCAAATCATTCCATCATGAACATGGCCAGTGAATCAATAACATGAACAACAAATTATCAATACCGGTGAAGTGATATAGTTCTACCAATTTATCATCAAGATTAAGGGCAATGGCATGCTTTTTTAAAAAATTGACTACTTTTTTAAAAGCCAAAGCAACTCATATCTTCCAAGTTCCAATTACCATTAAATAATCCAATCTTTTTACCAAAGCAAAAAAGGAATGAATTACAAGGATATGTTGTATGATACAACCACACAATGAAGAAAGATAATTTGTGTTAATCTAACAAATTACAACAATAGTTAGTCCAGTGATCAAGAATAAATTTCAGAATGACAACTATGCAACTAAAATGTCATTTTTTACAAACAATAAGCTTTCAATGCCAAAATTATAGCCTAAAAATTCAACATAATATATTTATCATTCAACACAATCTATTCATCATTTATAAACGTGATTAGAAAGAATCAAACAAAAGAAAGACCTAAGATTCAAAAGATTGATGCGATATGAATGGGACTGGTCACACCTTTTACAAGAGAACACTCCATGCTTTTGATTTCGAATGCCTCAAAGAGGCTCGAGCAAAAATTTAACTTAACATCCATAGCAGTGGAGTCGACAAGTTTGGCAAGAGGAATGGTAATCAAAGGCATCCCTTTTGATTTCTGAGCTACTAATTTTGCATGACTAACACCTGAAATACGTAACATTGAAAACAGAGAGAAGTGACAAATGAGTATGCTTCCTTAAAATGATTCCTAAAAAAAAAAAAAAAATATGGCATTATTTATCATGTGCATCAGAGAACTTCTAAATTAAAACATATAAAAAATGATAGAACATAAATGTAATCTTACAAGTATTAAAAATATAACTCCTGAAATATTCGTCAATAAATTGGAAAGGAAAATTAAAAAATAGTAACTGATTACTAAAGCAGGACAAAAAAACCCACAACAGAAAGACAACAACCCCATTTCAACATGCTGCTACTACCATCACCAACAACAGCATTAGCAGGAAAACAAGATTAATTGAGATACCAGGATTAAGATATCAAAACCATGAAAATGATATAAAGATGTTAAGCTGCATAGCAACATGAAAATCATGGTCATGATATCAAAACCAACCAGTGTTTCACTACATACATGCAACAACTCTATTCTTTCAATTTAGGCAGTCCATTCCATAGTCATCCACTTTGCAATTACCTCCATAACATAACATTTAACCTTGTGAAGGTTTAAGCCAAAGGGCAACAACGCAACTACTATCTTTGATAAGTCACCAAAACAAAACCATGTTTGTAAAGTCAAACGCCATACACTAATAGGACAAAATTGCTGGTATAGGACACTGAGTTAATGATCGTGAAGTCTAATGCCACATACTCCCCTTTAAGAACAGCCACAAAGGGTTTAGTTATGCACTCAAAACTATAAATTTGCCTTGAAAAAAATAATGGGGATGGAAAATATAGGGAGAGTTTCCTGCACTTACATAACATAAAAAGGCCCTATTTGGCACTATATTTGAACATAACATCACAAATATCTTCAATGGTGCTACAAATTTTAATTAATTCAACTCATTCTATTCATGTTTCCTATTTAAACTTCACAGATGACAAAACTTTAACTCATACACACTTATAAAAGAGAGCATATATATGTTTTTGTTAAATCATACTCTGGCCACAAAAAAGCTTAAATCCCTCAGAATTTCATTGACCCATATTTTCAATGAAGGACTAAAATCAGAATTAAAGAAGGTTGTGCTCACACACTTCAGCAGTTAAATTTCTTTAGAAATAACACATTATTGTATGATATTTCTATTTTAAATTTTTCAAAGGAAAGAAGCAAAGAGTAGAAGTAGCTAGAGCACTAACTACCATCTGAGTTTGAATCTGCCTCTAGAACCAGCTTCAGATCTTGTGACTTGAGGGATGTTATAAAATAATCAGCAAACTCTGACCAAGAGCCCCCTATTCCAACAATATCCCTCTGCACAAAAGGTCAAAAAAGGCAACAACTGTTATAAATAAAGTTATAAAAATACTTTATTTTTTTCATAAATTTTAAACAAACTAACATAATATAGCAAGAAAGAAAAGAGGAAAAAACTATATGATATTCAGGATGAATAACATCATGACATAAAGCAAAAATGTCCAACAAAAAGCATTTGTGTTTTATTTAACCTCTTAATCAAATTAAATCATCAGGGGGCAACATGTAGCAATCACAACAATTTTTTTTCTCTTATTCACCGTTCTTGTTTGAACCAACACTATGGCTCACATCTCTTCCTTAAACAGAGAATGATACAAGTGAGGGTGATTAGGAATGCTCACAATGTCCTCAAGCATGGAAAGTGAAAGACGAGCTTCCCAGGCGTCATAGATATTAGTGACATGAATTACAAGGTGAGAAGAATCAGGGGCATAGGCATGGACGAAAAAGGGACACAAGGGACAAGAACTTTGAGAAGCCCACTCCACTTTGGGTCTAATAAAAATGGGATCGAAGTCTTCAAACGCCATTCCAAGTCAAGATTATGATTCAGCTGTGACAAAACTACAAACTTGAGAAGTCAGCTTCACACACACAAGCTCAATATATTGGAGTTGGTATCATATTATTAGAAAAATAAAAAATCTAGGGTTTGTCTCCAAACCTTCATTATGATTTATAAATGAATGAGCCATGTTAAAATTATAGTCCTAGTTATAGAAAAGAATTACCAGTGGGTCTGGGTGTGGCATTTAAACGGAAATAGCCTTCTTTCGTAAGTTAATTCCCCGATTCCTTTCCTAGTCTTTGGCACATTTTCCGCATTAGCATCCAAACAAAATTGAGCAGGGAAAAGAATAAATGGGAAATATAAAGCTGGGAATAATTGATAGAACTCCAAATTGGGGGAGGAAGTGAGGAAAAATCTAAAGGACGGGTTTGGATTCAAAGTTCGAACGGTATGAACCGCGCGGGTAAAGGAGCACTCGTCAGTCACTCACACAAAAACGACGCAATATTCCCTGTCTCAGGGCGTAAACGACATTCAAGTTTTTTTTTAAAAAAAAAAATACATTTTTGATTCTTTATCTTTTTACTGAAATTTGTTTTAATCTTCTATCTTTTAAAAAATTCATTTTGATCTTTTACTTTTCAAGTTTAAATTAGTATTGTCCTTTCAAAATAGTGATTATTTTCAATTTTAAGATATAATTTTCAACTTTTTTTAACCAATTCAAGACATGAAACTTATTTTAGTAAATTCACCTATATGAAAAATATGAAACTCAACTACCATTTGAATAAAAAAAGAGGCATAAAGATGATAACAAATTGCGTGAAAAGTGAGTCATATGAAAAAAAAATCTAATATTGACATCCCTTTTGTAATAGCTTTTAGAGTTCATAATTAAACTTAAGCATTTCTGGGCTTAAATAGGGATAATTTTGAAATAATAGTTAGAAAAATACCGTGTGGTATCATTAGAGGGGGGAGGGGGGCGGGGGTAGGAGGTAGTGTGAAAAGTGAAAACTTCAAATTTATTTCAATTGTAAATTTTAGGGTAAAACATTATTTTAATCCTTAAAGTATATAATGTTGTCATATTAATCCTTAAAATTAAGAAAAAAAAAAAAAGTCTCTAAAAGTGTAATCTGTCAATTACATTAATCCAACTAGGGATGACAAAAAAATTCTCACCCACGGATAAAATTCACCACGTGTAAAAATAGGTACTTTAAATGGGTATCTGTGATACTCTAAACGGTATATCCACTACCTATTTATTAACGGGGCGGGTACAGGTATCATGGTACTTGTACCCACAGATACCTGTTACCCGCAATTATACATTTGCTAAAATACCCTTATATATTAATATAGATAAAATTATATAAATTTATTCAAAATTTTCAAAACAATTGTTCATTACGAAAGAAATCTTATACAATTATATTACAAGAGAAAAGGAACATAAATTTGTGAGCATTTAAACTATATATTTTTTTAGAAAAATTGTTAAAATAATTAAAATTTATGTTCAAAGTGATTATTTTAAACAATAACTCTTTAATTTATAAATTTAAATTTGTGAATTCAAAGTGATATTGCAATACTTTATAATTGTCCACAACACACAAAATAAATTTATTTATTTTTTTAAAATATCTATGGATATCCATGGATACCTACAAATATTAAAAATATCCGCGGGTATCCACTTAACGGATACCCGCGTGGGTAATGGGGTAGGCATGAGTACGGATTTTATCCGGTGGGACAGGTAACTACTACTCGTGCCCACCCCGCCCCGTTGATATCCCTAAATCCAACTGTTACATGCAACATTTAACTTAAGTGATAATATTAACATATGTTTAAAGACCAAAATAATAGTAAGTGATTAAGAGTAAAAGTTTGGATGAAACAGCTAAAATTTTCAAATATTTGAAATTTTCTTAGTTTCAAAGATCCATATATCAATGCTTAACACTTTTAGGGACAAAAAGGTGATTTACCCATGAAATATATGATATTGAAAGAAATTAATTTTATGTATTTGCTAAGTAGACACTTGGTCCCTGCGATATTATAAAAAAACAAGTAGTTCCTCACTTTCACAATTATCCACTAATTTAATTTCTAAGATTTAACTTTATCAATTTTAATTTAGTCTTTAAAATTTGACAATTAATTCAGTTATTTACATTAGAAACCAAATTGAAGGATGTATAACAAAGCTAAGGAGTAAATTAACTGATATACATCAAAGTTAAGGACCAAATGATTAGTAATTATTAAAGTCAAAGATTAAATTCACAAATCCTTAATATAAGAGACTAAAATGATTGACAGTTACTAATTTCAAAAACTGAATTTCTTTTCAAAATTTCAAGAGCAATACATAAATTAATTTGGTCCTGAAATTATGAATATTAATCAGTTTAATCTCTAAAATTATGAAAGTATTATTTTAACTCGTAAAATTATTAAATGACGGTCATTGTAGTACTTGAAGTCACTAAATAGTCGTTTTAGTTCCTTACATTACAATGACATTTTTTATTTTTATTTTGAGGGACGAAATTGATTGGTGCTAATAATTTCATGTACTAATTTGATTTAGCACTCTAATTTTAATGATTAATGATTTTAATCTCATAGGCTAATTTGATTAGTTTACTTGGTTAATTGTTTTTGTTGATGTTGTATAAATGATATTCTCTCCCTTTAGAGATATTTAGGCAGGGTTGGTCCTATTTTTATTTTTATTTTTTTTTTACTTTTTCTTCTCATTTAAAGAAATTGGGTCAAACATATTTTAAAAAAAAAACTCATAAAAAATTAATGAACTTACTTTATAAAGGAAAAAGAAGTGCTAGCAATACATGTTCTAACTTTCACCCATTTTTCTACTTTATGAGAAATTCTAGTAACATACTTTTTTGAGTATATTGGTTAAAATTTATTAAAAACCAAAAATTAAGACAAAGACTCATTAAATAAGAAGTGACTACCTATATAATTTAGAATTTCAATAATAGAAATTGTATTCAAAAAAATATGTTGCTAGCATTCCTCATAAAAAAAAAAAAGGAAAACAATCAACATGAAAGAACTTTTAGGGGGGAAAAGAAAAAAAGCTTCTCTTTTCTCTCTCCTCCCCTTTTTTTCTCTCCTGTCCTCTCTCCCTACTCTGTTGTTTCTTTTTCTCTCTGTTCTTTCTCTACGCCCTCATGTCTCTCTCTCTCTCTCTCTCCTTGTTCTCTTGTCTCTCTTCACTCTCTTCTTGCTTTTTTTTAGGTCATCTTTTTAAGTTAAAAAATGAAAATTATCTAATAACTTCTACTGTATTTTTAAAACTCTTATTTCAAGTTTTAATTTTAAAGTAACTTTTAAGTAAAAAAAAAAAAAAAAGTGAAGCCAAATATAATCTTAAATTACACCATTATTTCTTTTGATTTTAAAAATGAGAAAACTTAGGTGCAATACTATTAATGTTTTTAATATTATTTTTAATTAAAATTGTGGTTTTTTTTATCAGTTAAATTAAAATTGTAGTTTATATCAATATTATATCGGTACAAACCTTTAATCCCAACTTTTATTGCATTAATTAATGAAGTATAACTTTATTTTTTATTAAAGAATACTTAAAATACATATAAGTTTAGTTCTTTTAAACATTACACTTGTTTGTGTTGTTAAAAATTACACTTTGTTTTTCTTTTCTCTAAAAATAAACCTTTGTTACACTTTATTTTATTTTAAAAATGACTAATTATTAAATTTAAATATTATATATTATTTATTTTAAAACTTTAAAAATGAAATAAAATTTAGTATCAAATGTAAGGTCTTAAATTTCTTTAACTTTGATTTGATGCATTTCAAACCTGAAATTTTTATTATTGCACAATGTTAATTACAATGCAAAATTTGGTAGAGTTTTTCATGTTAAGTAATATTTTTTGGGTAAGGCATTCCAAAGGATTGAAAGGTATGACATCTCTTATTTTATTTTTTTTTCCTTATTATAATTAATATTGTGCAATAGTGAAAAATCTCAAGCATGGTTTGGATACTGAATATCTTATCTAGATACCCTTAAGGTTTTTTGAAGGCTGAGTGTAAAAAGGTCTAACTAGAGAACACGTCAATACCAAATGAAGTTAAGGTCTTATCCTTGATATTAGTAGAATTTTGCAAAGGTTGTTGAATTAGAACTCTAAGTGGAAAAAATTCGTTAGCGACTAAAGGATGTAAAGGAGCATGCATCAAAGAATTTTGATGTCTGATTTAGATTTAAGTCACTTGTCTATCATTATAACAGGCAACATGTCATTAGAGCAACACTTGTACAAAAAAGGCTTTTAATGTAACGCCTGGCCACTTTCAGGATGAGTGACTGTCCCTACAAACCAATATAAGACTTTTTAGCATGCTTTGTCCTCACTCACACGCTTCTTGGGAAACTTCCCAATAGGTCACCCATTCCTAAATTGCTCCAAGTCAAGCACACTTAACTGTGGAGTTCTTAAGTGATAGGCTACCAAAAAGTAGATGCATCTTGTTGGTATAAGTAGTACTTATTAATTCCTTTAAGCTATCCTCAACTATACAGTCTCATACCTGTACAACCTCTAGATCCCTCTCATTCGAGTATGTATTCGATTCATTCATGTATCCCTCCCGCTGGAAGCTTGCTAGGAGCCACTCCTTATCCGTGCCTCATCTCTTTTTGCACCGACGATCACTCCCCGCCCTCGTCAGCGCCCGGGATGTTACATTTAACATCAATTGTTTTCTGACATTCTAAACCAATTTTATGAGTAAATGTAGAATCGATCGATATAGAAAGTATAAAGTTGGAACTTTTTATATTGGTTCCATAACCAATGTATAAAGTCTATTTTTTCGCCTAAAAAAACACTATAATTATATTACCTCCCTAATATACAATATTTCAATTTGAAAAACTACAAATACAGAACCAAAAACAAAAAACAAATAGAACATAACAATTTTATTCCATTATTATATATACATCTCATATATAAAAATACAAGTGTAATTTCCTTATTACAATGACTAAATTGGGGGAAAAAAGTCTACAATTTCTCTATTACAAAGAGATCATGAACCTTCGCTTTTTTTGATTATATAGGCCAAATACGCTCTTTCTTTTTATTTTCATTTGATCCAATAAGAATTTAATTCCTTCCTCCAAGTTAGCTTTCCTTCCCTTTTTTATGTTCCACATTTTAGTTATTATAAACCCATACTTAGGTTATATTTCATTCATCTCCAACAAAGCTACAACCACCATGTTTTATAATACAACAATCATTTTCTAGTGATTTCTAGGTTTGATCCAGTAAAAATGGGTGTTGTGTATGAAGCGATGGTGGATGATTTATGAAAGATGATATAACCTGAGTGAGAGATTTATAATAAAAGAAATGTTGAACAAACAAGAGAAGAAGAATTACTAGGGAGGAAGGAATTGAATTCCTGTTGGATCAAAACAAAAGCAAAAAGAAAGGAGTAGTTGAATTTCTTGCGTTTGGCCCGTGTGTAACCAAAAAATATAGGGTTCATGTTTTTTGTTGTTGTGTGTGGAATCAACAATTCCTAAAACAATTGGTGATAGTGTTTAGAGCCTTTGAACAAAATACACATGTGTCATCTATAAGAGAAAGATAACAAGGTTAAGAGTTTAAAAGAAGAAAGAGACTAAGGTTTGAAAACAAAGTCACACTTAGAGAGAGAGAGAGAGAGAAGATTAATTACCTCATGCAGGAGCGAAGGGCGAGTGCATGTATAAAGAATACCTCATGAGTCATAAGACTAGGGTTTGAAAGACGGCCACATTGAGAATAGATAACATTTAGAAAAATGAAAACAAAGAGATGTATAAAGAGAAAATGAAGACTAAAGCCATACTTTATATAAGAGGGAGAATAGTGTTGTTGAGTCCTATGTCAATTTGAAAATACTATCATCAAAACATTATGGATTGTTAAACAAGAGAATGAGGATTTGAAAATTAGAACCAGAATGAAAATTTGAGCATGTTATTGAGATCATAAAAATTATAATGAATTTTCCAGATTGATTGCACTAAAAATTGATCTAGAAAACACTTTCTAGATCTGTTCTTAGTATAATTGGTCTAAAAAGTCTTGTCAAAAATTTTAAAAATTACAAAGAGCGTCAACATTCTACATCAATTGTAAGAACCAATCTATAATATTTTTGTATTAATTCTTTGTTCAACCTATCTAGAAAGTCTTATCAAGAATTTCAAAAGTTACAAAGAGCGTCAACATTTTACATCGATTATAGGATGAATCGATTTTCTAAATCGATTCACTATACAATCAATCTAGAAAGTTTTTTCAAGAATTTCATAAGATGAAAAGGGCATCTACATTCTAGATCAATTTATCAAGACTTGATCTAAAAAGTACATTCTATTTCGATTCTTAGTACAACTGATCTAAAAAGTATTTTCTAAATCGATTCTATAGTAATTGACGTAGAATGTCTATCCTAGTATTAAAAAATGTCATAGTTGACTCACTTACTACATTAGTTTTTTGGGAATCGGTGTAAATTTTTGATGTAAAAAACATTTTGTGTACTAGTGCAATCATCCAAACAGAATTAGTAATAGGTACTACTTTCACTATGTATCAAAAATTGGAGGACTTAAACCTTTAGTTTTAAAATATAGGAATCAAGACTAAATTTGACCAAATTACAAATACCAAAACCAAATTTGACCAATTTTATAAAAAGAAAAAACATTCATAAAATAACACATATAATATTTGTCATGTATAAGTTACTGTCACATGTCATTTATGTCACACACAGGGGCGAACCCAAACTTAGATGAGGGTGTGCAAATGCACCCCTTCAATTTGATAAAATTACAAATAAATATGTTAAATTTTTATATTTTGCCCCTCTATTTTAATATATTTGAACCCACTACTAAGGGCGGACCTATAATTAAATAAGAATGTGCAATGCACCCGCTTAATTTGATAAAATTACAAATAAATATGTTAATTTTTTATATTTTGCCTACCTTATTTTTATATATTTGAATCCATTATTTTCAATTTTTTACTCGTTTCATGTATTTATTATTTTTTTATTGACAATAAGTTGATCATTCAACGATTTCAAAATATGAAATCACGTAGAAGACAATTATAAGGTATGTAATTTATTTGATTAGATATATTAAAATTTTATGATTTTAACATGTATGTCTTTATGTTTATATGTATGATAATAATAATAATTTTTTATTTTTTAAATAGATTGCCCCTACTAACCCGGGTCTTGGATCTGCCACTAGTCACACATTTTATCACGTGGCAGCATGTAAAAGTTGTTAATCACACCAGCAAACATACTAATTATATTAAGGGACAGAAACAAATTCCACAACATTTTAAAAAGTCAAAAACTAAAATCACTAATTTCAAAATATAAAGACTAAAACTAAGTTTAACCTTATTTCTTTGTAGCGCCAATTTTCTACCACTCCACACCCAACCGTGAAGACAGGAGACGCTTGTTCAGCGCCTTGATTGACTCTGTTGTTGATTTTGAAAGAAAGTATAAGAGGCTATATAAGAGCATAATTCAAAAGTGTTCCTCCAAAGCCTACGTCATTTCGGTTCTTCTAAATCAGCCACACATTACGTAGCGAAAAGTTAATTATTAACAATAATTTATAATCTTCCTAAAAAGAAAACAATTTGACCCAAAATATTCCTGACTTGTAAGTCAATTTATTACAGCATGTCTAGTGAAGAGGACTCCTATGATTTAACTTCTGCTTCTACTACATAGCAACAAGCTTATCATAGACAGCATGCAAAGCACTTTCCAAGTGATTCATATGAAAAAAAACATAGTACGTAGCGGAATTCGTCAAATCATGCTATTCTGAAACTTTGCGTAATAACTATTTTTTTTCTCCTCTTGTTGAGCTAGAAGAGTTCAACAGTTGCTAGGTGATCAGCTTTTTCATTGAGTTCAACATGATTGATTAATTCTTGTATGTTAATTATTTTATGATGCATGTTAAGAATCTCGAATTAAAGTCAATAGTTTAGGTGCACCTAATATTTAAGAAGATAGTTCAATATTATAAAATTATATTAATAAATTAAAATTACGAGAAAAGATATTAACACACACACACAACAGACATGCATCTTAAAAATTTTAATTTAAAAGAATGAATCTTTCATTAAAAAAATAAAAATAATTGAGCACAAAATTAAATCTTTTCAAGAGAAATGTCATTACAGTTGCTTAACAAGTATATGCAGTTTGTCATTGCTGTCATGAGTCCATGTAGCCCATTTATTTTTCACTTGTTGCAAGCTGTCTATTCAGTTTCGACTTAAACTTTATTCATGGCTTGGCTTCCAATCGCTTGGTTTCCAAATTATCCTTCCCCAAAACTTCTCCAGAACATTTCTACCAACATCGCTGGTTAGTGTTATATAAAAAGTTAAAATATGCCTGGCAATTACTGTGATATTTAGCTATTCGGTTCATTAATTTGGTTGTTAATTTAGAATTTGAGTTTGAGTTTAATTCTAACTTTAAAAGTTAGTTCATGGGGTGAGAATTACTTGTGCATTTATATTAACTATTTTGGTCATATCACTACAACACACCATAATAGAATAGTCTTTAAAAACGAAGAAATCTCCTCTGTTGATTGGATTTTGTAAAGGTTAGATATTGGTCTTAGTTCTCTTCAAAGGCAATGGATTTGTTTTATTCTTATTCGCTTTTAGATTGTTATACTTGCTTTCAAGAATGATCAAGCAATGCTATTGATCGTAATTGATCTTAGGTAATCTTCGGCTTACTTGAGTTAGAATACTTCCCTTTTTTTTTTTTTTGATGATCATAATAGTTAGAATACTTGTTATACACTTATCAATAAATTGTCTTGTCTTACAATAAAAAACACCCTCAAAATATGAAGGATTTTAAGCACCAGTAATTGTCATAGCTACTGATTATGACAAACTTTAAATATGGTTTTTAGATGCTTTTATTATTTTTCAATCACAATTGGAGTTCACTTTGAACCAACATTGGCTTTAAATGTCGACTTTTATTATGTGAGTTAAACTTTAAATTTAATTAGAAATTAGTATTATAAACATTCTTAAGAAATTACGCCTAAGTTTTGTAAGAGAGATACACATGAAAATTTGCATATCATCATACAAAACGTAAATCGTTCACTCTCTGAATAAAATAGTCTCAGATCATGTTATTCTACCATTTGCGTCGAGATTCATCTAATACAGATGAATGCCAAGAAACTTACAAAAAGTAAAAGATAACACGTTTCTTTACTTTTATTTCTCTAACGGTTAACATGAAAACCTACACCAAAGCTACACTTGGTTTTCAGTAAGTTAATTATTGATATTATTTATTATCGAATAACGACGTATTTCAAATGATAAGCTACTTATTTATTACGATAAACATTCTCATCATCAAAAACCTTGTACAAGTTCATAAGTACATGAATAATAGAACCACAAAAGAGGCCACGCACTCCCATCGAGCATATGCCAATTGAAGTTCTTTAATTTTCCTTTTAACACAAGTTATATAAGCTAACAAACACAAGTTTATGACAGACATCCTATATAAAATCTAATGATTTGTATCTGGACTAGCCTATATATTTGGACTGATTTTTCTATTATAGGTACCAGGTGCTTAAGTTAATCTTATTTGGATTTGCATTGACGGTTGGTGCAGCATGTGAAGAAATAGATAATTTTCTGAATGGTATCACAAAAAATTTGGCGCTTGATGCGGCCTCTCACCTGGCGTTTGCTATCACTGCCACACTTTTTGTTCTCCATTTTCTCTATTTTCTGCATTCTTCTTATAAAATATTTATTTCTCTGGGGTTCAAGTGATCAGAGAAATTTGTGAGTACTAGCCATTTGTAATTGGCATATACAGAGAGGGTATTATAATATATATAATACCGGCTGCTACAGTGGTGTGTACATTAAGCAAGACTACTTGGTTTGTTATCATTCCGATACTGCTTGACCGTTATCTACATGTACATCTCCCGAAGACACACATAACCGTACGTTTAATATTTATATAGATATATATATATATATATATATAAATACGTATAATATTATATGTAACAGAACGACTTATACATATAATGTGAACCTAAATGTGGTCATATAATAAATATTAAGTAAATATAAATTAAGGTAAACGTTCACAAGTTTTTTTTTTTGAATTTTTTTGTTCACGCGAGGAAAAGACAAAAGAAAAATGAAAGAAATAACAACCACAAAAGAAAGGCGGCTTCTAGGCTTCTACGGTGGAGAAACACCCCATATGGTCCACTGGTAGTCCAATAAAATTACAGGCTACAAGAGGTAAGTATGCTTTTAATAGATTAGTTGAATTTTTTAAAAAACTTTTAAAATTGCAAATAAATTTCTAGAAAAGTCGAAATTATTTGATAGTCTAAGACCATCACTTGTCTATGGTCTGAAGCAATCTTTATATGACATGTATTTAAGTTTTTCAATTTACAAAAAATAATTGATAATACTTAACTATAAGTCATGTAAAGATTAGTAGGGATCATGATAATCTAAGACCACCTAATAATTTTTCTTATAGATTAGATACTAAACGATGAAGCTAAATTAGCTAGCTGAGAAACGAAATTTAAACTTAATTGCTGGTTTGATCATCAAAATTGCTTGCTGAATTAGCCAAGTTGGGTACGCAGCAATAAATCCCCATTCTATTGGTGTTAAATTTTATAATTCAAATGTAAGTTACATTGCCCAAAAGAAATGGATCTCCCGTTGACGTATGCTAACAATAAGTGGTGCACAGTAATGTGTATGGATTCTATGCTAAAAGTGATTGCGTAAAATTCTAACCATCAAAAATAAATTGTATACTTTAAATATTAAAATAAAATATAAGAAAAAAAAAAAGGCGTGGACCTTCGGATGATAACTGCAGAATCCTGCAGGCAATTCTGGTCCTATAATAGTAGTGCCTCTTGAATGATAACCAAAGAATTTTTTTTTGGTTTTGCCTCTTTGGATTGAGAAATTATTATATGATCTGGAATTGTGTGGTATTGACTAATTTTCACATAACACGTAATTACATTTTTCATTTTACTAGCAAGAGTTGATAACATGTTACATAGAAATGGGTTGAAATCACATGATTTTGAACCATACAATAATTTCTCCCTCTTGACAATGATCAAGTGATTTGCTGATTTTTCTTTCTAATTTCCTTCTCTATAGATATGAAACAACTTAAAAGTATTTTTATGTTGATTAAGGAAATAAAAGTAAATTTTTTAATAAAAATATTTTTTCTGTATTAATATAAAATTATTTAAAATTTTTAAGTAATTAAAAATATTTAATAAAATATATCAAATATTCGTTTGGGTGCTTGTGAAGCTTAGTTTCACATTAGTTTATTATTTTATTTTATACCCGAACAATTAGACAAACTAAAGTCTTAGACAAAGCATAAAGTTCAACATTATACAAAATTATATTAAAAAATTGAAAACTTGAAATTAATTAATATTTTTTTACATATTTTGAAATAAATTATATTATCGTGTAAATATTATTATGTCTACATAAATTGTATTTTCATAATGTTAATTTAACTTAATAAATTTTATAACAATTCTTAATTTCTTAAAAGATAAGCCATTAGATATTAAAAAATTATGATACATATTAAAATTTTGATAAAACATCTAGTACAAATTAAAATGACCACCTTAACTTTAGAGTTTAATGGCTATACACTATCAGCGTCAAAGGTTTTACACTTTCAACCAATCAAAAATCACTATTGATATGACTTTTAAGGTAGTTGTTACAAAAGTCAACAAACTTACCATACATGACGGTTTATGATTGGATAATTGTATAAAAATACTTTACACTATCAATGCATAGTCAATTTTCTCTTAACTTTATAACCAAAATTTGCAAACCTAATTTATTTTTCTATATTATATTGACTGATGATTGATATGTTTTTTAATATTGATTTTAAAAACCACAGATTCAATATATTACTAAAATTGACCAAGGTCAAATAATGATTGATTTGTTTTTTAGTATTATATTGAATTTCATTAATTGTTCAATTAAATGTCTTCGCTAAATAGATTAAATTAATGATTTTTTTGTAGAATTCAAAGCATTAACAATAAAAATATAGATTTCATTGTTTCTATAAAAATTATTAGATCCACTACATATATAAAGAGTTTAATGACTATACATTTTCAGTGTAAAAGTTTTATATTGATAACTAATCAAAATCACCGTTAGTATGCATTTTAAGATAATTATTGTAAAAGTCATTAAACTTATCATACATGGTGATTTATAATTGAATAACAGTGTAAAATTATTTTATACTATCAGTGCATATATAGCCTATTTTCTCATATATAATACATAAATACAATACAATTACAAACTGTAGGAACTTTTATGTGAACCTTATTTTTCTCAGATAGTCTGCTTTACGATTTTACATTAAATTACTTTTAGGTAAATATTGTTTATTTAAGTTTTTGTTAGAAAAGTGGGATAAGTAAATCTTACCATAATCATCAAATATGAATTTCTCTTTGCTCAACAGTCATTAATTCTTTATAATGAAAGTATATTGTGACCTTAAATTTACTTGCGATATCATAAGTTCAAATTCTAGAATCGCGACTTAACTCCTACTTTAAGGATTACTCTTGTAGCTTTATTTATGAAATTCTTAGACAATGACCAAAAATAAAGGCTTTTTTACTTCAAAGGGGTAATTTAAAAAAAAATTACTAGAATGGGTATTTTTCAAAATAATTATCAAAGTAGAATAAGTCGTGTTTAAAAAACACGACTTCTGAATGTGAAGTCGTATGTATACTTGGGTTTTTTTTGTTTTTTTTTACTACTTTCAAATAAGTTGTGTTTTTGAATCGAGACTTTAATTTTTATTATTTTTTTAATCTCTCATGAAAGTCGTGCTTCCCGAAAGAAACTTCCATTTTTATATATATTTTTTAATTTGTTAGAGAAGTTGTGCTTCGAAAAAGAGACTTCTATTTTTATATATATATTTTTTAATTTTCTATTGAAGTTTAGTCTCATAAGTGAGACTTCAACTTTTTTTTTTTTTTAAAGAAGTCGTGTTTCATGGGTTAGACTTCAATTTTATTTTATTTTTTGGCGTTTTCTTCATATTTTGGTTATCCAACGATCCCAATTGAAATGCAATTCTTTTGTTGATCATAACACTTTGGTGCAGCATTCGTGAAGAACGAGATTGGAATTTGGAAGAAGTTTTGTGAGTATTGAAATCTGCTATGACAACCTCCTACCAATTGAGGATTGAGCACCGTCAATTAACACAAAATTATTATTTTAGTCTTTGCATTGCACAGGATAAATCTTTATTTTATATAACTATAATTTATAATGAATAAATACTTTTCAATATATAAGTTATATTATAATTAGGATTCATGATAAATAAAATTTTTTGAACATATATATTTAAGATTTATGATAAATAATTTATATTGTGATACAAAATTATTTTTAACTATTGATAATTTCTTTTTAAAAAATTGAAACTCGATATAGAAATATAAATAAATAAGATAAATTGAAAGAGATAAAAGGTTAAAAAAAACTCTAAAAATGTTCTCGTTAAAGAATAGTTTTTATAAACGCTCTTGCTCAAGATATTTATTCACATTTATATATAAAGAGGAATATTTAAGAGTTTATGATAAACAATTTATATTGTAACACAGAGTTATTTTTAACTATTAATATTTTTTTAAAAAAAGTAAAATTCAATTTAGAAATATAAATAAATAAGATAGATTGGAAGAGATAAGAGGTTCAAAAAATCCCTAAAGGTGCTCTCATTAAAGAAAATCAATTAAAAATAGTCTCGTTGAAGAATAGCTCATATAAACGCTTTCATTCAAAATAGCTATTCTAAGTTATATATATAGCAAGGATATCTCATTTGATTTAAAATTTGAAGTCTCACACATGAAACACGACTTCTTTGGGGGAAAAAAAGTTAAGTTGAAGTCTCACTTATGAGACATGGCTTCAATAAAAAAATTATATAAAAATAGAAGTCTCTTTTCCAAAGTTCGGCTTCTACAAGAGATTAAAAGATATATATAAAAATGAAAGCCTCTTTTAGGAAGCACAGCTTCTATGATAGATTAAAAAATAATAATAATAATTTAAGTCTCGATTCAGAAACACGACTTCTTTTTGGAAGTTGTAAAAAAAGTTTTAAAAAAACCAAAAATTTAGAAGTCATAAGTATGCATACGACTTCATATTCAAAAGTCATGTTTACTAGACACAACTTACCCCACTTTGATAGTTTTTTTGAAAAATACCCATTCTGATATTATATTTTTTTTAGAATTACCCCTCTAGGGTAAAAAAGCCAAAAATATGAGTTTCTCTTCTACATTATGAATAGCTAAAAAAAAACACCATACTAATTTTAGCCTTGGTTAATTTTATCGATTTAAAGTTTTGAAAATTTTTAAAAATTAAAATTAATCCTTTTGTTTTATGATTTTTAATTTTCAAATTTTAATACTATATTTATTTACTTCCCCATTTATAGTGTGTTTGAATTAGTGGTAGAAAATTATGGTGAGAATAAAATCATGGTAAAATTAACACAAAAATAACTATTTGTTGTTCCAAAAAATTATGGTGAGTGTAACTCACCATGTTACCAAAAATACAATTATAATGTTTTGATTCAACTGTTTTGAGCTTATCTTTTCTTTAAAAGAAAAAATTAGGTCAAACACCTTTTATAAAAAGGTTTTTAAAAAATAGGTAATTTATTTTCATAGAACAAATTTTTTTTAGAAAAATAAATAGCTTTTAATTAAGTTAGTAGGGAGAGTTTTATTATAGCTTACACAAAGCTTATTTATGCAATCCCCTCTTCGAATATAAACTTGACCTAAAATATCATTTTTTTTTTAATTTTCCACTCATTTTTCAATTTTTTATTCATCATTGATTTTCCAATTTGAGTGCTTCATTGGCTTTCTAAATAAATAATTCTTACATATTTTAATTTATTTTAAGTTATTTTTATTTATTGTGAGGTCTTAATTTATTTTTAAATTATTTATTTTAGAAAAATTAAAACATATTCATTATTTTTATTTTTTAATTTTCATTACAAGAAATAAAAGAATGTTATTGAAATGAGTAAATAATATAATTAAATAAATTTTGACATTTTAAAATATTTATAATTTTTATTCTTTAAATTTAATTTATATTTCAGATTTTTTCAAAATTTTTAATTTGTAGTTCAGTTTTTTAATTCTGAATTACAACAATATATTTGTTAAATATTTTTGGGATTATTTATTAATCATTGAATTATGTTTAAATAATTTTTTTATCTTCTAAAATGTTATTGAAAAATAATATAATTTTTTAAAATATTTTATCTTTCTTAGTTAATTATTAAATTTATTTAATTAATAATATATGATAAAATATTTACAAATCATCTTTAAAATTCATTTTTATTATATAAAATAATTTTTGACATTTTTAAAATAAAAAATTTTAAATGTATCCATTACATAAAATAAAAGAACATTACTACAATGAGTAAATAATAAAGTTAAATAAAATTTTGATATTTTATAATATTTATAATTTTTATTATGTAAATTTAATTTAAATTTCGGTTTTTTTAATTTTAATTTGTAGTCAAGTTTTTAAATTCTCATTTACGACATTATATTTGTTAAAGATTTTTGGATTATTTATTAAAAAAAATTAATATATATTGACATTATTAAATTCTGTTTAAATAATTATTTTTTATCTTATAAAAACATTACTGAACAATAATATAGATGTTTTTAAATAATTTATATCTTGTAATGAACACTTAAATTTATTTAATCAATATTATATATAATAAAATATTTGTAAATCATCTTTAAAATGAATTTTTTAATTAAACTAATTTTTGAAAATTTAAAAATTAAAAACTTTAAATGTATATATTTTAATACTTTTTTGTATTTTTGTTATCATTAAAATAAATTTATCTTAATTAAATTAATTTTATATAATATTTTTTATTTTTGTCAATATATTCTTCCATTAAATGAGACAATTAATTTTAAATAAATTTAATTTTTTTAAAATTATTTACCAAACAACTTTTAGTTTAAGAAGAGTGTTAAAACTAAAAAAAAAATTACTTAACAATTTTTACTTTATTTTTAGAGTTTAATAGTCATACACTGTCGGTGTAAAAAGTTTTACATCGTCAACTAATCAAAAATTACCATTGATATGACTTTTAAAGTATTTATTATAAAAGTCAACATACTTACAATAAATGGTAGTTTGTGATTGGATGACAATGTAAAACTATTTTATGCTGTTATTGCATGACCTATTTTCTCTTATTTTTAAAGTTTTTATTCTGAACTTTAACTTTAAAATGACTTTTAAGTAAAAAAAGTTGTGTCAAACACAATTTTAGTATCCATTGTTACTTTATTATTTTGTCCCCTATTGGCAGGCTTGCATTAGTCTTTTTAGCTTTTTTTTTATTTTTCTTTTGAAAAAATTGAACGAAACCATCAGATATCAGCAATATTTTCTTCCAACGTCATCAAATGCACATTAAAAAATTGGGAAAATTGCTGTCCAAAAAAAAAAAATTGGGAAAATTAATTATGGTTGCAATTCGATGGAATCTAACCACACATGACTAACATCACTGGCATAGCCAATACAATCCCTCATAGTACGTAACCTGCAAGTTACAAATCCGGAAAAATTCCACGTTTGAACATTGTACGTAATTGTTTTTTCCTTTGGTATCAGTCAAATTCATCACATTCCGCTGACAACGGGAGCACAACGTAGAAAGGCCTCTCAAGAATTTAGCACGAGAACCTTGTTTCTTTTAAAAGGTTATTGTTAGCTGTTAATTTACTCTTACTTAGAAAATGAAATCCTCAATTATTGGCCGCAAGAGTGAGGACGAAAAATCTTAGAGATTGTTAATTTACTCTAACCTAGAAAATGGAATTTTCAATTATTGCCTTTATTGGTTGCAAGAGTGAAGACGGAAAATCAACTCTAAGATGAGGAATAAAGGTTTTACAACGCTGAAGGTTTTCTTTTTTTGAGAGTGCTGAAGGTTTTCTGAAAAGAAGGAGAAAAGAATGAGTCAATAGTCTGGGCACACACGTAGTTTCACTTAAGCGAGACTAGATAATAGACCGGCAAAAATTTATAAGAGTATAATTTTGTATTTTTATGGATTAATATTTTTTTGTAAATTAAAAATTGTAAGATGATATATTTGAGACCTAAAGATTTGTTGCGTTTAATCTTGTTAAGAGAGATGAACAAGACTAAGTAGCAACGCACTTGATACATCTTCACAACTATTTTTTAAAATAAGAATTAACTTGTAAATATTCAAAAATAACATCATTCAGCTGAAAGGTGACTTGCATCATTAGAATAATTGCAATAGTCTAACAGTAAATGTAATAATAATAATAAAATTGAAGTTATAATGCAGTAATCTACATTTAGACAATTGATTCAAAACCTATATGTTCCTCATGAAACTTAATTCTACTCTAACTATTGCCTGAGAAGATTGCATGCAAATATATCAATCGTGACTTTAAAATTATATGTCATCTATGGTTATTTTTAATAAGAAAGATTCATGTTTATATTTCAAAAAATTGTAAACATTATAAAATCCATTACGGAAACTCAAACATGAAAACGTGACTTAAGGATTACTCCAATCTAAACTTTAAAAAACAATTAAATTATAACCATAAAATAGAATTCTCATCCATACCTTCTAGATATTGAAATATAAATTAAATTATCAAAGTACTTTCCAACATAAACTAAAACAAAAAATCAAAATGCTTTCAAATCGCATAGTATAATTTCAAAATTGTCATTTCAAAACAACCAACGCAAAAACTCTTAACTAAATTGAGTCCACATTGCAAAGAGAATAAATCACTTAATCAATTGGTTCCTTTTTGACTTCCATGATCTTTTGCATCTACGTGGTTGATGCTTAAGTTCCACTTTCTTCATTAACATAATTTTCATTGTAATCAGTAATTCTCTTCCCTACCATCTTATTGGTAGGAGTTTGTTCCATACCATCTTCTTACAAAATTATGATACAAACTGCATTAATAAGACATACCAATGTGTATAGTTTTTATAAACAAAATGTTGTTCAAAGATTTTAAAAATTTTACTGCATAATGAACATGTTGTTATGAAACGTCATCCAATCCAACAGAAATACCATCCCCAGTAGAAATGTGTGCATAAGGTTAATTCAAATGATTATATTGATATTCTATGTATATATTTGTTTAACTATATATGCATGAGTAATAGGCAACAAATCTCTACCTTGATATTTTCCAAAGATTAATGACATGGACATATATCTTCTAGTCAATCTTTGCAAGCACAATGTCATCAATAAGCATAATTTTAGGAGCCATTTTGGATTTGCATGAAAATAAAGAGTATGATAAAAAGAAAAATGATGTTGTTATTCGGAAAAAAAAAATGATAGGTGCCTTTAGGACTGGGCAAGGATCTGCAACCCAACTCAGATCTGACTAATCAGAACATAGAAAATTGTTTTTGGGCAGTTTCGGGTGGGTTTTCGAGTTTCCCGGGTTAGTATTTCAAGTCTAGAAGGATTGGTTCAGGCGAGTTTGGTTTAGGAATTATAAACCCATCGAAAACCGACCTAACCGAACATAACAAATTACATATGTAATCCCATAATGTATAGTGGCCCTATACCAATAGTCCAATACCACTTTAGACCTTGATGCTTAAAAAAAAAAACCTAAATTTCATTTTGCCAAGCCACTCCCTCACACCCTACCGTAGCTTTAAGCAGGAGCAGCGCTCTCTCTCGTCTCCCTTACCCTTAACTCTCATCTAAGATCTGCCCCGCACAACACAGCTTAAAGCTCACAAAAAAAAAGCCTACACACATCCCTGGCCCTGGATCTTTGCTTCCCTCTCCAACAATACTTGAACCATTGCTACAGACTACACACAACACAGCAACACCAAACACACCTAGATCGAAACAGAGGCAAAGAACGAAAATTTAACGGCAGTCTGCGTCGGTTAACTGACAAAGTAAGCAACATACCTTGGTCTTCAACTTTTTTGCCTTTTTGAAAATAGTGGTTAGAGCTCGATTGTGATGCGTATGTTTTTTGGTGACTCTTGGTTTTTTCGTAAGAAAATTATGGCTCTTTATTTTCATGTGTATGTTTACAATGCTTGGTTGTGATGATATTTTTTTATTCAGTTTTATTTTTCATTTTTTTTTTTTGCATTATTTTTTTATTGACAATATTTTGTTGCTTAAGGAACCGTTTTGAAACCCACCAAAAAAGAAAAAAAAATTGGACTGGTTTTATTCAGTCAAGTGTTGTAATTTTAATATACTCAATAACAATTGAAATTTACCAAAAAATATAAAAATAAAAATTGAAGGCTTCATGAAATGGTTGCTTTGAAATATTTTGGCATTAAGTTTGCTAAACTATTTACAACATTTTAGAAGGAATGTATTACTATCTAAAACTAGTTTAACCCAAGAACTAGAAAAGAATGTTGTTTATGTTTCAATCTTTCTAATTATTTAAACCAATAGAGAGGATAAAATAAGAGGAGACAAGTCTTCCTCACCTCTGACTTCTTTTCAAAGAACAAAAAAAATTGGCTTAGTTACGAACAAATTTAGGTACTGAAATAATCCTTTCATTAGCACAAAGCTCGTGAGGTATTGCAACATCAAGTGCATAGCTTTAGCCCAACACCTGTTGGGATCCAATGACATTGTTACAGCCATAATAGTTCTACACAGTACATACTACACGCCCTCACCATTTAGAAAATGTGTCAACCGAATCCAAAGTGTTAGCAAAGCATGTAAAGAATATGTGAATAAAAATATAAGCATCGTTACACTGACCAACCAAATTGCATATAGGAATATGCAAAGGAAGAAATGATTATTAAAAATGGAGACTCTGATTATGACAGGTTGAACTAATTTACGACATTCCCTTTGTTGCCTCTTACATAGTAATGCATAATTTAATCCACCAAAAGAAAATAAATTTCAAAGTTACCTAACAATAAGGATTATACCTTTTTAATGTGATGGAACTGAAATCCCAACCATGAAAACCTTAGAAACCCACATGGCCACAAAACATAAAAATCATGTGTTAGCCACTCTAGTTTTCATTGTTGCTTCAGAAAGCACATTTAGTACTAGGGGTAGGGTTCTAGATACATTTGGAAGCTCCCTAAACCCAAAAATGGTAAAGGCATTGATTTGTGCTCAGAACTGGTTCAAGCCATCTCTGAACCAACTGAAATACCTAAATATGAATGAAGAATTGGAGATATCTGAAAAGATTATAACAGGTAGCAATTTACTATTTTTTTATCTTTGAATTTCTTTACTATTTGTGCCATTTTTAAATCTTTTTTCTGTGTATGTTCCAAAGAATTTCTAGTGGGATTAACAAGTTTTTGAGGTGCTAGTGGAGCAACAACCACAGCTAGAACTGCAGTTGGATGTGATCCATCATCTCAATTGCAGCCAACAATTGTTGGTTGTGATTGAGAATATGTTCAGTATTTGTTCCTTCTCTTTTGCTGACTTGCTTTCCTTTTACTAACTTGCTTAAGTAATTTTTAATTCAGTTATATATTTATTCTTTATAGTAATTAAGTATTTTGTGTCATTTTTACAGCTTTTGCTACTTTTTTGCTTTTTTGGAGTCATTGTGAGATATGACTTAATCTAGAATATATCTACTATTAATTAGTTGACAAATACATTTAGCATGACAATTAGGGACTTTTTTTGGGTTAGTTGTTTACTTCTTATATACTTTAAGTTCTTTAGGTTTCACTAATGACATACAAATTTAAGTTACATTTTCATTTGCTTCTTTTATTTATATTTGCAGGTACATGTTTTTTGAAGAACACATGATTGTGGGATGCAGTGCATTTTTGTGTGTCTTCATAGTCAATTTTTCTAGTAGTGTGTCTACTTTCTAGTGGTATTGGTTCAAAGTTATCTTTGCTTGCAAAGACAATTCCAGTTACAGCATGTTGCCTGTTGAGACACGAGTCCCACATATCTGTTCTAACAAAATCTAAGTATTTGGTGCTGTAAAATCTAAATCATCCTTTATTCTTCAATATATTTCATCTTATCAAAGATAATTTGCTTGTGGTAGGTAATGTTGATGATAGCAAAGTATTGGCAGAAGTTGTGAAGTCCTAGACTTATGCAATCATATGTTGGAGCATGGTAGTCCACGTTGCCAAAAGTTATCAATGGCGTGGTCTCAACCTTCAAGACTTATTGTAGGTAGCCTTTGAGAAATTAAATACCTTCCTTCCTTTATAGCAAAGGCTATTTAGTGTTTACATGGTTTTTCTGGTTAGATACACTCTACATTGTCAATATCATTCAAGAAATTTTTGGATAACTTTGCCATTTTTCCTGGTTATTCCTACTTTCAAATTTGCCATTTTTCACCTTTAATTATCTCTAATTCACAATCTTCACCTTATTTGTCAACTTTTCTCAACTTTGAAGAAAAGAACCTGTAAATAAATGTTTAGCTAGAGTTGGACCATGAATAAGGGGAAAAGTGCTTTGTTTAAAGGGTTGTAATCATTGTCTTCACTCTTCAATATTGTCAATTACCATTAGCAGCTGTATGTTTTACATTTCTTTTTTGCTACTGTTGCAGGAGGGAAGTATGGGTCTTAGGAAGAGTGTTGAAAAATTCAATCCCTTAGCTGTGAAAGGACCTGTGAGAGAATAAGACATTCTCACCCTAGTGGGGATCTCTATGGCACAAAATGTTGCCACTGCATGTATGTGGTTTTGCAAGTTTATCTTAGTTTTAGATTTTTACTTGTATTTTATTTGGATCAAATATTTATGTACCAAATTTTAATTGGTCCCATATGTTTGATTGGCTTCAACACTGGAGGACCAACAAGTAATTTCTATAGTGAAGTTGATTAACTTAAATGTCACTAAATTTTATAGAAAAGGATTTTGAAGTTAAATAATTTTAATGGCCAAAAAAACTGGGTAAATAGGTAAAATGGATTAATGGTTATTTTATAAATGTATATATTGACCCATTAAATAGAATACTTGTGTTCATAGAACAATTCTAGTTACAGCAAAGAAGATTGTTAATTTCATAATTAATTAAAATATGGATATAATTTGGCCTTTGGATTATTGGTTTTAAAATTTTGAATAGCCCAATTTTATAATCATGACCTATTTGGCTTTAAAGATACTAAAATTCTGAAGAAGAAAAAAATGGTCAAAAACTTACAGAGGCCCAAAAAATGGCCCAAACCATTTGAACCCACCCGATCTACCCATAACCTACTTTACTCATGACCTGTCCAAACCGATTACTTAGACAGTCAGAAATGGGCATGTAATTTAAGAGGTCGATTTGGTCCGGATTGGGCTTTTTTGGCCTAAATCTGACCAAACTCGACCATAGCCCAGCCCTAGGTGTCTTGAAGGTTATTAGCCTACATACCTTATGCACCAGCAAAGAACTAAAGGTCCTTATGCAATAAATTATTGAAAACACTTGTATATAAGGAGTTGAATCATGAGGACATTGATATTTATTGCCTATACACATTAATGACACTGTACACTATCCTAGGTGACTATTAATAGTAGGGGTGTTCATGGATTGATTTGGATGGTTTTGAACCAAAAAACCATTTGATCAAAAGAGCTTGCGATTCGGTTTGGTTTGGATGGCTTCTTCAAAAAAATCTGATTCAATCCAATCCAATAAATGCAATTTGGATTGGATTGGATGGTTCAGTTTTTACCAATCATTCTTATCGACATTTTAATTTCCTATTGATGGATGTCTTTAGCTTCAAACATTAAACTTTAATAGCATGGTCGCAGTTACATGTATCTATTTTCTAAATTCACACATGAGAAAAACAAGATATGTAAAGAGAAAAATAAGAAAAATATAGTAACTAAACCCGACACTGTTCTCACCAAAAGGTATAAGTAAACTATAAACCCTGATGACACTGTAATCATTATAAGATAGGAAACATAAATAATATAATAACATTTTATCTGAAAATAATAGATTTAATAAAATTATAATTAAATGAATTTAGATAATATATTATATATTTTCATCGAATCAACCCATAATTTATAAATTATCGTCTAAATATATTCTTGTTCGATTCTCACCCCGGTTATTTATAGTTGAGTAATGCTATAATTACTAAGTTGTATACTGAATTTGTAATATAGTCAAAGAGAGTTAACGAGTGGGGCAATAGAGCGTCATAAAGTAAACCAATTGAAATGCATGGTGTCATAAAAAAATTGGCAATAGCAAGAAGGTAAAGTAACGCAATTAACGCATATCAATATCTATCTCGTTGGTTCGGTTCAATTTGAATTGGTTGTGGAGACACAAACCAAAAATTGAACCGAACCGATTGATTTTGCAAAAATAAAGGTCTAATAAAATCTAAAAAGAATAGGTTTACATTGGTTTTCATATTTTTGGATCGTTTTTCGATTTTTTTTATCGATTTGGATTTGAACACCCCTACATTACACTGGGACCCTTTATACATTACACTGACACTATGTATTAACTAAGAAACACATTACGTCATGTACTCTTAAAAGGAGTGTTGCTATAAACATTAAAAAAGAAAGGTGGTCATGTGTAACGTCAAGAAACTTTAGGGGGTGCCAAATGCTATTGTAATTTGTCATAATAATAACATCGTGCATCCTTCTTCCGCTTTCTTTGTTATTCCACGCTCGTTTGTTATCATTCGTTTTGATACATCTATCTTGTTTTATGTTTCGCTTTTGCCACTCCCCATTTGTTATATATTTGTTTTATAATTTGAAGGTGATTGCATTATTGCATGACTTTCATGAAGTTATATGTTTAAGGTTTAATTTTAATAATTTTTTAGTTAGTCACTAATACATTCATTGTAGATATAAGTTTTACGCTCTCTATCCGTGCATTTGTAGTGTTTAAGGATTTATTTTTTATAAAGTTGATTTAGATAACTATTTAGTCCCTATAGTATAAGATTATTTTCATTTTGGTTTTCTTAATTTTGGTTGTTTTCATTTAGGTGCCCTTAATTTTTGGTCCCTATAATTTTTTGCGTTTTCTATTTTGGTCTCTCTATTAGATTTGACGGAAAAACATGATAGTAGAGACCAAAATAAAACGAAAGAAATATAAAGGACTAAAAACAAAAATCTCTTATTTTATAGTTATGAAAAAATTATTTAAACTTTTACAAAAGGTAAAAGTTATCACGTTTCTTTACTTTTATTTCTCTAACGGTTAACATTAAAATTTACACCAAAGCTACACTTGGTTTTCAATAACAACGTATTTCAAATGATAAACTAGTTATATATTCCGATAAAGATTGTTAAAATAATTATATATATATATATATATATATATATATATATATATATATATAATTTGTGTAGAGTTTACGTTCAATCTGTATTTAAAAGGATTAATTTTAGGTTAAATTAATTAGGTCTTGAACTTTAGGATTTTTTTTTAATTAGGTTCTTAAACTAAAAAAAATTGTAATTAAGTTTTTGATCTTGTAAAATTTTTGTAATTAGTTTATGGCAGCTTGAAACTGTCAGAAAATAATAATTTGTGACGGTTTTAAAGACTATGAGGACTCAATTACAAAAATTTTACAAAATCAAGGATCGGATTACAATTTTTTTTTTAGTTTGGAAACCTAATTAAAAGTTTTCAAATAATTCAAGAACCTACCGATTAATTTAACCTTAATTTTAAGCTTACAAAGTGTAAAAATATCTTTAGAAACTAGAAATATAAACGTACGACGTATATTATACAAGCAGAGAGTTGTCCATGAAATGGCCATAAATAAGTATCAGTAAGTTAAACAACAAACTACAACGGTTAAGAAAGCACTATTTTGCATACATACGTGGTTACGCAAAGAGGGAAACCGCACCTAAAGTAGCAATGGCAGGAGTTGGGACACGTAAGGAGAATAGCAAGAAGGCATGATCTGCAATATATTTGGACTGATTCTTCTATTCTAGGTACTAAGTGCATATGTTAACCATTTGCATTGACGGTTGGCGTGCCGCGTGTGAAGAGGTATATAATTTTCTGGATGATATCAGAAAGAACTTGGCGCTTGATGCGGCCCCTCACCGGGCGTTTACTGCCGCGCTTTTTGTTCTTCATTTTCTGTACTGTCTGCATTCTTCTTGTACAATATTTATTTCTCTGAGGTTCAAGTAATCAGAGAAATTTGCTACTACGAGACATTGGTAACTGCCATATATATAGTAGGTAATAATTCCGAGTCGGGTGAGATACGGTTAGGGGTAAGCAGGTAATATGTCTGGGATGGGTTTGTTTTTCTTCTTATTTAGTTCAAAATTTTGATTGCATCATTTATTTAAATTCAAACTCAACTTGATTAAGACTCAAAATATATAAGATGAGATTGAGTCAACCCAATATTTTGACATAATATATTAATATTAACCTTATATATATTTAGATTCTAGAATAAAAGAAATATAAAATTTAAATTAAAGTATATTTTATAATATATATTTTACAATAAATAATATCATTATAAATACTAATACAAAATAGACACTTTGTGCCTATGTGATATTTGTTATTAGAAGTTACAGTAATTATTTAAGAGAAATTAAAAAAATAAAAATAAAATAAAGATTAAATAAAAAATAAAATCAGTTATTTGTAATTAAAGTTGTGGGATAGTTTTGCTAATGAGTCCAAAAAAATGTGAAAGCCAAAACAGGTTTTATATCTTTATATATAATTATAGATAATATCATATTATACAAAATATTACTTATTAAATAATTTTTTTTATTATAAATATACAATTATTCAAAAAAATTGTACTTTTTAAAAGAATATAAAATACTAAACTGGATTAAGAAGATTCAAAATATAACTTGAACCTATCTAAAAAAATACATCAAACCTAATTTCCAAACCCAAATCTGTTCAAATCAATTTCGGGCTGAGACGGTCCTTGAGACTTGTCGGATCTTGCCTTGATACGGCAACCTTCGGCGCCATAATACTGCTACAGAAAGGTACATTTTTTATTTTTTTTTTACAACGAAGTGTACATTTAAGCAGGACTACTTGTATTGTTATCATTCCGTCACTGCTTGACCGTTTTCTGTGTTGAAATTTCTATGATTATTAAAATGAAAAGTTTTCCATATACATCCCCCGAAGGCCGACACACATCACAGTACGTGTCATATGTAACCAGAACGGCTAATACGTGTGCACTGACGTGAGCCTAAATGGGTTCATAACAATGTTTTTAAAACCGGATCGGTCATTGAACCGGTCAAGGCACTGATTCAAGGTTTAATGGTTCAACCGGAATTAAACTGTGGTCGAACCGGTATTAATAAAATAATAATAATAATAATTAAATAATACATAAAAAAATTAAAAAAATATATAATATCATAACTTTATAATATTAAAAACTAAAAATAAAATATAATTTTATAAATTCTTAACATATATAATCCTTAAAATAGTTCAACTTAAATATGTCATAATACTTAAGTCTAAGTTTTAATAATATACATAAATATTTATTAATAAAAAAAATTATATTTAGAATTAAAAAAAATGACAATATTTTAGGTTGTTTTTCATTTTTTAAAAGAAAAAACATTAAAATAATATTTTATTAGACATTTTTATCGAACCGCTACGAACCGGTTTTTGACCGGTTTTCACCGATTTTACTGGTTTTTGACCGGTTCACCGGTTCACATATAGGTTTTTTGCTTGACCGGTTCTCTGGTTTAATTGGACTGGACATAGGACCGGTTCACCGGTTTTCCGGTTGAACCGGCCGGTTCTGATAACATAGGGTCATACAATAATAAAAAGGAAAATAATTCATTATGTTTGTTATAAATGAAAAAAATGGAGGGAATGAAAATAAGTAGGTCAGAAATAAATAAAAAAATAAAGTAAAAAATATTGATTGTTTGATTTAAGAAAAATAAAAGATAAATAGAGTAAAAAATTAAAAATTAAAAAAAAAGTAACATAATCAATTATGTAAAACAAAATAATTAATTATGCAAAACAAAAACATAATTGATTATGTAAAAACATCATCGATTAAGTGATTCCTTTCACTGTTTTTGCATATAAAATGTACCCTAATCGATTATGTTGTAACATAATTAATTATGTAAGACTCTTCAGTGATGACAATAATGCTTTCAGGACCATACTCTCGCTCATTTCTTCGCATTTATGCTCTCTTTTGTGTGAAAATGTTTTTATGTAGGCCCACCATTTTTTTTCGAATATTTCTTGCTAATTTCATTTCTACCAAACGAAAGAAGTTTCATGACTTTAGCGCTCTTCCATTCTCTTCTCCTCATTTTCATGCTATTTTGTGGTAACCAAATATGATGTTAATATCTAGATGATATCTTGAGGAAAAAAGAAAGAGAAGTGTAAAAATGATATTTGATATAATGTGACAGGAAGAGAGATAGAGAGAAATAATAAATATTGATAGTGTTTGATGTATAAGAATATTGATACATCATTACTCTAATAAAAATTACGTAAATATAAAGTGAGATAAACGTTGAGAAGTATTTTTATAATTTTTTTTTGTTACACGAAAGAAAGTAAAACAAAAGAAAAAGGAAAGAAATAATAACAATCACAAAAGAAAACCCTTCTGGACGCAAGAAGCATGTCCCCTTGACATCTGTTAACAGTAAGTGGTGCATGGCACCTGAATGATTACCAAAGCAGCTATCGCGTTTTCCCTCTCAGCCAAATAATCTGCCCACTGATATCTTTCTCCGTTGATATGAAACAACATAAAAGTTATATGCTGATTTATGAAATAAAAGTAATTTTTTAATAAAAATATATTTTACTATATTAATATAAAAATCATTTAATATTTTTAAGTAATTAAAAATATTTAATAAAATATATCAAACATTCCTTGATTAATTAGTATCCTTCAGCAGTCGTTTGGGAGCTTGTGAAGCTGAGTTTCACATTAGTTTATTATTTTATACCCGAACAATTAGAAAAACTAAAGTCTTAGACAAAGCATATATATATATATATGGAATTTGCTAATATACAAACACTTGTTTTTTAATTGTAGCACGTTAACAAGTTATAACTATAATAAATCTTAAAATACACCATGATGTAGCTTGCTAATGTACTCTAACTAAAAAATAAGTGTATGTACGTTAACAAATGTTTATGGGGTAACGTACACGCACTTGATTTTTAGTTAGAGTACATTAGCAAGCTACATCACGGTGTACTTTAAGATATATTATAGTTATAGCTTGCTAACGTATTCTAACTAAAAAATAAGTGTGTATACGTTAGTAATTGCTTGTGGGGTTTGCTAACATACGCGTACTTGTTTTTTAGTTGGAGTACATTAATAAGTTATAACTATAATATATCTTAAAATACACCTACAATGTAGTTTGTTAACGCACTCTAACTAAAAAACAAATGTGTATGTTAACAAATCCATATATATATATATATGGGTTAGGATCCATTGACACTAGGTGTTAAAGTTAGTTAAATTACACCTTAAATAATTTGTTGTAGAATACAAATTTTATTAATCTAACCGTTGAATTTGGTGTTCTTATTAATTAGATTAAGTATACAAAATTTCACATAATTCCAAAATTATTCAGCAGTTTATCGCATTACTTTATTTTAATGTAAAATATAAAATTAAAATATATGTAAATATTCGATCTTAAATGACATATCTAGAAAAATCCAAATTATGTAAAATTTGATACATGATCATGAAGACAATATCACATAATTCAACGGTTAAATTGATTAAATTTGTATTCTAAACAAAGTTATTGTAAGTGTAATTTGAGTAATAATATATATATATATATATATATATATTTATATAATATATATATATATATAAAGTTCAACATTATACAAAAATAAATTAGAAAAATGGAAATCCTAAAATTAACAAATATTTTGTTACATTTATTTTTAAATAAATTGTATTAACATGAAATATTATTATGTCTACATAAATTGTATTTTCGTAATATTAATTTAACTTAATAAATTTTATAATAATCCTTAATTTCTTAAAAAAATAAGCCATTAGATATTATTAAAGAATTGTAGTATATATTAAAATTTTGATAAAACATTGATAATACAAATGCACTACCAAAAAAATAGTACAAATTAAAACGACCACTTTAACTTTATAACTAAAATTTGCAAACCTGATTTATTTTTATATCATATTGATTGGTGATTGATTTATATTTTTGTAGGTATATTGAATTTCATTAATTGTTCAATTAAATGTTTTCGTTAAATAGATAAGACCAATGAATTTTTGTAGAGTTCAAAAATTTAAAATAGAAATATAGATTTCCATTATTTCTATACATTTAAATTATTATTTAGGTAAAATATTGTTTATTTAATTTTTTGGTAGAAAAAATTGTGACAAGTAAATGTTACCATAATCATCAATATGAACTTCTCTGTATACCAAAAACACAAATGTACACCAAAAAAAAATTATATATATATGAACTTCTCTTTGCTCAACAGTCATTCGTATAATAAGTAGATTGTGACCTTAAATTTACTTGCGATATCATAAGTTCAAATTCTAGATCGCGCTTTCAAAAAGAAAAATCTAGAATTGCGACTTAACTCCTAATTTAAGGATTAATCTTGCAGCTTTATTTATGAAATTTTTAGACAAAGACCAAAATATGAGCTTCTCTTCTACATTAGGAAAACTCAAAAAAAAAAAAAAACTATTACTAACTTTGGCCATGGTCAATTTGATTATCGATTTTAAATTTTAAAAATTAAAATTAATTTTTAAGTTTTTATAATTTTATTTTTCAAATTTTAATATTATATGGTAAACTCAAGACGAACAAATTACTTTCCCTTTCCACCTTTCTTTTTTTATAAAACAAAATTTATTCCATTTCATTAATTCCTCAATTGATCGACTATTACAATGAGAGGAGCACAGTGATGAAATTAATGACAATAATGATGGTGACAATGAAAATAATAATACTTATAATACTACCTTATTCTCATATTTTTAGATGTTTAAGGTTAATGCACATACTTTTTTTTTAAGAAAAAAGGTTAATGCACATAGATTAAGAAATATTTAATGGAAGTAAAATATTATTATATTTAGATTAAAATGTCCTTATTTAATGCCTTAATCCTTGATGCTTGCACCACTAGTAGTAGATATTAAATAATGGTATATTTTAAAAAATAAACATTAATGAAACTTTGAAACTCTAAAACATCAATTGTTTTAAAATAAAAAAGAAGACTAAAACATTTAAAAATATGAAAAGGGGTAGTAAAAAATAGTGAACAAATTGTTTTAATAATTTAAAATTAAAAATATTTTTAATTTTAAAAAGTAAGATAAAAAAATTTTAAAATTAAATTAAAATGGTTCAATTCCATTTTAATTAAAATTTATTTTAAATTTGCATTTAAAAACTAAGATTTTGATGTCCTTTAGTTTTTTTTTTCTTTTTGGTTTCCCACGGGACATTAAATATAGACTCCTCTTTCAACAAGAATTTAAATTTTAATTCACTACGTTATAAGATATTAGTTTATTTCCACTAAACCTACCCGTGGTGATGACCTTTAGTTTGTCAACCGCGTCCGTTTTCATTTTGACCCACGACACGAGACATTTTAGTTCAAACCCCACATGCTGCTATACCATTAAGTAAATTAATTAATAACCAAATAAGTCAAATACGAGTTATCCCATTCATCCCTCCTAGATCCATTGACTCCAGGGGCCGTGAACGTTCTCCTCCCTTACAGTTGTACTATTACTAATCTTTCAACTCAAGATAGAATTAATATTCATGATAAAGAATAATCAAATAGAAGGGGAGCCGAACAAAGGCGAGATGTGTTGCCTTCCAAAGCAAGTAAACAACCCCATAACCCATGGTTTACTATCATCCGGCGTTTAATTTATTTCTGTATTATAAATTAGAATTAGAATTCATAATTTAGATAATAAGGTTCTTACTCTCCTCGTTTACTCAATTAAACATTCTTAATATTTTCTCTCTTATTTTCTTTAGACATGTATTTCACATATTATTTCTGCAAGTACAAATTATCTTCATTTTATCTTTATCTGTATATTTGATCTTCTATCTATATATATATATATATATTTCAATTTAGCTTCTTTTAATAGTTTTTTTTAAAGACATTGTCAATTGTTAAAATAATCTTGTATAGCAATTTAAATTGTTCATTGTAAATTTAAAATATAATTAGTATTAAAAATATTTATTTATTATAAATTTTAAATATAAAAATAAAAATTTATCATGTTAAATACCCAAATTAAAATACTAGTTATATTTAGTAATTTCTTTAATTATAAATTGTATATCATTTGTACATTACACGGTAACATTAAATTAAAAATATAAAATATGTAAAAAATATTTTCTAAATTTAATAAAGAAGAAATTATCATAATTTTTTTAATAAATCATACTTATAATGAAAAAATATTTTATCTATAAATGAACATAAAATGTTAAGGTAACGTATAAGAGTATTAATAATTGTAACACAATTAATAAAAATTATAATCATTGATTAATTTAAAATGAATCTTTTTATACCATGATTTAACATAAAAATTATAACATAATTTTTAAACTCTTGTTATAGATAAAATTCAAGCAATTTTTACTTATTTCATAGACATAATTTATTAATAACATTTCGTCTTATACATCAAGTGAATAGGTTAAGTAAATAGCAATATACTTTTATTAAAAAATAAAATATTTATTATATTTAAAATTTATTTGATATTTATTTTTAAGTAATTACTAGCATTTAAAAGTGTGTATTTAATTATTTCCCTTTAAGTTATCCACTAAATACATGAGATAAAAACGTATGTATTAAATTAGGTAGCCTAAATTGAATGCGAGTTGGAACAAGTGATTAAAAATTTGGTATGAACTTTCACTTTTCTCATGAGTGTGGGTTTGAATCTTCTTGATCTCACTTTTCTTGCTTGATGGACAACCCTCTCTAGGAAGATTTCCTAGCACCCATAAACTAGTTAAGTAGCTACAATTAGATGAAACTATTTACGGTTTGAACCTATGTAGTAATTCTCCAAGTGAATTTCTGCCGACAGTCTCAATATGTCATTGGTACCTTATCCGGTAGTGTTGGAAGTACCTCCCCGTTTTACCACTTTTACTCAAAATAATAATAATAATAATTTAGGTTGCCTAAATAAGTCTAGATTGTCACCTTAAAGTCAGTAACGTCTAGAGTATTAATCCTCAGCAATAACATGTGCTACCCCAATAGACTACAACTACACAAGAGACAATGACAAAAGGAGACAAGAAGACAAGGAACCATGTCAATGGACCACATCAGTCGTGTTGACAATTTCTCAAGCGCATTTATATATATATAAAATGTTTTATTTTATATTTTATATTTGAAAATAACATTATTAAATATTTTCAAAAAAAAAATTCCTATGTTAAAGTATTTCTTTAGAAAATCAAGTAGGTATACTTTAACAAATACCACAAAGATTTATTAACATATACCTACTTATTTTTTAGAATAAGTACATTAACAAACTATATCTTTGGTGTATTTTAATTACCAAGCGCATAGATCAATTGACAAAATAGAGTTGTTTTAACTTAACCCATGGTCTTAAGTGTGAGTCTTGTATATGGTAGTTGCGTTAAATACTCAAAAAGAGAATTTTGTCGCCTATAGTAATCTTATCCGGCTTGATTAGGATCCTTTCTTGAATAATACATGTGACCTCTATTAAAAAAATCTTGAATGTATTTTAAAATAATTGTAGCTAATGTTTTTTTTTTTTTTAAACAATAAGTGGTTTTATTAATAAAGTATTTTCAATTACCACCAAACACGTGTGTCTATATCAAAAAATATTTTCCAATTGATTGCGACAACCTCTCCTCCAGCCCATTGGCGTTTCGCAGATTATCCGGAAGCAAAAAAGAAAATACAATTAATGGATTTTAATTATTTATTTTTTAATTGATTTTTGTTTTAATTAAAAATACATAAATATATATTAAATTTATAATATGTAAATATTAAATTAAAAATAAAAATAAAGAGTATAAACTAAAAACACTTTAAGTTTTCGATCAAAATATCGTCAATATGTTTTAATAAAAATATACTATTAAAAATTATACTTAAAATATTTTAATTTTAACATATTTAAAAATATCAATGAAAACTTTATTGTAAGTTAAGAAAGAAACTAAAAGCTCTTGTTATTTTACGAATAATAAAATATAAGTTTAATTACATTTTTGGTCAATGTAAATTGATTTACATTGAATTTTTGTTCATCTAGTTTCTTTTTTAGCTAATTAAGTTTCTTTGTTTGAAAACGAAGATATTTTGGCCTCTTTATCAATTCTTTTTAACTTAAATCTTCAAATTTTTATTTTATACTCAAAATGTTCATATTAAATTATTTTAAACTTTATTTTATTCAAAACTCACCAATTAAAACCTCAAATTTCACCCAAAATGAAAAAAAAAAATTCTCTTTAAACTCTAATCTCCTATCTTATAAAATCCTTCAATTTTTAAAAAAATTTCACTACATTTATGACTTTTAAATTTTTAAAATTATTTCATATCACAAATTCCTCATAAATCCCGTAATATTAGATATAAATAAGAATTTAAATATTTTAAATAAAAATGTTAAAAAATCAAATTTATTTAGTTTTAAAATTTAATAAACTTAATTAAAAAATTAAGAACAAAAATCACACACAAATTAAACTATAGAAATTTATAGTATCCAAAAGAAAATGTTCACGAGGCTGGGACAGAAATGGAATTCGCTTCAATTGCTTAATATCTGCACGTTTTTAATGTAAAGAAAATTTTGTTAGAAAAGTCGACAGAAACAGAGCGTGGACTTTGAAATTAGTTTTTAGAATTATTTAAAAATCTATCAGAAAAGACTTTAAAAAAAATGAGACGAGACTTTTATTTTTGGTAGTTACTAAATAACAGGACAAGAAAATCAATTAATGCCTTATTGCATTTGGTACGACATCATTCATTCAGCACATAAAAAATAAGGAATAAAATTCTTTTAGGGCTCGTTTGGTGATCAGGATAAGATAAAATAAGATAGCATATGAGAGCAGGATAAAAACAAAATAGGGTAAAAGTAGGATAAGCTATAATCTTATTTAAAATTTGGTGCACACCAGATAACAGACTAAATAACGATATGATAAAATATAAATTTTGATCAAATGACAAAATTACTATTTCATAAAATTACATATAGTTTTCTAAAAGTAACTTTTAATTTAATTTTTTATTTTTCACCAAAAATTACTATTTTAACTAAATTATACAATATTATTTTTTATTTATGTAGTTACTTTTCTTAAAATTATAAAAAAATTATATGAGATTTTTAAAATTATAATTATTGTTCAAATAATTTTATTTAAAAATATTTGAATAGTAATTATTTAATTTTTAATATTTTAATTAATAATATATTTTAAATTTACATGTCAAAATTATTATTATATATAAATTTATATATATATATATATATATATATATATAAAGAGCTTATCATATCCTGTTACTTTCTAACTTAGCTCTTTCCTTAAGATAAAAAATACACTAGAGCAACAGAATAGGATAAGGGATAGGATAGTATTATCATATCCTACTGGCGCAACAAACAACGGATTACAACAAGATAAGATGGTTATTTTATCATATCCTATCATATCCTGACCATCAAACAAACCCTTAAAATAAATTTAATTTTAAAAGTTATAAATAAAGATGTATTGTTTTCCTTAAAATATAGTAAATTAATATCATTAAATATTTTAAAATTAAAATAATGGTGAACACATCTCAATTCATTCATAGCTAACAATACAACAAATCAACCTTTAAGCATTTTAGTATCAACATTAGGGGTGAGTAAAGGACGAGTTTATGTTTGTTTCTACTTGGCCCGAATTTTTTATCAGGTCAATTATTTAAACTAGACCCGATCAAGACTTGAAATATAGAGGACTGGATCGGGTCAATCCGACATTTTACATAATATGTCAGTATTAACATTATGTATAGTAAGATTGTAGAATAAAAGAAGTATAACACTAAAATTAATGTATATTTTATAATATATATTTTAAAATAAATAATATCATTATAATAATATCATATTATACAAAATATTAGCTATTAAAAAAATTTATTATTAATACACAATTGTTAAATAAAGTTATACTTTTTAAAAGAATGTAAGACACTAAATCGAGTTAGGACAGCCTGAAGCATAACCCAAAGGGTCTAATTTCAAGACCTGAACCAGTCCAAATCAACCTTAGGTCAGGATAGGTTGTTGGGATAGGTCGGATCTTGCTCACCCTTAGTCAAAATGGAGACTAATGTTAGAAAATTTGAAGCTTATGTTAGCCTAATTGAGACCGATGCTAAATGATAGTTATTATCATTCTTAAAATGACTAATACTTAATTTAGCTTCAATTCATTTGAAATTACGTAGCATAGGCCTAGTCTAGACTAACCTTAGCATAACTCAAGCCTACATTATAATGTCGATCCATGTCAATACTAAGTTGAGCTTGAAAAACAATGCTACTTTTTTTTAAAAAAAAATAGTCTATAGGATTAAATATATCATATTCTATAAACATCAAAATGGTATAAAAGATAATGAAGACATAATAAATTACAAAATTGATATAAATAATATGTCATAGAAGCAAATACAAAAAAACATGTATAACTAAATTAACATAAATACAAAAGTAATGTCAATGTACAATATATAAAAACTTAAACTATGCGAATACGAAAAAAAAAATCATGAAAATGGAGACCATGGTGAGATATCATCCAACAAAGGATTGACATTGCTTTAGTGAGGGTGGTGAAAAAGTTGACTCACACTATAGGAGGCACTGCGAGATTGGCACTCCAAAGTTGTCATTCATTCTTGCATAGGGAACATGATGCCCTCTAATTAGTCATAACCCTGTTATGTTCTAATAAACCTCTCCCCAACTTTAGAAGTTTGCCTATGTAAGAGATTGACCTCCTTGATCACAAACTTGTCATAGTGAGCAAAAGGAGCTTGAGACTCTTGAGCGAGCAATGATACATAGACAATGTCGAAGACTGGAAAACAAGTTCACGATGTTCTAACACCAATCTTGAGTCCTACCCCCAACAACATTCTATCATGCCTCTAACTTTGTGATAGCATCGACCTCATGCATACCCTTCTAAGAGGCCACACCAATGTGTGTCTATTGTAGTTGACTTATATGTTAAGCAACAATTCACTGAGTCAAAAGAAAACACAACCTAATAACATCCATATTTTATTTGATAACCAAGTTATATAAAATTAATCTATAAAACCAATAACTTACACATATTCTCTCAGAGTGGTTGTTAACCTAGTCATTAAACCTCTTGTCGTGGGCAATTATGAAGAGCTCACCAAGTTACTCATCACGGCCAAGTTTTTAGCACTGCCAAAAAAGTCAATGCTTGTTTACCAATATCACACGTTGTACGATAATGGAATATGGAGTGAATACATACCATGTCTAGTGTCACGTCAACGTGAAAGCTACAATCATGAGTGTGGAGAACTGCACCTTCTTTTTGGGTCAAGGCCTTTTAGAAGTCGGTACTCGCCTAATAGTAAAAAAGACCATTCCATGCCTCTTCCTCCATCCAATCGAGCTTCACCCTTTTCTTCCTCTCCTTTGTCAACATATCTATAAGACATTTTGCATATCTTTATATAAACGTGATAAGATAAGTTGATGATGGCAAGAGTCCCTTGAAATTTTGTCTTGCAAAAATAAATAATCAAAATAATTATTAATGTTTCATAGATGATTAGTCTTCAATTTAGGGAATTAAAAACGAAAAAAATGAGGCCCTCAACTTGTTAATGACATCCAACAAGCAATTAATAATTACTTGTAACTAGCACAACTGTCATAATTGTTTTCAGTTACAAAAACACCTATTGTGCATGATATTACCATTTATTTTCATTACCAAGCTAAATCACAAATTTTGCCTAATTGGCAATACAATTTAAAATTAAATAGATATTACTTAATAAGATATAATATAAATTTATAATATGATTTAAATTTAAAAATATGGACATCATTAATATTTTTATATAATAAATTTATCTTAAATTTACTATATATTAATGATCTTAATACGTGCATTGCATGAGCTACTATACTAGTATATTAAATTTAAATATCCGCTCTTAAATTGAGGTTAATTGTAAGATCTATATTTGAATTTTAAATTTTAATACAGTATAGTAAATTAATATATATAAAAATTATGTATCTTGATTCAAATAATTTATTTCTATAAAATACTCTTCATTATTGAGAATGAAAACATTTCCTATTATACTTTATTATTTCATAAGATACGTGATTTTACCATTGTTTAATAACAACGATATTATTATCTCTATTATTATTATTATTGTTATTATTATTATGTCTTTAAATTTTATTTAAAATTATCAATACTAATATAAGTATATACCACATGAAAAATTTACTAAAATTCTTTTTTGGTGCACTAAAGCCCCAAAATAAAACGAGAAAACTACCAACACCATCCTGCCGAAAACTACATCCATGAGGAGAATGAAGTAAGTGCAAACCAATATCCCCGTGATAAGAATGATCAGCCGATCAGTCTTAACTTCTCGTTAAAAATGAGAAAATGCAGCACAAAAATCAGCAATGGCTTGAAGAATAGATGCACCAGAATTAGAGGATTTGCGACCTTCCATAATATGATCAATAACAAGTTGTGAATCACTCTCAATCCAAACCTGTTTATACCCACTGTCCCAAGCAATAGTAATAGCAGTGTAGATACGTCACAATTCTGACATTAAAACTGAAGAAATACCAACATTTGCACAAAATCGACGAGCCAAGAATCAGAGGCATCACGAAGAACAACACCACAGCCAGCTAAAGCTCCTTGAGGTTGCGTTTGGATGGAGCATTTTAACATTTCATGGAAATTCAAATACATGAAATTTGAATTTCCTTTATTTCAAATTCCTTCATTTCTTAAGTTCCAACCAACATTGAGGGAAGTTCCAACCAATATTGACCTGCCTATAAATTTTAGTACAACAATCCACATCATAGCCCATACGACTCAAACCATTTAGCTCTATGAATTAAGGAGAGTGATTCATACTTTCATAGCATGGGACGCAAAGAAATCGTGGTCGGCATTGGTTTTTAAAATTCGTTTCCACATGCCATCGATAACAACAGCTTTTGTTTTAAACATTGATTGTGCATAGACAAATCGATCTGATAATGCTTTTGTTTCGATGTTTATTTTTATTATTATAGTTACAATTCACCCTATACTTATTATATACCAAAGTCAATGAAAAATAGAATAAAATGAGGTGCACAAATTCTATTTCTGAGTAAACATGACGTTGTAATAAGAATTATCATTTCAAACGCGTTCTTATTATTTATATTTTTTTTCACTACGATCAATTAAGCCAAGCAAAAAGAATCCTATTAATCAATTCTACGTGCCAAATGTATAAAATTAAATTTCTTGTACTTGCTTATTCTTCAAAGGTTATGGACATTTCCTTTATATTAGCTGAATGGACCGGACCAACTGCCGAATCAAATATTTCAGATTATTTAACAATTAACACCCGGTAGAAATTATTTTCTTGTGTTAGTAAACTTCAATTAAATGACACATTATTCCTTTTTGATAATTAAAACACATAATTATCTATAATTAAATTAATAAAACGCACCTTATTAATGAGCTGTACGAAATTTGATTATATAAAATACTTTTTACAGTTTTTAACATTTCCAATATAACAAATATTTTCTTTCTGAATAAAAATTTATCATTTATATATGTTTATAATCAACCCTAAAGTTAACATATTCCCTTAACTTGTTACCCATTAATTAACACCTGCCTTATTGGTACAAGTAATAAAAAGCTTGTTACCCATTTATATATGAGGTTTTAGTCTTACACATGAAAAGTAAAAATTAAAAAAAAAAATGCGTTGCAACAACTTTGCTCTTTTAAGTGAATCCACCTAGCTTCACTCATATTAATGGGGACTGAAATAATTTCAAATATCAAGGATCTTAAATAAAGAATTTATTATTCATTCATAATTTGGAGTTTGTACATCAAGTAATCTATTAATATGTTGCCACAAGAGGGCAAAATATAATCTGGAAAAGAGCGCATCCCTTAACTATCCGTTTCCAGCCAACAAAACAATGAAACCCAAATCTTAAACAACATAAAGGTTATACAGCATTAGTATGTCTTCGTAAGTGCTGAAAGTCTGAAACAACCAAAACCGATTTCCATTGAAGTGTCTCTACTTACGACTGGGACGAACAGCAAATCGTGTTAATAACTTATATTTATGCCGATGAAATACAACAATATTAAACCTATTATCATAGTTTTTATCAGGAACAAATAATATAAGTAATTGAAATGGAACTAAGAGGGTATTTAGAACAGCTGAAATTTTAAGATTTCAGCTGTTTTTTCAAAAAAAAAAAAAAAAAAAAACCTTTCGCCAAATTTCAGCTTGTTTGAAACATCAGCTGAAATTTTGTAAATAACTTATTTTTTAAAAAAAAAAGCTGTTTTTTATAATATGTAATATAGTAACTTGTGATTTTTTTTTCCAACAATTTTTTTTTTCTCTTCAAACACATTATTTCCAAATTATCCCAAGTTTTTCAACTTTTTTCCCTTTCAATTTCATACATACCCTTTCTGTAATTTACTATGTAAAAACTAATTATTTTGTTGCATCCAAACAAAATTAATTATTTTTGAATCGTGTTCAAGCAAACTTACCCAAACAAAGCTGATTTTGATTATAATCGATTATTAAAATAATATAATTTTCACAGCTTATTTTGATTATAATCTAATTAGGGTATGTTTGGAAAAACTGAAATTTTAACATTTCAGCTGTTTTTATAGAAAAAAGCTTTTTATCAAATTTCAGCTTGTTTAGGACATAAGCTGAAATTTGATAAAAAGCTTTTTTTTATTATTATTAAAAAAAGCTGTTTTTCAATAATCTACATTGTAGTAGATTATGATTCTTTTTCTCAACAGAAAACAAAACGAAAACAACGTAAGATTTTTGTGATTGATAAAAACATATCAATTGGACATAAATGCAAGTAAAACAGACCCCACCTTAGGTTTACATCAAATTTCATGTCCCTATAAATAGGTTTGCAAATACATAAAAAGGATCATTAAACCTCAACGATTTTCACTAAAAGCAAGATCAAAATAACGTAAAATATTTTCGCTAGCAACTTGACTCAAGTGCATGTGCATCCTCAAAATTGTTGCAAATTTCGTAACATTTATGCAGGGAAAGTTATTAGGCTCCAAATAAACTGACAGTTCAAATCTCATAGAGAAATTTTCCATGAAAGTATTAAAAAGGTACAACATGATTAAACTCGATTAAAATTAGCTATAGGTCACTCCCTTGCCGCTTATAACTTCACCAATGCGGTAGAGTTTCTCTGTTTCGCCTCTGTTCTCGAGTATTCTATTAGCTGCCTCTGGACTAACTACCAGGACCATCCCTATGCCCATATTAAAAGTCCGTCTCATCTCAGAGTCTTCTATCTTTCCAGCCTAATGCGAGAGGTTATCAATATAGTGCTATATACTTTTGTTTCCAAATTAAAATTTTGAAGACCAAACTAAAATATATAATTGTTGATAAGAAATTATAAATAATTTCTTTGCTGCTGAAGTATATTTATTCAGGGAATGTTACAGATAGATGTATTACCTGCTGAAGCCACTTAAACACTGCAGGCACTTCCCATGAGTTGTCGTAAATTACAGCCCCAAGGCCTTCTGGAAAAACTCGGGGTATGTTATCTGTGAAACCGCCACCTGTGATGTGGGCCATTCCCTTCACCCCTCCTTTGCTAACCAACTCAAGTACCTATTTTGAAAAGACGAGTAAGTCAAGGGAGGGAATGTTTTTTTTTTTTGGTTTAAAAAAGGCATTTTAAAGTATGTCATAAAGAATGATGAATAACCTGTTTAACATAGATAACAGTTGGGGCCATCAAAGCTTCTGCAATTGTAATATCGCCACCAGGAAGTTGATCTTTCAGTGAAAGACCACTATGAGCAAGCACTCTGTTAAGTGATACTAGTACATCTCAGTAACTGATAATTTAATAAAATCTTATAGATTCTAAACTCAAAACCAACCTTCTTACAAGTGAGAAACCATTAGAGTGAACTCCACTAGATGGTAGACCAATAAGAATGTCTCCAGCAACAATGTTTGATCCATTGATTACAGAATCTTTCTTTACAATGCCAACTGCACAGCCACTAAGATCATACTCACCTTCTTTATAGAGACCAGGCATCTCTGCAGTCTGAGAAGCATACAAAATTAACTATTAATGCAAGAGGAGAAATATAAAAAAAAATAATAATAATATCTCTTTATCCACACTTATATTTGCAGGTGACTGAGCATTTGTGTGACAAAGTATTTATTTATTACAGCAGAGAGATTCGCAGCAATATATTCATGTGCTTAATCATCTTGGCGATAATGTAAGATTGCAAAAATCTATTACAGATTGAATCCGGGTAAGTCTAGATCCAAGAATACATGCACCATTTAAACCAGCAAAGGATGACTGGCGATCCTCAAAACATATTGTAGACATATCTTTACCTAATATTTCCTTAGGTCTTCCCCTATACTTTTCAATCTTTTCTCAATGAAGCTTTTATTTTACTAGTCTTCTTCTCACAATACCAAGCCACCCCCCAACAAGTGCTACTCCAACTTTTTCACGCAATCATTTGTTCCCAATCTTATCTTTTCTTGTATATATCCAATCATTCGCCAAATACCCTCAATATCCGAGACTCGCACTGTTTAATAAAATTATATTTTAGCAATGAATGCTCCAGTTACTTCAGAGAGTCTATCTTGAATTCATCACAATACGACATGGCAAAACCAATGCGCATCCAATTAGATACAGTGATTAAATAAACCACAAAACATATCAATTACCTCTCCTCCTAAAAGAACGCAATCAGATTGCTTACAACCATCAACAATGCCTTTTATAACCTGAAGAAAATGCGATTAAATGAGAAGGGAAACACGAATAACCTTCCACAACACACTCAAAGCTCAATCAAAGAGACACACACATCCAGTACCTTTTCAGCAACGTCCACGTCAAGGTGGCCAGTGGCGAAGTAATCGAGGAAAAACAAAGGCTTCGCCCCCGAAGTAACAATGTCATTCACGCTCATCGCGACCTAAACAGAACAAACGCTCAAAACAGCAAAGCCAAACAGAAACGCAGACGCAAAATCAAAAATCACTTTCCACAAAAGCTTTACCAGATCAATCCCGATAGTATCGTGAATTCCGGTTTCGAACGCAAGCATCACCTTCGTTCCCACACCATCGGTGCCGGCAACGAGGTACGAGTCACCTACTCAAAACAAGCTCAGTCAAATTCCAATTATAAGGAACGAAACAAAGAGTTGAGAAGAAGTGAAACGGTACCGAGAGGGAATAAACCGCCGAAGCCTCCAATCCCTGGCGCCATCTTCGCTATCCTGCGCACGAGTTCGGAGCCGGCGTCGATGTCGACGCCGGCTTCCCTATAAGTAAGACCTCGACCAGCTTCCGCAACTATTCTGGTGGTCTTACTGGAGCGCGATACTGATAAAACGGCGCCGTAGCCACCGATTGGAGTGCGTAAACTGTGGCTGAATATGGAGGCGCCGTTGGACTTTGCGGAATTCGGTTTCGCCGATGCTGCTGCAGCAGCGAAACAACGCGATAGCTCTGCGCATGTTGACAAGCTCATTGCTAACACCGATCGAAGAAGTATAAACACGAAGAGTGAGTGAGTGAGTAAGAGAGAGTCGTAGGAAGTTAAGGGGAAAGAGAGAGGCAGCGTCGGTGCCGGTGCCGGAGGTGGATGAAGCTGCGGTGGCGAGGGGAGGCCGGGAAAAAAGCGCGCCCTAAGCGATGGGTTTGTAGAAGGGACTCAAGGGAGAGAGATTCTATTGAGGATGTGTGCGTAAAGAATAATTGCAACAACGTCGTTTTGGTTAATGAAAGGTTAAGTTTACATTAGAGTTAAATAAAATAATCAGGTGACAAGGGAGTTTGACAGATAAATTTGATGCGAATTTGAATTGGAAGCATTGTAAATTAGGGCCGTTTTGGGTGGTTTTTGGTTGTGAGTTTTGAAAATTTCAAAAATTACAACCAGTTTTTAGTTTTTAAAAATTAGTTTTAGTTTTTTTTTTATTTTTGGTTTCAAAATAAACTTATTTTGAAATTTCTTATTCTGTTAAAATTAGTTTAAGAATATGTTTGTGCGGTGACAACAGTGATAGTAGTGACAACAACAATGATGATGGTGGTGATGGTAATGCCGATGGTGACAGTTATGGTGGTGCCGACAGTGGTGGTTGTGGCGATACCGATGATGATCGTGGCGATGCCAGTGGTGATGGTAGTGGCAGAGTCAGTGTCGGTGGTCATGATCGTGGTGGTGGTGGTGGCGGTGACGATGGTAGTGGTGAGAAGCTTGTGGTGGTGGAGGCGATGCTAGTGGTCATGGTAGTTGTGGCAGCAGTGATAGGTGGTAATTGTGGCAGCGGTGATGTAGTGGTGATGCCGGTGGTCGTAGTAATTGTGGCAACGGTGACAGCGGTGATGGTGGTGGTGGTGACGGTGGCTGTGAAGCTGGTGGTAGCAGTAATGGTGGCGGTGACAGTGGTGGTGACAATGGCGGTGGTTGTGGTGGCGGCAAAAAAGGCTATTGTCAAATATAATGATGTGTATTTTTTTAAAAACCAAAAACCAAATTCACAAATCCTTTTTTCTTGGTTTTGAAAATGAATGTAAAAGTGTTTTGAAATTGAGTTAAAAACCATTTCAGCTCCATTTTAGCCAAACGCGTTTTGTTTCGAAAATTGCATTTGAAAACCAAAAACCAAAAACTCGCAACCACCCCAAACGGGGCCTTACATTAGGAAATGTTGCTTTTGTTCGTCAATGGACGGATTTTTCTTTTCAATACATTCATCCTATATATTAAATTAAATTTTCTATCTATTATTAAAGAAGCTTACTCGCTCCACTCTCTCTCATATTCATTTTCATTCAAATAATTTATTTTGGTAAAATAGTGAATCACACACTCCTCTTTTTTAATGTTCTTTTCTTTCTTTTTTAACAATAATGTTTTATTTAGCTCAAAATTAGCAACAACCTATTATCTTTTCCATGATGTTTTTCCTTATTTTTAAAATTCTTTTATCTTCTATAATCTCCTCGTGCATGTAAATTTTAAAAATATATATGTAATTTTTCTTCTCTTAAAATTAACTAACAAACAATTAAGAATAAATATATTTGATTTAAAAAGATAAAATAGAATGAGTAAAGATAAATAAGTTGAACAAAAGACATTTTCTTACTCTCTTTTTTTGTTTTCAATTTCTAGATTATTGTTTTGTTTGTCCTTATAAATGTTTTATATCTTTTACTAAAAATTATTTCATTTTAGATGCTTCATTTGTTCAATAAAATTGTTATGTAAAATGACTTTTTACAATAAAAATATTAAGTGCAATTGTTATTTTATATCATATTATAAATTTTGTTACCATACATGATTTTTAATAGTGACTATTTTATTTATATTTTTAGCTTATTTTATTTTTTATAATTTATTGTTTAATATATTATGAAATATTAAAATATATCTAATTTTAATTAATTAAATTACTATTAAATCTTTCATGATAATTAATTATATTTAAATATAATCGTAAAATTTACATAATAAATTTGACCCATGCATTAATGTATGAATTAAAACACTAGTTCTCTAAAAAAATATAAATGTCTCTCCTACTCAACATTTATCTAGTATAGTTAACCATTTGTAAGGTATCGTTAATCATTAGAATAAATTACACTGACATCTCCTGATGTTTTTTTAAATTGTACATAATTTTTCTGTTTTTTTAACATTTACAACAACTTTTTTTATAGGGGTACACAAGTAATGTTTTTCAAACAATTAAGGGGGTTAGTGTAATGTATAAGCATGTCAATATAATGTTTTTCAAACAATTATGGGGAGTTGTATAGGGATAGAAAAAAGAATGATATTATGTGCAATCTGAAAAAATTCCAGAGGGTGTTAGTGTAATTTACACTAATCATTATTAGATATTTTAATAACCTCTAATATTATTAATTATTTTTTAAACATATTTAATTATTAGTATTGTAAGTATAGATTAATAATTGTATACAACCACATCAATTTACTCTTAACTACTTGTAAGACAAAGTTTATCATTATTAGATATTTCAATAATTTCATGACACTATTAACTACTTATGAGACATATTTAATCATTGATGTCACAAATACAAATTGATAATTATATACACACATTCACTTATTCTTAACTACTTATAAAGCAAAGTTATAAAGTTAATTATTATTAGACATTTTAATAACTTCATGATATTATTAACCATTTGTAAGATATATTTAACCATTAGTGTCATAAATACATATCAATAATTATATATAATTACATTTATTTATTCTTAATCACATGAAAAACAAAGTTAATAATTTTACTCTTATAATTAACTAAGGTATGACAGGTACACGCTAGGTGAAAAGTTTCTAGCAGTTTGTTAATCACTAGTCATATTTTCGCAATAGGTCTTTTTATTTTGAGAAATATTATTTGTACAACAATTCAACATTTTTTTGTGTCTATCTCTCTCCTGTACATCATTTATTACATCTCATAATAATGGAGAATGAGACACAAAAAATATTGTTGCATAAATTATTGTATGAATTATTGTACATGTAGCATATCTTTTTTATTTTTGTCTTCTTTGGAATATTTTCCCAAGTTGTATTGAGTCTTTGCCATTGCATACGTTATCAGTACCACTAAATCCACCCCCCTTAGATGCATTAATTTTTGTACTGCTAGTTTTATTGGATGATCCTAAAACTTCACAACATTGTATGGCTTTATCAAGATGACACATAATGAACACATAAATTGAAATTTGGCTTTGGCTCCTAGGAGGGATGTACTCTAGAGAAAGAAGTGTAGAATTATGATAAATGGCAATTGTTAGGCAGAGTTACTTGGATATTTTAAATATTGTTGTTTAATTAAAATTGTAGTTTTATATTGATATCCTATGTAATATAAGTTGACATTTAAAATAAATACTGATTTAAAACTTGCTAGAGTCAACTTAGTGGTGAGGTTGGGATAAGTTGCATGAAATCATAAAAGTTCTAACTTTAGTACCGCCATTGTACACAAAAAAAACAAATAATCCTTAATTTCTGAAATGAAGTTTTAATTCTCAGTTATTAGAATTATGTGAATTCATTATTATGAAACTTGGAAAAGAATAGTACAGTTGTTCCCTATTTATACAAGAAATAGGAGAGTAACCAACTATGGTTAATCCTAATAGGAATAGGCCAATATCAATCTTCTCACAAATGATGTGACAATTGATTTCAGTGTGTTTTATGCACTCTTGGAAGGTGGGATTGTGGGCAAGATAAATGGTTTGTTGATTATCACAATAAAGAGATGCAGCACCTGAGAAAGAGGTTTAAAGATCCTTCAAAAAATAAGATAACCATAGAATTTCAAAAGTGACAGTTGCAAGAGCCCAATACTTGGCCTCAGATGAAGACTTAGATACATTAGTCTACTTCTTTAATTTCCAAGACACCAAAGAAGGTCCAAGAAATATAACAAAACTTTAATAGATTTTCGGGTCTCTAAGCAGGAAGCCCAATCAAAGTCTACAAATGCAATAAGATTTAAATTAGAGTTTGTGGGATAAAAGATGCCTTTTGTAGGAGAAGATTTAAGATATCTAAGGATGCTAGTGGCTGCTTGGTAATGATGCTCCATAGGTTGAGATACAAACTAACTGAACTGCTATCAAGCAAAATAAATATCTACCCTTCTGTTTGTGAAATAGAGAAGTCCGCCAATTAACCACCTGGATGATGATGCATCAAGGTAGGGTTCACCACTAGCCACATTTACCAAAACAACCACTCAATATACCACCATAACAAAGGCATTCCACTAGAACTCGACAAAAGCCTTCTTATCTTTAGGACTACCAATGCAATCTTACCATTGACACTACTAACCATCATCTTTCAAGTACCAACACTTCTTCTTCTTCTTTTCTTTACCCTATTTCTTTTGTTTTATCTTTCCCAAAATGCTTTGATACCATCTCAGTGATCAAAATTCTGTGAATTCATTATTATGAAACTTGGAAAAGAATAACACAGGTGTTCCTTATTTATACAAGAAATAGGAGAGTAACCAACTATGGTTAACTCTCAATTAACAATAAAAGAAAACTAAGTTTGACTTAACTATGGTAAAAAGCATAACTAATTGCATAGCTAACTACAATATGGTAACATTAATTGTAACTAAAGAGTATCATCAAAAGGATTTAAATAACTATATTTGAGTTTCGTTCTTTTAATAGATAATAAGAAAATAACTTTGACATTTTCATATTTAAATTAGCATTTTTCATTTTTTTTGAATTAAAAAAATAAATTTTTCTATGTTAAAATCATTTAAAATAATAGATAATAATTTCATTTTAATTTTTTAAAGTTAACATTTAAAATCGATATTGATTTCGTAGGTGAAACTTCAATTATGACTAAAGAACAACATCAAAACTACCGAGCACGTAAATCAACTAGTGCAGGATTGTTCCAGCTTAACTGATGATCTTGAGTTCGAGTTTTAGGTATACAGCTAGATTAAATACTTAAAGAAAGAGCATTGCTACTTATAGTGGTTTATCCAACTCAAGTAGGAATGCCTCCAACACAAAATACATGTAGTTTATACAAAAAAAAAAGAACAATATCAAGAGCATTTAAATAATTAATAAGACAATAACTTTCACACATTCACATTTAAATTATCATTTTTCATATTTGCTTTTCAATTAAAAATCTATTCTTCTATGTTAAAATCAGTTAAAATAATAGATACTAATGTCATTTTAATTTTTTAATTTAATTAATACTTTGAGTTCTCCACTTATCCTATCCATGCATTTCTCTATCCTATACCAGCTCTCTTGTGTCGTTCTTTATCTTGGTTAATTAAAATCAATGTTATCAAATTCAAACCGATTATTGATTCGATTAAAGTACAAAGTCACCAAAACATTGGTTGAACTAGTGAGTCACTAATTGAACTACATGAACCAATATATCTTAAAAAAATTCTAAAAAATCTATATCATGTAAATTCATACTTTAATAAATTATAAAAAAGTCCACACATTGATTCACTCAAAAAACCAGCCAAGTCATATTCATTTCATAATATTTTCAACCCATAACTTAGACCAATTATATTATCAATTCCAGGTCAAATTGATTTAACTGACCAATCCAAGCCTACTTTAACAATTATTCTTCCCTAGTGTTCACGTTGTCCAAACCAGGATCGATTAATGGTGATTTAGATGTTAGTTGTTTAAGCATTAAGGTGGTGCACGATGATGGTAACCACCTACAAAGACTTTGATACTCAGGTTAGGAACTAGTAAAGTAATGGTGCAAATGTATAGAAAGAACATACCTACAGAGGTGGTGTGTTGGGACATATATAGGCATTTGAAAGGTGGCGTGTTAGGTGGCTTTCTTACACCGATCATTTGTTTGCTGTCAAAAGGGTCATATAGGGACATTAGGCTCATACTTGTGTCAGAAATGCACTCGAGTGGCTCAAGACCAAGATGTGTTGCCAGATTAGGGATGTTAAAATGGGTCCAACCTTGTAAGTTGACTCGTATTACCCGCCCAAACGAGTTAGATTGGGTTGGGTTGTTCAACCCTCCAACCAGCACAACCCACCAACCCAACAGGTCAAATGACAAGTTGATTGGGTTAACCCATCAATTTGTCCCTTTTTTCCCCTTCATCTATATTAGGTTTTCAACGGCACGACACATTTACATTCACCTATGTTAGGGTTAAGTGATTGAGATTATAACTTCCCTTTGTTTAAATATGTGAAATCCCAATAAGATAATTTTTGTGGTGATTAAAATTTAAGACAAATAAACACCATAGCTTAAAGTTTATAATCATCTCTTAAGTATTAAGTTGGTTCCTTGATTTACAAGTTTTATAGCATTTTTTTCTCTTTTTTAATTATATTTGATCATAAAATTTGGGAAAAATTTAAGACAAATAGAATTATTAAATATTTTATATATATTTTTAATAGGTTGGCCTCAACTTGCCAACCCACTTAGGATTTTCAACCCAATGCAAAAACGGAATTCAACTCAACCCAACCCATTTTTGGTGGGTGGAGGGCGGGTTGGGTTGGATTGGCCCATTTGACATCTCTATGCTAGATGTCGGCCTTGTCTGGAATCCAAGCTAAGATGTTTATGCCCAAACGGGTAGATGATCGTTTTAGAAACAAGGATGATTAGGTTTAGGCTAGCACAACCAAGCCTAAGTCATGTCCGAAACAATAAAAGTGATTGAATCTACTTTTTTGATCCTCCTATTTGAATTTGAATTTAAAAATTGATATTTATAGTGATATTTATCAAACTTCTCGGCATAACTTCAGTTTTTAATTACTTTCTTTAAGTTGCTATAATATATGTCAATATAATGTGAGATACTTGAATTCATAGTTAACAAGCCTATGATAAATAAAATATATAGTATACACTAAATTTTTTAAAAAGATTAAATTAAAAACAACCTTTTATACCAAGAGGAATTCACTCATATTTATTATTAAATATAGCTTGGTATCCAACTTTTATCTTACCGACATACACGATCGATCTTCATGAGTAGATAACGATTGAGTTTTAATTTGTTTAAAAGTTGTAAAATCAATTCTCATATTGTATTTTTTTATGAAAAACACATGATTTAATATAAACATGTGAACATTAACTTAGACACAAATCTCAATCACATTCAACTATTCAAAATCAAATTTATCAAACTTCAAACCGCTTGAGCATATTACTTGTTTCTTTACTTTCTTGTACATTACCTAACCAACAAAATATAATGGCCCAATGACCAATGTTATCTACTAATTATTTTGAGATTTAGAACAACTTAGGCCTGATCCTTCATCCTCTAAAAATGATAACCGTTTTTTAAGACTACTGAGAGACAAAATAAGAGAGAGAAGTGGTTTTGGTTAGCAAAATAAGGGCAGGCACTTGTAAGAGCAAATATAGGAGAGAAAGTGTGTTAAGGCAAGTGAAAAAGTTCATGAAATTTGAAAACTTAATTATCCATTATTTTAAATTATTATGACATAAAAAAAGAGAGAGAGAGTTTTGGCTCAAAGGAAAATGATGAAAATGCTAACTTACACTTAATGTGTAAAAATAAGCATTTTCTGCGGGGAATGCCATGCAACGAACATTTCATGCCTTCAGTTTAGGCTCTGCTCGAGATAATCCGGAAGTACAATCAGCTATGAGCTTTGCATGGATACGGTGAACTACTGGAAGAACTGAATGGTTTTTTGAGTTGAAAACGAAATCATTTCTGATATTCCAAATGAACCAAACAGTGACCCCAAAGATCAGGTTCCATCTTACATTCAGTTTCCACTCCGTTTCACGGATAGATTAGCAAATTACTTCTAACCCAGTTAGATAAGCCCATGATAAAAAATCTACTCCACTAGAAAGGAAATAAATGTTGTTTTATACATGCATGCATTTTATTAGAATCTCAACAATTAATTTTCAACTCGGGTATAATTATGTACTCTTTTGCTAGAGTTTACTCTCAATTACATTCTGAGGAGTAGACTGATGCTCAAATCGGAACAGTGAATAGAGAAAATGTGTAGATCATCTCTGTTCTCAAAGAAACCAATTATAATACAAATACATGGATACAAATTACAAAATCATTTCAAATTGTTCAATAAAGGCCATGTCAACTCTGGCCACGCCTATGGCATTTAGCTCATGCCTCGTGTGTTTATGTTCATCCTCGACATTGTTCAAAACATACGTAAGTTTCACCTATTTGTTCTTTCATTTTATGGAACTGTACGATCTCCCTGCTTCCTATTTAGCGAGAAAGCAAATAAATGAAATATATTGCGCAAAAAATAATAATTGGTCTTCCTAGACCGTAAATAATAGACAGATTCTGATTCCCTAAACATCTTACTAATGCATTTGTAAGCAAGGACAGGCGACTAAACTGTGACAGAGCCTATATTTGAGCAACAAGGAGCTCGTTCCACGTATCTGGAATTCCAGGTAGACACCAATGCAAACAGTCACTCGAATTAAGAGTTCCTCTAACAGTGTAGCGCGACATGTGAGCCTCATCCCTCAATTGCGAGATAGCAGTTATATCCAGTATCTTAATCTTTGTACCCTTTAGTGCACCCTCAATAGTTGGATCACTAGATCCTTCCTGCATGACCTCACTTCCATTGGTTAATGGGATAGTGTTATCACAGCTTCCACCAGTGTTCCAATCCCCATTGAAGAAATGCCTAGGCGAAATAGTCCTGAAGAAAGCTTTGAGCCGAGGATGTGAGACAAGTTGCAAATCAAGCCATTCGACTACACTGTAGATTGTCAAGTTTTTGGCATTTGCAATTTGTACAATCTTTTTGTCTTCATTTGGCTTTCCATTAACATACATTACCCACCTGTTCGCGTTAAGCTTCCCCCGGTTCCAATGGTGTCCTGTATTAAGAACCAAAACATCAAAGCGATCGAGGAACTGTCTCATGAAAGCTGGGGGGCGGTCTAAATGCATGGCAACATTGGTCTGTTTGTCTGTGATGTTAAGGGGCTGCAGATCACATAAGCTAGCTGACCAATAATATAAGATGGTGGTATTAGTCTTGGGAAATCTGTAAGCCCAGCCATCAGGACGAATAGCTCCACGTGGTTTTACCAGACCATATTCCCATCCCACATTTTCAACCTCTGGGCTCTTTTCTCCACCAGTGGCCATACACATCAGAGATTGAAATTGTTGCCGGCCCAACGAATCTCCTATGAATGCAATTGTTTTGTCCTGCATCCTACATTCCACATTAGTATTAAACACCACTGACTAACTACTATCTAAATTGAAATTCATGTACTTCTGTTATAATTTTTAACCAAAAGGAAAACAGAAGAAAATAAAGACAAAAGGATTAGAAATTCTGATTTAACAAAAAACAAAAAGTACCAATTGAATAAAAATCAAAATGCAAACTAAAATGATGCCCGGTTATTTATGTTGACATAAAATCAGAAAACTTTTAAGCACCTTAACAGACAAAGCATTGAATAAACATAGCAGCCAGATATTCAGATAATAAACTTGCTGAAAGATGTATGTGTTATTAACAACTAGATCAAAGAAAAAGAAAGGATTATACCTACTTTCTCAAGAATGCAGACCGGTCAAACTCTTGCATATCACAATTTTCTGGCTGCCAGCGATATCCCTCAAATGAGAAATCTGGTCGTTGTGTCATTCTACATGACCACATTGAGGATAACCACTGTTTACAGCTGAACCCAGAATACAGCGGTCTCCTTCTGTCTGCAATCCACTTACCTTTGGCATAATTACAAACTGCAAAGGAGAAATCCAATCAATACTAAATCCCACCAGCGAACTTCATTGAAGAATAAAGATACAAGGTTTAAGCATACTGAACCAGGAAAAGACATATAATCTAAGGCTGAGGTTGCAAAAATTCATGGAAGGCAGTTACCACTTACGAAGATGTAAAGATCATAATCATGATAGTGGAAGTAATACTTACTACATAACTTGAGCAAGGGAAAGAAGAAAAATAAATTCCTTTAGTCAAACAACTTATGATTCGCAAGGAAATAACCAACTTCAAAGAGAATATGAAGTTACGGCATTAAAATGCTTGAAGAGAAACCGTCTTATGTTGTTATTATCTGCAACTTGAATTTAATGTAAACAACCAATTCAAAGAGAAAAACAAATTTTAAGACATTAGAATGCTTGAAGAGAAACCTTCTTATGTCGTTATTATCTTCAACTTGAATTCTACTTAAGGAAGTACTAATAGTGAAATAGCTAGGAAAATGCTACTCATCCAGAAAGTTTGACAGCAGGGGAACCAGAATCGATTGGCACGCTTATTGACTCTAGGGTGGATGAGGGGTACCCATCACTTTGTCTTATTAACAACCACCCTTTAAAAGCAAAATTATGCCTATTTTTTTTGTGGTACAATGTAGCAGCAGTACTCATTAGCCAAATGAGCCGTCCGGGCACATTCTCAGAAACAACTATATAAAGATAATAGCCCAAAAAACAACAGGAAATTGTAGAACAATGATGATAATAGAGATGCATTCATAGAGTAGCAGCAAAAGTTAATTGTAATGAATTTAAGAACAGAACAAAAAAAATCTACCTTTATTTCTGGAAGAAGATGTGACATTTTGATTGTATTGAGTTTCTGGAGATACTGCAGGTACACTCTCAGTATCAAGTTGAAGTTTTGTTCCATTTTCTGTGATGGGGGCTAAGGATTTGTCCATACCCTTTTGCATTGTTGGAGTTCCCACTGATTCAACTGGGGTTTCCACAGGAAATTCTAAGCATATGTGTTTATAGAAAAATTCCTCAGCGTACAGTTAATAACATGAAATAGCACGTTAAGGAAATGGTAATTACAAAACAAACAGAAAATGGTAACAAAGCCAACAAGAAGTAAGAATAAATTAAGGTTTAATTACCTTTTTGGTCACTACAATTGCGCGAACTTTACCTTTTAGTCTCTATAGTTGAAAATAATCTCTTTTAGTCTCTATACATGTACTTTCGATACTGGTTTAGTCTTTGTTGTCAAGTGTGTCTTAACTTTGTGAAAGAAAACTGTCACAAAATGAAAATTGACGGTGAAAAACCGTCACAAATTGACATTTTTTGGTATTTTTTATTCAATTTGTGACGGTTTAAAACGCTAGGGACCAAACCGATATCAAAAGTGCATGTATAGGGACTAAAACGGATTATTTTTAACTATAAGGACCAAAAGGCAAAGTTTGTACAACTATAGGGACCAAAAAAATAATTAAACCATAAATTAATTATTAGTCAATTGCAAGTGTCAAACTTGTTTGCCATTGCATTAGGGAAATTAATGGACACACATGCAATTAACAGTGTTTATTTTTTGCATTGGGAATTCTATAAGGTCAAATGCAATAATTATTTTATAAGTTATGTTTCATCATATGGATATCAAGATCACTATCAATTAGTCTAACTTGTCTAAGTTCAAGAAGCACATACAACAAGATGGCCATACCAAATTCCAGGACTATTTAAGGTATTTATATCAATATCTTGACATTCTCAAAAAAAAAAAAAACATTCCTCCTAGTAAGATCTTCCGTTTCTATAAAAAAGTTTATTTACTCTTGGAGCAGCTTCCATTTTAAATTTTGTTGAAATGCAGCATAAATTGTTTTCAAACTCAAAAGCAGTTTGCACCAAGGTACAAAATAGAGAGAGAGAGGGAAATGATTAATGTCAGTATGTATATCCCTGGCTGGAATACAAACCTGAAGGTAAGCGGTACCATTCTTGAGCTGATCTTAAAGTTGTGGCTATTGGATTTCTCTCCCACGTCCACATTAACGTGGTAAAAAGAACAAGAGCAACCAGAGCCAGGGAAATATGCTTCCCTCTAAAGCTATAACTATTACCTCCTTTCATCTGCGCTAAAACGCTACAGGAAATACAGATCTTTGACTCTGTCTGTACATTCAGGAAATATCCATCACACAATATCTCTAGTAATTCTTCTTGTTCTAGAGGCTTATCTGTGTAAGTATAAGAATGAATGGATCAGAAAGACAAATAAGGACATGAAAAATAAAATATTGAAACTGATGGAGCTGGACTTCAGTATCCAGGCAAATAAGTCTATATATCTGCTCATTTTATGCTTCCTTGCCAATGTTTATATGCAAAACTATGTTACTGTGAATCGTGAAGTACAAACCAAAGGCCCCACTAGGTGCCAAGTCCAGTTCCCCACCCCCCTCCCCCCGAAAAAGAGTAATTATATTCATACATCTACTCTCTTGTTCATCTCATTTCCACTTCATTTTCTTTCCATCTCTCTTCTTTTTCCATCACATCACTCCATCACATTTATTACTTTCTCTCTTTACCTTTTCTTTTTCTTTCTATCTCTCTCTTCCTTCTACCCAATGTACCCCAAAATCAGGTGGCCGCTCATCATTTTCACCCAAAAATATGTTTTTGCATTCATAATAGGCCAAGCAAACAAGTAACAATCCCTTTCTTACAACCGCATTTCATCTTCCACTAACACCTATTCACCTTCATAATCACACTCCACACACTCAAACACACATTCTCATGCACACTCAACCGAAGTAGCAAACTAACACCTGCCCATTGAACTGGAACCAAACATTCCCTTAGAACAGAATTGTATTATTACGCCAAAAATGGGTTTTATTTTCATCAAGCCAACTTTTCACGCACGTTTATTTCACTGACAAAATCAGAGAGTGTAGATGATATATTAACACGGGACAGACATATATTACGGAAAAATCAAACAATATCTCCGTTAATATTTCAACAAGATCTCCAATTATCCAAAATAAATGTCCAATTGATGCATGCATATCCAAAATACCCACACCATCTACATTGCCATATAAGGTGTTTCTGCCTGCTAATGATCAGGACTCAACGAGAAGCGTATATATACATAATTGCAACATAGACCTTCAATTGCCCATGCTCTATTCTTAATTTATAAGGGAAATTGAAGCTATAGAAATGAGGCACAAAGTGTATGTAAGTAATAATAATAATAAATAAAAAAATAAAGGCAATGGCATAAGAACCTGTGATAGTTGCTAGTGCGACTGGATTGGGTTGTGACAGGTTTTTCACAATTGCAGATCCACTGCATCTGTGGATGGAAAAGACGCAGTTAGCGGCTTAGCGCAGAACTTGAAAAAGAAGAAGATAGTGATGATGGTGCTATTGTTTTACTGGTTCTGCCACATTCATTAGACCACCAGTGATCCAATTAGAAGATGCCGTGTTTCATTGATGAGGGATATTTCTGTCATTAAAGAAATAGAAGAGGGTTATTATATGAATCGCGATTTCGTATATGTTTAGTTTTCACCTGAGATTCGGTGGCGTCAAAACAAACGCGGAACATGTTCAAGAATCAAAAGAATAAGTATGGATCGTGACGCCAAAACAAAAAATAATTTTATTTAGAGTTTAATCGAAGTGCAAAAAAAAATTATACTATCAATTAATCAAAAATTATCGTTGGTATGATTTTTAAGATAATTATTATAAAAGTTAGCAAATTTATCATATATAATAATTTGTGATTAAATAATAGTGTAAAACTATTTTACACTGACAGCTTATTTTCTCTTTTATTTATGCTTAAATTTTATGTAACATATTTTAGATTATAATAAAATAGTTAATGTGATAAAAAAATAAAAAAAAATAACGTTTTATAATTTGTTATATAAAGTTTGTGTATAAATAATACCGCTAAAAAAATAGGACATTATGTTTAAGGTACATTAATTAAATTATGGTGCATATTTTGAGCAAATATAAACATAAAATAAGTATACATTAAGGGTTGTTTGATGTTCAAAATAAGATAGAATATGATAGTAAGATAAAAACATGATAGGAGTATAAGCATTAATCTCATGGTGTATACTAGATAACAACATAACATTATCGTGTTATCTTGTTTTGTATTTCACACAGACCAAATAATAATAAAATAAAATATAAATTATGTTCAAATGACAAAATTACTTTTTCGTAAAATTTCATATAATCTTCTAAAAAGTACATTTTTACAAATTGTCAAAAATTATAAAAATATATAAAATTTCAAATCTATCACTACCACCATCAATATTGTCGTTACCATCACTATGGCAATCGTTGCCACTGTCAACACCACCATAACTGTTGTTGTCGTCATTGCCATCACCACCATCATCGTTATTGTAACCATTGTTGTAACCACTACCACATTGAGGGTGGTGGCAAAGACAACAGTGGTAACAGTAGTAGTAGTGGTGATGGTTGATGGTAGCAACAACAGTAGTGGTGATGGCGACGGCGACAGTGACAACAATGGCAATAAATGGTGGTGGTGGCAATGGCAAAGTTCACAACAATGGCGAGGATGATGGTGGCAATAATGGTGGAAGTAATAATGGGGTGAAGAAGGGGGGGAGAAAGAAACTATCGTATCCCATTGCATCCTAACATAGTTCTCCCCTCAATATAAGAAATACACTACACCAACTAAATAAGATAGGCAGTAGGATAAGAAAATCATATCATATTAGTACACCAAACAACTTATTACATGATAAGATAGTTATTTTATTAATATATTTCCACTTCATGTTATATTTTTCTACCTATTTTTTAATTTTTTTTTACACTTATCATAAATTTGATAAAAATAATTATGAAAGTTAAAAAAATAATAAGAATGGGAATATTAATTATATTTTTTATTTATGTATTATCTTTTAAAGTGGAAAAATACAAAGCAATAGGAGGAATAATAGATTATTTGAGTTTTATTTATTAAATATTTAACTAAATTTATTCATTTGAATAAGCAAATAAATTTATGTTTAAGTTTAGGTTTGATTAAGGAAATTACATTTAAATTGTATAAATGTAACACTAATGTTTTGCCTAGTTTAGAAAAAGTAAATGAAAAGAAAGAAGATAAAAAAGAAAGAGTATGGGTAGAAAAAAGTGGTGAGAAAAAAGTGATATGAGAGAAATATGAAAGAAAGTTAATTTTCTCTAATTAACATTTGTCCCTATAAAAGTATTAATGATAATGAGTTGTACATAGATTAGAGGTAAGGATATTTCAATAAATATGTAAAAATATATGTGTTTGTTTAGTTTGATTGACTTTCACTAACTTGAATAAGCTTAAGAATATAAACTAACAGTGTACATATGTTTAGAAGTTGGGTATGAAAAAACTGTTGTTAAGAAGGTGCCTATGAAAGTTATCAACAATTGATTTTTTAAATCAGAAAACTTTTAATGTTGTTTATGAATGAGTGAAACAAATCAATTTCAAATGAAACTTTCCATAATTAATAAACAACTTAGTTAAAATGTGTTTATGTGATTAAAACAAAGTTTTGTTGTGAAATGATGAGAACAAAAGTTGCAAAACCAATTCAAAAGCTAAATCATAGTATAATAAGTCCACAACTTAAAAGAGAAGGGTAAAAGGGTACTTAAAAGAACATTTTTATATTGGTTTACCCATAAATCACTTGGGTTATGTATAGTCTTTATCTCAATAGGTACTTCTCAATACAATCACCCTCACATATTACACAAGGTATTCTTTTGTAAGCCTTCACAGACTTTTCAACAATAAGTATTTTTTTCCAAGCCTATACAAGCTCAACCATAACTCTATCAATTGTCCCCCAACATTAACTCGTCCAATTAATTATGGTATAACACCTCCAACAGCACTACCCCTCCTAATTAGCCTTTAAAGAAGCTCAATCTCCTTCAAAATATAGACTTTGATTCGTTGTTCTTTCTAACACTCGATGGGTGTATACATAATATGATACAAGGTGTAAATACACACCTTAAGATATTACAAATGAATGGAAGTATAACTAGGGTGATTTTTTTAAGAAAGGACGCTCTTGAGAAGATATTTTCTCTCTTTAGAAGCATAGATTTTGTAGATTTAATGTCCAAGTGTGTTCTTCTTCTTCCTTTCATTAAATTTATGTATGGAATAACCATTATATAGGACTTCAGACCTTAAACTAGTCATTTATTATTGTTGAGAAGTCAATCAAACTCAATGTTGTAAAACTTGGACTGGTGAGTGACTTGGTCAGGATGCCGGGTTAATGGGTAACTTGTTGAGCTGGTGGTCATTACTTGAATTGATATAAATTATTATCATAAATAGTTATATACATATGTATAAGTTTGTCATATATATAATTGAAGAGTACCTTGTGATAGTGGTTAAAAGTTTGCTTTTACATGATTGAAGGGTAGGATTTGATTCTTATTGAGTATAACTTTTATATTTTCACTACCAAACCCAAAGGAACAACACATAAGAAAAATTTAGATGTGTAGTAGTATGAGACCTTGAACAAAAGGCCTTTATTTCAATATTAAAGTGTTGTTTTATTCAATTATATGTTATATATAAATATATAATTTAAGAATGCCTTATTATAGTGGTTAAACAAAATGCATAAGATGTGTAGACATTGGAAAAAGTGAGATGTGTAGCAGTGTGAGACTTCCAAAAAAGTAAAACCTGTAGTAGTAGCAGGATGGCAAACTTTGAAGTTGGAAAAAGTTAAAAAAATAAGACAAACGGTTTTAATGGTCTCAGTGAATTTCAACTAGTCTTCTTTTTATTTTTTTGCCCTGTTAGCATAAAAACTTATCATACAAGTTGATGTTTTACTTTTGGAATATCTCTGAACACAATTCTAAGCGTGTTTCTTTTGAATAGCATTTATGCTACTTTTGGAACAATACTAATGTAGTTGTTTAAGTCCTTGTTTAGATTGTAGCTTTTGATACAACTTATGATCATATGTAGCTTCTAATTTTGTTACCCGTTGATTATCTTATGTTCAGATTCCATTTTTTGATCATGTACAACTTATGATGTTACTACACCTTGATCTTCTAAGAGCATGTTCAATCTTGTATGATTTTGGAAGTTGTCTTTCTAATGTACTACTTTTGGATAGTGTAGACTATGGCCTTTTGTGCTTTTGGACACTTACATACACAAGAATGATGCTTTTTGAATTTGATTTATGCTTTTAATGATATGTTTTTGTGGATGATGACTTTTCATGTTCTTTAATTACATTCTTAAGGCAAATCATTAGTAACATAAATTCATAACACTTAAAATTCACTTCTTAGTAGTTTGTTACCATTAAAGCCTCATCTCGAAATTTTCATCTAATTTGTCTATGATAACTGCATTTTGCAACTTAAAAGACCACCAGGATAATAAATGTGATAGTCAAGACCCAATAACAAGATGAATATGTCTTGTATCCATAATAAAAGAGATGAATGAGTTGTTACTAGCTCCCAATTTTATCAAATTACTTTCCACATTACTTCTTTCAAATGATTCAAATAAGGCAACTTTTTCCTACAATGAATGTTAAACAAAGGTGAATGATTGATTCCCTAATAGGAATTGATAAGGGTTTTTCCAATTTAACTAGTGGTCTCAAGTTCGAGCCTTAGGTATATAGCTATATTAAGTACTTGAAGAAAAAGCTTTGCTACTTATAGTAGTCCTATCCAACTCAAGCAAGATTGTCTCCCATGGTGAATGCCTGTGGTCTCTACCGAAAAAATATATTAAGAGAGTGATTTGTATGATTTAGAGTGTGTTAGGAATAGAAATTATAGATATTTTATAGAGTTTTGTTATTTTGTTTTAGTTTGTGTTTTTGAAAATTTTTTGTACTTAATTTATAATGATTTCCCTCTTCATTTATTGGTTATTCACTCTCCTTTGAGGGAGTGATTTGTATGATTTAGGGTGTGTTAGGAATGGAAATTTTATAGAGTTTTGTTATTTTGTTTTAATTTGTGTTTTTGTAAAAATTTTGTACTTAATTTATGATGATTTCCCTCTTCACTTGTTGGGTTATTCATTCCTTTTACCATAAGTAGCAAGGGCAGCTAGAAGGTTAGAAATTAGAATTTAATGGAGACTTGGCAAGCATGACCATGTAGCATTGAAGTATGGGTACATGGAAAGGTAACATTAGAGAACAATATTCTCCCATTTGAGCGTGAGCATGCTAAAAGAGTGTAGTGTATGGGCACACAATAAGTTATTGTGGCCACACAAAATGACAAGATCTTAGTGTTAAGATGTTTTAACTTGTGTGTTGCTACACCAAAAGTTCATATAGCCTCTTAAGCTACTATGAGAATGTCCGTGTTTGGGTAAGTATATCCATCAACAAATAATAAAAATAAATATTTAAAGCTCTAAAATATCTTCCATTCCCATAGGAGTTGTTTACAAATACTACACCTAACTAAATTCTTGATTAGTTAAGTAAATGAAAGATTGTAATTGATTAAAATAAGATATGATTCTAGAAAGAGAAATGAAAAAGAAAAAAATACCAACAGAGTTAGGTATAGTGAAAGAGGCTAATCTCCCACAACATGGTGAACCAATGTTTGAATTCTTGCTAGGAGAGGTACCTATATTTAATGTTCAATCGTGTCTCAAATAGAATTGTATTTGAAAGAGGATGCATGTGAAAAAAAAAAACTTTTTTTACTCATTTTTCATTATTTAGATAAATTTAATTGAATAATTAATTAATAATTAAAATTTATTAAGAAACAATTGTTTCTAAGAACAATTTTTTTACTCTAATGTGGAATTCATATTACTCAACAATTACCAAATGATACATTGTGCTATGTTTAGCCAAATAATTATTTGTAAAATAAATAATACTTTCAGAATTATGGTCATTTTTATATAATTGTTTTGTGCTTAGTTCTGATTAAAAAGTTGAGTGTTTAGTCCTTTTTAATACTAACAATTAAAATACAATTTATAATAATAAAGGTTCGTGAGTATACCTTTTTTGGCAACAAATGCATTTATATTTACACATGCTAGTTAGATTATAATTATAGATGCTAAGTATGAAAAGTTCAAGGATTCAAGACGATAGACTTGGGATGGCAATGAGTAGGGTTTGGGTAGGGTACTATAGTATTCGTTTTCATACTCGTATTCGGCCCCATACCTGCGCAAGTAGCAACTTTAATCCCTGTCCCCATACCCGCTGGATACCTACATACCCATACCTGGTTGCACCCGCTACCTACACTTTACTTAAGTATTGGTAAAAAATTATGAGTCCTTAGAGGAAATTTATATTCAAAATTAATTTAATATAATTTGTCAATTCTCATTTTATTTTTTTTATCAACTATGAAATTATTGTTCAAAGTTTTATGATTAAGTATTTCTAACATTTCGCTATCAAAATATAAAAAAATAAATACATTCAATCGATCATTTAACATAGTTAATATCAAATAAAATTTAAAGAATTTTAATTTTAAAAAAACTACATTCACCAGAAGCAATAACTATAAATATTGTCAATATTATTTTAGATGCAATGTATGCATTTAAAAAATAATTTGATCTTTTGATATAATTTAATATTTTTTGTGGGGTATGAATTATTTTTGGAATTTAATTTATATATAATGTCAATGCAAAACTTTTTTACACATATGTCTAATAAAATTTGATTATTTTATCACGCTATTTTATTCATTAATATAATGTAGTGATATAGTAAATTCCTATTAAATTTGTGTGTACAAATATTTTACACTAATAATACATATAAATTAAATTATTATTTTTGTTTATGTTTTACTATTTCTTGCAATATATATATGTACTACGCACACAACACACACACACATATATATATAGGCGTGGGTATGGGGCAGGGTGGGTATTGTAGTACCCATACCCACACTCATCTCCATTAAATTTTGTGGATAACTACCCGTCCCCATCTCCATCCCCATTAAGCGAGTATTTATCCTACCTATTGTAAATATTTTTTGCAGGTACTCATATGGTATGGGTAGAATTGCCATCCTAGATAGTACCACCCTCACATGTTATGAGATAATTTATGAAGTGGGATTGGAGATCTCACACTCATATAAGTTATAACACGACGAGGATACATTATACTTCTCTTTTATGCGGCTTTCATTTTTTTATCTAACAATTTTTTAGATTCAAAATAAATTTCATAATATATACTATTTAAACCATTTTGAATCTAAAAAATTATCATATATATAGAGTGAGATAAATAGATATAGATATTGTAGTATTAATTAATTCACTTAAATTTTAAAAAACTAGTGAATAATTAATTTGATTTTAATGTTAAAAAAAAAGAGTGTCTTTATTATGATAAGAATGTTTGGTATTTTTCTCATCTCTGATAGATTTTTGTTTAACAGAATAAGCCATCAAAAGTCATCAATGAGTCTAATTAACAATGCCGACGAAAAAGAAAAGAAAAAAAAATAAGGAGGGCAGAAAAATGGAAAATGAAAGAAAAAAATTGACGAGAAATTAAAATTAAGTTTATTTTATTGGAAGAGTAAATAAAGTATCAAGTATGAATTAATATTATTAATTTATTAAGGTAAAACAAATAAAAATATATATTATATATGATTTGGACTGAATAACTAAAGTATTGACTTGAATCCGTTATACTGAATCAAAATTTGATACATCATAAACTTTCATTTTATTGGAGAAACAATGTCAAACTTAGTGCATATACTTAAATTGGGTTAGGTTAAGGGTATAATGAATGATCAGGTGTTGAACGCCTATAAGTGGATGATCACCAAACTTGATGTTAGGTCACATTTGTTTTCTCTCCACTAAGTTTGGTCACGCCTATATTTTCTCTGCATTGAATTTGGATGACCACCACTCGTATCTAAAACAATAAAATGATTGGTTTATCACTATCGACAATAGACAAAAGTTTACACTTATTTATATTTTGCATACTAGTTAATTAAACATTATCTCACTTTTAGTAGCTTATTTTAGGCTACATGGTAAAAGTATTATCGAGTCGCTAAGAAACAGTACGGATAATTAGTGTAGAGGCCATTAAATGAAATATAAGGAATTGAAGGTCTTATTTGACATACGCTTGCAAACCCAATGTCACCAATTTGACTAGAACAAGTAGTAAAAAAAAGTGTTTGTCTTTGTACATGTTTGATAAACAACTGTTTTAGATGTTTTTTTCAAAAAATCTCTATAAATAAAAGCAATCATTTATAAATTGAATAAAACAAACACTTTTTATGCTACTCCGTTGATATTATTCCTTCATTTAATGTTAAAATTGTAATATTTAAACACAAAACTTGTATAGTAACGTTCATGGGTTGGATTGATTTAAGTTTAGAGTAAAATCAAATTTAAATTGATTATTTTTAATTAGGTTAGTTTGATTCAAGTTTTATTTTTTTTTTTCGGCCAATTCGAATCAAACTAATCCTATTAAGATCAGGTTGGTTTGATTTGAACCATTGGATTATAATAAAAAATAAATTATTATATTTTTTAACTTTTTATTTCCACTTATTATCTAGTTTATATAAATATTTAATTTTATATTAATAAAAGATAAAAATATTTTTGTTCTTTAATGACCAATTATTTATTTTATTTGATTTTTTTTTCTATATTTATCACTTTATATATGTATATATCTTTAATTCCTTTATCCAAGATATAAAAAAAATAAAAAATTGCATAAGCATGACTAAATTAAGACATTTGATAATTGTTCAATTTGAACATAATGGATCAGGGAGACCTATAGGTTTCAATCAGGGATGTGCTTTAACAAGATGGAGAGGGAAGACTTCCATGATTGTTTTGACAAGCGACAAGTGGTCACTTGCAAATGCTTCGATGCTCAAGTAAGCTATGTGCTCAAAAGGGGCTTGTGAAGATTCAGAGAAGATGGTGTGCCTTGGATGAGAGATCTACTAATGATATATAGTGGTTTGTAGATGAATTGTGAAAGTAGTTCACTTGTTATGATGACTGAAGAGTGTCTTTTCTGTTGCCCTTAAGAGTACAATCTTTATCAGCTTGCAGACTAGAGGTGTACAAAGAGAGAGAAAATGAGGTGCCTAGATATAATTCGAGAACAATAACACTAGAGAAGATCATAAAAAGATCAAAATAAATAAGAAAAGACAAAAGTAAAAGAAAAAAAAATAGATTTCAAAGTCTAAAATATATTAATATAAAACTTAAAAAAATTTGATTAGATCATCTGGTTGAAAAAGATAAATCTACGAACCATACTAATTATAATTGATTTGATTCAGATTTAAAGTGAAAAAAAAAAACCAATTAACTTAACCAATATAAACTAATTTAATTAGTTTGATTTGAATTATAAGATTTATCATATGAATTCAATCTAATAAACACTTCTAATAATATGCATAAAAAGTTAAAAACCATTAATCCGACCAGAAAAGCATAGCAGCGTGTTTGAAAATATTAATTTGAATAAATAATTATATTTTTTAAAGTCAATTTCTTTCTCGATGAATCCTTGAGAATTGAGATACATTCGAATGTATCACTTTCGTTATTCTTATGCATTCATGATGCAGGATATGGAAAACCAACTCGTCACTATCTTGAACCTCGTCTATGACAGTTTGTCTCCAACTCATTGTCATTCATTGCATTTCACTTTCCTTCCGCATCCTTTTTAGTCTTCTTCCTAAATCGATCCGTGAGATGCGACATTATGTATCCATTCACATTTGTTATACATTTTATTTTTTCCTGTATGAATTAAATAAAATTAAAGAATAAAGAAAAAAAAAGACACCGACCTCATACATCTCCATCCACAGGTGGTGGGCACCACGTTTTAGATCTCAGCGATGTTGATCTGCAAACAACCAAGGACATGTATAGACACTAAAGGAGGAAAATTTATTTTAATAAATATTATATTTGTAAAACTTTTACCTTATCAGGTAAAAATATATATAGAATTAATGAAAAGATTCATTCCAATACAATTGATAAATTTATAAGAATCGACTCTATGCAATAATATGATTTTTTTAATATATAAACATTAAAATTATTAATGAATATAGACTGAATGTCTTAAAAATTATGTAAATTTGAGCTTAAAGATTTATCTTCCAATAATAGAGAGGGAAAGAATTGAGATTTTCAGGGTATTCGGATTAAACATTGTTAGTTGAACGTTGAATCTACTTAGTCTCTTACTCCGCACTCAAGCATACAAAACTATTAGTAAAAAGTTTAACATGTGTAATGTATAGGATAAATATTTGTTTATATAACTAAAATTTATAATAAATAAAATTTTTGAATATATAAATTATATTAAAATTTGTAATAAATAAATATTTTTGAACATATAAATTATATTTTAAATTTATGATAAATAATTTATGTTGTGATACAATATTTTTTAATTATTGATAATTTTTTGAAAAATATCAAAATTTAATTTAAAAATAAAGATATAAATGATATATTTTTTTTGAAGAGTGATTAAAAAACGATTAAAAAAGATTAAAAATTAAAAATAATTTTTAAACATACTCTCGTAAAAAAAATCTAAAAATATTTTTATTAAAAAATAATTTTTTAAAACATTCTCATTTTAAATAATTATTTTAATTTATATACATGAAAATTTTCAGTCCATTTGAATATTTTTGTCGGGTTAATTATGTTTTTGGTCCCTAATTTTTTGTCGATTTTCGTTCTTAGTCCCTCAAAAATATTTTGACCAGTCATAGTCCCTCATAAATTTTTCGTCTGTGTTTTTAGTCCTTACTGTTAAGTTGAACCGTTAAGTGATGACGTGGCTCCACATGGACTGCCACGTGGACTACTAGGCTGACGTGGCAGCCATGTGGCAATTTAAAAAAAATTGATAAAAAATGTAAATTGTGAAAATGGTCCCTCATTTTACACGATTTATGTTTTTAGTCTCCCAAAAAATAGTTTGACCGGTTTTAGTCCTTCAAAATTTTGTCATTTATGTTTTTAGTCCCCCTTGTTAACTTACACAGTTAAACTTTAATAATTAATCAATTATTATTTTCACATATTATTATTTTACACATTATTCACAACAAAAATACAAAAAAAGAAAAAAAATTACTTGTAAAGGATAATCAAAGATGTTAGATTGCTAGTCTTTTCATAAGAGATTATGAATATATTGAATTATCGAAGCTTAGCAATGAAGAGGTAAGAGAAGTGTTGTGATAAGCATTTGAGCTATAATTAATTAATAAATTATTGATTAAAATAAATTTTGAGGAAAAAACTTGTATGAGTGTAAATAATAATTAATTGATTAATTATTAAAGTTTAAATGTGCAAGTTAACTAGAGGGACTAAAAACATGAATGATAATTTTGAGGGACTAAAAACGTAAATCGTGTAAAATGATGGACCATTTTCATAATTTACATTTTTTATCAATTTTTTTTTAAATTGCCATGTGGCTGCCACGTCAGCCTAGTAGTCCACGTGACAGCTCATGTGGAGCCACGTCATCACTTAACGGTTCAAGTTAACGGCAGAGACTAAAAACACAGACGAAAAATTTATGAAAAACTATGACTGGTTAAAATATTTTTGAGAGACTAAAAATAAAATTTGACAAAAAATAAGAGACCAAAAACATAATTAACCCTATTTTTGTCCCTTAACTTGTAGGCAACTGGCCAATATCTCACTTCTTTTCAAATACTAATTATTAATTGACAGTGCCGGCATTTGTTCGTTGAGATTCGAGACGGAGACACATGACGGCCCCGCAATGGATGTTCATAATTAAATAATTAATAATGGGTATTCACCGACATTCACTGCTTAATATGACAACTTCGATTAATATAAAGACACAGGAAGTGTATCATGAGCTAAGGGGATGAATCTTTTTGATCAGTGCTAAGGGGATGAATCTATTTTAATAAATCTCAACCATATAATTTAAGTAAATAATTAAAATTAAAAATTAATTAAAATAATTTTAACTATTTGAATATAATTAAGATTTATTTTTCTCATTTCTTATATTCTTATTATATATATATTCTTAAAAAAAATGATTAAAAAACAGTAATTAAATAGTATTAATATTTATAAATTTTCATATTTATCTTAATTTTTGTAAATAAAAAATATTTATATTTTGTCATTGTCATATACTTTTTTCATTTATTAACGAATCATTAACAATGATATTTTCAAATAAAATATAATATTGAAATAGATATTCTGCAATAATAATATAGATAACTAATGTATCCCTAAATATTTTTAATTTTTTTACCTAAAATAAATATAATAATAATATTGCTTAAAACTAATGTTTAGTATAGGGTAAGAGTAGAGAAATATTTGATATAAACTAGAAGTTCGATGTTTAGGTCTGTGTATAAGAAAAAAAAATTATTAAAAAATATCAACTTCTTAAATGAATCTTAATACTTTGAAAGATTAATTCTTGACTTTTGACTAAGAATACCTTAGATTCACCTAAAAAATTATTTTACTAATTATATCTGGATTTTATATTTATATTTAAAAGAATCATATTGACATTTTAAGAAGATAAAGTTGAATAAAAACAAAAAAATTCAATCGGTACAATATTACTCGCCTAAAGGCCATAAACTCCCACTTTCGTTTCAGGCACTTATTTAAAATCTTAGGAAATACGTAAAAGACTGTGAATATTCATAAATATCTATGAGTATTAATGAATTGAATTTTTTTTAAAATTAAAAAAAATACATTTTATACAATTTCATTTGACGAATTTCAAAATTGACAAATTGAAAAAAGCCAAATAACATTGCTAATCCAATATACATTTATGATAATTATGTTAAAATAAATTCTAGTATAAATAATATATTTTATAATAAATATTATCATTAAATTTATTTATTTAATGTCTTCTTTTTTATTTATAGCATTTGGCTAATGAGTATTTTAATTTTATATAACAATTTTTTTTAATGATAACTTTTTTTAATTACTGATTAACCTTCTCCTTATTTGTGAGATAGAGTAAAAAAATTAAAATATAAAATATTTAATAAAAAGAAAATATTTATTATATAAAAAATATAAAATTACTTATTTTTAAATAATTCAAAATATTTAATAAGATATATTAAATGATTTTAAAATATTTGAGATATTCATTTGTCTAAACCTTAGTTAATAAACAATAAATATTTAAATAGGGTTGATTCTTTTTTAAAGTGAAGAGATATATGAAGTAAGAAAATAAGAATTTCTTTATTATTAATTTTAATTAAAGTATTTTATAATCTTAATCTACTTTAAATTAACGTAAACAAACTATTTCTTTATCAATTTAGAAATTTTCTTACTTTTATTTTGTAAGATTTTAAATAAGAATCTTATAACCGTAACGTGTATTTCTCGCTAATCTCCGTTAAAACGGAAATATTCAGCATCCTAACTTTCCCTCATTAGTAGCATTAATGACAATTAGATGTTGACCATTACATTCATGAATATCTTTCATTCATGGTTTCTAAATTACGGAGGCTATAAGTTGAGTGCGATCGAAGTATAGAATTTTCATGCCTAATGGGATACCTAGCATAACTTAAAAATTAAGCCTTTGTTTGGATTGTAAAAAGAAAATAAAAAGATAGAAAAGATAAAAAAAATAAAAAAAATAAAAAGTAATCAATGATTTGTTTTAAAAAGATTGAAAATAAAAATAAAATTAACAAAAAGAAAAATGTATAAAATCTTCTCTCCATTCGTTTAATTGAATAAAAAAAATGATGATAAATATAAATAGGATAAATATCTTTATCCCTTATAAAAATATTTACTACTCGTAAGAGAGAGATAAAAATTCTAAGGGCCCGTTTGGGGTGGTTTTTGATTGTGAGTTTTGAAAATTTCAAAAACTACAACTAGTTTTTAGTTTTTAAAAATTAGTTTTAGTTTTTTTTTCTAATTTTTGGTTTTAAAATAAACTCACTTTGAAATTTCTTATTCTGTTAAAATTAGTTTAAGAATATGTTTGTATAGTGATGACAGTGGTAGTGGTGACGACAACAATGATGGTGGTGGCGGTGGTAATACCGACGGTGACGATTGTGGCGGTGCCGATGGCGGTGGTTGCAGCGGTACCGGTGGTGATCATGGCGGTGCCAGTGGTGATGGTGGTGGCAAAGTCAGTGGTGGTGGTGACATTGCCTGTGGTGGTGGCAGCAGCGCTAGTGGTCGTGATCGTGGTCGTGGTGGTGGCGATGACGATGGTAGTGGTGATGAAGCTTGTGGTGGTGGAGGCGATGCTGGTGGTTGTGGTAGTAGTGGCAGCGGTGATGGTGGTGGCGATATTGATGGTCGTGGTAGTTGTGACAGCGATGATTATGGTGGTGATGGTGGTGGTGGTGGTGGTAGCGGTGGTGGTGGTGGTGGTGACGGTGGCTGCAGAGATGGCGGCAACAGTAATGGTGCGGTGACAGTGGTGGTGACAATGGCGGTGGTTTTGGTGGTGGTGGTGGCAAGAAAGGCTATTGTCAAATATAATGATGTGTATTTATTTTTGAAAACCAAAAACCAAATTCACAAATCCTTTTTTCTTGGTTTTGAAAATGAATGTAAAAGTGTTTTGAAATTGAGTTGAAAACCATTTCAGCTCCATTTTTGCCAAACGCGTTTTGTTTCGAAAATTGCATTTGAAAACCAAAAACCAAAAACTCGCAACCACCCCAAACGGGGCCTAAGAGTGAAAATGCAAAATAGTTTTATTGATTATTTATTTAAGGAAATAAAAGCAGAAAAAATTATCAGAATATAAATGTTACTATTATATTTTCAACGTAATTTTTATGAAAAAGAATTCTATATTTTTTTTTGAAACCATTACTCTTGAAACAATGGTTAGCAAAATGATTTCTAATATATGCTCAAAAACAGTTGTTAAAATTGAGTAATACACTAAATTAGTCGTTGATTAGTTCTTAAAATTATAAAAATATTATTTAGTTTTTGAAATTATTAAATGATAATCATTTTATTTCTTAAAATTGAAAAAAATATAAGAACTGCTTAGAATAACTAGTGCTTAATAATTTTAAGAGAAAATAGGCTATGCATTAACAGTGTAAAACAGTTTTACGCTGTCATCCAATCACAAATTACCGTGTATAGTAAGTTTGTTGACTTTTACAATAATTACCTTAAAAGTCATACCAAAGGTGGTTTCTAATTGGTTGACAGTGTAAAACATTTTACACTAACAGTGCATAGCCATTAAACTCTAATTTTAAACCTAATTGACTACCAACCAAACACGTGGATCAATTGATGTGATGCTATTTCAACTTAATCAATAATTTCAAGTTTGAACCCTTTGTATGCAACTGTGTTAAATATTTAAGGGAATAATTTTGTCACTTATAGTGGTTTTACCCAACTCAACTAAGATTGTCTCTCTTAAAAGATATATGTGATCTTAAACCAAAAAGAAAAATTAAATTGACTTGACACTCATAATTGTAAAGATTGATTTAGTTATTACTTTTAGAAAACATTATATATACTTCATTACATACTTTAAAGGGTTAAACATTTTTTTGGTTCTTATAAATATAGAAAAATTTGTTTTCAGTCTCTCCTTTCAAAATTGTCGACTTTTCGTCCTCCATTTTCAAAAATGTGTCACATTAAACCCCTAGTCACTAACTCCGTTAGTGTAATTAACACTGATGCCACGTTAGCACTGGACACATGGACATTTTGGATAACATGACATCCACGTGGTCGCCATGTGGCAAGTAATACTTTTTTTGTCCTTAAAAAAATTTAAAAGTTTGATTTTAGCCCCTATAAAATTTAAAGTTTGATTTTAGTCCCCACAAAATTCAAAAAATTAGTTTTAGTCCCCACAAAATTCAAAAGTTTGATTTTAACTCCCCATAAAATTTGAAGTTTGATTTTTGTCTCCATAAAATTCAAAGTTTGATTTTTAATCCTTATAAAATTTAAGTTTGATTTTAGTCCTTAATTTAAAGTTTCATTCCCTGGCACTTTGATCTCACCACCAACATCACACAATATCATTTAAACCACTATTATGGATTAACCCCCTTTAATAGCTAACAAAAGTTCCAACAATTAGAGTTCTAATTTAATAACATATGCAAAACTCTATTACTAAAGAAATATGAGACCAAGCGTTGCAACGTTGTTAGTTACTGAAGAGTGTTAAAGGGTATGTATTAGAGGTTTTAATGCCCAATTTGGATTTAGGTTACTCGTTTGTCATTATACAAGGCCACAAGAGATGCCACGTCATATAGGACATCAGGTTAGGACGACCTGAAACATCCTAAAATCGTCCTAAAAAAATCATCATATCTAATTTTTAAAACTCGAACCCGTTAAAATCAATCTCAGGTCAGGTTAGGTTAGTAGGATGAGATAAGTCATGTATACCCTTAATTATTGGTAAAATTCATTGAAAACTACAAATTTGTTATTATTGGTTAAAATTTATTGGAAACAAACTCTTTATTATTGATCGAACTAGTTTGGTAATTGGTTCCAATTGAATTAACAACTGTGATTTGAACAATACTATATAATTATGTTCAAAAGATGAATGTGAAAGTGTACAAATAAAATATTAAAAAAAAATCACTATAATAAAATAACAAATTAAGGACTAAAATCAAACTTTAAATTTTATGAGGATTAAAATAAAACTCTGAATTTTATGGGGACTAAAATCAAACTTATAAATTTTATAGGGAGTAAAATTAAACTTTAAATTTTATGGGGACTAAAACCAAACTTTGAAAAATTTCTAGGGACAAAAAAAAAAACACTTACCACATGGCAACAATGTGGATGCCACGTGGCAGCCATGTCATCCAAAATGTCCACGTGTACAGTGCTGACGTGGCATCACTGTTAACTACATTAACGAAGTTAGTGACAGGGAGTTTAATGTGACACATTTTTGAAAATGGAAGATGAAAAGTTGACGATTTTGAAATGAGAGACTAAAAACGAACTTTTCTATATTTATAAGGACCAAAAAGATGTTTAACCCAACTATAAATTACTTAAAAAATAAACATTGAATGACTTTTTTTTTCAATATAACATTTTTAAATAAAATTTTTATTTTCTAAACTAATGTCCATTTACATACTTAAAAAAATATAATATTTTTATGCTTTCTATTTTAAAATATGAGACATTTTGATGTTAATATTTTTTATATTAAGTAACACTTTATTTTCTCAAAAATAAAAAGTAACACTTAATGTTTTCAATGAAGTATTAAATATTTATTCTAATTTTGACTCCAATAAAATAAACAAATAAATAATAATAATTCAATAAAATTGTTTCATTTATTAAGGTTGCTAGTTGCACAAGTATAAAATTGGGTAAGAGTATTTTTTTTTTCAAAGGTAGATATGAGGACAGATTCTATAATATTTTACCTAAACTCTACTCATTGTCATCTCTATCACTATGTATGATATTGTTATTAATAAATTAATATCTATTGAGAATTTGATTAATTCATCAATTATCTCCCTTATAAAATAAAAAGGTTTAATTATATTTTTTGTCCTCAAAGTTTTATAATTTCACAAATTTTGGCCCACCATTTTTTTTCACATTTTTATCCCCAATTTATAAAATATTATGAATTTCGCCCCCAAATAAAAAAATGTCACAATTAAAGAAAAAACGACCACAAAATTGTCTTAATTGTGACTATTTAAAGAAAAAACCGTCACAAAATGTCTTAATTATAACAATTTTTTTATATTAAAGCCAAATTTGCAAAAAAAAATTGGAGAGTAAATTTATAAAATTGTAAAACTTTGGAATAAAAAATGTAATTAATCCTAATAAAAAAATGGAAAAGAAGAGATAATGTTGTGTAACTAAAGAATAGGAAATGAGCCCCTTTTAATTTTGTTCACGGATATTTTACCCTGAGCCGCGCGAAACTACTGCAGCATGAGTCTTTGTTTAGCAAACCCGAACGTGCTGAATGCTGATCCCCACCGGTTTCCCGGCTTTCATGCGGTTGTCACTTTCTCCTAGTCTCACTCTTTTCGTTACCGTCTTTGACCATTGTCCCCGCTCTTTCTTTTAATTATTTATTTATTTTTTCCTTTTTCACATCACATTTCAGAAATTATTAGAAATAGAATAAATAATCCCTGAAAATATAAAGAGTTTTTATATTATCATTTAATTATATGTTGTTATACATAGCAATTTTATTGATTTTTTATTATATTATAAGTGTGAAATATTTATCAATTTTTTCAGCCACATTTTTTTTATTTATAGGATAAGATTCGAATATAAGACTTTACTTAAAAAATTCAAGTTCAGTCTACTCAGACTAATGTAATGCTGTATAATTTTATGATTTTTAAAATATTTATTAACTAACTTAAAAGTCATATCTCTTATGATTTTTTATTAATTGATAGTATAATTTTTTTTTATACTAACAATACATAGAAATTAAACCCTTAGAAATATTATAAATATGTTTGATATTTTAAAAAATTCTTAAGAATATTATTATAGATATGAATAAAATTTTTCACCTTCATAAGAAATTTTGAATTTCTGTTCCTCTCATGAGAATATTTTTTTTTAAAAACCATAATTAAAAAACATTATGAGAATGTTAGTATATATATATATATACAGGACATATCTAATGAGAAAGTCATTTTTATATGAGAGTAAAAAGAGTAAATCTTGGTCATATAATTATACATGGAGGGTCAAGATTTACAACTTGTTTGGTTGAGTGGAAAGAAAACATGAGAGGAGAGACAAGTTTGAAATTTAAATTGAAGAGAATGCGGAAGAAAAGTTTAAATTTTTGTTTCTAAAAGTCAATTTTTCTTTTTTTTTTTTCTTCTACTTTCTCTCTAACCAAACAAAAGAAAATACTTCGTTATTCATGTTTTCCTTTCCTCTCTATTTTCTTTCCTTCCAACCAAACATACCATTAATGTCATATGACTAGTTAAAGAGTCATTTAATTTTTTTAAAAACCCACATGACTTTGTATATTTTAATCTTGATCATTTATGACAAGATCTAATAATCAATATTTATTCCTCTTACTCTCACATAAAAAAGAACCTCTCACTTGATACATACATATATATATATATATATATATATATATAAGATTTGCTAACGTACATTTACTTGACTTTTAGTTAGAGTAAGATAACAAGTTATAATTAAAGATTATCTTAAAATACATCAGCGGCGTAACTTGCTAACGTACTCCAACTAAAAAACAAGTGAGGATATGTTAACAAATACTTGTGGGATTTGCTAACGTACACTAACTTATTTTTCAATTAGAGTACATTAGCAAGTTATAACTTAAGATTATCTTAAAATACACTAATGGTGTAGCTTGTTAAGGTATTCAAACTAAAAAAATAAGTATGTGTATGTTAGCAAATTCTTATATATATATATATATGTAGTGAAGTGATCAAATGACACTGGTGTAACTTACATCAACTATTACACCATTCAATAACTTGATATAAAATGTGATTTTTATCGATCCAACCATTGAATTATAATTTTATATTACCAATATTGTTTGTGTAAAATTTTGTCAAAATTGAATAACAACAAGAAGGTAATCAAATGACTCATGATTTACTATATTTTGAAAAATATATGTTAAGTCCATTTTGATCTACATGAATAAGGTATCAAATAATTTTGGATTAATATAAAATTTTATACATATGATCTATGTTAAAGTAACTTTCAATTTAACGGTAGGTTTTGGAATAAAATTATTCAATTAAAAGTTATTAAATAGTGTAATAGTTGGTGTAAATTATACACATGTCATTTGATCCTTCCTCACATATATATATGGGTTAGGATCCGTTGACACCAGGTGTCAAAATTAGTCAAATTATACCTTTAATAACTTTTTGTAGAATGCAAATTTAATCAATCTAACCATTGAATTTGATGTTCTTATTAATTAGATTAAGTATACAAAATTTCATATAATTTCAAAATTATTTAGTAGTTCATCACATCACTTTATTTTAACATACAATAAAAAATTAAAATATATATAAATACTCAATGTTATATAACATATCTAGAAAAGTCTAAATGATGTGAAATTTGATATATATGAGCATGAAAATAATATCACATAATTTAACGGTTGAATTGATTAAATTTACATTATACAAAAAGTTATTAAATGTGTAATTTGAGTAACTTGATTAAATTTGATATATATATATATATATATATATATATATATATATATATATATATATGTATATATTTATTTATTTATTTATTTTTAAATTTTCCTCTCAATCATAAAAAACTAACATTCTAAACTTATGAAAATCACCTAACAAACGCCGCTCGATTCAACACCTGCTCCCCCAAATCGACAAACGCTGCTCTACCCCACCCTCTCATATTATTATATCTACCTCTAACACTTCCCCATAGCACTCCAATTCCAACTTTTCATTCCGCATACTTCTCTTTCTACCTCTTGCATGCGCAATACAATGCAGAGATAACATCTCCCTCTTCCTTCTCTGATTCGCTTTATTCCAAATAGCCATAGGTTCGTCGAATCACTCTTTCTTTCATTTCAAGCTATTCAGATCTACCGACATATTCACCGGAATCTTGCTTTCGTTCGTTTAATCTTCAAATTTCTTGGTTTCGCTTCTATGAATTGAACATTTTCCTTTTATCGTTATTTTTTTTGCTTTCTTTGCTCTTAGCATGCAACTTGGTTGTGTTTGCGTAACGTTTATGCTACTGGTGCAGTTTTGTTTCTGGCAGTATAGATCTGTGCCAGTGTTATTGATTTCGCGTTGAACGCGTCTTTTCTTCTGTTTTCAATCTGTTGATTTGTCGTGATTCCGCAATTCTTGGTAATGGTATGCGTTGGAGTCTTTGTTATTGAATTTCTGATCCGTTTTTTCTGGTTTTTTTAATTTTTCTACCTCATTCGTATTTGTTAAATCTATTAGATCTGGTCGTTCTCCTTAATAAGACGATGTTCTCGAGTTATGAGAGAGAAAGATACATTTGAATACATGTGTGTGTTTCCCCTTGAATTGTGCAAGCCTTCGACAGTTGTGCACGGAATCAATTTTTTTACCCCTCTCATAAGTCATAACAATGTCATGTATTAAGTAATTCAAACGCCTTTATATTTTTTGCTAAACCCTCCAAATTTTATCTGATTGAATGATTGGACAATGTTGTAAATTATTCCAGATTTGTTAGTATTCTGTATTTGATTTTGTGCCTAGTCTTTGCACAATCAAAATTGGTGAACCTGTGACTTGTTAGTTCATGTCATGTATTTTGCTATCTAACTGCATAGATATTGGCAATTGAGTGTTGCCACTACTGATCCTAGTTTGACAATGGGGGACGGTGTTTAATTCTTGTTTGGTTCATGTCCAGGTCAAAACTATCTGTGAACCTTTGCACCCTTTGACAACATGGCTCAACCGAAATATACTAGAATAGATAATAAACGATCGTCATCGAGTTACTGTTCAACTGTGACTATTGTCGTGTTTGTAGCTCTTTGTTTGTTTGGGATTTGGATGATGACATCGTCATCTGTAGTGCCTGTGCAAAATGTAGATGTGTCTCAGGACAATAAGAATGAGGTGAAAGAACAGGCAACTGACCCCTCTAATAACAATTCTCAGCAGTTTGAAGATAATCGGGGTGATCTGTCTGAGGATGCAACCAAAGGGGATGGTAGTGTCACCCCTGATAAAAACTCTGACGTGCCAGAAAAACAGGAAGAGAAATTGGACGAAAAGTATGAAGAGAATTCTTCTGAAGATACTAAAACAGAAAATAACGATTCAAATGTGAGCGAGAAGAAATCTGATTCTGATGAGAATGAGAAGAAGTCTGATTCTGATGTGAATGAGAAAAAATCTGATTCTGATGAGAACAAGAACAGATCTGATTCCAATGAGAATGAGAAGAGATCTGATTCGGACGAGAGTGAGAAGAAATCTGATTCTGATGAGAGCGAGAAGAAATCTGATGATGCAAGTAAAGCAACAGATAAGACCGAAGAAACGGTGGAACAAAGTGGTAACAAAGAGTCAGATGAAAACTCCAATGAGAAGAAAACAGATGACAATGCCAACAACCAGGGTTCAAATGAGGTATACCCTTCCGGGGCTCAGTCAGAGCTTCTGAATGAAAGTACTACTCAAAATGGTTCTTGGTCAACTCAGGCAGCAGAGTCAAAGAATGAAAATGAGTCTCAAGTATCCTCCAAGCAATCTACTGGCTACAATTGGAAACTATGCAATGTCACTGCTGGCCCTGATTACATCCCATGCCTCGACAACTTGAAAGCAATTAAGAATCTTCGAAGTACCAAACACTATGAACACAGAGAAAGGCACTGTCCTGAAGAACCTCCTACTTGCCTTGTCCCTCTTCCTGAAGGATACAAACGCCCAATTGAATGGCCCAAAAGCAGAGAGAAGGTAGACATCAACCCAAATGCTCGTCAATTATCATTCTTTGTTTAAAATTTTATTTTTTCATAAAATAATAAACTGTTTTTCTGCAGGTATGGTATTCTAATGTTCCACATACTAAGCTTGCTGAATATAAGGGGCACCAGAATTGGGTGAAAGTTACGGGCGAGTACCTTACTTTTCCTGGTGGTGGAACCCAATTCAAACGCGGTGCACTTCATTACATTGACACCATACAACAGGTAAAATATATACTCTATTCTTGTCAGGGTTGACTGTTAGTTGCTTTTACTGTTGTGTCCTTATATGTAAATCTGGATAAACTTTTGCTGCATGTTCCATAAATCCATATTGCATGTGCTATATTACCTTAGGGCACAAAAAGTATTAGATTTTCAAGATATTAAATGTTACCACTTTTTATTTAAAAATTTATATTTTAATTTCTTAACATATGCCCTAAAGGCAGACATTAGCAAAACCCAAAAAGCAAAAACTTTGATGGTAATTTCATCTTATTGATCTAACATTGGCATTTCTTAGGTGACTGGTATGAGATTAAATATTCTAACATTTTACAATTTACATTAATATGATATCCAGAGCGAAGAAAACTTCTGATACTATCTTGACATAAAATAATTATTGTAATTTTTTTTTTAATGTCTAACAATAGATAGAACTGTACACAAGATGATGTTAGTAGACTAACAAATAGCAAATGAGAGTTGAGATAGAGAAGTGGCAGCACTACTACTATGGGATGTGAGGTTCACTCCTTTGCCTATAGGAGAAAAATGCTACTGGCCGGAAAAAGGTTATATTTTTGTTATGTATAGCTAGGGAAAAATCAGGTAGGTATGAACTATATATATATGCTGCACTAGGAGACAACCAAAATTTAACAAATACATAGATATCAGCATTATTTGAACTTCTACAAATAAATTTCTTTAGCAATAAGAGAAGTTGGACATATTATTGACTAAGAAAATTTTATGCTTTCTGTGTGGGTATGTGATATGTTTTCTTCATGTGAGTATATTTACTTAATATAAGGAACTTTGATGCTGCAGTCTGTACCTGATATTGCTTGGGGAAAACGCTCACGCGTGATTTTAGATGTTGGATGTGGTGTTGCCAGCTTTGGTGGCTTTCTCTTCGAAAGAGATGTACTTACAATGTCATTGGCACCAAAAGATGAACATGAAGCTCAGGTACAATTTGCCCTTGAAAGAGGAATTCCTGCTATATCTGCTGTGATGGGCACGAAGAGGCTTCCCTTCCCTGGGAAAGTATTTGATTTAGTCCATTGTGCACGCTGTAGAGTTCCGTGGCATATAGAAGGTATTCAATGACCTAACCTTTATTGTGGTGATTAGATAAATTCTTGTTATGTATCATTTTAGTACTTCCCTTGCTTGGGCATTTAGATTTTAAAACAATTTCCGTATATATTGATAGAACACTGAAATTAGATATTCAGGCACACTAATTGAATAGAAAATTACAGCAGAGGCTGTCCCAGAGTTGTAACAACTCCTACAGAGAATAACTCTGTCCAAGAACTTCCAAAATATACTCTTCTGCTCACTCCTTTCCTACAGGGTATTTTTTATACGAATTTTACATAATAACTGCTCCTATAAAACCTAATAACTGTCTACCATCAGACCATACATAAAATAACTGCTCCTAAAATACATAACTAAACCTGATAAAGCAATACACATTTAATAATATGTAACTGCTCCTAATTTCTGCCAAGAACTGAGATAACTGCCCCTAGTCCCATCATTACTGCCTGCTGAAAAATCAGCCTTGTCCCCAAGGGTGAAAGTTGGAAACTGGTTCTTCCTCATTTTCTTTATCCAGTTCAATAGCAATTACTCCACCATCTTTATTTACGGCTTCATTATCTCCCAAAATTATCAATCTTAATTGTTTCTCTGCCATTGATGTAAGGGATGAAACTTTTCTCCACACCTAAAGCATAAACCCTTGCTTTTCCTTTCCATCAATTCTCGGCATGTTAAATGGCGCAGGCCTTTATTGCACTCTGCTGAATTTTTCTGTTCACCCTCTGTTCTTCTACCCGAGAACACCATAGATGATGAAGTTCCTTTATTTTGGCCAGATTGATTGATATTTGAGTTTGACCCAGGACTGAAATGATTTTGGCTTCCATGTAGTCGCCTTACTTGTTGTAATAATTGATCCTGCATCACCTTGTGGACCATGCAACCACTTTGATGACCTTGAAATACTGCTAGAAAATCCCATTTTTGCACGCCAACCTGCACTGCCTGTTTCGAACACAAGTGCATTTCTTTCTGCTTCTATATTGCGTGTATATTGCTTGGCTTGAATTCTTGTTTTGGGTTGAAAAGTCTGCACCCGATACTTAATTTCAGGTTGCAACCCACCCAAAAAAAAAAAAACCCAGATATTGTTCTTCGGGTAAATGATTAACTTGTGATGAGAGAAATTCAAAGGCTAATATAAACTCCTCCACCGATCCCTCTTGTTTCAACTCGACCAGTTCTTGAAAAGGATTTTCATACTATCACCCCCCAAACCATGTCACCATTTCCCGCTTCAACTTTTCCCATGTAAGTCCATCTTTTGTATCTCTCAATAGATTAAACCAATGGACAGTAGAACTGTCCATGCTTAACTTTGCTAATTTAATCTTCACATCTTCACTAATATTCTGAACTTCAAAGTAAGTTTCTGCCCTAGTGATCCACCCAATAGGTCATCTCCATTGAAAGATGGCAGTTCCACCTTCTTAACTGCCATACGGTACTCATCTATGTCTTGATTGGTTGAATATGACACTTTTCCCTCTTCTGTGTCTGATGAACTGCCTTTCTCCTCTTCTGCACACTTACCCGTTAATTTACTCATCTCCAACAAAATCTTCTCAAGATTTGCCAATTTCTTGTCCAAACTGACCCCTACTCAAGCCTCAATTCTGGCTTCCAGCCCTTCAATTTTTTTTTCCTATTCATCCAGCCTCTCTGTCACACACGTCATGATTTTTCTCTTCACTAGTCACAAGAATTTCCCCCTTTTGATCTGGCAGGTCAGATCAAATTGATGGAACACTGAAATTCAATATTTAGGCACACTAATTGAATAGAAAATTACAGCAAAGGCTGTCCCAGAGTTGTAACAACTCCTACAGAGAGAATAACTCTGTCCAAGAACTTCCAAAATACACTCTTCTGCCCACTCCTTTCCTACAGGGTATTTTTTATACGAATTTTACATAATAACTGCTCCTATAAAACCTAATAACTGTCTACCATCAGACCATACATAAAATAACTGTTCCTAAAATACATAACTAAACCTGATAAAGCAATACACACATTTAATAATATGTAACTGCTCCTAATTTCTGCCAATAACTGACATTACTGCCCCTAATCCCATCATATGTAGAGAGAGTACTTAATGTAAAATTCATATAAGTCCAACTGGATTTTATTTTGGACTTACTGCTTGTATAATAAGTGTAGGTGGCAAACTTCTTCTGGAGCTAAATAGAGTTTTGCGACCTGGTGGTTTCTTTGTATGGTCTGCTACTCCTATTTATCAGAAGCTTCCTGAAGATGTTGGAATATGGAATGGTAAATAATAATATACTATTGTCTGCCTCTATCAAGCATTTTAATGTGGCTTCATTAATTGTGACATTTATGAATTAATCTGCAGAAATGAAGGCACTAACAAAAGCAATGTGCTGGGAAGTTGTGTCCATCAGCAAGGATAAACTTAATGGAGTTGGTATTGCTGTGTACAAGAAGCCAACTTCTAATGAGTGTTATGAGAAACGTTCTAAGAATCAGCCTTCTATGTGTCCAGACTCTGATGATCCTAATGCAGCATGGTATTTCTTTATTAATTGAGACATTAGTAATTTTTTGAATTAAAAATATAAGCAGAAAAAAAAGGAGTATTTGACTAAGTTAATTGTTTATTCATCTTTGAGTGTAATATAAACAGTTGCAGATTTTGTTTATTCAATTTTTCCTCAAGGAACATACTGTGATTGTGTGAAGTAGCAAATAAACAACTACAAACCAAGCCTTGTATGGTCCTTTAGTTACAGTTGGATTCTGCTACAAATGAACAGTGTTTTGATTGTTTTCTTTCCAAAGTATCAGCTAAAGTTTCAATAGCATTAATATTATAGGACAGGACACTGATATTCTCACACTACCTTTTTCTTAAACTTCCCCTGTGCAATAATTGGATTGCTTTGCATTATTCAATCCCAAAAAGGTGTAATTTATGTGGCTGCTGTCTAATCTCTCTGGTGGCAGGAACATTCCATTACAAGCTTGCATGCACAAAGTGCCAGTGAATTCAACAGAACGTGGGTCACAATGGCCAGAGAAGTGGTCAGCAAGACTGACCAAAATACCGTACTGGTTGACAAATTCTGAAGTTGGAGTTTATGGAAAGCCTGCCCCTGAAGATTTTACTGCTGATTATGAGCACTGGAAACGTGTAGTGTCCAAGTCTTATCTTAATGGGATGGGAATTAATTGGTCCAATGTGCGGAATGTCATGGATATGAGATCAGTCTATGGAGGGTGAGCAAAATCTGTTGTTTCCCATGTTACTCTGAATTTTATTAACCTGCTATTATTGCCACTTTGACATCTTGTTTTTTGGGTTACAGGTTCGCTGCAGCCTTGAAGGACTTGAATATTTGGGTCATGAATGTGGTTTCAGTAAATTCCCCGGACACACTTCCTATTATTTATGAGCGAGGTCTCTTTGGTATGTATCATGATTGGTGTGAATCATTTAGCACCTATCCGAGGTCCTATGATCTACTTCATGCAGATCATCTATTTTCAAATATTAAGAGCAGGTGCTAACAACTATTTCATTTCTCATTCATCACCAGTAAAATCTTTATTATCAGATTAGAAATAATCTCTATATTTTTCTTATTTTTCTAATGTTCAACGTCATGCAGGTGTAATTTAAAAGCTGTAGTGGCTGAGGTTGATCGGATTCTTAGGCCTCAGGGAAAGCTTATTGTCCGGGACACTGTTGACGTCATTAACGAGCTTGAAAGTATGATGAAGTCCATGCAGTGGGAGGTTCGCATGACTTACTCTAAAGATAAGGTGGGCCTTTTATGTGTCCAGAAGTCCATGTGGCGGCCTACAGAATTGGAGACACTCGAGTATGCTAGTGGCCAGATTATTAGGTGATTTTTGGGTTTTGGCTGCTCAAAATTCTTTTGCAACTGTACTTCCGCCATTATTTATGTATCATTATAGTTAGGCATTTGTGTTCGTCTTTTTCTCTTTGGTAATTAATTTTGATCTCCTCTGTTTACGGGTTGGTGTCTTTTGCTCTAACATGGTGCCATAGTTAAGGAAATTTCATCATATTCTTTCAAATGTAGAGGCTTTTGGTAATTAATAGTTGAGATTCTAGAAAAGATATAGTGAGATGTTCACCAAAAGTTGGTGGTAATTATGTCATTGAATATATGGACAGGAGCAATATATTATTGATTCAAATATCAAATACTGGAGGTTGAAGGCTTACTAGTTCTCATGTCTTAAATATTTTTCATCTAAAAAAAATAAAATGGAGCATTGGGATTGGAATCCTTTTTTTTCTTTTAACCAAAAAAAAGGGGAGGGGTCGTGTTCATCTACTTTGAACTAAATTATCGTGCCCTATATATTAATCACTAGCACTAGAAAGGCTAGGGTTTAACTGGATTTCTTTTTCTCTTTAGTATGGTCAAGAGGTGTGATTGTACCAATTTTTGGTGTGTTTTCTGTCTTAATTATTCCGCTGCAACACTAGCAGTCTAATGCACTTATTGCCAGAGTTCATAGGTTTTTCTCCTCGTGTTGGGTGTGGATTGAATCCAGTTTTGAAAGATGGGTGAAACGGAAAGTCGGAGGGGCTGCCATTCCCTCTTTTCACCCTTATTTTTACAAAAACATAGCTAATTATTATTTTATCTCCACTTTTTTTTTTACTCTTCTTTCCACCAATTTTTCAACGTAACGGAAATACATTTTTGTTGTGTAATTTCAATATATAATGAAAATACGTTTTTGTTATATTATTATTTTTTAAAATAAAAATATTATGATATAATTTATCTTTTTTAACATTAAACATATTAATTATGATATAGATTACCATTTTTAATTGAAATCATATTAATTATAATACAATTTACCCTTTTTAATAGTAATCAAATTAATTATAATACAATTTTAAAAAATATACGATACAATTGCCATTTTTAATAATAATCAAAATAATTATGATGTAAATTATCTTTTTAATAGTAATTAAATTAATTATGATAACCTATATCGTGTATTTTGTTAAAAGTGTATTATAATTAATTTGATTACTATTAAAAAGAAAAATTTGTATCATAATTAATTCGATTATTATTAAAAATGGCAATTGTATCGTATATTTTTTAAAATTGTATTATAATTAATTTGATTACTATTAAAAAGGGTAAATTGTATTATAATTAATATGATTTCAATTAAAAATGGTAATCTATATCATAATTAATATTAAAAAGGATAAATTATATCATAATTGATATTTTAATTAATTTTTTCAAAAAAATAAATACAATAGAAATACATTTCTGTTGTACAAAATATATAACGGAAATGTGTTTATGTTATATTAAGGGGTGCTCTTGTTGTATATCGAAGGCGCACCCCCTTAACATAATGAAAATGTGTTTTTATTGTATATTTTGTACAATAAGAATGCATTTTTGTTAGGCGTATTTTTAAAAAGAAAAAATAACAAACAATATATAGGTAAAAAAAACAAAAAAAATTTGGGTGGAAATAGAAGGACTCAAGTAGGATAGTGGAACACGTTGTGGATTTTATTAATGGCCGTGCGGGAGAATAAAAGACTGAGGGACAGGGGCGGTCACCGTAGCGAGGAGTACTTCAAATCAAATGAAAGTTGCATTCATCTTTTTTCTATTCACTCATTTTTGTATTTTTTTTTCTTCAAAAATATCATTTCAAAAAATTAATTTCTAGAATGTATTTTTAGGGTTTGTTTGGGGTAGTTGCGAGTTTTTAGTTTTTAAATGCAATTTTCAAAACAAATCGTGTTTAGTTAAAATAAAGCTAAAATGATTTTTAACTCTATTTCAAAATATTTTTACACTTATTTCAAAACTAATAAAAAATGATTTGTGAATTTGGTTTTAAAAAAAGTGTACTCTCATTACATTTGACAATGACTCTTTTTGTCACTTCTACCATGACCATTATTGGCACCACCACCACTACCAACATTGCCACCCCTACCACCACCACCACAATCACTGACATCGCCACTGCCACCACCGACACCACTGACTCTACCACCATTTCTGTTGGCATCACCACCATTATTACAGTTACCACTGTTGCAACCACACAAACGTATATTTAAACTAATTTTAACAGGATATAAAATTTTAAAGTAAGTTTATTTTGAAACCAAAAATTAGAAAAAGAACTAAAACTAATTTTTAAAAACTAAAAATTGGTTGCAATTTTTGAAAACTTCAAAATTCATAACTAAAAATTATCTCATTTTAGAAATTAATTTTGAAAAGTATTAAAATTTTAACATTTTCGAAAACTCATTTTTGGAAGGAAAAAAAATCTCAACATGTTATAAGCTTCATACCGTGCTTCTGGAAATTAATCTCAACAGCCAACACGTTATTTGTCTCTTATACCGACATGCATGTTCTTCGTAATAGTAGTTTTCTTATCCTATCACAGTAGCTTTCATATTATTATAACAGCACGTTATTTTTTATTATTATTATAACATATTGTCTTTCTTCTCCTTAAATCAATGTTCCGAAAATTTATTTTCAGTTGTTAAAAGTGTGTTCTGAAAATAAGTTATCAAAAAATAAAAGAATTAAGTTTAAAAAATTAAATTTTGGAAGAATTTTTTTTTACATAGTTTCAGAAAGTTTTGAAATTTAATTTTTAGAATGATAAAATCAAATATGTATAAAATGTATTATTAGAACACAAAAGTTATTAAAAAACCGGGGGGGGGGGGGGGGGGGGGCGGCATAAAGAGAAAAAAAGGGGTTGCAAATACAATTCCCCAAATGAAACGATACACAGAGTTTTTACCTTTGGATTGGGCCTCCCTCTCTGGGAGGGGTACGGGCCCTGCTATTCTCACCCCAATTTTGTTATTTTCACCTCAACTTTGTTTGTTATTTTTTTCTTTCCAAAAATGCTCCTTAACAAAATCGTATTTTTATAGTGTGTTTGGATAAGATCGTTTCAAGATATACAACTTGACAAAATCTTGTCCAAATATACAATGAAAACATATTTCCGTTGTATATTTTAATAAGATTTTGTCTTGTATATCTCAACAAAAATCTTGTTAAGATATACAACGGAATCGCGATTTCATTATCTTGTCCAAATATACAACGAAAACATGTTTCCGTTAATAAAGAGGTGGTAGGAGTGAGAAGAAGAGAGAGAATAAAAGAAAAGTAAAGACAAAATAGTCTTTTTACTCTTTTTTGAAAAAGTTGAGGGTAAAAATAGTAAAAAAAAAAAGGTGAAAAAGTAAGGCTTGTAAGGTACTGCTATTCCTCCTCCTTCCCCCCCGCCCCCCCTTTTTCACCCCAACTTCTTTTTTTAAAAAGGATATAATTGCCCTCACCCTTTCCCCCTTCCCCCCACTTTTAAAAACTTCTCACCCCTTTCCTCTCCCCTCCATCCTGCCTCTCTGTTCACCTTTAATCTTTGTCTCTTTTACTCTTTCTACCTTTCTTGTCCTTTTCTCCTCTCCCCAGTCTTCACACATTGTCGCCGTTGTCTCATCGGACTTTGCATGCTACAATGCCCATATGCCGTCATTATCTTCTTTGCCCCACCCGGTGAGTGTTTTATTTTTTTTTCTTTGCCTTTAGATTCAACGAAATCGTGATTCCATTTTGTATAAGGGCTGGATACACAACGTATAACAAAAACGCGATTCTGTTGTTTATCCAAGCAAGATACATAACAGAATCGTGCTTTCGTTATCCATTGTATATCCAACCCTCATACAAAATGAAATCGTGATTCTGTTATGTATCCAATCAAGATACATAACAAAATCACAACTCCATTATGTATTGTGTAAATTTTAAATTATTTTTTATATTTTAATTATTTATTTGAATTAAATTATTTGTTTTTAATTAGTTTTTGTCTTTTAATTATTTATTAATTTTAACTAATTCTTAATTATAATATTTCTATATTATGTATAATTGCAAGTTAATAATTATGATTATATTTTATATTATTAATTATTATCTAATTGTTAAAACTTTATTATTGTTTTAGATTCATCATGGCACACACGAGGTTTGGAGCCTTTCGTCTTGGACGATGCCCTCCGCCGGACAATGTGCCAAGCACATTTAGGTGCCCACTGCCGACTGCATATGCATGTTAGGCTAGACAGGCTAGACGCATAGCAGTTAGGCAGCAACATCCAGATGAGGAGGTACATGTTGACGTATTTGAGCCAGAGGTTGAGGTACCTGAGGTAGAGGTAGCGTCATTGATCAAGATTACACATAGGAAATCAAGGGTCTTGATCGCATTGATTCAAACGCGTGTCTTGCCCACACGTCAATGAAGCATTAAAAGTCGTGCGTCAAAAAATAAAAATTTAAAAATATAAATAATTAATTTCAAAATACACAATGAAAACTCTTTTTTGTTGTGTACACAACAGAAAAGCGTTTCGTTGTGTATGGGGTGTGCCCTCTATACACAATGGAAACGCATTTCCGTTGTGTGCAACATATAACAGAATCTGTTGTGTATAGAGGGCACACCCCATACACAACAGATTTGTTGTGCACAATACACAACGAACATGCGTTTTTGCCAAGAGACATTTTCATAAAAAAATAATAATAAACAAAGCTTGAGATGAAAAGAACAAAAATTGGGTTGAAAATAGCAGGACCCTCTCTTGAGTACTGTTTTAATGGTAAGACGGACCTCTCCTATGTCTTAGCAAAGTCCAATACCTGCAAGAAAAAAAAAAGATTTTACCCTGCTCGCGCTTCAATGACGAGCTAGGTCGCTTTGAGTTGTGTTAAATCTGGTAAGGTATGTTTCGATACTTCAACTCGGATTGTTTCATACTAAAAAAAAAGTTCTATAGTTTAATAATGTACCAAAAAAAATAAAATAAGCTTAAAAGTCTATTACCAACAAAATTTTATTAGTTCGACTCACGCAATTTTTTAATAGTTTGAGTGGCCATCAAACTAAGTCCGTTTTCACAGTTGAGATTCAGCAACTTTATTAGTGACTTACATGATTTATGACGCGTCTCTAGGTGATTAAAAATTTCCCTCTAATTTACTATTGTGAACGACACTTGCTACATTGAATTCTCTGTCAACAATTTCACGATGATCAAATTGACAACAGTCTCTTATTTTTAAACACTTAACTTTGCAATGAGTTCTTTATTGTAATTTAACATATTAAAAGAATTACTGTTTTAATCAGTGATTTTTTAATTGTAATCTAAGCCCACTGTTTTTGGTTTTATAATATTTCTATTTATATGAAGATCGAAGTCAGGTTTGATAAGGTGAGAGTTTTGTTATATAAAATCATAAAAATAAAGTTTGTGCATATATTATGATGTATTGTAAAACAAAATAAAAATTATGAAGTATAATAATTTTTATATGCCATTCTAATTTGTATTGTTTGAATGTTGTTTTACCATCTTGTTGTAAAGAGTAGGACATAATATGCACGTTAGTGCACATTAGAATGATAAAAAAAGAAGAAACTAATTACTACTAAGTATACATGTTCGTTTCTTTTTCTCTAAAGTAGAATCTCCCTTCTAGTCAAGTGCAACACTCCTCTCTAGAATGAGTGATAGATACGTGTAAAAAGATGTTAGAAATTTTTATTTTTAAGTTTTGCTCTTATATTGATTTATTAAATAATATACATAATCGATTGAATGTTATCTTTAATGTATTTTGGAATATTTATAATGTGATCAATAGATATTAAACATATCACATGAGTGTACTTGAATGATGTAGTTTATAGGTGTATGAATCTATGATAGGTTGAATAATTACAACTTTTCATGAAAGAGTATGGTACATTTTAAAAGATATGAGTAAACAATTGTAACCCTATATGAAAAGGCAGGTCTTTTCTCTTTTTTTTCTATAAATATATGCCTTAGAATATATGATCATTTTAATGTGTATATTATGTTGTTTTATTATTCTATTTTTTAACATAATTCTACTTTTATCATTCTAATTAGACAGTGTAAAGAGTTTTTAGTTTTTACCCTATATAATTTAATTTGAATACATTGACAGTGTAGTATATATAACTTTAATTTTTACACATTGTCACTACAAATATTTTTACATTGTCAATCAATGAAAAATCATGCTAGATATAACTTTTAAGGTAGTTATTATACAAGTTAATAAACTTATACATAATAATCCATAATTGGGTGATAGTGTAAAAATCCTTCACCGGTACATTCTTGTTAAATTCATATGTGTACTTATGTAATTGAAATAGTTATTCATTTTTTTAATTTTTTTTGATAACCACCATAATTAGGATCTTTAGTTCTTCGGTGGAACCTCAAATTGTTCCTACAAGTTTTTATTCTTTGGGCCGGTTATGGACTAATCCTCTGTTATTCATTTTTATTCAATTGGAGAATTAATAATAAAAAATATTATCAGAGAATTCATTTCTTAATCCGCCAAAAAAAAAAAAAAACTACAACAGTGTTAATATGCGGAAGGGTGAACAAACGGAGTTTCAGTTGTCAATAATAGTGTTATCTAACGTCTAGAGCGAGTCCGGGGGATTTCACTGGTGAAAAATCAACCGCACCCATTTTTTTCTTTTTCGATTTTTACTTGTCCTAACCCTTCTTACGTGCCTATTTTTATGCCTCTCTTTCAGTTTATCTATACAACATGCAATATGCTTAATTAATATCCTAAAGGCTCATTCCCCTCCCCAAAAAGTCATGGAAGATGAGAGCCACGGCACTTTGCCAAATGGATTCAACACAGGAAGCCCCGAAAGTCCTTGCTTAAAGACAAGCACCCCCACCACACACAACAACAACAACAACAATCATAATAATAATAGCAACAAAGAACAGGACCGGTTTCTACCTATTGCCAATGTGGGAAGAATCATGAAAAAAGTGATTCCCCCCAACGGGAAAATCTCCAAGGATGCAAAAGAGACGGTCCAGGAATGTGTATCGGAGTTCATCAGTTTCGTGACTGGGGAAGCATCCGACAAATGCCAAAGGGAAAAGAGAAAGACCATCAATGGGGACGACGTCATATGGGCCATCACAACCTTAGGCTTTGACGATTATGTGGAACCGCTAAAATCCTACCTCCAGAAATTTAAAGAGATAGAAGGAGAAAAACTTAATAATATTCCAAAGCAACTACGTTCTGAACAAAGGCTACAACAACACCATAATCAAGACGAAAATAATCAACCATTCAATGGTGCATACACCTCAACAAACCTCGTTTCTCAGCCTCCCTATGTGGCCACTGATCAGAAGTTTTCACTACCCTTCTCCCCAAACTCAATTCAGAATCAGCTACGACAACAAGACCAGATTGATTCAGTGGGACACTGGTAAATAAGAATAAGACCAAGCTTTTATGTTTGGTTTCATTTTTCTATATATTGTAATTTTATATACATAATTATGCGTATCAAAATATAATGTAACGTTTAGAGTTTCATATTTTTCTTAATAAAATGAGCTTAGATTTTTTTTTTTTTCCGTTTCTTTCTTGGCGTAAAGCATTTGGATACAATTACATATCTGGTTGTGGTAAACCAGAAGCTGCTAGGCCGTTTGGGACCCAATTCTATGGTTATATAACTGACTCGCGGTTATACATCTTACAACAATTTAAGCACGTGTACGTTATGCTAATGTTCTCCTACGGTAGAAGTGCACGTCTTATAAGTGTGTACTAGTTGCAACATGAACTCAGATTTTCTGCTTCTCCGTCACGTTTTCTCTCATTCTTTTCTCAGATTCAAACTCCTCAAAATTTCACTATGTCTTTATGGGTCTCCTATAAATTTCAACAAATAACAAAGATTGTATTAAAAGAATTAAAGGCCCGCTTCATTTTCTTCTCACTTTTTTGTTTTAAAAACTGTTTTTTAAAACAATTTTTAAACAACTCAGCACAACAATTAATTTCTATCTAAAATCTAGGAAGTTTTAAAAATTATTTTCAAAACAAATGTTTTAAAAACTAAAAAATAGAAATAGTTGGGAGATATTTTCTTATCTTCTTTTTTGTTTTCAACCTCTCCCTCTATTCCACACTTTACTATCTGTCTTGCACCACCCTTCACCAATTGTCTGGGTAATCATGTTTAGTTACATTTTAAGAACTAAAAATATTTTTTGAAAATAGAAATTAAACACACTTATTATTTTAAAAATTAATTTTATATCATGTCATTAGTTGATTATTTCGAAAGCTTAATTATATTATTGGATTTATGTATGAATCATTCATATTTATCATTCAATACAGTGATGAGGTCGATATAAAAAATATATGGATACATATATAACGGAAAAATCAAAATTCATCATCATTTATATTATTTGTGTACACTACGTTTTATTGATCATCATAGTCCACATAATTTGATTTTAATGCATTTGTGCGACCCACTTGACTAGTGTACAAAAAATTATATATAGCTGATGATGAAGAAGAGGCTACTCTGCTGGTGACTCTTCACTATCATTGAAATTCCAAAGCAGGTTTAAGTTGGATGGGTTGGAGGAGCGAAGCCACGACACGAAATCAGGAAGCGTGTTAGCATCTGCCCTGCGATGTTTTTGCGTAAACTCAAACAACTGTGCCCATGTGGAATCAGGTATTTCCTTTGCTCTTCACTGTCAAATAGATTGTGTGGTGGCTAATTTCACTGTTTTGTCTCCTCTTGGGGTTCACAAAGAAAGTCAGAGACTTCCTCTCCCCATCTCTGTTTACCAACGCTACACTGTGCAGACAACTCTTGTATAGCCCATTTTACAATGCCCAAGACACACAACTAAACACACCATTATCCACTTCAGTTCCACTAAAATATAACCATGCACATTCATCATTATCATTTTCTCACTCTTGGACAGGTGCACTTTTTTTCAGGGCCTGTTTGGTTGGGTGGATGAGAAACATGAAAAGAGAAAAAAGTTTAAAATTTAAATTAAAGAGAATGTGAAAAAAAATAAAAATTAAATTTTTGTTTTTAAAAATTAACTTTTTCTTCTTTTTTTCTTTTACTTTTTTTTCAATCAAACAAAAAAAAAAACTTCATTATTCGTATTTTTTTTTCTTTTTCTTTTTTTTCCTTCTCACCAAACATACCGTGGAGATGTGCACTCTTCGACATGTGTACTTTGAACATATCTGTATATTTTTTAGTTTATTTTCCCTTCAATTGGTATAAATGTAGCTAGGCCTCATATTCATCATTTTCATTTATTTTTGTGACACATACATGTCACTATCGGTACTTGTCGTGTCGTGTTTCTGCCGTCGTTTAAAATTAGTACATAATTATCCACACGAATAACTTATGCTGTATTTGGTAAAAAAAAAAAAATAGTAATAAAAAGAGAATAGATAAGAATAGAGAATAAAAAAAATAGATGAACATAAATAAGTAAAAAATAGAGTAAAAATAAAGATATTTAGTTTAAGAAAATTAGTGATAAATAAAAAAGAGAGAAATAGATAAATAAATAAATAATTAAATTTTGATAGACTATTTTAAGCCAATAATTGAATGCTGTACATTGTAGTTTTGGATAATCAACTATTGAATTTGATAGTTGATTATGGTTTTTTTGTAGCAGTTTTAAACCGCCACATAATGTTAAAAATTGTCACAAAAAGCCAATTAGAGACGATTCCTAATCGTCACAAAATGTTAAAACCATAGCCACTCTATTCATTTCCACTCATTTCAGCACCCTTTTATTTCTCCACTTTCTTGTTTTCATTTCACCAAACAACCCCACTTTTATATTTCTTATCCATTTCTTTTCTCTCCCTTCCATTTCTCATTCATTTCAACTCCACCAAATAGATTGTTAGTGTGTGTATCAATAAGTTGTTTTAATTGTTTTATAAGACTATAAGAGTAATAGCTTTTTGATAAAACTTTGAAAAAAAAAGTACTTTATTTTTTGACATGCATGCTTATTTTTAAAGGAATTTTTGACACTCTTTATTTCTCTCTCGATCTCTTTTTTTGATATATATATATATATATCACTTATTACTTTTACATTTTTTTTATCTCTTTCGCTCTTGAGGTGTTTACTACTTACACGAAGTTTGTATGAATAATTTTTCTTTTAAAAGAAAGGTTTAATTACTTATTTAGTTCCTATACCTATATAATCTTTACCTTTTAGTCCTACACTTAGAAACTACTCGTTTTAGTTCCTATATGAACACTTTTAGTTATGTTTGGTTTGTGCTGTCAAATACCATTTAAAGCTGTTAATTGTGTGATGACGTAGTGCTGACCTAGCATTGACTTCATGGTGATGATGTGGCATTGATGTGTTTGCACTTTACGTTTTAGTCCCTATACTTACACTATTTTTATGTTTTGGTCCTTATACACAATCTTTGCCTTTTAGTCTCTATACAAGTAATTTTTTTTTATATATTTTAATCTCTGTCAACACCTCTCTCTCTCTTCTTCTTCCTCCCCTTCCCCTCTTCCTTGTATGTTTCCTTCTCTTCTTTTTCTTTATCAACACCCTCTTTTCCTTTTATTTTTTGGATTTTGTTTCTTTTAAATCCTCTTACATCAACTAATTCTCATTAACCTTAAATTATAGAGTCTCAAGGTTGTAGAGTTCAGACGTGCTTCTTGGACAAGATGAGATAACATGCGAGTAGCGATTTGTGTAAGCACTCCTTGCATAGTAGTGGTGACTTGCTACATTGTTTTTATCTTGTTGCACAAAATTCTTGGAGATATATGATGTGTTGAAGGACCAAATGCTTAGAGATATATGATGCATCAAACCCTTGCTACATCATTTTAATCTTGCTATGTCAAATGCTTGCGTATTCATACCACTGCTATACTGAGTAATTTTTTTATGTTTTAGTCCTTGCCATCAGTTGCCATGAAACTCTATTATCTCTAGGTTTTCTAACACTACCACAAAATAGAAATTGACAATGTAAAATCACCAAAATTTTTCTGGCAATTGTCAAACTAAAATGCTTCTACCATGCAGCACTGCTAGAGCCTAATATTTACTTATCATTTTGTCCCAACATCTATTACTAATAATATCATTCAATGGCTTATTAAGGGCTTTAAATTCAATCTTTTATTAATTGGGCACATTTGAGACTTTTTTATTCAAAAAACCCTAAAAAGAAATTAAAACTAAGATTGCCATCCTCCCCATTTTATTTCTCCAATTGTCCACTTTTTCTCCCATTGAGAAGTTGGGAATGGAAAATCGACTTCTCATGGGGTTTTATTTTTTATAAATGCGTTGAAAAGTTGGGATTGGCCAACCCGACTTCTCAACGTGATTGTTCAATTTTTTATATTTTAATTAAATCTAAATGTTTAATTAATTTAATTAATTAATTAAATTAAATTCCTAATTTAATTAGTTAATTAAGCTCAATTTAAAAAATAATTGTAATTAAAAATATTTGTTATACTTAATTTAAATGAATGTTACATAAATTGCAACAATAGAAAAAATTTAATAAATCAATGAATTTAATAAACGTGTTCATTATTTGTGTTAATTATACTTAATTAACACAAATGGTGAACAAATTCATTGTAATTTATTTAAATAATAATTACTTAAATTACAACAATAGAAATAAAATTATTGAGGTTGCCTTGAAGCTCCAACACAGTGAGGACATTTATTCTTAGAATGACCTTCTTTACAACACAATTCACATTTTTTTAGTTGCCCTTTTTCCCTAAGGTCCATTTTAGTACATATGCGAGTGGATTGTGGACAACGACGAGGATCTCTTCACATCTTTGGATTGTGGCACAATTGCAATCCATCATATTGTGGCCAATAATGTTTGTTTTGCACTAGGGTCAACATTTCGCTTTACACATTGAAGACACTTTGCAATGTGTACATTAGAGCCACATGATTTATAGTTATGGTGAGCATGTGCATAAGTAGCAATGACATGTGAACAAGGCATGAGTAATGCCTAAAATTTTCCACAGTCACACCATTGTGTATCCTGTAAGACCCTGAATGTCCCCATAGGTCGAATTGGTGAACATTGTGAGAGCTAGCCTTTGTCACCTTGTCATCCATGGCCTTTGTGAGAATGTTTGTATAAACACGATCGGATCTCATCATTGCATGCATTTACTTCCCCTCCTTACGACCAATTTAGCTAACCTATAGTAGGTTATTGTGACCAACAAAGTTATTGGCATATTTCTTGTCTTCTTCAATACTAAATTGATGGACTCTAAGAGATTGGTCGTCATGTGTCCCTAACGTTGGCCTTCATCAAATGCTTAAGTCCATTTTTCCTTTGGATGTGATCAAGCCAATTCGCGGCCACTGTACTTTCTTGACGAAGGTTGTTGTAATAAAAGTTGAATGCTAGTTCATGCAAGGCATATCCTGCAGAACTGGACACCATTATGAAATTTTGTTGTTGTTGTAATATTTAATTACATTTGTGAGTATTATTATTTGTGTTAACTAAGTGTAATTAACACAAATAATGAACAATTTTATTAAATTCTTTGAATTATTAATTGTTGGGTTAATTATTTTTTTGGTCCCTCATTTTTTGTCGATTTTCGTTTTTAGTCCCTCAAAAATATTTTGATCGGTCATAGTCCCTCATAAAATTTTGTTTGTGTTTTTAGTCCTTGCCGTTAACTTGAACTGTTAAGTGATGACGTGACTCCACATGAGCTGCCACGTGGACTACTAGGCTGACGTGACAACCACGTGGCAATTTTTTTTTAAAAAAATTGATAAAAAATATAAATTATGAAAATTGTTCCTCATTTTACACGATTTACATTTTTAGTCCCCCAAAAAATAGTTTGACCGGTTTTAGTCCCTCAAAATTTTGTCATTCATGTTTTTAGTCCCTCCCATTAACTTACATAATTAAACTTTAATAATTAATCAATTAATTATTATTTACACTCATACAAGTTTTTTCCTCAAAATTTATTTTAACCAATAATTTATTAATTAATTATAGCTCAAAAGCTTATCACAACACTTCTCTTACCTCTTCATCGCTAAGCTTCGATAATTCAAGGTATTCGTAATCTCTTATGAAAAGACTAGCAATCTAACCTCTTTGATTATCCTTTACAAGTAATCTTTTTTTTCTTTTTTTGCATTTTTGTTGTGAAATAATGTGTAAAATAATAATATGTGAAAATAATAATTGATTAATTATTAAAGTTTAACTGTGTAAGTTAATGGGAGGGACTAAAAACATGAATGACAAAATTTTGAGAGACTAAAACCGGTCAAACTATTTTTTGGGGGACTAAAAAGGTAAATCGTGTAAAATGAGGGACCATTTTCATAATTTATATTTTTTATCAATTTTTTTAAAAAAATTGCCACATGACTGCCACGTCAGCCTAGTAGTCCATGTGGCAGCCCATGTGGAACCACATCATCACTTAACGGTTCAAGTTAATGGCAGGGACTAAAAACATATACGGAAATTTTATGAGGGACTATGACCGGTCAAAATATTTTTGAGGGACTAAAAACGAAAATCGACAAAAAATGAGGGACTAAAAACATAATTAACCTTTAATTTTTTATTTTTGAAATTTATGAAACATTTATTTAAATTAATTACAACAAATATTATTAATTGCAATTATATTTTTTTAAATTGAGCTTAATTTTTTTATCAGTCAAAAACAAAATTGAGCTTAAGTAACACATTAAATTACGAAATTAATTAAACATTTAAATTTAATTGAAAGTAAAAAAATCAAAAAATTACGTTGAGAAATCGGGTTGGCCAATCGCAACTTCGCAATGCATTTTAAAGGGGGGGGGGGGGGGGGGGGGGGGGGGGGAGGAATAATGGCAATCTGGGATTTATATTTTTTAGGGTTTTTGAAATAAAAAAGTCCATATTTGTCTCATATGTGTTTCAAGGTTTAAATTTAGAAAATAATTATCTTGTTTTAACAAAAATATTTTCAAAAAAATAGCAAAAAAGTTATTTTTTTTTTCAAAAACAAACTAAAATACGCATGTTTATTTAAGAGCGTAATATCTCTACAAGTATTTAATAATATTTAGAATCTATTATAAGTTATCCTATTGAGTAATAATAATGTAATGCATCTATATCTATAGTATATAAATTTAAAAATCAATGAATGAAAAGTTTTGTCAAGTGTCTAGTCTAGGTTTTCTTATATACTATTGAGACATGCCAAATTTAAAAAGTTTTTACTATTCATTGTCTAATGAATTTCTCTTTATATCACTCTTCTCATACACATTTTCTTTTATAACATACTTATTAACATTATTATTTTATAAAATTATATAAAACAATTAAAAAGGGTATTTTTATAATAAAGCTACTTTATAATTAATTTAAATAATTTTCAATTAAATATAAAAATATTTTTTATTATTAAATATATTAATAATTATATATACTATATGGTTTTAATATTTATATAATATTAAAATAGTATACTCATTTAAAATTGTATGAATATTTATATCATATACAATTAATATAAAACTCATTTGTATAATCATTTTTACTACATAATACAAAATGTAAAATATTTTTAATAATTATAATAAATAAAAAAAATATTTATGTTATATCAATTTTCAAAAAATAAAGTAAATTTATTAAGCCTATCTATTGCTACAATTATACATATTACTATCAAGACTTTTTTAAGGTAAAAATGTTGAATTCTATTAAGGTGGTAAGTGTACTATTTATGAAAAAGTTACATAAGAAAACTTTTAAGGTGTGTTTGGTAGAAAAGAAATTGTTTCATACCCAAGAATCATGATTTCTAAGAATTACGAATCTTAAGAATCGTGATTCTTAGGAATGACGAAAATTTGTTTGGCTGGTCATAAATATTCTTGAAAATATTTATATTTGTTACTTGGGAATTAAAAATTTTTACTTTTAGTTTTAATAGAATTTTTTCAAAAATTTTAATTATATATCACACTTAATTAGTTAATAAAGATAACGTGATAGTTTTATAGTAGTAAAACTTTTATCTCAACTCGAAAAAGTTAGATTGTCACTTTCCCATGTGAACAATTTTGTGGGAAAGATAGGTATAAAATATTCCAGAGAAATAATGTTATTCTGGAAATGTTATTTTTTTAAATAATAAACCAAATTTGGAAATAAACGTTCCCAACTTTAGATTTTTGAGAAACAAAAAACTTTCTTTGTACCAAACTTCTCCTTAGGATGTGTTTAGTAGAAAAGAAATTTTTTCATGCCTAGAAATCTTAATTTATGATAATCATGAATATCGAGAATCATGATTCCTAAGAATGACTAAAATTTGTTTGGTTGATCATAAATATTCTTGAGAATATTTATATTTGTTATTTGGGAATTAAAAAATTTTACGTTTAATTTTACTAGAATGTTTCCAAAAAATTTAATTATTTATCATATTAAATGAGTTAATAATGGTAATGTAATATTTTTATCATAGTAAAACTTTTCTCCTAACTCATGAAAGTTAAATTTCTACCTTCTCCCATGAAAATAATTTCATGAGAAACATAGATAAAAAAAAGATTCACGGGAAACATTGTTTCCTGGGAATGTTATTTTTTAAATAATAAAACAAACATTTTCAACTTTAGGTTTTTGGCAAACTAAAAACTTTTCTTGTACCAAATGTCTCCTTAAAAAATTTGAAGTGTATATGTTGATTTTATGTGAAGAGTTTACTTTATTTTATTTTTTGTTGAAAAGGTTTTATTCAAATTGTCTCTATAATGAGATATTTATAAAACACTATTAGAACAGCATTCTATTAATTCAACTAATAATTTAATTTTTTAAGCATTAAAAAATTCAACAAATTTTTATACTTTTTCTTCAGTAATATTTTATTAGAGTCAAGCATTTCAAAAGCTTAATTATATTATTAATTGGATATATAAAATGAATCATTTTATATTTAACATGCATATATATAATAAGTGATGAGGTGAATAATAAAAAGAAAATGTATGGATACATGCATATATAACAGAAATCGATCAGAATTCATTATTCATATTATTTGTGTACACTAGGTTTTATTTATACATATAATAATGCATATAATTTGATTAAGGAAATTACTGAAATATCAATTTTCTTTGCTGGGCATAAAGAACAGGTAGAAAACAGGATATAGCTAGCATGACCTTAATCAATGTACTTTGTTTGTGTGACCTATCGCACCGATTGATCCAATTCAATTAAGGCTTAATTATACTTTTTGTCCTTATAATTTTATGATTTTACGAATTTTGTCTCTAAATTTTTTTCATGCATTTTGCTCCCATATTTTAAATTTCACAAATTTTATCCTTCCGTTAATTAAACTTCCATTCTGTTAGTTGATTGCTAATATGGCAACATTGATTGCTGACATGGCAGTATACATAGTGCTGACTTGAATTGATGGCATGGCGATGATGTAGCGTTAGCATGATGACATGTGATTAGGGTGCCAAAATGTGCAATATTTTGAAAGTATGTGCAATATTTTAAAAGTATGGGGACAAAATATGTAATATTTTGACAGTATAGGGGGTAAAATAAGAGAAAAATATAATAAATAATAAAAATGTTAGTATCTTGAACCATTCTAACCTACAAATAATACCTTTTCACAGACCAAACTATGTCATTGTCAATCGCAAATCACCATTTGACCTATTTTAACCAACCCTACCACTCAAAGTCATAAACACATACTCATTTATTATGCATAGAACCTGACCCTCTAAAAGGCTTTGGGTGTGCAAACTGTGATTAGTCATGTATTTAAAGTTGTTTAATTTAAATCTATTTTATTTTTAGGTATTAAATATTTTAATCTTTTTCTATTCATTTTAAGATTTCATTTGAATTTTTAGGTCTATTTCAAAAGCATTAATTCTAGAAAGACTTTATTAAAGCCAAAACCTTATTAAAATTTGTAGAAGTGATGAAACAATTCTTGTAGGTTCTTTAATAGTTTCTTCATTGTATTACAAACTCTTCATCTATTGTAGCTTTTGACTATAGAAGACAATATATTTCCTTTAATCTTTTATTATTATTTGTAAATTAGGTCTAATAGTCTTTTTCTTTTTAAACTTCCTAATTTTCTTTCAACGACTAGCAAATCTCGCAAAATAGAATTCCTTGAATCACAACAAATTTTGATGTCTTATTAACGATCAATTACAAATTTGTGGGACATAAAATGGATTAGTTTGAAGAAAGTATTCCATTTTTTTTAAAGAGGAAACCATGACGACTACATTTTGTTTGTAGGTTAAAATAGGTTCAGGAAGGTTCAAAGATAACAAATACCAACATTTTTATCATTTATTATTTTTCTTATGGTTTGCCCTCATACTTTCAAAATATTGCACTATTTTGCCTCCATACATTCAAAATATTGCACATTTTGTCCCTTAATCACATGTCATCATGTCAATGTCACATTATCGCATGTCATCAATTCATATTAGCATCATGTGTATTGTCACATCATTTATCAAAGTGCCACGTCAACAGTCAACATATTGCCACGTTAGTGATCTACTAACGAAATGGACATTCAATTAACGGAAGGACAAAATTTGCAAAAATTAAAAAATATGGAGACAAAATGTGTAAAAAAAATTAGAAGATGAAATTCGCAAAATCATGAAACTATGAGAGCAAAAGATACAATAAGCCTTCAATTAATTCCAAAGGGTGTTGAAGTTGGATGGTGGTGCTTCTTGACTGCGAAGCAGGACACGAACATTTTGGAAGCGTATCCGCACCACAAGAGAAATAAATTGGATGCTGAATGCTGATGAATTGAATCTTTAGTCAAGAGGACGGCATCACCAGAAATCAGAATAGCCTCTTCTTCAATCCCTCATTAGCTATATATAATTTTCTGTGTACACTAGTCAAGTGGATCGCACAAACTTAGTACATGGATTAAGATCATGCTAGCTATATCCTGTTTTTTACCCGATCTTTAATCTTTATGCACAGCAAAGAAACTAGGATATTTCAGTAATTTCCTTAATCAAATTGTATGCATTATTATTTGTATAAATAAAACCTAGTGTACACGAATAATGAATTCTGATTTCTGTTATTTTTTTTGGTATAGATTTCTGTTATATATGTATCCATTTACATTTTTTTTTAATTAGAGGAGTGCTAGCAATATTCTTTCTAACACTCTCTTTGAATACTTTCTCTATTATTGACTAGAAGGGTTAAATATATTTTTAGTCCTCCAAAAATTGACCCGTTTTGATTTTAGTTCTAAGAAAAAAATTTCTTGAATAAAGTCTCTCAAATATTAAAGTACCTTAGTTAGATCTCTGTACTAAACTCTGTTTAACTTTTCTGTTAAATGATAGCCACATCAGCATCACAATCACCATTAATTTGCTAATGTGGCCGTCCATGTCAACTGTTATGTCTAGGTTAGATTAGTAACATAGTTTTTGAATAAAATTATTACATGTTTAATCCTAAACCACAAATTTTTTTAATCCTAAAACAAAAGTAATTACAGATTTTTTGTTAAAAATTATCACTGGGACACTTCAAGTGACAAAATATTTTACTTGAAAGCTGATGTGACCATCATAATAACAGAAAAGTTAAGCAGAGTTTAGTCATAGAGATCTAATTAGAATATTTTTAATATTTGAGAGACTTTATTAAATGAATTTTTTTTTTGAAGACTAAACCAGAACAAGTCAATTTTGGGAAGACTAAAAACATATTTAACCTTCGTTGAAAATCACAAATTTTGATGGGTTTTACTTCTAAATCAGGAAAGAGACTAATTAAATGAGAAGTGGAACCCATCAAAATTGTGATTTTCAATAAATTTCAACCAATAATAGATAGAGTATTGAAAGAAAGTGTTAGAGAAAGTGTTGCTAGCATTCCTCTTTTTGTTATTCACCTCATCACTTATTATTTGCATGTTAAATATAAAATGATTCATTTTATATATCCAATTAATAATATAATTAATAATAGAATTATATTAATGAAATTTTTGCTTATCAAAAAAATTAATAATATAATTAAGCTTTTGAAATGCTTGACTCTAATAAAAATATTGCTTCAGAAAGAATAAAAAATATGTTCAAACTTTAATGCTTACAAAAAATAATTATTAGTTTAATTAATAGAATGTTGTTCTAATAGTGATTTATAAATATCTCAGACAATTTGAATAAAACCTTTTCTATAAACACTTATAGAAAAAATAGCTAACAAAATAAATTAAACTTTTCGTGTACAATCAACTTATGCACATCAAAATTTTTGAAAGTTTTCTTATTTAACTTTTTCATAAACAATACTTTTACTGACTAATAGAATTCAATATTTTTACCTTAAAAAGGTCTTAACAATAGGATTTTATAATTAAAAGAATAAATAATTTATGCATTGATATTATAAAGCATTTTTACACTATTATTAAGTCGATAACAAATTGTTATGTATATTATTGACTTTTATAATAATTATTTTAAAAATATACTTATTATGATTTTTAATTGGTTGATTATATAAAAAAATTTACATTAATAGTACATGAAAATTAAGCTCGTTAAAAAACTCTCAAGAGTTAGAATCTAATCCAAACTGGGGCATATTTTTAAAGATTAATTGAACAAATTCAATTATTAACTAATATCATGAAGGGAAATAAAAAAAAATCTTTTAATTGAATAGTTAATCGAAGAAAAAAATATTAATTTAATTTAATAAAAAAACTCATAAGATACATAGATCAGGTAACAAAGATTATATACAACTGTCTGGAAAAAAAAGAAGGTACAATAATCATTTCATTTTAAAATAAAAACTCAAATTTATGTTATATAAATAGGGGTGAAAGATAAGCTGAAACATTAGTCAAACAACTTAAACATATGATGAACATTCAGAGCCTAAGGTTCATTTAAAGGAGGAAATGTACAAATAAGATAGAAAAAGAACAATTAAAGTGTGGAATAAGGTTTGATATTTGAGGACAGTGCGAGACTGGCGTAAAGCATCCAAAACCTTCTGCCTTTATCATTGCTTTTATTTCTGCTTTAAGTACTCCCTTTTCCACCTCTTGCTCTGTCAACCTTTGTTCAGCTTCAATTGCTGCCTTACATCTTGCATTTTCGGACTCAACCTCTCTCAGTCTTTGTTCCTATTTCATTCTCCAATCTTGAAGCTCAATCAACTGGACCAAATAAAAGAGTTAGCATACTCATGCTTAAACCTTAATGCCTTTTCTCAAAATAAAAATTCAATGCCCATTTTATTAATTGGTTTCTCTTTTTTTGGCTCTTTATTTTAAATTTCAAGTGAAACCATTTCAAAGGGCGAAAAATTGAAAGATTGAGAGATCTCAAGATAACCTTCTCTTTTGAGACTCGCACTTCTCTGCAGGCTGCATGGTACAAATCCATTGTTTTCTTGAGCTTTAACTTGTTTCTCACGAGTTCACCTTCCATATCCTCCTGCACAATTGGAGATGATACATTACTAGCTAGCAATACAAAATTATGTGCACTATTTTAATTTGTATATATAAGGCGCATGATCATGTACAGAAGTCCTAACTTCTAAGTGCCTGTTGTTGTTTAGGGGGCAAGCAAAACTCCGTTAGGCCAAAACAATCAATTCTATTAGAATGATTTTGTTTGGCAACTCTTTTTATTTCTGAAATGAATTTGCTACAGGTAGAATAGATTTTGGGAGAAGTAAAAATTTCTAACTTTCCCATTAGATAAAAATGATTCTAAGTATGATACTCACAAATTAATTATACCATATAAAAGCAATTTTATTTTACCAACCAAATAAACTCAATTTTTCTCAAATCACTTTTAAAATATCATACCCAAACACATACAAAAACAATTTTATAAAAATCAATCCTACCAAACTTAAAATAAAAACCCCCAATTCCTGTGTATATAGCATTTCTTTACCACAATTCCTGTGTATATAACATTGAGTATTTATATATATATTTTAATATCATATTATACGTTAAAATAAATTAATGCGATGAACTACTAAATAATTTTAGAATTATATGAAATTTTGTATGCTTAATCTAATTAATAAGAACATCAAATTCAATAGTTAGATCAATTAAATTTGTATTCCACAAAAAATTATTGAATGTATAATTTGACTAATTTTGACATCTAGTATTAACAGATCCTAACTCATATATATATATTCCAAAATGCCTTATGTGTGTTGAGCATTCGAAGTCAAAAGTTTTGTACGGCAATACTTTTTATAAACAAATTGACTTACCCGGGAGAATGATGGGCTTTCATTGCATGAAAAATCCTTCGTAGTATCCATATTCTCATTTTTGGAACTCGAGAATAAGGACTCAAAGTTTTCATTATCCAAGTTCAAAATAACTGATGAGGATCCAATGTCCAGTCCAGATTCCAAACTTTCATAAAATGAGAAACAATTACTGTCTGTGCTTAGCCTTCCAGTGCTTAACCTGTAATAAGATATGACCAAAAAAAAAAAAAACCTGTAATAGGACAAAAAGCATCTCGTTTAAGCAAGTCATCTTTAATCTATCATTTGATTTTTAATTTTCCAATTTAGGATATCCTATCACCAAGTCAATTGGATGAGGGGACGAAAATAGTCCTTTACACAATAATTGTTTATTTTAAGATTGTGGTCTTAGTTAGCCTTAATTAATATGGTTAATTATGTATTTATTGTAGTCCATTTAGACATATATTGGTTTCTATTCGTTGTGCACATCCTCCTTTATAGCTTTAACTTAGGCAAAAGTTTAGTGGACACCAAATTCTATTCAACACCTAAAAAGAGAAAAATAGAGAAACGTAGGTATAATAGATGATATAAACATATAAAGAGAGAGATATAAAAAAAATAATAAGTATTAATGAAGTATTTAATATATAGACGTGTATACATATCATTGATTAACTTATACGAATATACTTACATGTCAGGATCTGCATGATGGTCGACATTTTGATCATGGATAGGCTGAGTTCTTTCAACTGCATGGTTAACTTGTGTTGAACGAGCGGCATGCCGCATAGCATTGACTTTCCCCTTGGATATAATATAAACATTACAGAAATTTGATGCCCATTTCAGTTCACTGCTTGAAACATCTGAATTCTTGAATATCCTGTAGAGATATAAGAAAAGTCAATGTGTCAGATATACTAATTATACATTATGATGCACGGATGCTTTAAAAATAGTGATGTATTCTTATTGTACCCCTTATCGAATATTAATAACTGTATTTTATTTTTTTAAAACTTATCATATATTTCTTTGTATTGTACTAGTATGTGGACCGGTGCGAGAAATTAGCATTCGGTTATTATTTTGATTTATATGCAATATTAAATATTTGTAAGATAAATATAACATTTATTAATATGTAAATTTTTAAATATATTTATTTTAATACTTATTATAAAAAAAGGTAGGATCATAAGTTTTAATATTATTAGTGAAATTAAGTACAATGATACTTATTTTAATGTTAATATTGTAGTGATATTTGTATTTTTAATATATATGTATATATGTATATATAAATAGATAGTTTAGATGATAATTCTTAAATGTGAATAATGTATAAAATATTAATATGATTTTTATAAATATGATTTGATATTATGTGAACTAAATTGCTATTAGGGATGACAATGCAGCAGGATGGGTACAGGTAATAACCTCTCATCATTGTCCTTGTTAAATGAAAGTACATCTCATGTTTGTCTCATACCTGCATGAATATCTATTGAGCGGGTATTAATGAATTTTATAAATATCCATAGGTATTCACGGGTATCTGTGGATAATTATGAAAATATAAAATTAAAAAAAGAAAAACAAAATAAAATAAAAAACAAACAATATTAAAACATATATTTATACTAAAAATAAATTGGATCAACTTAATTTATATATAATTAAAGTTATATAAGTAATTCCAAACTGCAGATACAAGTAGGCTCAAGTACTTTATTACCTGCCCTTGTCTCATTAATAAATAGATAGAGAAAAATTCATTTATTTTACCAATAGGTACCCCTATTAAGGTATCCATTTTCAATCTATAGCATATTTGACCCACAAGTATGATTTTTGTTTTTGGTCATCCCTAATCGCTATACTTTCAACCCAAATTAAAAGATGGATGTGGCAAAAATAAAATCTAAGAGATCACAAAGGGTTTTATAGTTTTTTTTTTTTTGTATCTTTGTTTGAAATTAAAAGAGGATTCCATTGCTTCCATTGAAAAAGGAAAAAAAAAAAAGCATTTCAATATGAAAGATTTGACAACTAAATGAAATTAATTAAACACTTTTGACTATAATTATGACCATTGAGTTTTTGTATGAAAGATAAGTGACAATTGCAAAAAAGATGGAAAAAAAAAATCCAAGATATTAAAAAAATAAACACAACACTCCAATTGAAAAAAAAGGAAAATTAGAGTAAAACTCATGTTAATGTTTTTGATCATGTTAAACATTGTCAAATATTTCTCGATACATAATGTTTTTGGTTGATGTACATACTCTTTAATCATCATCAAATATCAAAATTTTGATACCTTTTATTGATTTGAATCTAAATGATGTAATGCTCAATTGATCGTGGGTGAAAAATTACCTTAATTTATTTATTTTAGAATATATATTGATCATAATTACCTTAACTAATATATTATGCAATTTAAATATATATATATATATATATAATTACAGATAATTACCTTAATTATATGTAGATCATAATTCCATTAATTACCTATGTTAACCCGAATTAAAATATATATAGGTTATAGAAAAAAAAAAGCAACAACATTTCGGTAGGAAAAAAAAAAATGTGACCTTGCAACTTGAGAAAAAATGGATGTGATGTTGTTAACTTGAACTTTATATTTTTCATTGACATTTTGAAATATAACATCTAACACATGCAATATATATAATACACTAATTATTTTAATAATTCCAATATATATATATATATATATATATATATATAAAATAATTAAATTTTATATAATAATTAAAATACACACACACACACACACACACACATATACCCTAACTTAAAATAATCTTTAATACCTTAATTAAAACTTATATATATTAATCATAAACTTTAATAATTCAATTAAGAATATGTATTGGTTGTAATTTCCTTAATTAATATAATTATGTGATTTTATCAATAAAAAATAAAAAAGTTCACATTAAGAAAAATGAATTATATATAATTAAATATTTATTTTAATTATATATAATTCATAATTATTTTAAATACTTTAATTATGTAATTCAAATATATATAATTATTTCAAGTAATTAGTTTAATTGTATATAATTGATAACTACATTAATTACTTCAAATATACAATTTTAAAAAAAATCTAATTACCTTTGTTTAAAACTACTTTTATTACCATAATTAAAATAACTATATAATTTTGTCAATAAAAATATAATTTTTTAGCAACATTTACAATTACATTCAATGAAAAGTAAATTATAATAATAACTTCATGTAATTACCTTAATCTTTTATTTTTTAAATTGATCTAATTATTACTACATCTTTTTAATTCAAATATATATAATAACTATAGGTAACTATCTTAATTATACAAAATTAATAATTACATTAATTACTTTAATTATACAATTTTAAAAAAATCTAATTACTTTTGTTTAAAATAATTTTTATTACCAAAATTAAAATATATATTGATCATACTTATATTAATTATTTCAAATCACAATATTTGTGTGTGTGAACCGTAATTTCCATAATTAATACAATTATATGTTTTTATACATAAAAATTGAAATTTTAACAATATTTAATAATTACAGTCAATAAAGATTAAATTATATATAATAATTACATGTAATGACCTTAAAATTTTATTTGTTTTAATTAAAACAAAAAATTTCAATTCAAATATATATAATAATTTTTGATAATTACCTTAATTGTATATAATTATTAATTACATTAATTACTTTAATTATACAATTTGAAAAAATCTAATTACCTTTGTTAAAAACAATTTTTATTATCATAATTAAAATATATATCATCATAATTATCTTAATTAATTCAAATCACAAAATATAACAGTCATAATTATCATACTTAATATAATTATATATAATAATTATATAGTACAGGTTTGAATATGTTTTAAGTCCATGCAAATATGGCTCTGTCTAGTTTTAGTTCTTGCAAATTTTTTTGTTAGTTTTAGATCTCTAACATTTTTACAGTGTTCTTTTTTAGTCTTTACCATTAGATTATTATATATACAATTTAGTGCTGATATAACTAACAAAATAAAGAATATTAATTAAGATAATGAAGAATATTTTAAATTAAGATAATTATATTATTTTTAGGCATATAATTCAATGAATTAATGTGTTTATTATTTTATATAAATAAGGTAATTAGATATAATTTACATTATAATTTGTTTATAATTTTTAATATATTATAAACAGTAATTTTTGTTACTTTTAATATTGCTCTTATTTTCAATTCACCAATTTACTTTTAACATTGTACTTTTTGAAAAAATATATAATTTATCTAAACATTTATAATTTGGTTTTAATATATTACTTTTACCATCAGAGACAAAATCACTACTTGTGAGATATTAAAAAAATAAATTATATTACAATCAGTCAAAATTAATAAATTAAAATGTAAAAATATCATCAAAGTAATATATTAAAAGTAAATTATATATTTTTAAAAAAATTACAATGTTAAAAATAAATTAGTGAATTAAAAAGTAAGAATAATATTAAAAGCAATAAAAATCACTATTCATCACATACTGATGGTATAAATGCTTAATGGTAGAATTAACACTTGACTATTTAAAATTCAAAATTCATACTTCCCAGAGATTTTATTTAAAAATTAAGAATGGTGTATTAATGAGCAAACCTTTTTCATATGATAGTTAGACATGCAAACTTTAACCATTAAACCTAATCTTAACTATTTGGGTATGATTTTATAGCTCATCCGATATGAATAATTGTTACTATTGGATGTTAAAATTATTAAATATAATATATTAATCTTTAATAAACAATTTATATTTCATTCCATTAATTCTTCAAGATATTTTACATTAATTTAAGAATATGTAATATTATCTCTTGTATGTTTATTATCGCCCATCTTTAATTGACTTTTATTATTTCAAGTATTAAGCGAATAAAATTATCTATTTTATTTAAAAAATAATTACAATACAACTAATATATAAATCAAATTATTAATAGATTTAAATTGGGAATATAGATATAATGATTTATATTTAATTATTATAACAATGAATTAAAAAAACTATTAAAAACACAAAAAATTTGGAGTCTAAATTTAAATATACATGGAAAAGATAGAAACAAACACATGAATTAATTCTAATATTTTTTGTTGCTACATTAAGAAATAAAAGAAACAAAGAAAGCACTAAGGAACTAAAATAGAATCTCGTAACACATATTCAAGTACTTCCAATGGGGGAACAACCCAAGTACGATCCAAAAACTCTGTCGTTGTCCGCAGTACAGCCAAATTATGCGCAACAGAATTAGCATCTCGAGAAACATGAACAAAAGACACATTCCAACACCTAAGCATGATAGAACGTATATCTCGCAAGTGACCAACATACACATGCAAATGAATAGTCTTTTCCTGCCACAAGGAAATAGTGTTAACTAGATCAAGACAATCACACTCACAAATAAGTTATGTATATCCCAAATCCCACACTTTGCAAAGACCCTCCTTCAAGGCAAGAATTTCTGCTTGTAAAGCATCACTTGGACCTGTAGAGGAAGAAAATCCAAACATCCAATTACCAGTGGAACCCCAAACAACACCGCCAATACCCATCCTATTCTCATATGGCAACCAACTACCATCAACATTAAGCTTCAAAAAATCACCCACAGGCGAAGACCAAAGATTAGGTGCAACATGCAAGGAGAGCATAAGATTATCCACACCAAACTTGGCAAACTCCACCTCACAAATACGAATCATTCAACACACATAATGAACACTTCAAGAATCATCCAAAAAAATCATATTATTACGTCACTTCTAAAACCACCAAAGAGCAGCCAAGGTAAAATGAATTGAAGAATGAGATAGTAAACCTGTAATCCAGATGAAGACATTAGAGCAATGGAAGAACTGTGGGACATGGAACCCCATTCTAAGCCAAATACCATGGAATGAGGACAATCCCGAAGCACATGAAGGATATCCTTATAGGAATAAGCACATCTACTGCAAGCAGCAGTCTCTGCTACATGACATTGGTACCTCTTCCTGTTTGTAGGTAAAGCCATGTTCAGAACTTGCCAAAGAAAGAATCTAACCTTTTCCGGGGCTGGAACACGCCAAATTTTCTTCCATATTGGATGGATTACAGGAGAACAAATTAGCAGCCAATTATAAGCAGAAGAGGCCGTATAAATACCAGTGGGATTGGGCAACCAAACAAGCACATCTATGCTTGTAGGTTGAGAAGGAATCCTTATAGAATGAATAACATTAACAATATGAGGAGGCAAAGATATGTATAATCTAGAAAGATCCCAAACTCCATTGTGCCACAAGTCACAAACCAGTAGGTGGGAATCATGAACATGAACATATGGCACCATATGGCAGAGTTGGCCCAAACCAAGCCAGTTAGAGAACCAAAAAGAAGAATCTCCAGCTCCCAACCATGGGCCAAAACTACAACGAAGCATTGATAAAGCCTTTAAAATACTTTGCCAAACATACGAAGCACCATGGATAAAGTTGGCCTCCAGGGTAGATTTAGATCCCAAATATTTAGCTGTTAAGACTTGCACCTACAACTTATCATAAGAGTGCAATAAATCCCAAATGAGCTTCCCTAATAGAGAAACATTAACAGCTCTTGAATCTTGTATGCCAAGCCCACCAAAAAGCTTAGGCTTGGTCATAGTACTCCAACTCACCAAATGCTAACCATAAGAAGAATTATTTGTAAACCAAAGCATAGCTCAGCACAACTGATCAATTTTCATACAAACTCCAGTAGGAAACCAAAAGGGTTGCATTGTATAAATAGGAATAGACGCCAACACTGACTTCGTAAGGCAAAGCTTACTTGCTTTATTAAGGAGCTTGGACTTGCATGAGATCAAACGAGATTGGATCTTGTCCACAACATGATTAAAAGCCTCTTTTGTCACCCTTCTAGTCAGCATGTGATGGCCCAAATATTTACTAATATTCATAGCATGCCTGATGCCCAGAATATTAGATAGAGAAAGAATTCTTGTGGCATCCACTCTCCTAAAGCAAACAAATCTAGATTTATCAAGATTCACCCACCTTCAGACTAGATGCCTTGTAGAAATTTTCCAAAGTGAGGGAAACAACCTCCATTTGCTGCTCAGTAGCCCTGCAAAACAACAAAACGTCATCTACAAAAAAGAGGTGAGAAAGTTGAGGACCACCCCAGGAAAGGGATAGTGGTTGCCGTATATTATTCCTCATAAGCTGATCAATGTGAAGAGCTAGCTTCTCCATGCATAGAACAAATAAATAAGGAGAAAGAGGATCCCCTTTATGCAAACCCCGTGTAAGGGTAAAGCTCTCAAGTTTAGACCCATTCAACAAAATAGAAAGATGCGACCCTCGCACACCCCATATAATGAGGCGAACAATTCGGTTAGGGAATCCAAATTGTAAAAGTGTAGCCTAAAGGAAATTCCAATTGACTCAATCATAAGCTTTTTCAAGATAATAGCAGCCAGTCCTTCTTTCCTCCGAGTCCTATGAATATGATGCAAAACTTCTTGAGCAAGGATAGCATTGTCCATTGTGCCCCTATTAGGTATAAAACTTCCTTGGAAAGGACCAATGAGACTATCCAAGAAAGGTTGAAGTCTATTGACCAAGACCTTGGTAATAAACTTGTAGGCCACACTACATAAACTAATAGGCCAAAAATCCTTCAGACTAGATAGATGATCAACTTTAGGAATCAACACAAGAAGCGTGTCCAATAATCTATCATCACCAAGGCCATCCCAAAAAGCTTTTAAAAGACTCTTTTAGTATAAAAATGTTTTGTAGATTTTAAAAAATTATGTAGGAATGTAATGACTTATAATTTTTTTTTTAAAAGACTTTTACAATCAAGATTTTGTAGTTTGGATTTTAATAGATTTATATCATAAGAATTTATAAGATTTGAAAGGACTTTATAGATTTATAAGATTTGAAAAGACTTCATGAATTTTTAGAAAACATTCAAAACTTTTTTATATTATTAAAAAGTCTTAATTGAATACCACAAGACTTTTTTATCACAAAAAATTCTTTTAAAATCCTTTAAAATCTCAATCCAATACACTCCCTTATTAAAATAAGTAATATTCACTTCAGAGAAATCATATTGAAACGGACTGGTAAAACAACACATTATAGCATTCCAAATATTTGTACTAAAAAAATCCGATACATTAACCGCATTTATAATTAGATAATTAACTTTAAATCCCTTTAGTCGTTTGAAATGAAATAACATGTTTGGTTAAAGATTCCAATCATTGGTTACTTCATGAGATACATACTCTTTTTAAGCAAGGTATCAAATTCAAACTTTGTGTATGAAAAAAAAAACTCATTAGAGAAGTTAACCTCACTAAACTATAAATATTCCAACTTAAATATAAATATAGGATTGTTTTCTTTAAAGAAAATATTTGTTGTCTTAGACGAAAAATGTTTAGTCAAGGATTATGTAAATTTGATTTTTTTTTTAGCGATTTTTATTTAATATTTTTAATTTTGAACGAGAAATTTTTAAGTGAAAAAATCATTTAAACACTTGTAAGTAGTGGTAACGTAAGCATTGTTTGATTCGAGAAAATATTTTTTTATTTTTATTTTTATTTTCATTTTTAATCACAAAAATATTTTTTTAATTTTTTATATAAATCTTTAAAAATAGAAAATAAAATAAAAATAAGATGATATTTTTGTAGCATGTAACATTTCTTATCTTTCATTAATAAAACTCATATCTTCGTTAAGGTTCACATAAGTTATAGATTTGAACATTTTTATTGTTTAGTTATTTATAATGATTATCATAAATTATTCCTAATTTATATTAGGCTCATAGGATAATATATTCTTCCTTTATGTAAGTTATATATTTAAAAGAAAAAATAGCAAAATAATACGAGTTTTAAAAAGTAAGTATCATTGAGTTTGAAAGTGCTGGTGCTGGAAAGGCAAACAAATTCAAAAGGCATAAAAGCTTTGATTCAATAATTCACATAGATAATGCACCTTTTTCCAAGACTCGATCATTTTCAAACAACAGTACAAAACACATTTAACAAAAGAGTAAAGTTCAAGTGCACGCATCAAAAAGGCCACCAAGTCCAACCAAAATTAATAAGGTTAAATTATGCTTTGTCGGAAATTTTATCCTTTTTTTATCCAAAAAAAAAACTTATCCTTTTCTAATTAAAATTAAATCTTTTAACTTTTTTTCGATTAATTCCTTTAAATAGAGTCTAATTAAAAATACTAAGTTTTAAAATAAATCAGATGAAAATTTAATATTTTAAACCTATTTTTTTATGCATATTTTAAACCTATTTTTAAGCAATTAAAGAATTATTATTTAATTAATAAGTTAAAAATTAACATGTTCAACTTAAATTAAAACTAAATAAATGATAAAAACTTAAGAAATAATATTTGAAAATATTTTAAGATATTCGTTAGACACTTAATTAACATTATATTTCTAGTTTTATTTTTGATCATATTTTATAAAATTAATTAATAATATATTTGCTTAAAATTTAGAAATAAAATATAAAAAAGGTCTATATACTAACATTATTATCTAACCACAAATTATCTCATTTTGGTTCTTGAAAATGTAACGCATTGTCATATTATTTCTTAAAACTAAAGAAACTTTAAATAAATTTATGAAATTTTCAGTTATTTCATTTAAGTCTTTAAACTTAATCATTTATTATCATTTTGATCCCTAAACATATGTTAATATTACTATTTAAATCACACATTTTTTTAAATTTTGTAATTGACAGATTGCACTTTCATAAAGAATTTTCTTAATTTCAAGTACTAATGTGACAATGTTATATACTTTCAGAAATTTAGTCTTATCATATATTTTAAATTTGTTAATTCTTATATTAATTAACTTGCAAGTCATGCGTATCATAATTTTTAATTAGTTAACCATATAAAAGTTTTTAAGTACATAAAGATTAAAGTCATAAAATAATGAAAGTATGGTCATTATGGTCAAAATAGCATCAAGAAGAAGCAGCAGCAGCTGAAGCTCTTCAATCACTTCGAATTCACTAAATTCAGATTGTTTTGTATCTTATCTCTTTCTCTCTCCTATTTTTTTCAGGTCACGCAACTCTCTCTCTCTATAACGGTTTTGAATTTGGGATGCGATTACAGAATTCTCAATCCTGTTATGGTTTTTGAATAAATTGAAATTCATTTGTTACTGTGTTGGAATCTAATGTTAGAGTTAGACACCAAATATCATTTTAGTTTCTGGCAAATAATGTTTGGCAGCATGTGTTATCGCTATTGACTTGTTTATGGACTTCTCTGAAGTTTGATGGTTTTTCTGCTTTTCTCTATGATCTGTCGCTTGTGGAACCTAGCTTTAGGAGATAATTAGAAGGGAGTTATGCTAGAATCATTTCAGAAAGCTGGCTGTGGCAAACGAAATGTTATTCCCGGAAATATGTTTACACTTTACATAAGCTACTGCGAAATATGCTAAACCATGGTGGTTTTACAATTTACTGTGAATTGTTATCGCTTCTTCTGTTGTGGTTCTCATGTTAATTCGTTTTAACTTCAGTCCTATCTTTTTATTCACCAATAAAAAAAAAGTTTCAGTCCTATCTTTTTAGGGACTTTAATTATGGGAAATGGAGAGTCAGCACATGATTCTCATGATGATATTTTCCGGCAACAACCCCCTTCCTGTGATGGAAGTTCAGCGAATACTAGCTATCAACATCATGCATCCTCTTCACACGCTGGGAGTTCAGTGAATACCAGACATCAACATAAGCAGCGACCCACATATATAGCTGACAATTTTAGTTCATTGGATCAGGTTTTTGCTGCTACTTTTGCTCATTGATTTAGGGAGAATAGACATTATTAATCTTAGCATTCCAAGGAAAATTTCTTTCTAGTACACTAGAGGAGGAATCCACAATCAGGTGTATAGAAAAATATGAGTTAATTTGATTATATGATTGCATGACAGTTTGTATAAGATGTTTGTTGATCAGTTGAACTCCACTATGTATTAGTAAATTTCTTGAGGGTTTTTTAATTAAGTCTAGATTATCTATTTATGGATACACTAATAGTCATTGAATATGTTACAACTTACAAATATAAATTATACCTGCTTTAGTTTCAGAAGAAATATGAAGGAACACTGTTCCATTTGAAAAAGTTGGCATGGCCTGCACCCACACTTATAAAAGAAGAAAACAAATTAACTAACTAAATGGAATTTATTAGTTTTGAAAATTGTTTATTGGGGCCAACATTTCTCATAGCAGAAACGATGTACCTCTCCTTGCTGAACTGGATTCACTGTTTTGTTCGGATGTTTTAAAATACTTAGCTTTAGCACATTATATTTCAGGTTGTTTCTGCTTTGAGAGAAGCTGGTCTGGAATCTTCAAATCTAATAATTGGAATTGACTTCACCAAAAGCAATGAGTGGACAGGTTATTTCTTTTGAATATAAAATAAATAAGTATGGAGAATGCAGAAAAGTCACACCTTGATAATTGTAGGCAAGCACTCCTTCAACCGCAAAAGCCTTCATTCTATTGGAAACACTCCAAATCCATATGAGCAAGCAATCTCTATAATTGGCCGTACTCTCTCTTCATTTGACGAAGACAATCTGATACCATGTTTTGGATTTGGTGATGGTGAGAAGCTGTTTCTGATTTACTTTTCAAAGAAATGTTGTTTGTTTATTCTTCTATTGATTTCATTCATATACTTCTGTAGCATCTACACATGATCAGAATGTGTTCAGCTTTTATCCTGATGATTGCTATTGTCATGGTTTTGAGGAAGTACTTGCACGCTACCGAGAGATTGTGCCTCACTTAAAATTGGCAGGTTTAATATTCTCATCCTTGCTGGCTAGATTTTATAAATTTATTACAAGTTTATATCTCAAATAGATTTTACGACTTAGGAGAATAACCCCACTATAATAATTGTCTAGAAATACTTGTATGATGACGATTGCAAGCCTCAATTGTAAGCAAAATTATATGATGTTTAGATGAAATTAGAACACAGATAAATACTTGTTGAAGACATGATGATTGATGCAAGGAATTGATGTGCTGATCCAATCACCTGCAAAACTTGTGAAAGCCTAGGGCTTCTTATGCAGTTTGTACTCCCTAGTAACAACTCTCAATGGGGCAAGTTTACATGTGGTACAATTAGAAGAGGACATAAAGAGAATCACAATTTTTATTGCCCAACAAACCAGATTTTAGCAAAGTGCTAAATACATGTGAGTTTGGGTGGCCTAGATGATTATGCCACACTTGGTTTTCATGTCTGACATTAGTACATGCAAGAAAAAGCAAAGAAAAGGATAGACAACTTGTGGAAGGAAAAATGTATAGAAGAAATAATCGTTCCACTTTAGGCCCCTTCTCTATTATTTTCTCGAACACTTGATCCTGCATAACACAACCATCATGAGAAAAATTGACATCACATATAGTGTGTGAATTTTATGATGACCGTTGTATCTTTTTACATTGGTCAGAGGAACAGTGGCATTGGTCATGCGATTTGAAGTTCTAGAATCAATATACCAAGGTTTAGATATGAAATTAGAATTACCTGAGAGTCCAAAAGTAGGAAATGCAGAGAATATCATCTGCCATACCATTTCTGGAGTAAGCTGGACTAGAGATTGAAGCAAGTTCTGTGGAAGAACTAGAGGTACCAACAGAAAATATGAAAAGCAGCTCCTTTTTTCCTTTCTAGTCAAAATAGGACAAGTGGATATGATAGATTCTTGCTGCTTCCATTAATTGCAGAATTTCTGTTGACAGTCCTTCGCAATATGGCAAATATTTTGCAGCTATAGCATTACACATATGCATATCTTTCTCTTCTTTTGGCCTTATGTAGCATAAGCCACATCACCGAGACCGTTAATACTAGCTTTATGTTCCATTACTGCCTTAGTAAGCATGCAGTGCTCTTCTCAAAGGAGATCACTCAAATAAGTGTCCAAAGAAGGTACAGCAGCACAGTTCATCAAATTAGAACAAAGAGCCTCGAATTCAAATCACAATTTCGTCAAGAACTGGAATAATATCAGACTATGCAATCCATAAATTCTGAAAACTAGAATAGTAATCCTCAATTGAGAGACTTCCTCGAGTGAAATTACTCAACTCATACTCTAGCTGAAATCTTCTAACTTTATTGTCTTGATTATATACCTTTTTCAGATAATTCCAAATTTCTTTAGCAGTCTTGTATGGCTTAGATTGAGACCCAGATGGGATTCAAGTGAGCTAATTATCCAACTCATGACTCATGCATCCTTGATTTCCCACTTAGCAAATTTCTCAGCATCTTCAAGTGGGGAATCACTCCCATAAATGTGACCATTCCCTTTGACAAATATTTTGAACTGAAATTCCCAGGAGGAATAATTTTTTCCCAGTAAAGCGAACAAGAAATAATTGAGTTATCATGAGACATGATGCAATAACAAGGATCAAAAACAAGGCAGCAACACTGAGAAAAAGTACTGATAAACACAAAGACAAGAAGATCACCAAGTCAGAATGATGCCGCTTATGACGGTGGACAAGAACCCACAGAATCTGAACAATGTCTCCAACGAACAAGAACACAGGTGCACAAGAATTGACCTTGGTTCAGAGTTGAAGCTCTAATACCATGTCATACCATGATAAAACTTAAGAAAGCTCTTAGGGAAAAACAGTACGGCTCTCTGTGGCCTATTTCTCCTTAAATAGACAAGTAAAATGCTTTACAAATACAAAAGAGATTACAGGAGATTTTGTCCTACAGTCTAACCTAGAATATTCTGTCAGTTACTAACTATTTATGGTAGGAGAATATTACAGCTATAATCTGCTATATACAGGTAATAAAATAATTAACATTTGACAAAAGTAGATGGCATTAACAGAAGTGATAACTGATAGTTAATAAATAAGAGATATGTTGTACAGAAAGGAATATCTGAGAGAACAAAAGCCTTGGATTCAGTTGGGAAGGGGCAACCCCTGTGAAGGAGTTCTCTCCTTGTTCTATTTTTCCAATAGCAAAGATACATTTCTTAATCTATTCTCTCTTTTACTTGCTTCTTGTTCTGTTTCTTGATACTTTCTCTTTCTGTTGGTTATTTCTCTCCCTAGTATCATAAAATCTTGAATTTTGAAGTAGCTTGGCAATTATGAAGTAAGTTGTTTGTGCTGTTTAGAAAAAATTGAATCTGCCCACATGATTTCTTATGGAGGTATAGGGAGTAGAAAAGATGCTCCATTGTGGTGTATTTTGGCTGGAGATAAATTCTAAAACTTTTAGCCAAAGATCTCATCCGAATCATGTTTTGTGGCATGGACTTGTCTTTTAGGATTCAGCTCACAGTTTTTATTGAGTTTCCTTGTCATCCTGTAGGGACTAGGAAAATGTTTGGATTAGCTTGTTTTAGGGGCATAAAAGCTCTTTTTTGCAGGTTCCTAAGAGGTTTTGAAAACAAAGTGATTATTTCTCTAAAATAAGTTGTACATAAAGGTGTACTAAACTTCCCTTTTACGTTAATGTATCTACTTTGTTTCCTTTTTATTTTTTTGCTGTTTTATCTCAATTTTAAGGATCCTCCTGCATTATATTCCCATTTTTCCCTTAATGAATTCTTCTTTTTGTCCAAAAAGGAAAAAAAATCCAAGGAGAAAGATGACTTAGGTATCCAAGCAATGATATGAAGATTTAATTATGACAGTTATCTCCTTATTCATAGGTCCAACATCATTTGCCCCTGTAATCGACGCAGCAGTTGACATTGTGAAAAAAAACAACGGTCAATATCATGTTCTTGTCATTATTGCTGATGGACAGGTTTTACCTTTTTCTGTTATTCCATTATTTTCTTTTCATGACATGATTTAATTATCTTTCATTAATTTTCTTGTGTTTCTGGAATATCTTTTTTTTATATAGGTTACTAGAAATTCAGATACACCACATGGAAAGTATAGTCCACAAGAACAAGCGACTATTAATTCTATCATTGCTGCAAGGTAAAGCAATTTCTTACATAGTCTTTTGCTACTGCTCTTGGTATCTGTCTTTAATGTGGAGCTATTCTAATCATCAGTCACTATCCCCTCTCAATTATTTTGGTTGGAGTTGGAGATGGACCGTGGGATGAAATGCAGCACTTTGATGATAGCATTACTCAGCGCTTATTTGACAACTTTCAGGTACTTGACTGATGTATGATCACGTATGTATTCATTTTTGGGTGAGTTTGTAACTAGTGCTTAGTATTGATTAAATTTTAGAGATTAGACGGCAAAGGGAAAAGAAATACTTATAATTAGACAACTTTCAGGTACTTGACTGATGTATGATCACGTATGTATTCATTTTTGGGTGAGTTTGTAACTAGTGCTTAGTATTGATTAAATTTTAGAGATTAGACGGCAAAGGGAAAAGAAATACTTATAATTAGACAACTTTCAGGTACTTGACTGATGTATGATCACGTATGTATTCATTTTTGGGTGAGTTTGTAACTAGTGCTTAGTATTGATTAAATTTTAGAGATTAGACGGCAAAGGGAAAAGAAATACTTATTAGACAACTTTCAGGTACTTGACTGATGTATGATCACGTATGTATTCATTTTGGGTGAGTTTGTAACTAGTGCTTAGTATTGATTAAATTTTAGAGATTAGACGGCAAAGGGAAAAGAAATACTTATAATTAGACAACTTTCAGGTACTTGACTGATGTATGATCACGTATGTATTCATTTTTGGGTGAGTTTGTAACTAGTGCTTAGTATTGATTAAATTTTAGAGATTAGACGGCAAAGGGAAAAGAAACTTATAATTAGACTCTGAAATCTTGATAATGTTGTATATAACACTGATCTTATACCCCTATCTGTGCCAATAATCTAGGTCAAATACAAATTATACAACTAATAAATGCCCTGCCCAGCAACACTGACTATGTACTGACACAAAATAAAAACAACAATACTCTTTTACGTAGGATACATTAATATTCTGACACTTCCCCTCAAGATAAAGCTAAAACAAACAAATTTTTCTATCAAAGAAAATCATAAAAACATACTTGACTACATGACTGCTTGTAATGGGCTTCAGAAACAGTATTTGAACCACTATACAACTGAAAAGAACAGGCAGCCAGCCACTGCTTGGGAGACAAAACAGCAACAGCCTAAAAAAAGCAGTACTGCCGGATACAGCGAGATAGGTCCTGGACTACTGGAAAGATACATAGCCAGAAAGACGTACATTGGGAATAAATAAGCACTGCTGGAAAGAGACACATAGTGTTACTAAATGTGGATTCATAGTGAAACCTATATGTGACAATGCATCTAGCCATCTACCACTGAATTTTAATATATACACATTTATAATTTTAAATTCTTCTAAACAGTGGATATTTACCATATATACAATTCAACACAAACCTGAGTCTATGTTAGCAATACAAAACTCTTCTAAACAGTGGATATTTACCATATATACAATTCAACACAAACCTGAGTCTATGTTAGCAATACAAAACTCTACAACAGAGCTTTGTACATGACTTGGTAGAGGTCAACCTTTTTTCAGTATTTAAAATCCAGACTTTCTGTAGAAATTGTTCTGTGAGAATTAAACAGAGCATTAGTATGTGAATTGGTGGTAATCAGTTCGAAAAATGACTGCTTAATCTTAGAAAAAGTCTGGAAAATCTTCAGTGTTCCATATTTTTAGAATACGACCTTTAATTCTGAACCATTTATGATATTATGAGTTTTTTTATTATTAATAATATAATATTGATATGTTAGCTACTTTGTGTTCCTTCTTCCCCCTTCAGTTTGTGAATTTCACAAAGATCATGTCTGAGAACAAAGATGCATCAAAGAAGGAAGCAGCATTTGCACTTGCTGCCCTTATGGAAATTCCAATTCAGTACCGGATAACCCAAAATCTACAAGTTGCCGAGTAAGTCATCAAATACAGGTGTGATAATTCTAAATTATATTCAGGGAATCAAGGATAACTGAATCTCAAATTATTCTGATGCAGTGTAAAATCATGTTACCAATCTAAAAGGCCTCTTCCTCCCCCTAAGGAAGTATTAGATCGTGACAATGCAGTCCGAGCAGTTCCACATGGGACAAATTTTGAATCAGTTGAGCCGACAGCTCCAGCTGCAGTAGAATCAGTATGTTACTCCTGTACCCCACTGAGGTGTCTTTTTCATGCCTTAGCTTCATTTAAAGATCAAATTATGCTTACGAGATAAATGTCTTTCTCTTGCTTTAGGTATGCCCTATTTGTTTAACCAATCCGAAGGACATGGCTTTTGGATGTGGTCATACAGTAAGTTTGTTTAATGAAATTATTCTTATTTAATGCTTATGTTTATGTGCCGAAGGGGTTTTAACTATTTATGTGAATGGTAATCATAAACTTTTACTTTATGCTAATGTCAATGTTAATGCCTAGGTTTAATTCATGTTTAATGCTTATGTTAAATGGAACTTTAAGTTACAATTTTCACGTTTGAGGAACACTTTGTGCTAGTTAAAAGTTTGAAGGAAAAACGAATAAGATAATTTCCTTGCTCAAAGTAAAAATTATGCAACGATTTAAAATTGACACGTCATGTGATTTTTCAGAAAAACACATCAACATCTAAGAATTTAGCATGGCAAACTAACCAAATGGCAGGAGAAAGCAATCTATTTTCACTCCTTTAACTATAATTTCTGTGAGAGGAACCATTGGATATTTAATGAACATGTAAAAATGTGTCGTATTTATTTGCATTTTGTTTTTGATACAGACTTGCAAGGAGTGTTGCGCGACATTATCTTCATGCCCTATGTGCCGGCAGCAAATTACAACTCGCTTGAGACTATACACTTGAGTTGGAGATTTCTTAGCTGCTAATTTATACTTTATATTGCGCTATTGCCTGTGATGACGAATGTAATTATGACTATCTGTAAAATTTCCGAACATTTCAGATAAAAAATAAGATTACAGAAAGGTTGGGGTGTATTTTTTTTTTTTTTCTGGTGTACAAAGATTGGGTGTAAGTTTGTTAACTTTTGTAATAATTATTTTAAGTTTAGGATGCAAGTTTTTGGTGCAAGGTTGGGGTGTATTTTTTGGTTTTTAGTGTACATTGTTAACCAATCACAAATTATCATGTATAATAAGTATTTTGACTTTTACAATAATTATCTTAAAAGTCATATCAATAGTTATTTCTAATTGAGTGATAATGTAAAAATTTTACACTGACGGTGCATAGTCATTAAACTCTAAACGAAGAGAAAATAAATTATAAACTGACAGTGTAAAGAAATTTTACACTGTCATTTAATTACAAATTATCATGTATTATAAATTTGTTAATTTTTACAATAACTATCTTAAAAGTCCTACGACTCATACTAACAATGATTTCAATTGATTGACAGTATAAAAGTTTTTACATTGACAGTACATAACTATTAAACTCTTCAACAAAATGTTAGATTGTCATTGAATTTGAAAGTGTTAGAATATCTACCCTTTTGTAATAAAATTGAGAATTCGTTATTGAAAGTGGAGACATTTCTTATGGTATTCATTATATTTTAAAATGCAGTCTTCTTTATTTAGTATTTTTAAATTTTAAAAATATTAAATATTAATTACTTTTAAATTTTCTCTTGCCGCCTCTCCCCTTCAAATCTCAGTTCTCTCAAATAATTGTCTTTGAATTTTTTATATTTTTTTTTCTTTCTCATCACACGATTTAATTATTTATAATTTGAATTAATTTATTTTCAAATTTTCATTTTACATTGGAATATGTTCTTTCATCAAAATTTCATCTTATATATATATATATATGTGTGTGTGTGTGTGTGTGTGTGTGTGTGTGAGAGAGAGAGAGAGAGAGAGAGAGTTGCTAAAAGTGTGTATACGTTAGCAAATGCTTATGGAGTTTGTTAACATATACACACTTGTTTTTTAGTTAGAATACGTTAGTAAGCTATAACTATATTATATCTCAAAAAACACCTCGATATAGTTTGCTAACGTACTCTAACTAATAAACAAGTGTGTGTACGTTAACAAATCCATATATATATATATATAAGTGAGAATCAAGTTACTCTGAGAATAATTCTTGATATATATTGAATTTCAACGATTCAACGTTGAATATATTGATATTATGTCAACTATTATACACACCAAATTTTAGATAAATCAGACATTTGTAGCTATTTAATCTTATAAGCGACATTTATTTATAATTTAAAAAAGTATATTATACGTTAATTTGAATTTATCTAATAAAATATCAAATAATTCTCAAATTTTATAAAAAATTGTATACTTAATCTACTCAATAAAATCCTTTAAATTTACGATTAGATCGGTAAAATTTAATATATATCAAGAATTATTAAGTAGAATAACTCTTAGAATAACTTGATCCCCCCACACATATATATATATATATAACATTCTTATTATGGTCCTTTCTAAAATATTTTAATTTGTATTATTTAAATCAGAAAATATCTGTAGAAGATACTTTTAGTTCAGATCATTTGTGCTGGAATCTTATTATGTTTGGAGTCTAAACATGTTTTCCCTTAAAACAAATGAATATTACCAAGATGGATTATGATTTGTCTTCTAAATAAGACAAATCATACTCCTGAAAGTATTTATGTAACGTGCATGAAATGCAAGAAAACGGTACTGGGAGGAAGACATAAATTGTATGTCGAATGGGAAAAACAGATCAGCGGTAGACATGTGTATCTAATTGATAGATTTTGGCGAAGAGAATGATCTGTGAGTCGCCCTATGATATCAACTATTGCAGTGTTTACATACTTTCAAGTTTCAACAGGATTCAAGGGGGATTAAGTTTATATTTTAAATTCTGTCAAAAAGGAGTTTATATTTTGAAAACGCAATGGGTTTGAAATATAGGGTTTTAAATTTGTGCTATTCTGACCTAAAATAAATTGATGTGAATAAAACACGATTAACTCTGATGTTTAGTGGATTTAGAGAGAATAGAAAATTGTGATGTTAAAAATTAAGTAAAAAATATTAATAATCACACTAAGATATTTTATAATTTAAAAATTTATAAAAATATCTTTACAATAACACTTATCTAAACTTATAATTCGATTAAATTAATTTTTAAAAATCATCTTATTTTACGTAGAAGAAAATATTATAGTGAATTATTTATAAATGTTATTATTTGTATAAATCTTTTTTTTTTTTACATATTACTATATAAATCATTTAGAAAAAATTAGTAATAATAAAATTTTAAAAATTTACACAAGAAAAATGTTAAATAATGTACATAAGAAATGAAAATAAAATTTACATAAATTTAATTATTCTTAAATATAATTCTTATAAAACAAATTAATTATTATATTTTTAAATTTAAATATTTTCTCAAAAATGGGTTATTAATGATAACCATTTTGGATTCACTTTCTTATTTGGTTATCTTGAAAATCTTGTGTTTTAGAGAATGTTTGAGTCATGACCACTTTATAATCTCTAACTTTTTCAAATTATAAAAAATAGGTTGTCAGTGAAAATCATTTTGGATCTATTTTCTATTTGGTTATTGTGAGAACTACATAACTTTAATTTCTCTATTGCATTTGAGAATAAGTGGGAGTAAAGGAACACCTTTGTATGGTTAAAAAAAAATATTTTTGTAAATTTTTCCTTATTCAAAAATAATAAAATTATTTTAAATAATAAAGATTCTCTTATGATAAATAAAAGATATTAAAAATTTTATATAATAAAGTTTTAAATAAGTTTATCTAATGAAGTTATTTCACTAAAGGTATTTTTTTGGGGGGGGGGGGGAACATATGAGAAAATTCTATTGAAACAAAATATAGGAATCTTTGATTCCCATAAAACACATATAGACATCCCCTAGAATGTTTATAGCTAAATAAACAAATTTTAACCATTCTCAATAATCATGATACTGGGAATTCATAATTTCTAAGAATCACAATTCTTAAATATGAAAAAACTTTACTCTACTAAATATCTTCTAAATATTTCTTTACTATTTTACCTTTTTAACTAAAGTTATATCTCATCCATTCATTTCCACAGTTATTTGATCTACCATTACAATTTAATAGAGTCTTTTTCCTTATATTTGAAGTGAATGACGTAGGAGTTTTCTCTCTCAAGTGGATAGTTATTGTCCATTGTTCAAAACAAAACTAGTTTTAGTTATCACTACAAGAAAATCGCATAGTAGCATCAGTTAAAATTCAATGCTAATCATTCAAAGTCATCCTTAATGGTTACTTTAGTATCGGCAAAGCAATAGCCTCAAGGTCGTTGCTAACAAAGTCAACATTAATATATTTGTGTCAGCCAACAGTGACTGACATTTAATAGCGACGACCTTGCCAACACATATATCCAAGGATAGAACCAAAAAGAAAAAAGAAAGAAAGAAACACTAACATTTTTCGATTGTGTTCTTTTCCCAAACTAGGCAACATTCCCTCCCTGTTGTCAAAAATCTCCCTCCTTATCAAGCCATCAAAAAAAGAAAGCAAAAGAAAAGGAAAAAAAAAACAGTGAACCCCCATCAATCTCGCAACCATCATCGTCTTTGCCACCCCACCATACCCAAAGCATTCACTTCCAATTTAGCCACCAAAGTCATTAATGGCTTCCATGGACCATCGCAAGCCACCTACAATCAAGAACTCATTTCAGCCAATAAGAAACAACAATCAGAAGAAAGCATAGCAAAAAAAAAAGAGAGAGAGAAAGAAAGAGAAAATCAAAAAGGATTGTTACCGACTTACACTATACTATGGTGCCACCACACACCTCTCCCTCTCTCTTCCTTTCTTTCTTCCTCTTTATTTCTTATCTCTCTCTCTCTACTTCCCTTTTTCCCACTCTTTGTCTCACCTCACCATCAACAGCCAAGATTGGTCATCATAGCAACAACACCACCATATTACTCTCTTCACTTACTGCCCGATCAAACCAACATCAAGTTAAATTTGAAACAACTAGAAAACCAATTGGATAAAAAAGAAGTCAATAGAGTCAAATACACTATTTAGACAAACTTCTTTATAAATACTTATAGGAGAAGAAAATAAGAAGAAAGAATAAATTAAGCATCTCATATAAGCTAAAATTAGCTTATAAATAAATTAATTTGTCAAAGCTCTCTCATTTAGCTTCTTCAAAAGTTAATTTTAACTTATGCATAAGTTAATTTTAGCTTATGAGATAAGCTTATTTTATTTTTCTTCTTATTTTCTTCTCCTATAAGTACTTATAGAAAAATTTATTCAAATAGGGCCTAAAAGAGAGAGAGAGAGAGAGAGGTGGGGATTGGGAAGAGGAAAAGAATGAGAGGTTGAGGAGAGGAAGATAGTGAGTGTTTCAAATTTAAAAAGGGTTTCCAAGAGGAGGGAGGCGAGGGAGGATTTTTGGTTTGCGTTCAAATTAAAACTCAACGTCGACTTATAATAAAAATATATATATATTTTGAAAAATATTAAGTAGCTTGGACATGACCGTCGCTATTTTGTCAATCTCAAGGTTGATGCTTATTAGTGTTGGTTTAGCAACAACATGGTTGACACAAGTTGAAAAGATTAAAAAAAATAAAAACATTAACAAAGAGTATATTTGTGTTGGTTTAGCATCGGCTAGCTAATGCTAACTAGCATTGGTGTTGTGGCCATCGCTATTTTGCGAAATTGTTGTAGTGTATTTTTTTTTTTCTGTTTTTTGAGATGACCAATCAATTAGAAATTCCAAAGAGTTTAATTTTTATGAAGTGATAGTGTGAAGAATTTTTACATTATCAAACAATTAAAAATCATACTAAGTAATTTTTAAGGTAATTATTATAAAAGTCAATAAAATTACTATATATAATAATTTTTTATTGATTAACTATGTAAAAATTCTTTACATTATTATTACATATTATTTACTCAATGCAAAATGCTAGCAAGTATACTTCCTAGTTGGAGAGTCGTTCTCCATTATTCAATCCGAAATCAGTATTACGTGTAGATTTTCTCTTGCATTTGAAAAAGAACCAAAATCTGCTGTCTCACTTCATAAAAATACACTATAATATGCATTAAGTGTTTTTTTTTTTTTTTTTCCGATAAGAACATTAAGTGTCTTTCAGTGAAACGTTTTAGTACAGCAAATATCAAGACTATTCTATAATTCTTTTTGTAATATAATATATTCCTCCTGTTATGTGCAGTGCAAACTCTTATTTTTATAAGTGTATTGTGTAGGATAAATATTTATTTTTATATAATTAAAATTAAAACTATAATAATAAATATTTTTAATATATAAATTATATTATAAATAAAATTTATAATAAATAAATATTTTTAAATTTATATATAAATTATATTTTAAATTTATAATAAATAATTTAAATTGTAATATAAGATTATTTTTAATTATTGATAATTTTTTAAAAAATGTTGAAATTTAATTTTGAGATAGAGATAAAATATAGTAGATTGAAAGAAATAAATTGTCAAGAAAATCAAATGTAGAAATGAAGATAAAAGAGAAGAAGTTTGAGATGATTGAAAGAGAAATTTTTTGACAAATTACAGGAAAAGTATGTGAAATGCATATTTAAATAAGAAAAAAAGAAGATAATATTGAGAATGTATAATTGTGAGAGTAAAAACTATCCAAATTGTGTATTCTAATTTATATAATATAAGAGTAATTTGTTGTAAAAATATAAAATAAAAGGAGCTATTCAAAAATTAAAATTGGAGAGTTTCTTACTGACTGTTTGGTTTTTATATGGCGCAAGCATATATGAATGAATAATTAAACAATCAAACACAGGCTTGCCAAAACTAATGCTTTCTAGAACAATCTTAACAGAATATACCCACAGAATGAACAACCAAAACTAATCCTTTCCACATAATATGAATATATATTAAATTGTTTTGGATTTGCATAACGAAGATATACACTTATTTTTTTGTGTATGATACCTCTGCTTGATTACTAACTTTTCTGGTTGGGTTTCTCTATTATAACCTTCCAACTTGGCATACACCAATCAGTGCAAAAAGTTTTGTGGACTTATTATTTTAATTTTGCTTGCAACGCACGGGTTAGCTTTCAATTTTATTGCTATTAATTTTCATGATTCAGTATTTCATTATTTGTGTATTTTAAAAACATGTGTTGTTATTTGACATTATCCGTACGTGTTATCCATACTTATCTTGCAAAGTTACCCTTTCATGGTAAAGTTGTCAGGTTTTACATTGTACATAGTGATATATATTGCTTCCATTCTAAAGAATGTGATGACGGTAAATGAATCTCTTCCTTTATATAGCAGCATGAGTGATGTTGAGGTCTTAAAAGAATTAAACTGATTTCACTAAACCTCGATCGGGACATTAGTTTAATTTATTGAAAAAGGTTATCATTAATTTGCATAATTGTATTCTTTTTACCGGACTTGGGAGATAATTTCAATTGGTTTATTCATTCTGCAAAATATAGCGGTGGTAAGTTTTCGGTTCTGTTCTTCTTTTGTTCCCTGTAAAAGTTATGGGTTAATTCCCCAAATTTAAAAAATGTATTTTTTTAGTTTCTCAAATTAAAATTTAATTTTTCTAGTCTTTTAAATTTTGAAAAATATTGTTTTAGTTTTTTAAGACCACTTACGGTATTATTTATATGACAGATTAAATCAACTATACAGCATTAATTGAGTTTGGTATGATATTTTTACTGATTTTTAATTTAGAAGATTAAAAGCATAATTAAGCCAAAAGTTTTTTTTTTTTAATCCAATTGCAGCGTATATGATACATTGATTTGAAAAACAGGGGTTGAGAACAAGGGGTGACGAGCACGAGACAATGCCGCCGACGAGCAGGGAGAGGTGAGAGGCCAGAGGTTTCTGACTTCTGGGTACTGGGTTGGGTTTGTTACTACAATATTATGAAAGTATTATACTAAATTTAAAAATAAAAAGAATAAATTACATTAATATTTTCTGATTTTTTTTTAAGATTACACACAATACTTCTGTTTTTTTAACATTTACAACAATCTTTTTTATAAATACATATGGTGTAATTCTTTCAAACAATTAAATAAGGTTAATGTAAAATTAAAAAAAAGAAATATCAAGTTAAATTTGACAAAATCACATGAGATATTAGTGTAATTTATTCAAATAAAAAACTAATATGTGATTTTAAGTTCGACCTATATGTAGTTATCTTAAATACTTGGAAAAAAATTACTATCTATAATAATCTTATTTAACTCGCACAAGATTGCATATCATAAAGGATATATGTGATTTCATAAAAAAAGAAACTGAAAATTATTTCAAGTAACGTTATGTATTAGTAGGAAAATGAAAAAAAAAAAAAAAAACAACTAGCATATAAAAAACGTTACGTACTAGTAGGATAAATTATTTATTAAAGGTTTAAATATGTTTTTAGTCTCTTAAATTTGGAGTATGTTTATTTTTTGTCTCCCAAATTTAAGATTAATCTTTTTAGTCTCTCTAATTTGAAAAAAGTTTATTTTAATCTCTCAGGATCACCAATAGCATCATTGACAGGGACACATTAAATCAGCTGAACAACATCGATTGAATTTGGTGTGATATCTTCACCAATAGAGACACTAGTAGGTGGGTTTTGTATGACACATTTAGTAATAGGTAGATTTTGTGTGACAGATTCACTAACGGTGTTTAAGCAGAAAGACTAAAACACGTTTTTTTTAAAATTATAAGGACTAAAAAGATTAATTTTGAATTTGAGAAACTAAAAATAAACTTATCCCAAATTTGAGAGATTAAAAACATATTTAAGCCTTTATTAAACAATCAAATACTTTTATTTTGATTAAATCAACTTATAAACTAATTAAATAAAGTATGAACTAGTTAAAATAATTTGTTAAGCACATTATTTCTGTTATTATCTCTGTCCAGCGTCCTCCACGTGCCCAAAAGAAAAATTAAAAAAAAAAATGTACAGATCATCACTCATCAGTCATCAATCGCCACTCACCACCGCTTTCTTACTCGTATATTCATTCTGTGTTCTGTGAAAGAGCTATACGTCTTAAAGAGATTAGAAAACCTTAAGAATATATTAAAAAAAATATTATGCAATTTGTAGAAAAAGTTATCTAACTCGTTAAGAGCGCTTATTAATATCTTTACTTCGCATTTATATATATATAATTTTTTTACTTCAAGTATCAGTAAAAAATAATTTATTTTTTAATTTTTTATAATCATTGTTTTATTATCCAAAATGATTTTATAAAAATTATCATACTTTTAGGAGTTAATTATGTTTACTGAAATATTGTTAGGCTCGCCAATAATATAAATATTAATTATTACAGCCCATATCATATCCATATACCAAATTTATTTTTCTTTTATTTTACAAAGTTAACAAAAAATCAAACTCGATACCGTATATATAAAAGTATACGAGTGCTCCGGTAGACAAGTTGGTTAAGTAGCTCGCCAATAATAATTTTAACCGCACAACTTGCTACAAGTTGCTTACGACATTACAAATTTTTTAAAGAGGAGTCCTGACCACACTTTTTCTAACGTTTTCTTTCTAATATTTTTTACTGAAATTTATTAACAAAATTTATCAAAATTTAAGATTTTTAATACATTTTAATTAATAATAAAAAGAGTGTTATTAGTACTCTTGAAGAATGCTAATAATATTTTTTTAACACACTTTTTTATTGATTAAAATTTATTAAAAATATAAAATTATGAAAAAAACTCGTTAAATAAAATATGAGGCTCACATAATTTTATAATTTTTAATAAATTTATACAAAAACTATGCTCAGTGTTAGAAAATTATAATAGCATTTCCATCCGCAAACTCTACACTCAACGGCGTGCTCTTACACAACGACTCCATCACCACGTGTGGCCTCGTCCACGAGTTTAGAAAAGGAGTGATGATGATGTCATCTCAAGGCTTCGAGAAGCTTCCAACGGAGTTTTCGTAAACAGGGTTGAGAATGGAAAAGGTATGGCGGTGGAGTAATAGATATTTCAAAAAATAGATCTGAACCAAACTGAACCGTTTCGTAAAAAAAAAGTTTGGTTATGAAGCGGTTTGGTTCAAATTAAAAAAATAAAATAAAAAATTATTCGGATCAGTCCAGTTTAGTTATCTATTTCATGGTCATGTACAGCTCAATTTTTTCACAAAACCGACCTGATCCGCTTTATAAAAAATGATTTAGTTAATCGAACCGTTTTATAAAAACCGGATCGATTTTTGGGATTTGAATCAGTTCAGTTTTGGATTGGTCTGAATCGGTTTTAATTTTTTGCGCACCCCTACGATGGCTGGAGATAGGATTTCGCTGGTTTGTGGGCACTATAACCGTTCGTGTGGGATTGGAAACGATGGGATTTGGTTTGCTGTTCGGAGAATTGATTTCAAAGAAGCAAAGACAAATCATAACATTGGGAAATCATTTTATTTTTTTCTCATTCCTTCTCTCTAAGCTCTGTGGCCTCTGCTCTCGCCACAGCCTGCAGTGTAAATTGGTTCAATGAACTATAAACTGCACCGATCTACTCATATATAATATAATTTGGGTGTAGATGCGAGGTGACGCTAAAGTGGGAATTCGGCGTTTATGTTTCATAAAAGCCCCAAATCGCGGGGGAAGAAAACAGCACCGATTTCATTAAAAAAAAGTACAACATAATATGAGATTAAAAGAACATAACCAAGAAAGAAAAGAACGAGGCGAGTGAAGCAAAGAAGTGAGGAGCGATCGTTCATTTATTATACACGAACGAACAGAATATATTTTACATAAGTAGTGGAAGGAGCTTAGAAGGCATAAATCTAGAAATATACGAAGAGATAACCGAAAATCATTCAGTTCGTGGAGGAGGAAGAATTGCCCGTTATGATGGTCATTATGATGGCATTCTTCTTTGCTGCTCGCTTTACCGGATGGTTGCCGAATGAACCTATAGGGTGCAAGGTCGCAGGTGGGCCTTGATCCGGCCTATTTCCACTGCCGTTGTTACCACTCATCCCTGATACCACCACTACTCCTTTCTCTCTTCAAACGAATGAATGAGATCTTTTAATTGATTTGATACGTATATATAGCTAAAACTTACCTTATTTGTATATCGAAAAATAAATTTACCGTATGTTATTTACCTTTTACCGCCTGGTTACGCAATGGAATCTTGGACTCTTGGATAAGATCACAAGAAAAGAGAAAATTGATTGGTATGGTGGGGCCTCCTGCTTATTGAAAACGTCAATCTCAGATCACATGGGTCATTAGTAGAAGTCCATTGGCATTCTGACACAACATCGCCCGCAATCTGCATGTTATAAAAAACATAAAAATAGAATGAGTGAGCTCTTCTAGAATAACCTCATAAACGTACACTCTCTTTTAGAATATCTAGGATTTAAGAAAAAAAAAAGAGGTGAAAAAAGGAAAAAGTGATAAATATCATAAATAGTGTGATAGAAAAAAGAGAAAAATAAATAAATAAATGTGTGTATATAGTAATATTTTCGATAGTAATGGATCCTATGTTAATTATTTGTATTTGTCCATAATATGTCGTTTTCACGGCGTTCAAATGATTCCTTTTTATTTATTATTAAGTCTACGCAAGCCTTAAAGTGCAGACATATCACATAAATAGTGGCGTTAGTTAAATCAGCATGTGCGTTACGGTTGTTCTTTTACCGTGATGGATTCTAACTTTACTGAAAACGAAGTAGGCAGACAAACAAAAGATAGTGAGCGAAAGGGGGGAAAAATTACTCCATATTTGAACAGGTTTTCTAATCCATCTTTTGTTTTTATTATAAATAAAGAAAAAATCTTAGCAATTCTTTATTGGATTTTTATTTTAAATTTTATATTAAATTGACCAAAAATTTTTAAATAATAAAAAATATGTCAAAACAAATGTATTATAAAAATGTTCTTTTTTATTTTTATTTTATTTTTAAATATATATATATATATATATAAGTGTATATAAATACAATAATATTTTATTTAAAACCACAAGCTTTTTTACGGAAAAATTGTTTAAGCTTAGAGTATCTATAATACAATGAGATTAATTCTTTTAATGGAGTTTTTTAATATACATAAAATTTAAAGTTGGAACTTTTTTTAAGAAAAAATAAATATAAATTATCTCAATCTGTCACTCATTATTTATTGTATTTAAGAGTTTAATAGTCATATATTGTCAGTATAAAAAATTTTACATAATCAATCAATTGAAATTTATTGTTAGTATGACTTTTAAAGTATTTATTATAAAAATTAACAAACTTACAATAAAAGATAATTTGTGATTTGATGATAACACAAAACTACTTTACACTGTTAGTACATGACCTGTTTTTCTATATTTAATTATGTAACAGTTTAAAACTGGTGATTGATAGTAAAACAAAATAATACACAAAATGTTTTTGTTTATTATATTTAATGTCTGACGTCACTTTATGGTGATATTGGTTTACAATAGGGATGGCAATTCTACCCAGACCCTATGGGTACTCGCAAAAAATATCCGCAATGGGTAGGGTAAATACCCACTCAATGGGGATAGGGGCGGGGGCGGGGATTTACCCGCAAAATATAATGGGGATGGGTGCGGGTATGGGTACTATAGTACCCAACCCACCCCATACCCGCACACACACACACAAATATATATATACTAAAAAAATAAGTTCTAGTGAGTATTAAAATATTAAAAATCTTGATTCATTAAAAAAAAAAAAGATATTGCAAGAAATATAAACAAAAATAAGAGTTTAATTTATATGCATTGTTATTGTAAATTGTTTTTACATATATATAAGCTAGAAATTCACTATACTGTTGCATCATATTAATAAATGGGATAATATGATGAAATAATTAAATTTTATTAAACATATGTGTAAAAATGTTTTGCACTACAATTGTATATAAATTAAATATCAAAAATAATTTATACTCCTTGAAAAATAAATTATATGAAAAGGTTATATTCTTTTCAAATGTACACATGCTTCTAAATATTATTGAAATACTTGTAATTATTCTTATCGTTAAATGTAGATTTTTTAAAAGTAAGATTATTCAAATTTTATTAGTTAATAACTATGTTAAAGGATGGATTAAATGAATTTTCCTTTATATATTGAAAGTGAAATATTAAAAAAACTTAATTATAAAAATTTGATCAATACTTTCATAATTGCTACAAAAATAAAATGAGATTTGTCAAACTGTATTAAATTAAATTTTAAATTTCGCCTAAGGCTACAAATTTTTTTTTCATGGCACTACACTTAAGTAAAGTGCGGGTAGCGGGTACGAGTATGGGTATATAGGTATCCAGCGGGTACGGGAATGGGGATTAAAGTTGCTACCCGCGCGGGTATGGGGGCGGGTACAGGGATTTTTTTTAAACGCGGATATGGGGACGGGTACTATAGTACCCTACCCAGACCCTACTCATTGCCATCCCTAGTTTACAACAATGTTTGCTGACGAAGATGGGTGACAAGATTATGACGCATTGACGAATTTTTTTTTGGATATTCTGTTAAGTTAACTGAATGAAGTGATGATGCACCCAACTATTTTTTTTGTCATTCATTTTTTAAAAGAGTTTAATGGATATAAATAAATTAGTTTTTGTGTAATTTTTAAGGTAGTTATAATCAAAGTTAATAAAATTACTATACATGATAGTTAGTGATTAGATAATAGTATAAAAAAATTTTACACTGCTAATACATATCTTTTTTTTCTGTTTTTAAAAACTTGTTCATTGAATATATATATATATATATATATATATATATATATATATATATATATATATATTTGCTAATGTACACACACTTGTTTTTTAGTTAGAGTACGTTAGCAAATTATAATTACAATGTATCTTAAATACACCATGGTATAGCTTGCTAACATATTCCAACTAAAAAATAAGTGTGTGTACGTTAGTAAATTATATATATATATATATATATATATATATATATATATATGCTGAAAGCAATATATCCCCACAGGCCACAATTAGAAGTCATGAAACTAATCTTTCGAGAAAGTAGAGTACCAGTTAAGGGATAATTCTTTTTCCCACATGTAGTGCTTTATTCGCAAAGTCAGAAATCAAACTTCTGCCATATACTTAAAAGACCCAAATTTTTGAGCGAAGGAAAGCAATACCAAAGGACAAGAATGTTTTTGAACAAAGGCAACCCTCTACCGAAAGCAATTATTTAGGGTGTGTTTGGTAAAAAGGAAAGAAATAAAGAAAAAAAAAAGGAGAGAAGAGAAGAAAAATAAGTAAAAAATAAATTAGAATTAAAATTGTTTGGTTTAAAAAAAATAGGTAAGAAATAAAATAAAAATTAAGATTATTTTAATTATTATTATTTATTTTTATTATTAATATTATTTTTATTGTTATTAATAATATTATTTTTATTATTAATATTAATATTTTTATTATTATTATTATTATAATATAATATAATGAAGCAAAAGCAAGTAAATCGATTTTGCCTGGCAAAATCGATTTACTTGCTTCAATAACATAGTAGTGAACGCAGATGGTGTGAAGATCGACACATTTCTTCATTTTTCTTCTCAAAATTGCACAGAAATATTTTAAGATAGGTTTCACATGTTTTTTTTTTTTAAATTTCACACTTTTGTTCTACCAAACAACCTACTTCTTCTTACTTCTACTCTCTTCTTTCTTCTTCCCCACTATTTCTGCTATATCAAACGTAGCCTTCCAGCGGATTGGAGGTGAAAATTTTCAAAGCAAAGAAACAAAATTGAAAATATTAACACCAGAGAAAGAAGAATGAATGCTGCAACACTATACATATTCATAAATGTTGATCAATCGCAAAAACAAAACCCTCCGTATGTTTTGTGCATTGTGTTTGTTGTCCCTGTCATTTATGAAGAAGAATAGGAAGATAGGGAAGGAAGATTCAAGAGACGTGAAACATAAAATAAATCATAGAAAATAAAAAATGGAAGGAGAAGAATAAAATGGGTGGGTTATATTAACCCAACTTTAAAATTTGAAAGAAAATATTAATTATGAAATTAAGAGGCCAAAGACTCTATTATATCACTTGTGTTGAAACAATTAATTTTAATTATTAAATGGTATATTGCTATTAATGTACGGTAGAGGAATCAATACAATAACTTTTCTATTTTCAATTTCCAAAAGTCATTAAAAACATCATTTTTATATGAATAAATAAATGTTAAATTAAAAATGACTCTTTTAAATATTGTTTGGGGGAGAAAAAATTAGGGCAAACCCAGCACTTCTTTTATATATATATATATATTATACTGATACTCTTTAAGATTCTTCCTTTTTTATAGGAATACATCATGTAATATTTTTTCAAACAATTAAGAAGGGATAGTGTAATGTAAAAAGGTGTCAATGCAATGTTTTTTAAACAATTAAGAGAGTTAATATAGAGATATAAAAAGGAGATGTATAGTGTGTAATCTGAAAAAATTTCAGAGAATATGAATATAATTTACTCTATATATATTACCCCCTTCAATGACTTTTTTTACTTATTAAATTTTATTAATCCAACCGTTGAATAGTTTTAACAATCATGTACATTAAATTTTAGATAAATTAAACATTTGTAGTTATGTAATCTTATAATTAATATTTACTTATATTTTTAAAATATATATTATACGTTAAATTGAATTAATTTAATGATGTATCGAATAGTTTAAAATTTTTATAAAAATTTTAGACTTGATATACTCAATAACTACATTAATAATACTAATAAAAAAAACACTAACTGAATGTCTAAACTATCAATAACTAACTACAATTACGAAGTCAGTAAAAAAATGAAACCGAGTGATTTAGATTAGATAGCTAATCAGCCCTAAAATATAGAAACATATAGCATACATGAGAAGACATTTTATCTTCACAAATTTAATTAGTCACATAGAATCAGATTCATATCATAAATGTCTGAAAGTTAATTTAACAGACTATTTGCAATGATGTATATATTCTCACAACTCAGGCCTGAATCTAGCTAATTAGATAGAAATTATTTGTTCTCCTATCTTTTCCTATTTCCTATTTTCTGTATACAAAATATCATATCATTTAAAAATAACATTTTCTCTCTTTTTATTAAATTTTTTTAAAGTATTATTTTTTTTGTCGGGATAATAGAAAAGGAAACACTAACGGTTTTATTTGGTTACATTTTTAAAAACTAATTTTAGTTTTTTTTTTTTTTCCAGTGGAAAGCCTGGATAGTTTTATTCATGATTAGAATTAGAAAGTGAGTCCTGTATAAAGCATATGCAACCTTTTCAGTTTGCACTTTGTATCATCAAAAGCTAAATTAGCTAGAGACTATAAGTATTTTTTATTGGAAGTTGGAAGTAATCATGTTCGAGTCGAATAGAACTATTATGAAAAACAAAGTTCTTTTTCTGAATATTTAACGCAGTTGCATATTTAAGACTTGAACTCAAGATCGTATGCAACCTTATTCCTACTGTCTTTATGAAAAGGAGCTTTGTTGGCTGACTGATCGGTGTAAGTAACTGTGCAGTCTTTCAGGATACCATTAAAATAGCTGTGCGTCCCAGGCTTCTTGCTGTTCCACGCGTGAACTGGTTGCTGGCAATCTGATTTAAGGACAATGTTGGTGAAAGAGAGATCAGCTGCCACTTTGATTCCCCATCTCATGCAGAGGGCCTCTGCTATGTTTGGAGAGGATAACACTCTGCTACAAAATTCATAGCTGCAGTCAGTATGTTCTGGGTGGACATATGTGGAAATGGATTCTCTAAAGTGATCACACTTGGCCATTAAAAATAAATTATATATATTAAATAACAAGAGAAAATATAACTTAAAATTTTGGATCATTGGATGTTGATTGTAGAACTTGCAGCAGTTGCTTTTCAACCTCAGAAAATCCAGGTCCGACATCTGTTGGCTCCAATATGTCATTCACGTTTGTCTCGAAGTATTATTTGTACACAAAAAAATTGTCCCTGTATACTAAGCCCGTGCCTATGTTGAAATGAGAAGTGTTAATAATACATTTTCTAATACACATTTTATTATTGAATAAAATTTATTAAAAACTATAAAATTAGAAGAAAAACTCATTAAATAAGAAAAAAGCCCAAAAAAGTTATAATTTTTTATCAATTTCAGCTAATAAAAAAAATTATTTGAAAAATATGTTGTTAGCATTTCTTTGTTTTAACAAGTGTGTCAAAGTTTGATCATTTGCACATAGGTGATCTCCATGTGGTAATAATTTTAGTCTTTAAAAACAAAAAGAACAATAAAAAAAAACATGTGTTTGGGGTAAAAAATTTTGACTTCTTGCTCTGAAAATAATTCTCAAAATTTGGGTTCTGAAAACATTAAAACAATAAAACTGAAACAGTGTGGACATATATTAGAAGGAAACTTTTTCTTAATACAGTAGATCAATAAAATATAAAATATTAATACAAATAAATTAAAAATAAGCATGTATTAGGTAAATTATTATTTAAATTGTGGGATACGTATTATTTTTGTAAATTTAAAACTTTAATATTTTTATATCAGTGTGGAGATAATTTTATAAAACTTGATAAACTTACTTGAATATAATTTATTATTAAATGATTATATTCATGTTACACAAAATTAATTTTTTTCACATTAAAATAACGAAGAATTAATTAATTAATTAAATTTTATTTAAATTTTCAGCTAAATTTAAAATTTAATTATTCTCTTTGTTATATATGAGTTAGTTGTTATAAAAAATTTATTTGGATAAGTAATTTTATTTTATTTTTATTTTTGAATTCTATTTTTTATTAATTAATTTAAAATCATTATTTGTGCTGAAAGTTTATATGAAAGAATATTTACATTTAAATTACAAGTAAATATTTATATTACACAAGATAATTTTTTTTATAACACACATGGGTAAAATCATTAAAAGGACGTGTATTGATATATAAACTATAATAGTAAATAAATCAATATTTTGACTGTAGCAGTAAACATTTACGCACATATTATAAATTTTAAATTGACATTATACTAATATTGAAAAATAATTCACGGGAGTAAATATACTAAAAACTATAACAAAAAATTAAATATAAATAAAATTCATTAATAAATATATTTTTATTATAAATTATTAAATAAAATGATCCTTGTCTCTCTAAAATGATGAGGCATTTAAGTATAGATATCTATAAATAGTCTATTCATGTATTTTAATAAATAGCTTTGATGTATTAAGCGTGTTTTTTTTATCAAATATTTCTTTATATACTAAAAAAAATCATATTTTTTCACATTATTTTAAATATTAATTAATTTTTTGAAATAATATTTATAAGCAAATTCATCATTAAATTTAAAATATGAAGATAAAGATTGACATGAAATTTAATTTTTATCCAACTCCCATAAATAAATATATTGGTGTTTAAATAACAAGAATAAATATGTATGTATGTATGTATATACACACACACACAATATAAAGATAAATGTTTAGTAGACTTCAGCTATGTTTGACAAAGTAACTGAAAACTGAAAAGCTAGTTGGTAGTTCAAACCATTAAGCTAGCTTATTGGATTATAAGTGTTTGATAAAATTATCTATTAAGTAGTTATTATATGTAAAATAACATATACGGACATGTTAATATGATATTTTTATATAAATTTTAATTTTATTTTATTGATAAAATATATTTTGGGGTAATTGTAATTTTAGTTTTTTTAATTGATTATTTTAATACATTTTTTAGTATCAATTATTGTATTTTTTTCATATTGTAAAATCTAGTATTAATCTTATATTATATCTTAAAATACTTCCAACAAAATTTAAAATAAAATAAATTAACATACACTTAAGTAGATGTCATACTTTTGTTATGTTGACTGATGTAATAGTTAAGATATTTTGAAGTATAATGTTAAAATAATTTAATAAATAATGTAATGGTTAAAATAAATCATGTAAGAAGAAAAGAAAAAAAATAAAACCTATCTTATATATATATATAAAAAGACAATAAGAAAACTTAATAAATATTTAAAGGGTAAAAAGGAAATATAATATAAAAAAATAGAAGCTAGCATTTTGAAAAAATGCTACTTGAAGTAGCATATCAAAAAACGTTACAAGCTACTAAAAAAATCTTGTTTACTAAACACTATTAATAAGGTCAAACAAGTTTTTTAACTAGTAAAAAAAATTAGAAGCTAATTGAAAGTACTTGCCAATCATGGCCTTAATTTTTATTTACTTGTAAATCACATTGGGTAAAAAAAAACTAGTGTGTTACAAATGCTAAGGTTATGAATGAACTCAATAACTTGAGAAGAATCAAGTTTTTTTGTTTTTAGTATAGACTACATGTATCTTTTATAGGGACAATCTTGCTTAAGTTGGGTAAAACCACTATAGGTAGTAAAGCTCCATCTCCAAATATTTAATTCAACTGCATGTCTAGGACTCAAGTTCGAGACCATTGATTAAGCTAGAACACCTTGTGTCAGTTGATTCATGCACTCGGTGGTCAAGAAGAATCAATTTTAAAAGACTAGTCCACACAATATACACTTTCTAATAAATGGAGCATAATTTAAACTATTTATATACAATTTTCCTATTTTAAAATATAACAATACTAATTACTAATGATATTTTTAAATCAAACCAATTAATCATCAACAGGTAAATTTTATCATTTTAGAACTTTTAACCATCAATATTCATTCACTTTAATGTAAATTGGTTAGGAGATAATAGGATTTAGAGACATGTCTTAACAACTCTCTTCCTCATTTTCAAGTAATGAAAAAATGCCCCCTAAAAGATTTGATCTCTCATTTGAGAAAACTTCCTCAATAGAAGAATGATACTTCATTGACCATAGAATAAAGAAGGTTAAAATCCTCCTAAATGACCCCCTTTCCTTCCTTCCTCCCCACACGACCCAAATGACAATCTCTCTAATGGTAACCAAATCCAACCATGTCAAACCCCTTGTTGATACAAAGAAAAAGTCATTATGACTTCAAAAACTTCCCAAAAATTTGTCCTACCTCCTACTATAATGAGATTAGACAAATGGTCACTGAATCGTCCTACTTTAACCTCAATGAAGAGGATGAGCCTTTCCTTCTCTCTAAAACGTTCAACCTTCACCCCAAACACTTATCACTACTGAAGAGTACGAGGATTGGTGTAGACCATGGAGGAAAACCCTCATTATCAAGATTATAGGAAAGAAAGTTAGCCTTGAGTACATGACAACAAAGATTCAAGACCTTTGGGCTTGCTAAGGCACTATCAAAGTCATGGACCTTGATAATGCAAAATGTTTTGCTTCTTTTCTATCTTAAACTTATTATTTTCACTTTGCCTCTATAATTTGCTTAAGCTTTGATTAAACAAAATTTGGTTTAACAAGTTTTATTGGACTTTGAGTAAAAATGAAACAAATCATGTGCTTTTATAAGTCCTAATGCTTTTTTGGTCTGAAGGTCATAATTGGATGGGCGTTGGAACCGCTCTAGATGGACCTTGAAGTTACATCAGGTGAATGCTTTTCGGATGAACATCATATGAATGAAGTTGTTGTAGGCTAAAAGTTAAGGTGGACTAATTTTACGCAAGTTTGTTGTTAAAGCTTTCTTTTAGGCTTGGGCCAAATTGTGAAGAAAGAGAACAAGATAAAGCAGAAAAGGCCCACATCAACTTTTAGTATGACTAGGACCATTATCTTAGAGTTAGAGAGCTTTTTTCACAATTATGACCATAATGTCTCATTAGTCTCATCCTATTATTATTAGAAGTCCTTGTATACTCTTTGGTCATCAATCTTGCTCAAAAGTCACAATCATCCAAGAGCTCTTCGATTTCCTTGTTGGAACCTAGCCTATTCCTAAAAAACCACCTAACCCAAGTAGGTATCCATCCCGAACCAAGTGTCCCTTAATTTGTGCTTGTAAATACTAATACTTTTCACACTATTAAGTATGAACTTTAATCCAAGTATTTATATTACTACCAGCTCTCACTAACTTTAGTGTTAGAGTCTTTGTAGGTGTCACCACCTCAATTGCTAGACTTCATTACACCCCAAAAATCCTTCTACTAGTAACCATTTGAAGAACTACCTTATTTAAATGGGGGTTCATCCTTCCTAACACCACCTCATATTATATATATTTTGTTTATAGACAAATTTATTAGCTATTGCTATTGATTTACTTTTAATTTGAGATTAAGTTCAATCTTTTAATAATTATTTGTTATTTATGAAAAATTGTCCGTGTAACATATAGAGGCATAACGGGACTTTATGGTGTAGTTTTGTTAAAGAGATGAATGAATATGTTTTGAAAAATGTTGCAAATGATCCTATTATTATTATTGTTGTTGTTATTATTATTATTATTTTGCAAATTTATAGGTTGAAAACATTTAACGGCATAATCTAAATAATAATTCAAACTTTGTATTTTCAATTAGTATTTAGTTAATTTTTATATATAAAAAATGTTCTATAAATAAATACATCAATTAATATTTATATATATTTTTATTTCTATTTAGTTAGAGTCTTTTCTAATAGTGGGCACTACACACACATATATATATATAAAATGGACCCTATAGATAACCATTATTCTGTTTGTTTTAATTAATATGGTTGATGATGTAGGTTTCCTCAAGGGTGTGGTTCAATACAATATCTTTTTATGGTTTAAATATCGACTATTGGTTTGAGCTTAAATTTATTGAAATTTCCAAGTTTCAAATGAAAATTTATAGTGACTAAATGTCATATCATTTGTTGATTAATCCAGAATAATTTGACTATGCTAACGACAACAATGAAAATTGACGATGATCCGATTTTGACTATTAAGTTGTCTTACTATAAAGAGTAGGAAAGTTAGTTGATAAGTTTATAATACTACACTTTTTATTCGTATTAGTTATTTTCTTTCACAATTTTGTTTCACATTACTATTCATAACTTAAAATCTACTCATTTATATATATTGAAATTGGCAAACTTTATCCAAAAAAAAAGAGTCTATTCACATTTCCAAGTATGCTCGCTTTCCTTAAATCCTGAGGACTTATTGAAATTAGAAGTCTCTTGCAAAATTTTGACTAAAGACATAAAATGAGAATTTATGGTCTCTATGCTTCAAAATGTCATATCATTTATGCTGATGACAATAATATTGAAGACTTTGATGATGGCGAAGATCCAACTTTGACTACTAAGTTGTCTTACTATAAAGAGAATAAAAGTTAGTTGATAAGTTTATAATTTATTCGTATTAGTTCTTTTCTTTCACATTGCTATTCACAATTTAAAATCTACTAATTTATATATATTGAAATTGGCAAACTTTATTCAAAAAAATGTTTATTCACTTTCTCAAGTATGCTCACTATCCTTAAATCCTTTGAGGACTTATTAAAAGTTTCCTGCAAAATCTTTACTAAAGACATAAAAAAGGGCAAAAAAAAATTCGGAGTCAATTGGAGAGAGTTTGGCAAAAAAAACAACTTGAAAAAATAATAATTCATATATTTTCGAAATTGTTGAAGCAAAAGACAAAACTATCAACGTAGCTATCCGTCATGTAGACAAAACTATCAATTTTACATAATTTAAATTTTAGTTACTAACTTAATCTGAATTATGCCATTATATTAACACTTTTGATTCTAAATCGTAAACATTATTTTAATTAATCTATCTGTAATTTTTTACATAAAATTATGATATTCAAATAACGTACATATTATTTTTATATTATTTTACATTGAATAATTCAAATAACTGTTTAACATTTATATATAAATATTATACTAAATTTTTTTGGTAACTACCTTAATTAGGGTCTTTGACTCTTCAGTACAACTCTGAAGTATCCCCACAAGCTTCGGTTTTTTGGGTCGATTATGGAACTAATTATCAATCTGAAACTTAGTCACACTTAGATATTATACTATAATCTATTAAACGAAAATTCATGTATATCATACGAATATGATTATTAGTTTAAATAAAGGAAATAAAATAGATGATTCAATAAAAATATTAATTTAAATGTTACAAAAACCTGTTCCTTTTAATTTATTATCAATTAAAAATTTCATGATTTAAAATAGATTCTTTTATAAATATACTTATTTGTGATTTATATTCAAAATAGTTTTTTGAAATTTATTTAAGGAGAATAAACATTATATTACAAGCTTTCATATGGAAACATTATATAAGATATTAATTATAAAGTAATTAATGATAATAGTTTTTAGGTTAAATTACTTTTTTGAGCCCTCTTTTTATTTACAATATTCAATTTAGTCCCCTTATTTTTAAAATATTTAATTTTGTCTCCAAATATTAAAAAATATTCAAGGCTGTCCTTTCGTCTAAATCGACACTAATAACATTAATGAATCTAAACACATGTCAATTTTACATTTTTGCTAGTAAGTGATTTTTATATAGTGGCCATTTTAAAATTGCGACTATAATAATTTAATATTATTTTTAAAAAATTAAAAATTTTAAAAATTATAATAATTTAATAATTTTTGCTTATATAATATTTCAAATGTTATTTATATTGATATTTTAATATTTATAATTTTTTAAAGATTTATAGTAAAATTATAATATTATATAATTTAATATTATATAATAATTCTTTAAAAATGTAAAAAGTAATATTATATTAATATATTACGTTAAATTAATATTAACATATTATATCGAATTAATATTAATAAAATGTTATATTCAAATAATAATAAATATTAATATATTATATTAAAATAATAATTATTAATAATTTAAATTATAAATTTTATTACATTAAAAAATGTTAATAATTTAATAAATTTAACTTCTATGATATTATATTGTTATTAACAATAATATTTAGGTTTTGTAAATATTTAACTTATATTATATTTATTATTTATAAAAATTTAATTTTTTTAATATAATTTTTTAAACTTTATATTAACTATTATTTTCTATTATATTGCATTATAATTTTTATAAAATTTAAAGTGTTAACATTAATAACATTGTAAATATTATATATTAACTATTATTTTAACTTCTATGATATTTATATTGTTATTAACAATAATATTTTAGGTTTTGTAAATATTTAAATTATATATATTTATATTTATAAAATTTAATTTTTTTAATATAAATTTTTAACTTTATATTAACTATTATTTTCTATTATATTACATTATAATTTTTATAAAATTTAAAGTGTTAACATTAATAACATTGTAAATATTATATAATTAAAATTATATAAATTAATATAATTTTATTATACTTTATTAAAACATAGTAATTAAATTTAAAATTTTCTAAAATTTAAAATATTAATATTAATAATATTATAAATATTATATAAGTAAATCTCATTAAATAACTATAATTTTTTATAATTTTTAGAATTAAAAAAATAATTTATTAATATTAATGATTATTTTATTGTAGTTATTATATTATATAATTTCATAAAATTAAAGAAATAATTTATGATATTTTTATTATAATTTTTAAATATTATCATAGTGGCAATTCAAAATTGTGGCTATATGTATTGTAATTTATTAAAATTAATAAACATTTAATTTAGTGGCAGTTTAGAACTATCGCTATATATATATATTGATTATTGGTGGTTTATAATTGTCACAAATTGTGAAAATTTTATTGTTGTGAATGCATTCGCTGATGTCATTAGCTTAATTTGGACGGAAAGGCTACATTGAACATTTTTGAAAATTAGAAGACTAAATTGAACATTTTAAAAATTGAGAAACCAAATTGAATAATGTAAATAAAAAAGGGGACAACAAAAGTAATTTAACCTAGTTTTTATACTAACTACTTGTTGCAATTGATAATAATTATATGTTTTACTTTTAATTTATATATATTTATAGACAAATAATTTTACTTAAAAAAAAACTTATATGGTATGTTTCATTAATTTTTTTAGCAATAACACTTTTTTAATTATTAAAATATTGTAATTTTATTTTTTAGATTTTAATATTTTTAATTTTATTTTTTCATGGAACACAAATACATAATCTCTCTATCTCTCTATGTATATTTTGGTCATCAGAGGGCAGGCATATTTTTTAAAGGGGGCCAATTATTTGCAATTTTTTCCCTAGGCACACTATTCTTTTTCTTTGTAATTTTTTCATTTTACCCCTAAAATCAACTATTCAAATACTTCACTCCCTTCCTTGCATCTCCTTCATTATCCTCTTTCTGAAACATGACTCATCCTCCGTAGCCTATGTCGTATCTTTTCCTCCCTCACCTTCGCTGTCAACCTTCATCCTTCGTCATTGAAGCTTGTGTTTGTGTGGAAGGTGAATCTCTTGTTACTTTTTCTTTTCTCTTTCATGAAACTAGTCTTTAGAATTGTGTTTGACATTCCATAAACTAAATCCCAAAATACGATGTCTTGTTTTTTGGAATTTAGTTTTTGAAATGTCATTGGAGTTTTTTTTTTTTTTTGAAAACTAGTTTTTGGAATGCTGTGAAAATTATTCAAACATCAATATGTTTGAAATTGTGAGTATGTAGATATGGCACGTACTAGAGGCGAGGGTGTTGAATGCCAACAATCAATAGCTTCGACACAAAGACATGTTACAACTTAACGGGTTCCTATTGCATTTAAGGACTAAAAGAAGAAGTTCCCTTTAATGTACAAAACCTAAAGGAGGGTAAATGAGCCACCCTAAACTATTTAAGGTCTGTCTGCATTGGTTTGCATTTTTAATGGGTCAAGTTGGATTGATTCACAAAAAAAACGAGATGTATTTTCTTGTTCTTTATTTGCCTTCCATAGCCCGCAGTTAAATGGGTAGACTCGCAACCCAAAGATAAAAAATAATAATTTGAAGAAAATATAAAATTAACTAAAAAGTCTAAATTATGATTTTTTAATTTCCTTTTGTTAATTGTTAGTTGTTAATGATTGATAAAATTTAATATGCTTAAATATATTTTTAGTCCCTATAAAATGAGTGAATTTTGATTTTAGTCCCTGTAAAATTTTTCTTTGTTTTTTATCCCTTTAAAATTTGAAATTACTATTTTTTGGTTCCTATAAAATGAGAGAAATTTGGTTTTGATCCCTATAAAATATTTTTCTTTGATTTTCATCATTCAAAATTTGAAATCACTATTTTTGGTCCTTAACACTCATTTTAAGGTAGATAAATAACGTTTATTTTAGGGAACTACAAAAATTTAAAGGTATCACATGCTAACATGGTACCATAAACACTAGTGGGTGTCAATTGGGATGATCACTTGATCTTTCATTAAACACATAATCAGTTAACAAGTGTCACCTATAGTGGAGACAAAAAACAATAATTTAGCTTTTTAAGGAATAAAAACCAAAGAAATTTTGTTATAGGAGCTAAAATCAAAAGTCACTCATTTTATAGCGACTAAAAGCATATTTAAGCCAATTTAATAATATGATAAGTTTATTAATAAAGTACAAACCACTTAATTAATAAAAAAAATTCAAATGAATAAAATGATAATAAAAAAGGGGGGAAATGGTATTACCATTCACTAATAACTATCATTACCAAATACCTTTAACATATCAACTAAATATTAAAAAAAACCAATAAAATAATTTGATTATTAAAATTAATTTATATTTTTTTCAAATACAATGGTTTGTGACCGACTTGTTAACCCATAGACAAAACTTGCTAAGCCCATGGGTTACATAGTTTAGGTCTTAACAACTCACATTTTAAATGGCCCCTATTTTATATGGCACGGGACCTGCGCAGATTATGAGTTAAATGAACCGTCTATGGGCTATATTCCATATACTTAACTCTAACAGCCTCCATCCCAACATATTCTTAGGCCTAAAGCGAACTTTGAGATGAGACTTTTTTAAAATCAATAAAAGTAATGGAAAAATAGGGAGCTTACAAAAAATACAAAATGGTTTTTCTAGAATTCAAATATTATTCACCAAATGAAAACATTACACCTTAGTTAGCACTACACTAAACTAACTAACAATAAAAATTATATAAATACTAATACTTAATAATTTTTTCTAGGGGCCTAAAGCAAGAGTTTGGCCCGCCTTGTGCTTGGGTCAACTTTGCCTCTATAAGCTTTTGAGTCATTTTCTATAGGTCATTAGGGTCTGTTTGTCCTTAGGTCCTTTAAGGACCATGTTGCAACTCAATCGTGGATTAGAGAGGTAATAAGACTTTAAATTATTATGACATTTAATGGATTTTTCTTTTACTTTAAAAATATGTTTGTATTTATGAAGCCCATCGTGAGTTGAAAGTAGTCACTTATGGATGAAAATTGAGAAAATTGGTCATGGAGAATGATCACATATAAATCATGGTGGAGACACTCAATTTACTTTGTAGGTATCGCATAGTGGACAAGGGCTTGTTGTCTATTTTGCTTGGGTGGTGGCACAGGGACACTAATACTTTCCATCTGCTTGTTGAGGAGATGACCATCACTTTTGATGATGTGTCATCTTTAGTACATCTATTGATCTTTGGTGAGTTTTTTTTTCATATTCGTCGATATATAAAGATATCGCTTATGCATATCTAGTGGAACTGCTTGGGATGACATATTAGAGGCATTAACAAAGACTCTGGTGACTTAAGGAACATATATTCATTTGAGTTAGTTGTGGGATGTATATCAAGTGCATGTACAAGACCAATACTTCAATTATGCAATGAAAGTTTTTTTTCTGCATTTGGTTATGTTCACCATCTTTACTAACAATAATGCCACATATGTTAATGTGGTATTATAGGAGCTATTTGGTAGATATGCATTAGGAGTAACTACCTTAGCATACCTATACAATCCCCTTAATGATGCTAGTATGCATCATACACGACAAATGGGAGGGTATATGACTCTTTTACAAGTACCAAAGTTTATATTTCATTGCCAATCATGGTTTACTTGTGTGAAATCAACTAATCATGTTAATCTTGTTATGTGCATGAGTTTTGTAATATTTCTTAGCTATTAACTTCAATTAGTTGATGACCGGATATATTAAGGACACTCTTTATGCTTGTCGGTGGACACCTCTCAAAGGTGCAAGTACTGTGTGCCCTTCTAATAATGTGTTGGACTTGTTGTAAACAGAGGATGTGTGTTGGATGCCACATGTAGATCACAAATAACACTACCATTTTCAAGACATCTCCTTCTGCTCAAGCTACATTATATGAGACTCACTCATGCACGTACACCTATTGAAGAGGGTGTTATGATAGTTTAAACATCTATAGGGCATTTCTCATTCACCCCATGTGGTTATCGGTCACATGTCATCCATTAAAGACTGTGATCATATGTGGCTTAATTACAATGATCACGTTGTTGGCGACGCCACTAAAAGACTATGCATGATAGATTCAACATAATGTGTTGATGACTACATGTACTAGTTTCACATCTTTTCTCCCCATACATCATACCACCATGTGATGAAGATCCTTTGAAAGGCTTAATGCAACACTCTATCGCCATGCCAGAGTCTATTTTTATGTTATGTATCGTTCCTTCAATATGATATATTCTTCTTTATTGGCAAGGTTCAAGGGAAATTCTGATTTACTTATTTCATGATTAATAGGAGGATGGTCATAAATGACACTAACACTTGAGAAATCACGCAAGAGGCATTGAAAATCTTGTAAGATGACACTGAAGAAGATATTGCATATAAGAGGAGAAAAAAAATACATGTAACTGACTTGTATTTTTATTTGCGACATTTGTATTTTACTTATACAACAAATTTACCATTTTATATTCGATTTATACAGTATTTCACTTTTCGTTTTAATTGCATAATATTTGTCTTTCATATTTTATTTATCCATTAATTTTAATTGTACTTTTTAGTAATCTTAAAGTAATTACGCTTAGGACCCTGCTATTCCCACCCCCTTTTTTTACACCCCTTTCTTTTTCAAAAATAAATATAATTACTTCTTTACCCTCAGACCTTTAAATTTTCTCTCCCCTCCGTCCATTAGCCCCCTCCTTTCACCTTTATCCTTTCCCATCCTCTTCTCACATCACGCCCCACCCCCATCGCGCCGTTGCCAAGTCGCGGTGAGTCTGTGTAGTGCGCCCCTACTTCGCCTTAAACCTAGTCCCCTATGCCCCCAGTTGTCCCCCAGTCGACATTCCCACCGTAGTCGAAGGTGAGTTTCCTTTAATATTTTTTTGACTTTTTGGGTCGAATGGAATCGCGATTCATTATATATCACTACACAATGAAATTGCGATTTCGTTATGCATCAGGTACGGATGCACAACGGAATGTATTAGGCGAGGATACATAACGCAATCATGATTCCGTTGTGTATCAGGTGAGGATACATAACGGAATCACATTTACATTATGTTTGATTGCAATATATATAACGGAATCATGATTTCATTATGTATTATGCAATTTTGAAATTATAAATTTATTTTAATTATTTATTTGAATTAAATAATTTAAATTGTTTGTTTTAAAAATAGTATTTATTTAATGAATTTATTAATTTAAATTGATTGTTTTAAAAATAATTTGTGATTTTAATTATTTATATGAATAAATAATTTAAATTATTTATTTTATAAATAATTTTTTTTATATTAATTATTTGTAAGAATGAAATAATTTAAATAATTTAATTTTAAGTATCTTTTACTTATAATTTTTTCATCATTTAGTTATTTATCTAATTTAAATTATTTGTTTTTTTATTATTTTTTGTCTATTAAAGTTTTTGTGTAACACGTAATTTATTTTTGTGTTTTAATAAATGATTAATTGTAGGTAATATTTTTTTAGAATAATTCTATAATAATGTTCATTATATTTGTTATTAATTGTTTGTTAATTGTTAATGTATTATTATTGTTTCAAATTCATTATGTCATACATGAGATTTGGTGCCTATCGTTCTGGACAAGGCCCTTCGTTGGATGATGAGGCAAGCACTTCTAGTCGCCCACCACCTACTACATTGCACATTAGGCTAAATAGGTTGAAGCGTCTAGGCGACAGCAGCAGTAGTAATAGCAGCAACAATAAGAGCAACAACTGGAGTAGGAACAGGCAGAGATTGAGGTACTGAAGGCAGAGGTAGAGGTGCCTCTGGCTCAGCTGGTAGAGTGCATTGTTGGACCTCCATTTCCAAGAGGTCCTATAGAGTTGTCCCTACTTAGGTCTTATAAGGACCATGTTGCGGGACATATATGGTTGGGTCACCCTCGTGATGAGCTAAGATTGATTAGCCATGGGGCCAAGATTGCGCCTATGCCCTCACACCCGCAAGTCACAAAGTTTGTGTGGGGTTTAGGCCTTGCCTCTTTTATAGAGGCATGGTATATTTCGGCCAATAAAGGCCTTATATCTGCCTTTGTTGAGCGATGGCAAGCGCATACGATGGAGAGATGAGTTACTATGTGGCATGAGGCTTCGTGGACATGTGGCAATGGTTACCTGGAGTGGTTCCACCATGCCTCTCACCTTTTTTTGATACCTCTAGTAGAGGGAGATCCTCCGCATGGCCCCCCACGAGTTCCTATCTTGCAGCAGCAACTTGTGACAGATTCTTCGTCTAGCGACTCCTATTCATGCGAGGCAAGTATTCATATCTTTACAATTTGCTTTCTATGACGTTAATGACACATTGTTCAGTAAATTTTTTTTTTTGGCACAGTGGGAGAAAGGTTCTAGCCTTATGGAGCGCATGCTTGTCTGAGGGTGGTGCCTGACGACACTGACAGTGATGGGATGATCCGGGAGGCATTGGCCATTGTTCAGTTAGGCATGAAGTCTAAGTGCACCTATCAGAGGAGGAGGCAAAGGAGGACGACAACCACCTCTAATGCTTGACTTTTTTTTTGTTAGATATTTTTTTAGTATTTTGTACATTATGTACGAACCTTATTGTATATATTTTTGGATTATACATATATATATATATTGTCACAGTTGTTCGTATCATTATTATGTTGTTGGTATCACTGATGCATTATTCGTATCACTATTACATTGTTGATATCACTCACACATCGGTTAATCGTTAAAAACTGTACTTAAACAAAAAAAATTGAATTTAATATATATAAAAAATTAATTTATGAATACATAACGAAAATACATGTTCGTTATGTTTTTGGGACTAATTCATAACGAAAATGTATTTTCGTTATGTATTTGGGACTAATTCATAACAAAAACATATTTTTGCTATATATTTTGCAAACATACTTAACAAAAACTTGTTTCCGTTATGAATCAATCCTAAATATATATCGAAAACGCGATTTTGTTATATATAAATAGGTGCACTCCCTCCATCATAACGAAAATCTATTTTCATTGTAAAAAATTATAACGAAAACATGATTTCGTCATGAAATATTTTTGGATTAAAAAAATTACAAACCAGATATGAGGTCAAAATAGCAAGAACTAGGGTGAGAATAGCAAGGCCCTTGCACTTGCACTGCCGCCAGCTAGCCAAGTTGAGTATATTGGGCCATCTCCCTTGGCCCAAAATATTAGAGTCGTGTTATTATATTGATAAACTACAATGGGAGAGAAAACAAGGAAGCTGCAAACACTGCGGATGAGGCAGCAATGGATGTGATGTGGATGACGATGAAACGCCATTGAAACAACAAACCAACCCTTCACTGCGCGCACTGCCACCAACCACTCTGAGCCGTGTGTCGTAAATTTCCGTTTCCTTTTCTCCATAACCAAATGCTACAATGGCAACGACGCCGTTAACTCTCCATCTCTGTCGCCTTGGTCGAAACTTATGCAAAGCGCTCTTTCTCACTTCCTCCCCCGCTCTTCGGAACCCTCGTGACGTCACTTTCCGACACAAGTTCCGCCGCCGAATCTCCTTCTCCTGCTCCTCCTCCTCTTTTTCCCGGCGCTTCTCGGCCGGTTCCACCTCCCGAGGTACGGGAGTTTCGTTTTTTCACGCTTCTTCGGCGTCAGAGTGTGTTGGAAACTGAAATTATTTACTTATTTGGATTTTGCAGAGTTGGATTATGAATTGGGAGGAGTGGATGAGAAATATGATGTGATTGTAGTTGGAGGAGGGCACGCAGGCTGCGAAGCCGCTCTTGCCTCGGCACGTTTGGGGGCAAGAACTCTTCTTCTTACTCTCAATATTGACCGAATTGCGTGGCAGGTTCGTTGGCATTTTAAGCTTCTTGCAGTATTACTTTGTCTCTTGCCTGAATCATCAATCAATGTTATGCTTGTTAATGTTAACAAATCCGTCCATGGTGTTTAGAGATTCAGACTAATTAGAAATTATTCTAGAGACGATTTTTTTTAAGTAATTATTACAAAAGTCAATAATTTTCAATTATATAACAATTGATGGTTGGACGAGAGTGTAAAAACACGAACAGTGTATTTGTCCTGCTTTCTAGTTTTCTCCTAAAAGCCAATAGTTTGTGACATCAAACTTAAGAAGATTTTTTTTTTTTTGCTAGACAAGAAAGAACAGAAGGGGAGCGGGTCAAATTGTATGAACTGAGACCAGACATGGTCATACTTTATCTCGTACAAAATGAACAGAACTAGTAGATTCAAACCAAACTATCATAGTGGTTTAAGATCCAAGTCCAATAAAATGGGACACCATTGCGCTGGCTTGTGTTCAGCCAGTTAAGGGTTATTTGACTCTCTTTCCAATAGAAAGCATAAATTTCCCCCTCCTCCCTTTTAATCACCTACTATACTAAATACTAGAGACAGGAAGTTTATGCATAATTATAAATGCTACATGGCAGGTACTCAACTTGCATCATGTTAGGACCCCCCCTGACTAAACATTAGTTATTCTGGTTAGAATATATATGAGGGGTTCATATGGAGCAAAAGATATGATCTGCAATTTGTTGTGTTCCATAAAAACAAAGGATAGAAAATTTGAATAGAGGAGCAGCATATGTAGGTACCTAATTGGACTTGACCCATTTACCTACTTGGAATCAGGATTGAAAGTCCAATTTCAAGTTGGGTTGAAACATGAAACTGTCATGCACCGCACCAAGTTTGCAACTAAAGCAATTCTTATATAGAGAACAGCAATCTTAATATCAAATTTGTACTTTCATTGCGTTGATATTACTTTTATTAAAATCTCTTCATAAGCAGGGTACAGTATCTAAATTTACCTATTATAAAAGAAATCAAATGGGTAACATCTAATGGCCTAGGTGGATAACGACCTAACAATCAAGTTATAGGGGCCTTTGTAGCTAAGCAAATTAAAGAATGACATATACATGTATTTAAATTCAAGCTACCACTTCAAGTTACAGAAACAACCCTTACACAGCCTAAAGAAATTAGAGATACAATCTGGTCTTCAAACAAACAACACATAATGCGGGTAGCAAAATGTAGAAACATCTTGGATAACAAGTTAATATTGTACCCTCTAAAACAGCAACAATAGCAGAAATGCTTCAAATGCTTTTTTCTGGTCTTGGAGGTATAATATCAATCACTTCACGTCCATCCAATGCATCCACTATAATTATTTCGTATCCCCCTTTTTCTCTTTGTATGATATTTTTCACCATACATGTTGTAGCCTTATAAACATTATTATTAATTTTGCTTGTATTCCCTGTTCCCGCTTACGTATATAAGATATTTCAAGAAATAAACATCTCTCTTAGTTCTTAAAGTATCCAATCACCAAGAAAAATCAAAATCTTGCATCTAAAACATGCATTTAATTTCTTTATGTTAAAAATATAGTGCTTAATGGGTTGTCCCATGGGCTTGGGGCTTAATTGACATGCCTAGTATATTGACTCTGTAGCAATGTTGCAGCATGTGTTGTCATCTGTTGAATAGACTTTGTAATTTGAAAATGCAGCATCCTTGTACACAAGATATGGGGTGGAATGGGCTTCTAATTTATTTTATATTTTTGGTGCTTGAAAGAAAGCTACATGTGTTTGCAATTTCTTCTGCCTTTGCTTGTGTGCATATGCCCCTCCCGTACCTTTGATTTGGTTAAGCACATGTTGATGTGTGGTCAACCCCAAAATATGTAGAGTTTCTAACTGAGACGGGTTTTGTGCAGCCTTGCAATCCAGCTGTTGGTGGGCCTGCAAAGTCCCAACTTGTTCATGAAGTGGATGCACTAGGTGGTGACATAGGGAAGATTGCTGATAGGTAATTTGAAGGAAACATACGTCTTCACTTGTAGGTTTTTTGCAACTTGATTGCCCTAGATATTGTGGATACAGTTTGGTATGATCATTAAATTGTAACTGATAATTCAAAATTCTTCTTTCAAACAAGTTATTGTTAAAGATTCTTTTGCCATTGCCAGTTATAATAAGAGTTGATAGGTAAAGATTTGATGTTAAGGGAAAAGTGGCAATAATGAGTCTTCTGGACAGTTGCCAAATGTTCTTACATTTATGGATTCAAAGTTATTTGAGGGTGAACTAAGAGTCTTGAGCTTTTAATTACTTTATTGGAAAGAAATAATGTGGGTCCATGAAGAGAGAAGTGACTTACTGAATTTGAATTTCATATGATCTTCTATTGTGGCACTGGACACTATTTCAAGGATAGTAAAACAAAGATGAAGAATAGTTGATAAGTTGGCAGACAGTTATCCTCCTGCCCAAACCAGTCAAATTACCTTTGATTTAACTAAGGTTTACTTCCATCTAAAAACAGAAATCTGGTTAAGATTTGCTAATTTGAAGATGAAAAAGAATATAAAATGTACTGGTAAACAGCCATCCAAGACAAACTAGTCAAATTGTCTTTGATTCAAGTAAGATTCACTACTTGGGTAAAATGGAAAAGATAACATGTAGCGTTCATGTTACTAATAAGTTTGATGTGCCATCATCTAACAAAATCCTTGATTGATGGAGATACATATATAAGGTTTGATAATTTATGCAAATTGACTTTGTAGTTTCTAATAAATAAGACTTGTATGCCCCTTGTTTGGATAAGAAACTTGTTGCCCCTAATTACACTTAAATTTCACAATATGCTGTAATAAATAAAGTAGCAACTCAGTAAGTAAATTTAATTATTTAAATACAAGTTGGATGTAAATAAAAAGTTGGCAATGGCACAATAAACAGCCATTCAATCTTCTTAGTTGACACTGCATGCTCAGATCATGCTTTAGCCTCAGGTTCCTAAAGAAGGTCACTTTTGCACCATTATGTTATAGTGATCTAGTCAGGCCCAAGAATTCACAACTCACAAGATTGTCTTTCAGTGTTCACTATATAAAATTTAATAAATGTCATTCTTTTTTAATATTTTCCACTACCAAATAATACACGTTTTAATATATTAGATATTTACTTTTGCTTTTTCTGTATGCTATCTTCCTGAGATTTTTGAGTGATGTGTTTATATTGAACTACTTTTGGGATATAATCTAGTACGAAGAGCAGTTTTTTGGGTTTTGTGGCTCAAGGACATATTTTTATTTGTGTTCAGATGTTACTTACAAAAGCGTGTACTCAATGTCTCAAGAGGTCCTGCAGTTCGTGCATTACGCGCTCAGACTGATAAAAGGGAGTATGCCTTGCAAATGAAAAGTGTAGTAGAAAGGCAAGTTCATATCTATAATATTTTTCCTTTTCTTTTGTTATTTTCAGTATCTATTTTTGCTATACTTAACTTTTGCAAAATTGCAAGCACTCTATCACATGCAACAACCAAATGATTATTTTGTAGTAATAACTTTTCTTGTAGTGTTACCAATTCTCATAATTTCAGAAGCAATGACAAAAACACCACAATAATAGGTAAGAGAGGTATTTAGATTGATTTTATATGGTGAAGCTGGCCAAGGTCAACAGTCAGCAGCAAGATAGAGTTATGACTTACATATGGCTGGCAGGCTAAAACAAATATTTGGGATGAAATTATTTTTAAAACCCCAATGTTATAAAAAAGGCCGGGGGGAGAAGTTCTGCCAGTGGAGTCATTTTTCCTTATATGATATTTCCCTTGCCTCGTAGATGGCCAGTCTAGTACTACTGGTACAAACCCAAGCCCCAAACAAAAGGACTAATGACCTAATTGTCCTAATATCTTAACATATAAGAGATATTACCTTCAAACTTAAAAGTTTGTAATTAGTAGCAAGGCTGGCAGGGGAGGTAGCAATTTGAACTCTAGGTTGGTAGGTCCCTGATCTCTCCAAATCTATTTTGGCCCTATGTGATATTTTTTCACATGATATATGCATTTGTCTTGTTTGTTACTTCCCATCATGTTTTGTTTTGACTTTATTTTTTGCAGCACTCCAAACCTTTCTATTCGAGAGGCTATGGTCACAGATATTTTACTAGGGAAGAATGATAACGTGGAAGGTGTTTGTACATTTTTTGGAATGAAATTCTATGCTCCGTCGGTTATTCTCACCACAGGAACTTTTATGAGTGGTAAAATTTGGGTTGGTAGAACTTCTATGCCTGCAGGAAGAGCTGGTGAGTCTGCTTCACATGGATTAACAGAAAACTTACAACGACTTGGTTTTGAAACCGATCGGTTGAAAACTGGAACCCCTGCCCGAGTGGACATTCGCACTGTAAATTTCTCAGGATTAGAACCACAGCATGGAGATGAAGAGGTTCGTCCATTTAAACCTATAAGCAGGTTCATTAGATTCAATTTTGGTTCAAATCAGGCTTTTGGTTTGTAGTTTGCAAATGGTTTTGTCTGTACTCATTCCAAGTGTCACTTCTGTTTATGTTAGTCTTTTAGTAATCTTGATAGTTGATACAACTTAAAGGTCTTAGTAATTTGCTACCTGGAGAATTATGTCTACTAGCCATCAGTTAGGCAAGATCCAAGATGTTACTTAAGTTAATTCTCTGATTGCCTTGGTTGATAATACTATTATATAGCTATGCAATAATTTTAGTGCTGATAGTTCAAACAAATTATGACATGATAAATAACAATAGAAGTTTACTTTTCCTCCATTGCTGAATGATAATGATAATGCTGAGTTGCTAACTGCTTGTAATCTGTAATTAAAAGCATTTACTCTAACAAAAAGATAGTGTTTCCCCAGTGTATCTTCATAATTGGCAGGTCAGCTGGTTTAGTTTTGATCCTGAGGTCCATATTGAAAGAGAGCAGATGTGCTGCTACTTAACTCGAACTACAAGTGCAACTCATCAGATAATACGAGAGAACTTACATGAGACTCCCACTTATGGAGGATGGGTTGAAGCCAAAGGACCTAGATACTGTCCTTCAATAGAAGATAAGGTGTGTTTCAAAAAAAGAAAAAAAGTTAACTTAGTTTTGTTCATATCAGTTTAATATGTACAGAATTAACTATAGTTACCAATTCATTCCATAATCAGATCGAACCTGAACCTTTTAGAAAAAGGGGTCTGAAGCATCAGATCAATTATATTGGAATCGTTTATATTATTTTCTGATGTGATATATTGTTCACTTTTAGATTGTAAGATTCCAAGATAAGGAGTCTCATCAAGTATTTCTTGAACCTGAGGGTCGAAATGTGCCTGAGCTCTATGTGCAGGTGAGTTATATACTTTTTTTTCCCCCTTTTCTTTTGCTACCCGGGGGAGTTTGGGTGTGTGGGTGTTTGAATAATGATATGATGAAGATTCATAAAATAAATTAACAATCTGATAGAGTTTTGGGAAAAAATAATAATCAGTCACAAAATTTGTCATAACAAATATATGTACCTTTTAAGAGAGTGATGCATGGAGTTTAGAACTGTAGAAGCATTCCTACACCCGAAGTATGAGCAAGATCCAAATTTTGTCATCCCCTTTTGTTTTTGGTAAACAGAGAATTCATTAAGATAGAAGAGACAGGTACAAAACTACAAATGCTAGAGGATAATATAAGAAATACTCAAAAGCTAAAGAAATTAAAATCGAAAATAAAAGGAAAAAAAAAACTAAGAACAAGAAACATGCACCACGGCATGTCAATCTCTCTGTAGGTCTAACAAAGACTGTGAGCAGAGCACCACAAAAAGGCTAGAGAACGTACTCAATCCCAAATGAATTCTAGAGACAACTGACTAACAGTAAAGATTTTAGCTGTTCTTTTCCAACCAAATACACCAAAGGACCACAAAGTAAGAATAATGCCTGTTGAATTTAGAGGGGGAATTTAAGATGGAGTAGATAAGGGAGTATATAAGTGGAAAAGATAATTTAGAGAGAATTAATAGAATGAAAATGGTTTCTTATTCAGTTCAATGCAGTAAGTAAAACATCCATATATATAGACTATTAATGAACTAAATGGGGACTATTTTCTAGACTAGGAGTGAATGAGTGCAACTTCTTAAATACTGATTCCTAAGAGTATTAAATGCAATTTACCATGTGATACATGAGCCTCATTCTATTCTAACAATGCCAAAGCCTTTTAGCACCTCTGCTATAGCCAAATCCTCTAAAATTAACTCATTGGAACTACTGCAGATCCGTTGCTTAACATTAATAAACAATTACACTTAGATATTTTGAAGCACAACCAACTTTATGAAACAACATATAAGCTAGAAAGAGATGAAAACTTGTGTTTTGTTGTCTTGCCTGATGGACAAGGATGCAATGGGTTGAGTTGAAGCAGGTTAATGGAAGAAAGATAGCGTTGACCAAATTAAGGTCAAAATATATATCTGAAGTTCAATGACCGGTCAATTAGGGTCACAAGATTTATTAAAAAAAATGGAATTCTCTCTCTTTTACTGCTATTTTCCATTTGGGGAAATTTTTTTTTTTTGGGGGGGGGCAGTGCTAACTGCTTGTCTCACCTCCTTTTTATCTTGAGAAGATGTCTTATCCTCTTGCTTTGTACTCCTTTTTGTTCTTGATTAAATTAGTAGTGAGCTGAACCATAGAATTCCACTTACAAAAGATTGAAATGTATGTGGTTAACGCTTTCTATCTTAAAGGGGTTCTCAACAGGTTTGCCAGAGAGACTACAGTTACCCTTGCTGAGAACTTTGCCTGGACTTGAGAACTGTTCAATGTTGAGGCCTGCATATGCTGTGGAATATGATTATTTACCTGCTCATCAATGCGCTAGGTCTCTTATGACAAAGAAAATACAAGGATTGTTCTTCTCTGGTCAGATAAATGGAACTACAGGCTATGAAGAAGCTGCAGCACAGGTATTATTTTAAAGTTCATTTATACTTTTAAATCCAATACTTTTTTTTTTTGGTGTTGTGACTTGCTAGTTGTATCATGGGAAGTTGACTCTTCTTGGCTATTTGGGCTTCCTGCTAATATAGCAAGCTTTCTTCTCCCTGTTTACTATTCCTTTAGGGCATTATTTCCGGTATCAATGCTGCTAGACATGCAGACAGTAAGCCACTCGTTGTTCTCGAGAGGGAGAGCAGTTACATAGGAACATTAATTGATGATCTAGTTACCAAAGATCTGCGAGAGCCTTACCGCATGTTAACCAGGTAAGCTAACCAAGATAACAACATTTCTGCTCATAGATGCATATATGCTGCTTCATTCTGTCTTTCCTTTCTTGACATACAAATTGAAATTTGTCTTCCTCATGTTAGCCGCTCTGAGCATCGGTTACTCTTGAGATCCGACAATGCTGATAGCCGTCTCACACCTTTGGGTCGTGAAATTGGGTTAATAGATGATAGACGCTGGAGACTGTACCAGCATAAGCAGACTCGGATTTCTGAGGAAAAGAAGCGATTGAAAAGTGTCAGGATTTCAGGTTTGTTTGTCTACTATGCTTGTGTGGCAACTCATTCTTGGGAGCTGTTTCTTTAAAAAGGACTAAAAGAAAGTTTATCTTTTTGGGGAAAACAAGATGGCAATATCTGCACATAATAACAAAGTCATTTAAATATTGATGCTTCTCAAGTCAAATAAAATTGTTGGCCTTGCTTTTGTTTTTACATTCAATTGTTTTAAAAATATTTTAAACAATTGACACGAGGATGGTTTCCTGTAATTTAAACTTATCCTCCATCCCGTCCACCCCTTCGTTTTCCCTATGATCTTTAGCTAACAAAATACCCATGATAGAATAATGTTGTATTAATAGCAGATAGTGGGTGTCATAAAATTGGAAGCCTTAAAATTTTCGGTCTTCTGCACATTATACGGTCACAAAACCTGTTACATAAGGATTACAATGTAAACTATTGTTGAATATAGTCTGGTAGATAACCCATGCTAGTGTTAAATAAAAGTCTAAATTATTAATGATTATTATTATCCATTCTCTTAGCAAGAATGTCCTTTATATATATATATATATATAGTAGGACTCCATTATTATACTGATCATCCAACGTTGCACTCTTCCCTTCTAATATATATTCTGCTGTAGATTACATAGAAAATTTATTTGGTTTCTTATCAATTTTTGCTACTCTCCTCAATTTTCTCATCAGGAGGGGACTTGGCTGCTGAAGTCACTCATCTATCTGGTCAGCCAGTGAAGGACTTTTCAACGTTAGAAAGTCTTCTTAAGAAACCGCACATACAATATGAAATTCTTGACAATCATGGTTTTGGTGACAAAAGCTTATCAAGAATGGAGAAAGAATGTGTTGAGATTGATATAAAGTACGAAGGTTTCATCTTGCGTCAGCAAAGCCAACTTCAACAGGTATTTGTTTTGTTACACTTGTCAATGAGAAAAAGTCAATGTTTTTTTACTGTGTCAACATCTCTATCCCGAATCATTTTAATTTAAATACACTATAGAGTTTCAGCTGTGTATTTAATGTCAAATCTCATTGGATTTACCTATAGGTGGTTACCCAACAACATAGACCACTTCCCGAAGACTTGGATTACTACGCAATGACAACTTTGTCTCTTGAAGCTCGGGAAAAACTTTCCAAGGTTTGTTATAAGTTTATCAATATAGATATTCATCCGTGGATGGTGGATTCACAAGTTCACTGTACAAATTTAGTAATAACGAAAGAAGAGATATCATGGGAATAAAATATTTGTGTCAAACAACTCTTCAAGTACTAGTCAGTCAATATTATTACTGATATTGTATTCATAAAATGACCCCTCTTCCCCCCAAAAAGCATCTATGGCAGAGAAACCGATAAGATATAATGCACCGTCAAATTAAAGTTATGGATCTTGCTAACATGTGCTCTAAGGAGCAATTTTTTTATTTTGTTACATGATCAAGGAAAATTTAGTACACTTTATTAAATACTTTTAATACTTAAAAAATTAAATATTAAATGATTTTTTGGTTTTTCTATATAAAATTATACTTTTCGTTGTGTAATACAATAGGTGTTATGTAGTCTACTCTACTGCTCTATAATGCAACTTACTTTCTTGAACTTGACAACAGTATGTTGTTTCAATGATTTCAGGTCAGGCCTCAAACCATTGGTCAGGCAAGCAGAGTAGGTGGGGTGAGCCCCGCTGATATCACTGCTCTATTCATTGTGCTCGAAGCCAGACGGAGGAAAGCTCAAGAACAGAGGAGGTACAAAACGATGAATACCGTTCGAGCAAATACCCAAGATGAGGTGCCTGAAGTTTCTTTGAACGAAAAAGCCAGCTCTTGATAAGTTTTAATGTCACTTTGGTATCTGACCATTCTATCAATTTTGGTATCTAGTATGCCACATTATGTATATGTGGTGTAAAGGCTACAAAATCAGTGTCATAGATGAATAGATTAACAGAAAGGATTGGAGGGAAAGGAAAAGAAGCTAGTTGTTTTCTTTCCCTTCATTATCCAATTTTATCCAATTGATAAAAAGTAAACAAATTGTAAGATTTGAAATAGAATTATTTGTTGATATAAATATCATTTTTTTACTAAAAGTAGAAATATACTTTTTGTTTATGTAATTTTACTTGATTTGGATTTTGGTCCTTACTTTTAAGGTATAGGTCTCAATGTTTTTCATTCATTTAGTTTTTAATCATTATAATTTTTACTCGGTATTTATTAAAGTGTTGGTCCTTATTATTTTCAATTATTGAATTATTGGTCATTCAATGTTTGCATGGGTTAATTGATGTTTTAAATTTAAAAAATAAAGTAGAACCAAACCAAAATGTAAATTGGATGAAATTATAGTTCAATCTTGTCTAACCCCCTTTTTGACCGGCTCTTTGTTGGGGAGAGGGGTTGGGGTTGTTTCCCTCCAAACCATTGTCTATTAGTTTGGCTGCTCGAACCCGGACCATCGTGAATAGAATCAACGCTTATGGTCCGTTTGGAATGAAGGAAAGAAAATGGAGAGTGAAAGAACATTTTAAAATTTGAATTAAAAGAAAAATGAGGAGGAAAGAAAATTTTAAAATTGTCTTTGAAAGTCAATTTTTTTCTTTTTTTCTCCAACTAAACACAAGAAAATATATCGTTATTTATATTTTTTAAAATTTTTTCTTCCTTCCATCCAAACACATTAAGGGTGCATTAGATACACGTTAAAGTATAACACAAGGAGAACAGTAAGGACAAATACTTAAGTTACAAGATAATTTTTTATTGTGTATTATTTGATAGACAATGAACAACATAAGCAAAATAATGTAAAATTTACTGCATTATCTTTTTTAATATTAATTATCTTAATGCAATTTATATTAATTATATTAATATGATGACAATGGCAGTGGTTGTAGCAACAATGATAGTGGTGGTAGTAGCAACGATGGTGTGCGGTGGTGGTGGTAATGTTGACAATGATGGCGGCGACGTCGGTAGTTGTGTTGGTGGCAACAATAATAATAGTGGTGACGATGGTGACAACGACGACAACAATAATGGTAGTATCAGTGGTAGTGGTAACAATAGCGACGATAGTGGTGGAAGCAGCTCAATGGTGGTGGTCATGTTAGTGGTGGTGGCAATGATAGTGTTGGTAGTGTTAACGGTGACGGTGATGGAGGAGAGATAAGAAAAGGAAAATATAGTTATTAAATGAGAAATAAATGAGTATTTTTGTCTTTTTAGTATTTTGTAATTAGGACAAAAAGTTGTTCGTTTCCATTGTTTATTGAATAACAAAAAGTTGAGTTTTGGTCTTGTCTATCTTCTCTTGATTTGTGTTGTCATGTGATCTTTACTTAAATCAAACATGGAACAATTATGTTTATGTAATCTAGTATTATGGTTTTTAGCAAAAGGAAAAATGTTAATTTTTATCTTTGTAAGTCAATCTTTTTCTTTCTTTTCTTTTTTCTTTCTTTCTAACCAAACGCAAAAAAATTATTGTTATTTGTATTTTTTTTTTCTTCTTTCCATCCAAACATATTAAGGACAAGTAAAAGAATGAGGCCAATGGGCGATTCCCTTGATCGGGGAGGGGGGAGGGGGGAGGAGAAATTATTAGATGGTCCTAAACCACTATTAATCTTTATATAACATGTAATTGAGTGTTATTAATTCTTTTTCGTAAATTATAAAATGTGAATATTTATTATATAAATATTGGTTGGAACCATAAATACTTAGTAGTCCAGGAATATTTAATTATTTCTTTGAGGGAATCAACGTGAGATCTGATGCTATCTTTTACAAAATGGAGGAGGAAATTACTCCCATATGTTAATGTACGTCAGTGCATTAAGAAACAACAAACAAAAAGGTAAGGAATCAATAATAATAACAATAAGAAGAAGAATAACAATATTTAAAAAAAAAAAGAATAAAAATAACAAAAACAGTAGTAATAATAATAATAATAATAATAATAATAATGACGTGTACTAATACGGTAATATCCTCTACCTCGGGTCAATTTTGGGTATTTTGCATGAATGAGCATGACTTCTATAAACAACGAGCTTTCAATGTAAATTAGTAGCATATGTATCAAAAAAACAAACCATCTCTAACCTCAACTTGGTTAACCATAATTGGAACCCGCTTCCCTCTCTCTTTCTCTGTCTTTATGGGCGTGTTTGTTCTATCATTGTCCCCATTTTAGGTTAACAAACTTTTGATCATGTCTTCCATTTGAGAAATTCCCATTTCCAGGCTTCCTTGCAATTGCTACACCAGAAGAAATTAGAACTGGGCACCTCCAAATGCAACCTGCTTCTCACCCCATTCCAGGCCAATATTCCTCCCTGAAACATTAACCCTTCCCTCATTGCTTAAAATGGATGAAGATAAAGACGAAATCTTGATCCAGGCTTCCCATATTTGATCATTATTTCTACACACAAATGCCTGTGTCTGATCCTAGTTCTGGGCGCACGTTCATATGGATCATAAGTGGTCTTTTGTTCATCTCTATAGTGGCAGGAGGGGCATGTCTTGTGGCATACTTGCTCCTTCCTGAATCAGAAACATCATCATCTTGGATACCCCAAATTGGGGTGGCACTGATTTGCCTACCATGGCTGTTTTGGTTGCTCACCTTCTTGTACAGAATCCTCTCAAGGATTTTTGGATGTAGAGTTAGAATTGGCGGAGATGGAAGTGGAGGAAATTTGGCTGCTACGAATGCTGATGTGGAGGTTGCATCTCATGCAAAAGATGGCGAGTTAAATAGGGCATCATCTGTTGCTTCACACGAGAGTGAAATGGCTCTGGCAAAATCTATGGCCTCATGATGATTATGTTGAAGTTTGCATGGCTCAGTCTTGATGGCCTTTACCTTTTTATTTAACGTTTTCTCCATGTTCTCTTTTGGGTTGCCCTATGATACATTCATCATCCTCATGATGGCTCTGCCTCAATTCCGTGATTTGAACCAATCTCTAATCCTCACCGTGCATCTGCACCTCATGAGAATATATAGGCAATTAATGTTGGAATATGTGAGGGATATGCATGTCCTATACATATTTGATGATAGAATACAAATTGCTCTTCACTGAAGCTCATATAATTTCTTTAATGTAGCCTTTAGGAGAGTTTTGACATGGATTTGTATAAAGAAATGAAAATATAATGATTCAACGAGAATCTCATTGGCTTCGCATTTTGTAGTTCTCTTTTTCTTTCTTTGAAATATGTAGTTATTAATTGATATCCCTTTTATAGCACAACTTTATGATTGTTAATTTCCTTTCTCTTTCCTCGTTGGTTGTGACAAGAGTTTGTTCATATCGATTGCAAGGGACAAAAACGATCGAGAATTTGTTGACGACATTTTACAAACTCCATATGGTAGAGCAAATGGATTTGTGTCACGACGTGTTCTAATTATAATTCCATTAATAAAGAGATGCATGTGTTGTTGTGCCCCTGGGTTGATGAACAACAAAGAAGAAACAAAAATAAAAACTATTTAAATAAAAGTTTGCCTGTTAAAGCTTAACTTTTGGGTCTCCTCTAGGGCATAAGGCTAGCTAGAAATAAGAGTTGCCCGAAGTGGACTTGTTGAAATGGATTCACAAGTTAGGAATCAGTACTTTCGTGTACATGACTTAAATTTTGTTTCTATATATCTCTCTCTTGGTGAATATAAAATAGGCTTTACCTACTTAATGTTCATGAAAAAAGAGATAGGTACAAACTTTCAACATGATTTTATTATGTTAAAATTTAACATAAGAGGAGTCATTCTCCCTAAATTGTTACCTTTCTTATCAACTAAAAATGCCCCTAGCTCATCATTACTACAGTATCATTCCTGAGATTAAAGAGTATTGATTAAAGTACAACTGAGTTCTCCACCCAGCAAACATGGTTAATATCATGTATAAATATGGTTAATTTCATTTCATTAGTAGTTAAAAATAAACAAATGTGATTGTATATAATCATCAATATGGTTGATATTAAACATTTTTAAGGTACATATAACAATTACTAGACATTTCAATAACCTCGTAACACTATTAATTATTTGTGAAAAAAAGTTAACTACTATTAGACACTTTAATAATCTTGTGACACTATTAACCAAGTTTCAATAATTTTATACAATCACTTTTATTTACTCTTAATCATTTGTGAGACAAAATTAATATTTACAAATATAGTTAACCACTTGTGACGGTTAATAACCTCATAACATTATTAACCACTTATTAAAGTTAACCATTATTAGATATCTCAATAACTTCATAACACTATTAATCACATTGATAATTATATATAATTATATTCATTTATTTTTCAGTTGTAATACAAAATTAATTATATTTATATATGTAGTTCATTACTTTTTGGTGGACACTGAATGTAAAATTCTCATATATACGTTTTGTTCTTTTTCCGAGATTAAAAGCGTTCAAAATCATGATTGGGAAGTAAATATTCAACCGTACATCTTAGAGAAAGGTAAATTACTAGCAGACCATTTGACTAATATTCGGTTATCAATCCTTTATATGCTGCTTTCAGGACGTGTGCCCCCTTTCCCTAAGCCCATCCTCTATGTCCTTGATTAGAAACAAGAAGAAAAGAAAAGCATGTTACACACCCTACCTATTCTCAAACTTTAAATAAGTAGGACAGTGTGATTGTTCTGTTGAGCCACGTCATGGAATCGAAAGTTCTAAGTGAGTCACTTTTGATAAGTAGAATTGGAGATGCAGAATGAATTGAAAGTTGAGTTACGGTGTCCAATTCCGCGGAGAGAAAATGCATAAGAGACATTTTTCTTCGTTTAGTTTTAAAGAAAAGAAAAGAGAAAGAAAAAAAAACATAACATCCACATTAATTTTTTATCCTTGTATAGAAGGAAATGAGAGATAAAAATTCTTGCGAATACATGTTTTTCTAAAAAGGAATAACTATTATTATGAAAATCATTTTGCCAAAAATGAGACTTTTAATCAATATTTATTTTAAAAAAAATAAAAAAATCCCAACATTCTTCTCTCTCTCTCTTTTTACGCGAATTCGTGTACATTATATCATCTTCATATATTGTTTTCAATATTATTAAATTTCTTTTTCACTTTACATTTTCTTACATAAAATACTAGATTTTATATCCGTGCTTTGCACATGTTTATTTACATCACAGATTTTTAATATTTGTAATTAATTTTTAAATTTGTGTACATGAATAAAATTAAGAGTTTTTAATTAGATTAAAATTGAAAAAGTTATATATATATATATGTGTGTGTGTGTATGTATATGATAATTTATTTATCAATTTTATTTTTAATTATTATTTTGAATAAATATCTATAAAATCCTTATTTATAATTAAAATATATTTTAAAGTAACTAATTAAAAAATAAAATAGACTTATGCATATACACAACAATTTACTTAACTACATATTTATAAAATAATTACTTTTAATTATTATTTGTTGTTAAATATATTTTAATAACTAAATTAAAAAATAAAGTATACTTATATATACATAATAAAGATCATCATACTAACACATGCAAAAGAGTAATTATAACAATAGTTAAAATATGAATTTTAATAATAAAACTATGATGGTTCATTTGAGTATTATGAATCTGAAAAGACTCTATAATTTATTATTATTATTATTATTATTATTATCATTTATTCTTTAATTTTAATATCATTATATGCTATTTTTATTTATCGATAATGTTTGTTATAAGTTTTTATTTTAGCATAGAAATTGTTCTTATAAATCATGTTATTATTATTTTTATGTTCATTAATTGTCATTATTTAAAATATTATATTTGAGTGAAAAATTGTACCATATTTTTGGAGTTAAACATGCATAGCATTGTAGGTTCTAGGCTAAAAAATGTATATGTTTAATTTGATTACTCATTGTATCATCATTTGGGGTATTTCATATAGTTACTCATTGTAAATTTAAAGTAATGTATTTAAAAATTATAGTTATGTCATTGATGTATTATTTTTTTTAATATTATTAAATATTAATTTAATATCATTATGACAATTATATATTATAAAATTATTTTAAATTTAATGACATATTTATGAAATAATTGATCTTGAAATATATTTAACATTTTATAATAATATAATATTTAATGTTATTATTATAGTATTTATATATCTAACTTTTATTTACAAAATTATTATTTTTAATTATTATTGTTCATAAAATATATTTTAAAGTGAGTAAATTTAAAAATAAAATAAACTTACACATATTCATAATAATTTATTTCTTAATTTATATCCTTAATTATTAATTAAAATAAAATATTATGAATCATTTTAAATTTAACTACATATTTATAAACTCATTAGATTTGAAATATATCTAACTTTTTGTAATATTATAATATTTAATGTTATTATTTTGTTTTAAGAAAAGTATTATTATTATAGTATTTATATATCTAACTAGTTTTTATCATCTTTTAGTTTTGAAATATATATTATTAACTTAGAATTATCAAAATTATATAATAAATAGTATTAATGTGAGCAATTAAATTTTTAATTAACTATAATTAGGCCTATTAAATTTAATTAGATTTGACGATTATTATAATGTTCAAATTTCAATCAATGATTGACGTTTGTTCAAGTCTCTTTTACTATATATATATATATATATATATATAGATAAATAGTTAATGATATTTTGGATATTTTTACATACCAAACAAGAGACGAAAAAATATTAACTTCTTTTTTATTTTTCTTTAATTAAATAAATATAAATTACTTCATTTTCATCTCTCTTTTTTCACCAATTTCTTCTTACTACTGAATAAAGCATTAGAAATGACTTTGTTGTTGTTGTTGTTGTTTTCTCCTTAGTTAAATTATTTTGTTTCTCAAGGCTTTTTGTTCCATTAGGAATAAAATAAATAAATACAATGCATGTGTTGGGTAACCGTTTGCAAAATTAATTTTAAAATGGAGTGATTAAGTTTAAATGTTTTTACTTTAAAATTAAGTTAAGTTAATAGTAAAATACAATATAAAATTTTTTATTCAACGAAAAAATTAATTAAAATTGCTTTAGCTCAAAATTTATTTTAAACTCACAATTAATTCCTCATTATAAAATCAAACATGTGAATCTTAACCTAAAATCATATTAGCTAAGGGTCCGTTTGGGGTGGTTTTTGGTTGTGAGTTTTGAAATTTTCAAAAACTACAACCAATTTTAGTTTTTAAAAATTAGTTTTAGTTTTTTTTATCTAATTTTTGGTTTTAAAATAAACTCACTTTAAAATTTCTTATTCTGTTAAAATTAGTTTAAGAATATGTTTTTGTGGTGATAACAGTGGTGGTGGTGCCCACAGCAGTGGTTGTGGCGGTATCGGTTGTGATCGTGGCAGTGATGGTGCTGGTAGAGTTGGTGGTGATGGTGGTGGCAGAGTCGGTGGTGGTGCTGGTGGTGACAGTGCTTGTGGTGGTGGCAGCAACGCTGGTGGTCGTGGTTGTGGTGGTGGCAATGACAATGGTAGTGGTGATGAAACTTGTGGTGGTAGGGGCAATGCCGGTGGTCGTGGTAGTTATGGCAGCGATGATGGTGCCGGTGGTGGTGGTGACGGCGGCTGCGGAGATGGTGGCAACAGTAGTGGTGGTGGTGACAGTGGTGGTGACAATGACGGTGGTGGTGGTGGTGGCAAGAAAGGATATTGTCAAATATAATGATGTATATTTAAAAAAAAAAAAAACCAAATTTACAAATCCTTTTTTCTTGGTTTTGAAAATGAATGTAAAAGTGTTTTAAAATTGAGTTAAAAACCATTTCAGCTCCATTTTAGCCAAATGTGTTTTGTTTTGAAAATTGTATTTGAACACCAAAAATTAAAAACTCGCAACCACCCCAAACGGGCCCTAATATTTTAATGGGATTTTGAATAATTTATTGTAAATCCAAACACATATGCATTCTTTCAAGTAAGTTACCTTTGTCTTTATGCACAAACACATAGACTTATTAAGAATGTTTTTCTTTTGGTATTTTGATAAACACAATCTATCATATGTTCAAAGAAACTCTTGTCATCTTGTGTTCCTTTTGATAGGTTCTCATTAAAAAGTGAAATGTTTATGTTGTGACAAATGTCAAGCAAACAAGCTGTAGTATCTCCATTCTCTCTATCTTAGAAAAGTTCTCAATTTAGAGCTTTTAATTTGTTTTAAATTGTCACTTTTACCGCCTCAAAAAAATAAAATTGTCACTTTAAAAAAAAATTAAGAATACAAAAAAAATTTGAGTCTCACGTTAATTACATTAGAAGTTATGATCATATAATGATGGGCCAATTTATTACAGATTAAAAAAGAAGTAATTCTATAATATAATCTAGTGATTTTTTTTTTGGAGATTTTAAAAAAGCATAAATTAATTTATATTTGTTTATAATTATAAAAATTGTTTAAAAAATATTTAAAACAACTAATTTTAATTAAATTTTAGATTCTTTTTGACTTCTAATTATTTTGAAAAACTGCCACAAATGCATGAAAGACTAAGGGAAGTGGTTATTTTTTTTTAAAAAGTGATTCTTTTATAAAAAAAAAGTTGAAACAAATAGGTTCAATATGGTGATGCTTAATTGATTAAAAATTAAAGAAAATATGTTATACACTGACAGTGTAAAGCAATTTTATATTGTCATCTAATTACAAATTATTATGTATGATAAATTTGTTGACTTTTACAATAACTACCTTAAAAGTCGTACTAATGATGATTTTTGATTAGTTGACATTGTAAAAAATTTTATACTGACATTGCATAGCCATTAAACCATAAAAATTATTAGAAATTCTAAAATTTATAAATGAAATTCATTAAATAAAAGAGTGAGATTTGTACAAATTTGTAATTTTTAACAAATTTAACTAATAATAAAAAAATGAGTTTAAAAGAATGTGATAGAAAATGTATTACTATTATTTCTAAGAGGAATGTTAGTAATATATTTTTTAGCACACTCCTTTTAATACATTTTTTTTTATCATTGACTGAAATTTATTGAAAAATTAAACTCATTAAATGAGAAATAAGACTAATTTTTTTCGTAATTTCTAATAAATTTCAGTGAGCATATTAGAGTGAGTTAGTACTAGCATTTATCTATTAGTAACCAACAAGGTTTGGCATAGTTGATAGATAGTTAGGTCTCTTAAGTATGTCATGGTTCGATTTTTAACAATGTGAATGAAAAAGACTTTGTTAAGAAAGACAAAACTTACTTTGATAATCTTTATGTCTCGAAAAGAATTACTCTCCAACAATCAAGTAGGGGATATCCTTGTTGAAAATAAAAATAAAAATCTACTAGTTAAAAAGTTAAATTAACATTAGCATGTTCCTTAATCCTTAAACTTCCTCAGATTCAAATATTCAAATATACCAAACAAAGCGGGAAGCGTAGGAGTCCAGTAGTCCCAGTCCCAGTAGTGTGGGAGTCAGGGAATAAAAGCGTTCTGTTTTGTTTAAGCTCAGGCTTAGGCTGGAGAAGAGAAACAGCAACAACAGTACAACACAACAATGGCGAACAACAAGAGCGCAAAGAAACCAATGAGCCTCAACGACAGTCACTATCGCTTCCTCCAAGACCACTCCGCTCCCCACAAACCCTCCGGTACGTACGCTACCTTTACTATAACTATTACTATTTCCATTTCTCTCTTTCTCATCAACCCCACTCTACTTTTCCGCAGATGATGTGCCCATCGAAGCCTCAACCAGAAAGCAACAACACGAAAACATCCCCCAATTTTCCGCAATCACCGACTTCGATTCTCCAATCGGTACTTTCATTCTATCACTCAATCTCTCTATTTACTCCTCTCGCTTAATCTCAGTTGCTACAATCGATTATTATTATTATTATTATTAGGGCAAAACTCGCACGAGAAACACGAACCAATCAAGGTACATGAAGAAGAAGAAAAAGAAGCTTCATCCAACGACACTCCCCAGTTTTCGGTTAACTCTTCCCTTAGTAAGTGTTTTCTTCTCTGCCTCACTTGAATCCGCAATCAGCACCTTCAATTCTCCAATCGGTATTTTCATTCTATTACTCGATCTCTCTCTTCGCTCCTCACGCTTAATCTCAGTTGCCACAATCGATTATTATTATTAGGGTTAAACTTGGACGAGAAACAGGAACCAATCGATGTACATGAAGAAGAAGCTCCACCCAACGATATTCCACAGTTTTCGTTTAACTCTTCCCTTAGTAAGTGTTATCTTCTCTGCCTCACTTGAATCTGCAATCAGCACCATCGTTAAATTATCATTGTCGTTTTTTTTTTTTTTTTTTTCAGAGGAAGAAAAGAAGACGAAGGTGAAGGTGCAGGGGCGCCGCCGCCTCTGCAAGGTTGTGCATGAAGATGCCGGCAAAACTGCGGCGGTCGATGAGTCCAAGTTTGATGAACTCATCGACCTTGATTCGCCCATTCCGGCACCGAAAAAGGTGATCCAGATTGAGGAGAGTGGGGGCAAGAATGAAATTAGGGATATTTTGAATGAACTGAGCTCCAAGTTTGAGTTGCTATCCGTTGAGAGAAAGCCGAGGCCGAACCATGTTGAGGGTTTGGTTGGAGGGAAAGAAAGTTGTGATGATGAGGGTTTAGAGTATGGGAGTGCAGGGTCTTCGTTTTCTCAACCACAGGAGAGTTTGTCAGAGGGTACTAAGAATAGTGGTGGTGGTGGTGGTATTGAGTATGATTCAGATGACTCTGTTCAAGAGTTGGATCATTTTGAGCCTGAGAATGATGGTTCTATAACTTTGACTGGCCCTAGATCGACTTATAAGTTGCCGGGTAAAATTGCGAAAATGTTGTATCCGCATCAGCAAGATGGGTTGAAGTGGCTCTGGTCTTTGCATTGTCTGGGAAAAGGTGGAATCTTGGGGGATGACATGGGTTTGGGGAAAACAATGCAGGTAAGGCAATGAATAGAACCTTCAGAAATTATATTTTGCAATAGCTGGTACATGATTGCAAATGCTGGATGGTTCTTGCAGATTTGTGGCTTTCTAGCTGGACTGTTTCATTCTCGTTTAATCAGAAGGGCATTGGTTGTAGCCCCAAAAACCTTATTGCCCCATTGGATCAAAGAATTGTCAGCTGTTGGTCTATCTGAGAAGACAAGAGAGTGCGGCTGCTTGACTTTATTCATATGAGTAGTTTATCCAACATGCAAAATTGAAACTTTTCTGCTTTAAGAACAGCAACCAATGATTTGTTCTTTTCTGCAGATATTTTGGAACTTCCACAAAACTCAGAGAATACGAACTTCAGTACATACTTCAGGTTCTAGATGTTTCTTGTTTTTTTAAATTAAACCGAGAAATACCTTGAAGTTAAATTCATGTTTGTGCCTCATGACTGAAAGCATAAAGAGATATCTTATGTTTTTGTATCATTGTATGTAACTCAAAACTGAGCTTAGGATTTGGAAGGGAAAATATTTTGTGGTGGGGGTGGCTGCCTCTTTTTATTTTGGAAAATACTCATTTAAATTTGGTTCGCTAGTGGATGTTTAATTGATTGCTGGAGAATTAGTGGTATTTGGATGTTTGAGTTCTTTTTTTCTGTCAATCTTCAACTACATTCTCATGTCTCCTTCTAGGACAAAGGAGTTCTTCTCACAACATATGATATTGTCCGCAACAATTCTAAGTCCTTACGGGGGGATAATTATTTTGATGATGAGGAAAATGAAGATGGCGCTACATGGGACTACATGATACTTGATGAGGTAAGGATGGGTTTGTTTTATTTAAAACCTATTTAATGTTGGGTACTTGGTTTGTCTACTTGCAGTCCATTTACCTTTTCCTCAGTAGTTTTTGGAACTTGTATTACTTAGATGATAAATGAAAGAGATTACTTCAGAAAAGTTTGAAGTGTATACAGTTGGTTGAATATCATTTTCCAAAGAAGATATATGTGGGAAAAGTTTTAATTGATTCCTTTTTACCTTTCAAGAACCTTAGAGTCCTTCAGTATAGTATAACAGAGTGCATCTCACCAATTGAATGAAACATGGAGGTCTGAATTTTTCTCATGCATACTTTACGTTACTGTCTTTGTTTCTTTCTATACACTTCTTTTAATTCGTAAATAATTAATGTAGTCAGTTTGCATTTCGACCCAGCTTAAATCCTTTTAAACTTTTATTGAAGAGGCAGATAAAGCTTCCAAATAGCAGGAAATGGGGTGAAGTAAATTTGAAGTTTGAGCAGAGAAGTGTGTTAAATTAGTTATGGCAGAAACAACAAATGTATTAATATGTTGTACGTAGCTGCATGCTGTGCTATATTGCTTATAATAACTAGGCATACAGAAAACTATATGTCATTAATAAAGGGGTCCAAAAATTCAGTGTGAAATTTGACTTGTGTAGTTTTTCTGGTATGCTTAAGTAATAAGCTTACCTTATAAGTTTCTTGCAGCATATTTAACAAGTAGGGACAGTTATGGGATTGCTTCAGAGTATCTGATGATGTTATTCATTGAGTAGTGTGAAGAAATTTGAATTATATGACATTAAAGTTAAACAGTTATATTAAATATATTGTAAAAGGTTTTAATTTTTTCTTGTTTTCAAAACGTTCTTAACTTTAGGGGCACCTTATAAAGAACCCAAGCACACAAAGGGCTAAAAGTTTGCTTGAAATACCAAGTGCTCATCGCATTGTCATTAGTGGCACGCCTTTGCAAAATAATCTTAAGGTACTTTGATGCGAACTCTCCCATTTTGTAATCACCGATCAATGTCTTTTTAACATGATGTTTCTGCTTTGCTTTTTGCAGTAATAATTGAAATTTAGATTATGCTGCCTTGTTTAATGGTTTTCATTCTTAAAACTTCCTAACAGGAGTTGTGGGCATTATTTAATTTCTGTTGCCCAGAGTTGCTTGGTGACAACAAATGGTAATAATAATTTTCAGGCAACATTCTTAATTTAGTTAAGGTTGTCATAACTTATAAAATTATAATCTCTCAGGTTCAAAGGAAAATTTGAAACGCCCATACTTCGTGGAAATGACAAAAATGCTTCTGACAGGGAGAAGCGTATTGGTTCATCTGTAGCAAAGGTAAGGTTGTTTGTGTTCCAAAATCTAGTTTGCGTGACTTGGCCTTTGGCTTTGGATGGCAAAGAGTATGCTTTACGTTGGTTTTGATCTTTAGCTCACATAATAATGCATTCAATTAGAAGTATATGAATATGATTAGATATGCTTTCCCCTCTTCCACTTTAAGCTGATCCTTGATTCAACATTTTGAATATAGTGGATTTCATTGTAATATGTACTTATGTAGTGATCTCTCATATTCCTGATCATCAATTAATAACAAATTTCACTTTGACTCAAGTTATCACTGCTCCTTTCTCACTAGGAACTAAGAGATCGTATTCAGCCTTACTTTTTGAGACGATTGAAGAGTGAGGTTTTCAGTCAAGATGATGATAAAACAACTGCAAAACTTTCTCAGAAGCAAGAGATCATTGTGTGGCTTCGACTGACCAGTGTTCAGGTTAAATATGCAATTCTTTGTTGTTTTTCATTTTATCTTATGAGGTTAATCTTGACATTTTGATAACTTTGTTTTATTTCTATTTCATGTAGCGGCATCTTTATGAAGCATTTTTGAAGAGTGAGATTGTTCTCTCAGCATTTGATGGCTCACCACTGGCTGCCCTTACAGTAATTTTTGTCATGTTATTTATGCTACTCTTTTTCTTGCAGTGTTTTTATATTTGGTTTTTTTTCCCTCTTATCTGGCTATGCCTTCATCTATTGAAAATCTTTAAACTGATCAGATTTTGAAGAAAATATGTGATCATCCACTTCTGTTGACAAAGCGAGCAGCTGAGGATGTGTTGGAAGGGATGGACTCAATGCTAAAGCCAGAAGAGGCTAATGTTGCAGCAAAATTGGCAATGCACATAGCAGATGTTGCAGACACAGATAAGTTTAAAGATGAGCAAGATGTGTCATGCAAAATTTCCTTCATTATGTCATTATTGGTAAGTGCTGATCATGCAGTTTATATACTGTTTTTTTCTTCTTTGCATAATAATATAGTTCATATTCTATGCTGTAGGATAATTTGATCCCAGAAGGGCATAGCGTGCTTATATTTTCTCAGACTCGCAAGATGCTTAATCTTATTCAGGTTGGTTCAGAAATTATTTCCTAATGTTTTTCAATTATTTTGTCTGTGAATCAGGGAATAGTCAAACATTTGTTCAACTGTTTCATGTATGTCAGTGCATTGTCGTAGCTGGAAATGCATAGGAAGTGGTTTCATAAACTTTTTAAGTTTTAATGATTGCTAGGTATTTGTAGGAGGATGTTCAAAGTTTTCCTCTTAATTCCTTGCCTGATCATTTTATTGTTGTATGCTTTTCTATGAGAGTTGATCTAAGGGTTTTCTACTGCTTGATTATAGGAATGCCTACTATCCAAAGGTTATGACTTTTTACGAATTGATGGCACAACAAAAGCCAGTGACAGATTAAGGATTGTTAATGTAAGTGCTTTGCACGGTTAACTTGGTGTAACATTCAAAATTCCCCGAATGTTCTTCTGTCTTATGCCACCTGTTTTGATTTCAGGATTTCCAAGAAGGTGTTGGAGCTCCTATATTTCTCTTGACATCTCAGGTAGGTGGTTTAGGACTAACACTTACAAGAGCAGATCGTGTGATTGTAGTTGATCCTGCTTGGAACCCAAGGTACGTCTTGAAGCATTCCTTTCCCTTGACTTTAAATTTGCTCTAATTTTGCTGTAAAATTTACAGCAAAAGGTGGAATTATTGGTATTTTCTAATTTAGGAACTATTATCCGCTAAAGTGGTTTTCTAAGTCAGTAAATGAATGACTCATTGACTATTCTTTGAACATCATTAACTGCCGGGATGCTGGATTATTGCTAAAACATTATTTTTACCTTTTTTTTCCCCTAGTTTTCCTATTATGTTTGAGAAGATTGTTTTAATATTTTGTAGTGTAGAAGTGATAAAAGTAGATCTCTTATTTAATCTTTGGTTTAATTACTCATTTGGTCCTTGTAGTTACAAAAACTTTCCCTTTTAATTCCTATACTTAAAAACATCCCTTTTTAGTTCCTATACATACCATTTTTAATCTCTTTTAGTCCTTGCCATAGGGATTAAAAGGGGTTAAAATAATATGTGTAGGGACTAAAAAGAATTAAAAATGGTATGTGTATGGACTAAAAGGGGATGATTAAAGTATAGGGACCAAAAGGGAAAGTTTTTGTAATTATAGAGACAATGAGTAAACCTTAGTCTTTTTTCAAGTGAGATTTGCTAAGGTTGTTCTTTGGTCTTGAATGGTAATTAAGAAATCATGTCATTTTGTTCCTCAGGAGAGTGAAAGTGGTTAGAAAGTTAAATACTATAACCTACAGCCTCTCTTTAGCTTTTCTGTTGCTGTTCTGTTCCTGTTAAATTTGCTCCTAGTGGCTAATGTCCTAAAATTTCTCCACACATGCAACTAGATAAAAGTTCCTCCTGTGAAAATTAATTATTTTGTTTCTTGTTTTACATTTGATTGTTTTGGTATATTAGTCATATCCAATCCAATTGAGATTAAGCTATTAGGCGTCTGGCCCTAGATTAAGTTAGTGTTGGTTGCCTAGATCTATTATATTTCTTTCTTATAATTTGCAATTGAGTCCTTTGACGGAGGTATTTGCTTATGTTTCTTGTAAAGCATTATAATTTTTTGTTTCTAACAGTACGGATAATCAAAGTGTCGACCGTGCATATCGAATTGGTCAAAAGAAAGATGTTATTGTGTATAGACTGATGACATGTGGAACTGTTGAAGAAAAGATCTACAGGAAGCAGGTAATTTTTTCCCTTTCCATTGTTTTTGTAGAGTACCAATGCAATGAACATACACATATACATATGCATGTATATACGTACACATACATGCATGCAGAAATGTGTAACAATGTGCGTATGTATACACATGTGTACATGTGTGCTGTGGGATGTATGTCATAGTTTTGATTGAACTACATGGGCAAAAAATATGTGGTTTAGACATTGATTGACTTTTTTCACACTCAAATTGCATGTTTTATAGGTATATAAGGGAGGATTATTCAAAACTGCTACTGAACATAAAGAACAAATTCGGTACTTTAGCCAGCAGGTACAAGTTTAATGGGATGTATTATTAGTTGAGAAATACACTTGCATCTTCAAAAAAGTTGTGATTTGGTGTAATCTTCCATTCATCCCTTGCAGGATCTTAGGGAGCTTTTCAGCCTTCCAAAAGAAGGATTTGATGTATCTGTTACCCAAAGGCAATTGAATGAGGAGCACGATCGTCAACATACAGTGTAATGAGTCTACAATTTCGAAATGTGTTTTGGTATAATTTAGCTTTTTTAACCTTAACACGTGCTTTAGCTTTTTTAACCTTAACATTGGGATTTTTTTATTTTTTTTTTGGATGATAAAAAGGGTGAAAGAACCCCAATTAGAATCCACTAGGATACAAAATAGCAGCTGTATCTCCTAGAACAGCTAGCTGAAGAAATCCAGGAATAAAATCAAAAATCTTACAATCAACAATTAGAATCGATTGATGCTTTGTACTATCTTGTTCAATTTACTCAATCAATATAACTTTGACATGTTGCTGTACATATATATATATATAGGTTAGAATCTGTTGACATCAGGTGTTAAAGTTAGTCAAATTACACCTTCAATAACTTTTTGTAGAATATAAATTTAATCAATTCAACCGTTAAATTTGATGTTTTTATTAATTAGATTTAAGTATATAAAATTTCATATAATTTCAAAATTATTTAATAGTTTAGTATTTTATTTTATTTTAACGTATAATATGTTATTTAAATATATGTAAATATTCAATGTTAGATAATATATCTAGAAAAGTTTAAATGATGTAAAATTTAATATACATGATCATGAAGATAATATTATATGATTTAATGGTTTGATTGGTTAAATTTGTATTTTACAAAAGTTATTAAAGGTGTAATTTAATTAACTTTGACATCTAATGTCAATAGATACTGATCCCATATATATATATATATATATCCCACAATATAACTTTTGATTTTTTGTGTTCATTTTGAAATTTTGTGAATATGACATAATACATTGTATTTAGGAACTGCTTTGTTTTAGAAAAATAATGGGGTTAAATATGTTTTTGATCCTCAAAAAATATGATAGAATTGGTTTTAGTCTTAATAAATTTTTTTCCTTGGATAAAGTTTTTCAAATATTAAAATAACTAGATTTCTGTGCTAAATTCTGTTTAACTTATTAAATAATGGTCATATCAGTATCACATTCATCATTAATTTGCTGATATAGCTGTTTATGTCAACTGTTATGTCTAAGTTAGATTAGCAATGTACTTTTTAAATAAAATTATTAAATGTTTAACCTTAAACTACATATTTTTTTAATCTTAAAACAAAAGTAATTACATAATTTTTTATTAAAAATTATCGCTGGGCACTCTAGGTAATGAAATACTTTTCTTGGAAGCTAATATGATCATCATTTAACAGAAAAGTTAAACAGAAGTTAGCACAGGATCTAATTAGAATATTTTTAATATTTGAGATACTTTATTCAAAGAAAAAATTTCTCAAACCAATTATGTCATATTTTTGGTCTTCCAAAAATATATTTAACTCAAAATAATATATTATTTTCAAATAATACCTTCTGGAAGCTGGTAAAAAAATGTAATTATTCCTTTAAAATAAGTTGGGTCAAACACACGTTAACTCATAAATGGAGCTCAATCTGCAGTGCTGATTTTTATCTTAAGGAGTATTTGTATTTTGTGTAGTGATGACTCTTTCAAAGCACATATAGAGTTCTTGAAAAGTCAAGGCATAGCTGGAGTTAGTCACCACAGTTTACTCTTTTCCAAGACAGCGCCAGTTCGAGCTGATCCTGCGGATGATGAAGTTACAAGGTAATGCTTTGGGGACATGTCACATGGTGTTACTTAACACTTTAGGTGATAGGCAGGCATGCGGGTCAACAAGCTTGCATGCAGCCCCACATAGGCTCGGTTAAAAATTGGTCAGTCTGTGTAGGCCTGCATAGGCTAAGGGTGCTGCTATTCTCACTCCAATTTTTTCTATTTTCACCCTATTTGTTTATCTATTTTACAAAAGTATTTCTGACAGAAACACATTTTTGTTATATAAAATATATAACGAAAGTGTGTGTTTATTATATTAGGTGATCTGTTGAAATACACAACAAAAATATATTTTTATTGTGTATTTTGATAAGATTTCGTCTTATGTATCTCGACAAGATTTTGTCGAGATTCACAATAAAAATATATTTTTTTGTTGTGTATCTTCACTGGATCTTTTGGTAACGTACAACGAAAACGTATTTTTATTAATAAAGGAGGCATGGGGTGAGAAGGAGAGAGAGAGTTAAAAAAGAGTGAGGATAAAATAGACTTTTTACCCTTTTAAAAAAGTTGGGAGTGAAAACAAAGAAAAAAACGGTAGGAATAGCAGGGCCCATGGGTCAACGGGGTTAAACAGGTCGGTCCACAGGCCTTCCTGCCTGCCTGTTTTACTTTTTATAAATTTTTTGCTTGTCAAATTTTTTAACTTATGTATTTTTCCACTCTAAAATAATTAAAAAATGTTACAAAATAATTTTTATCCTTTTGTGGTTAATGGATTGATTCCGTGAACTCATGGGTTATGTGACATAGGCCCATAATTAAAAATACTCTTTATTTTTAAGCTCAGGTCCGTAAATTTGTGGGACAATCCCACTCTGTTTAGGTGTATGGTGATAATTGTTAACTATTAATAATTAATAATTTGTTGTAAATTAATGTGATTTTTGTTTCGTGTTATTGTTGTTTTATACCAAATGTATTGCTGAAATTTTCCCAAAGCGTTTGATGTCTCTAACTGAAAGCTGAATTATTGAATTTGAAATATGAGAAAGCTCCATACAATTTGTTGTTTGGAATATGCTTTACTAATTTATGAGAAATATGTCGAAATTTGCTTATTGTTTGAAAGTTTGTAATTACTATTTATATGTTTGCCAATTGCTTTGTCAAACCGAAAACTCCATTAATACAATGGTTGCAGGAATCATGGGACTAGATATATTGGAACTTCTAGATCATCTTCACATGAACATTTTGCTGATGGGTATGATGCTATCATTACACTATTTTTTAGAAATTAAAGGATGCTTTTGGTTTTGATTTTATTTTTTTCATTTTTGCTTTAAACCAGCTCGGAGTTTGCATTTAATCCTAAGGATGTTACGTCAAGCAAAAAAGGTTCTTCACCTAGCAGTGCTGGTAAATTGACCGAGTCAGAAATCAAGGATAACATTAATCGGCTCTCTCGAACACTCTCAAATGCGGTATGCTTTTTTTCCTTAAATGATTTGGGGAATAGGTATGACCAACAATGGTAACAGAGTGAGAATAGGCAGGCTCATTTTACTTTCATATCTGAATATTATTCTCTGTAGTTATCTTTCTTTGTCTTGCTATAGTAATTTAATTCCACTTTGGACTATCGGGGAGAGGTTGTCTGAGGTGACCAAATTGTACAACTACATTGCATGCGGGTCCAATATGTAGCTTTCCGATGAATAAATCATCTTCATGGCTAAGTGACAGATGACTTCTTAGGTAGTTTATAGGATTAAATCTCTATGGATGGGGGAATTGGTTATTGCCCAAAATACTTATTTCAAAAACCAACCATAGAAATAGAATAGTGGTGTCCAGTTCTTAATACTGAAATTCATTTAAACCTTTCAGGCGATGATTTCTAAATTACCTGACAAGGGCGAGAAATTACAGAAACGGCTTGCGGAGCTGAATTTAGAACTCGCTGAACTGAAGCGGGAAGAAAGAAATGTAGTTGATTTGGATGATTTTACTACTGAATTTCAACGGGTGTTGAATGTATAGCTTATCCATAGAAAGCATAAAATTATTAGAACTATTGTTCCCTCGCGTTGTTTGCTCAAAAGAAAATGGTTTTATCGGAACCTACTTGTTGAAGATTCAGTTAAGGTTGATGCCTTTCAATTTGAAGGTGTTAAATTCCAGTTACTTTTACCAATACTACATTGGTATGGAAAAAAAAAATGAAAAATAGAAATGATAGTTTCTAAAGGAATCAATTTCTGCGAAACGTATTTTGTAAGGTGAATACGAATCTATGAGTAGATTTACATGGTTTTCTGTTTCGTTGTTTCTCATTTCTAATTTTAGGTTGGCCGTAGAAAGGATTGGTGTGTTTGTTAATTCAACATCCCTCTTTTTTCCACATTTTTGTCTTGAGAAGTGGAAAACTTCTATTTATTACTGAAATGAGTTTCTAAACACATGAAATGTCTGAAATAGGAAAGAAAATAATAAACATTTATCCATGTGTTTAGGTATATAATTTAATAAAGTGTTTATTTAATAAGTTTTTCTTATTTGAAGATTTATACTGCAAATTTGATTGTGAAATTTATTAGAATAAATTTAAGTAGCTTATAGTCATCAGTTATTTTTATAAATTCAAGTTGGTCATAAACTCTTACAAACTCTCCTCATGTGTTTAATTAATTACAAGTAGTAAGTAGTTTTTAAATTTTTGAATTTTTAAAAAGGATAATACATCAACATGTCTCTAAATTTTTAGGCAATTTTTAATTAGGTCTTTATACTATAAAAATTTGTAATTGAATCTTTAATTTTTAATTTTTTTTAATTGGGTCCCTAGGGTTAAATTACTATGAATATTTTGTTAACTTGGACAAAATATTTCTTGATAAGGATTTAATTAAAACAAATAATAGTATAGAGACTTAATTAAAAATTATCAGAGACTTATTCAATAGCTTAACCTTATTTTTATTTTTTTATCTTGATTTTGTCTTTGTTTTATTTTAGAAAAAAAGAAAAATTATAAGAAGAGATAGAGAGCATCTTTCAATATTTAAATGTTGTCGCATTATTATTATGTGACTAAATTGCATTTTTGGTCCTCTTGTAATTCTCAATCTGTCATTTTGGTCTTCTTATTTTTAATTTTGCAATTTTAGTCTTTCAATTTTTTAAAAATTGTAAATTTTAGATTTCTTATTTTTAATTATGTAATTTTAGTCTCCAAATTTTAAAAATCTTCAATTTTAGTTTAACCATTAAATGTTTATTTGTTGACTGTTAATGTCTCAACATTAATTATGACATGACATCAACCTGTTAAACATTATCTACCACATATTAGGTCTAATTCCATATCATAGTTAATGTTAAGTCATTAACGTTGAACATATGAACATTTAACAATTAGACTAAAATTGCATATTTTTAAAATTTGGGGGCTAAAATCGCAAAATTAAAAATAGGTGCGAAGTATTTATTGATTTTGTCGATGACTAATTTCCATCGAAGAATTTGCTAACCACTTTTAATGAGGTATATTGTCCCAACCACTTTTTTTTATCCACAAGGCTCAAACTCAAGACCTTACCAGACTAACATAATGTTAGTAAATTAAAGGTTAAATTATTGAGTAGGTCTTTGAACTTTTAGGCAAATTTTAATTAGATCCTTGCATTATTTTTTTAATTGAGTCCTTAATCTTTTGAAATTTTTTTAATTTGGTCTCTGGGGCAAATAATAATAAGATGAAAGTTAACTCCAGAGACCCAATTAAAAAAATTTAAAAGATTAAGGACTCAATTACAATTTTTTATAGTATAGGAACTTAATTAAAAATTGTCTAAAAGTTCAGGGATCTACTGATGTATTATCCCTTTTAAAATTTTGTGTATAATTTTTATTATTTTAAATATTTTAACTCCTTTTTTTAAATTTTACTAGAATAAATTTTTCTTTTTTAATATAATGCAATATTTTTGTAAACATTTTTAATTTTTATATTTAATATAAATTTAAAAATAACTGAAACGTAGAAGATCATAAGCAATGAATAACTAATATCAAAATATTTTCTAAATGGATTCTCTTAGGCTCGTTTGGTGGTTAGGATATGATAAGATAAAATAGAATAACTATTGTAATCTATTGTTTGTTGTGCTAGCAGAATATGTTAACGTTATCCTATCCTTTTTCTTATCCTATTGCTCTAATATATTTCTTATTCTAAAGGAAGAGCTGGGTTATGAAACAACCAAATAGGATAAGTTCCACTCCCCCCCCCCTCCCCTCTTTATATACATATATATATATATATATACATATATATATATATATACATATATACATATATATATATATATATATATATAATATTTGCTATAATTTTTAACATATTACAAATATATATATTTTATGATGATATATATTATAATATTTAATAATAATAATAATAAAATATATATATATAATATAGTAATATTATATAAATTAACATATATTGCTATATATTATATATTTTTTATTATATATATATATTTATAATAATTTTGGCATATAAATTAAAGTATATTATTAATTAAAATATTAAAATTAAGTAATTAATATTTAAATATTTTTAAGAAAAATATTTGAATAATAATTATAATTTTAAAAATCCTATATATATATTTTTATAATTTTAAGAAAAGTAGCTACATAAATAAAAAATAATATTGTATACTTTAGTCAAAATTATATTTTTTTTGTAAAATTTAAAAAAATTAAATTAAAAGTTACTTTCTAAAAAATTATATGTAATTTTAACAAAATAGCATTTTTGTCATTTGAACAAGTGTTATATTTTATCCTTTCATTATTTAGTTTATTATATAGTGTGTTCCAAACATTAGATAGAATTATAATTTATCTTACTCTTATCTTATTCTGTTTTTATTCTGTTGTCATATCTTATTTTATTCATTATTATGTTTTTACACCGACAATACATTATCATTAAACTCGATAATTAATATAGAAATAAGTATAAAAAGAAGGCAAAAGTAGAACATAAAAATAAAAAATAAAAAATAATAATTCAAAAGCTAACTTGCTGACGCAAGATGACACACTACACAGAAGGTGACAGGTGGAAGCAGCGTTAGGTACAGTTTGAGACTTTGAGTTACAGTGGGTTGACTTCACTTACTTCTTTATTCTTTATTTTAATCCCTTTCTTTCCAATGAATTTACCTCGCTCGTGTCGTGCTTTCTCACACCCCCTTCTTGGTTTTCTTTTCCACCACAAACGCGTTTCACAATCAAGGGAATTTAGCACATCGTAACGACCCAGTTCACTTCGCGTAGGTATGCGTCTCTGTCACGTAACATTTACTAGACTTAGACTCAATAATTGAAGATTGCTTGGGGGATTCACAATTTATATGTGTGGAGCTTTGCAGGTAACGCACACTTAAAGAGTTCAATTCTGTCCCATAAAATTTTAGTTGGGTCGAATAGGGTCCGTTATGTTGTCACGTGATCCCTTTGATCCGAGCTTGCTTCTGTGTCTACCCGATGATGTGTTTGGCATGGTGTCACGGTTCCTCTTGCCCAGAGATGTGTGCAATCTCAGTCTCTGCTGCAAGAGTCTCTATGCTCTTGCATCCTCTGAAAAAGTGTGGTTCACTCAATGTGACATGGTGGGGGTGGTGCCCCACAAAGACCTTGTTGAGTGGAGAGAGGGTGTGTCATCTTACAAGGCACTTTGCCGTTTCCTTCAGAGTGTTAAACCATTGCTTGGAATATGGGTTCAGCAGAACCCTGAGCTTGGTAACCTTGTCTATGTCATGCCTGGTTTTGTTTCGGTTGTCGCCTGCCGGATAATTCCTCAGGAGCTTGGTCCATTGGGGATTCAAGATAGTCCAATTCTATGGTCATCTGTATTTGAGGTTGTTGGTGATTTTGATGGTTCAACTACTTTTTTTCTCCATGGAAGGGAAAAGGGGAGAGACTATGTTTACCATGGCTCGGTCAAGTATATAGATGAATGTTGCGATGTGCTGTTGCTCGAGGCTGAACCTAGGGAACAAGACTATGGTGGTACTTTGTTGAAGAGTAGGGGCTTGCATGACCCGGGTGTGAAGTTATCAGGAAAGGTTTGTAGGTCAAACAGTGAGGTTTCTGGGTTACAAAAGGTGGGTGGGAATGATGAGGCAATGGTTCCCTTCAGGAAGTTGGCTTTTAATGATAGAAGAAGGTTGCTTGAGGTCGCTGTCGGCCTAGTTCGACACAATGTTCCTAGTGTGGCGGCTGGACCGTTGTTTCCTAGGTTGAGAGATGATTCTCACAACTTTCAGAAAGATTTGGTGCTCTTGAAGGAAAGAAGAGCAAACATTTGTCAAATGAGCAACCTTGGTGGTGGTCAGATTGACAATGAGAAAATTTCTCAAGGGGCAGTTGGTCCAATGCAGTTAGAGCTGGATGACACAGGAAGGAGTTGTAACTGGTCAAAGGATTTCTCTGATCTTCTGAACAAGGAGGATGGTCATGCACAATGCACCAAGAAAAAAAGTCTCGGTGGATATGTCTGGGATAGCTTTAAACACATCCTTGGAAAATCTAGTTCAATTAATGAGAGTCATGCAATTTTCAAGAAGCTTACTTCAAGACGTGAGGTAAAGCATGCCCGGCTTGAAGACTTTCTTAGATCAAGTGATGCAATAGGGCTAACATTAAAGGCCTCGACTGTAAAATTATCTTCTTATCGAGCATGGCCAAACATGCCAGATAGTTGGTATGCACTTTACAAGATGCCCTTGCGAGCCCCCACCGCGGACCAAGTTTACGCTGGTTTGTGGGGAGGAACTTTTGGTTGGCCTCCTGGAAAACCTTCTGAAGACAAGCTTGGAAAGGCTCTATTCTTTCTTCTGCTCTCTTATGAGGAGTCCCAGGAACAACAGCTTCTCGTCGCTACAAAAATATTGGAAGGCACTCAATATGTCTGGCATCCTAATGGTTCAGCAATGTTTATAGTGGATATCAATGAGCCTTCATCTGAACCCTTCCCCTGGGACACCAATGAAGACTCCTTGTCCGCGGATATCAAACATGCTTTTACAGGAGAGGGTATTTCTAATGGTTATGGGTTTAGATACCCTGGATCAAGGCCTGGTTCCCTCTTTGTATTTCAAAATGGTGTGCTTGCCTTTGTTTGGAAGGACACTAGGGTTGTCTTGACTTTGCAAAGACTTGACTTGCAAGAACTTTTGAGGAAAGGAGAAAGAGTACCTTCTCTGCCTCCCATCAACAATTTTTCATATTTGACTAAGTGCTACTCAAATGTGTTTACAGGCTTTCCTGGCGCGTCCACTTGCTCGCCTTCACCAAGGTTTGAATTAACTCTGACATGTCAGCTTCTTTTATATTTCAAAGTTTTCCCCTCAATTATGGCATGCCCTCCTTGCTTCATGAATTGCTATAACTAAGTGATAGAGATATTTATTATGTCAGGTAGTTTAAAAGATATCACACCTGTTTTTTATGATTACTCTCAACAATTTTGGTATAGCAGTAATGTATCTGACTGTGAAGAAGTATTTTGCACATAAGTTTTAGTTATAATGATGTATGGACAGGTGACAAACGATTCCTATTAGTTGGGATTTGGGACATTTTGGTCTTGTTATTTGAAGGACTAACATAAAATCACTGTACTTTTGTCTCTCTAATAAATGCCACCATCCAATTTAGTAACTTCAATAAGATTAGTTGCAAAAACCTTTCCTATGATTATTATATTGAGAAGTTAGCATGATTATGGAACTTACAAGAAAATCAAAATTTAGTCATGATTCTGGGAAAAGAAGCAAGAAATGTGTCACTGCAATAACTGTAAGCTTCTTTTTTTCTATAATTAGTGTCTGGTAAAGAAATGGAAATTCTTATTATTCTCTAGAAACAAATGATTCTGTGCAGAAAAACTTGTATACTTTCTAAGACTCCACCTCAGTTCTCTATAGGCATATAAAAATGTCCTGCCTATGGGCATTTTAAGTAGACTTTTTTTTTGGCTATTGTAGATGTTACATTAATTGACACCATGTTATTGCATAGTATCTCTATTGACAATAATCTTCACAAAGTAAATTCACATTTAGTGGTACAGAGATAAACAGAATACTGAAAATTACAAGAGATAGAAATATGTTTGTTTGTATATATCTTGATTAGAAAGATATCTTATATCTGCTAGCATGCTTTGCAACAAATGGACTGTTCTGTCAATTACTGTTTTGAATATATTGTAACGTCATTTAGATATGACTACTTTATATGCTTCTTTTGTTTATAAAATTGCTGGTTACATAGCTTTTCTTTGTCTCTGAAATATATCATGTTAGCAGTTTTGAAATGTATGTAATTAATATCTATAGATGATTGATGTTAATTGCTAGTTACTTTGCAATGCCTTTCACAAGTTGCCAAATTGGGGAATTATAAGCCAGGGTTGAATGTTTCTTTTGACAGGTAAAGACAACACTAGTATATTTTTGCTTTTGGGACTACATGGATTTTGTGCCCTATTTCCGATATTATAACAGTTTACCAAAAGGACCATAAAGTTCTTGGCGGCTGATGTTTGTTGCTAAAGTTGCATTGCTTTTGGTTATCACACAGAATACACTTCTTGCTGTTGGTTTCATGTTACTGCCCTTTTAAGATCAAAGATGGAGATAGTCCGTATCTTATAAAGTATTATGAACTATTTTCTGTAGTGAAGTATTTGCTTCTCTGCTGCAGTTTACTCAGTTGCTTGTTTTACATAAATAATAGAAACTATACATCAAGGATCCCTGTGAAGTTTTGATCTACATTTGATGTAAATTGCATGATAAGTGCCCTTGTGCACAAGACAGAATACATACCATGAATGAAATAGCACATAATCACATACACACTGTCGTCATGTAGACACTTTTGGTCACCACTCATCTAAATAAAAGCAAAATATATTTTTTTGCTCTTTATTCTAGCTTTTATTTTTTGTACCATAATAACATTTTGGTTTGTTGACATTCTTAAATTTGTCCCTTAATCTTTTGAAAAGAACCTCTTAAATTTGTCCCCACCATTAACATTATTACAAATTTTAATGGAATTTGTTAACATGGTATAGTAATAGGCAATTGACACGACCAGGGAGAAAAAGTAAAATATCTATCCTGAATTCGATGCTTTATTTTCGTTTTGAAGTTTTTATCTTATGTTTGTGCATTAAAAATGAAATTATGCTCTGCATATATATTGATACCTAAAGTATTTCGGAGTGTTCTCATTTCAACTTTTACGTTAACTAAGTTCCTCTTAAGGTTAATGTAAACGACTAAAGGGATACCGCTGTATTAGAGCATGATACATTTAGAAAAAGAAAATGTGGATACAAACAAAAGTAGAAAGTACTTATTATATTAGTTGTACTAATCATGGATAATGGTTAAAAAATTAAAAATAAAACACTTTTATTGAAAAATATAATATTTAATATTAGAGTTTCATGGTCATATACTGTCAGTGTAAAAAGTTTTACATTGACATTCAATTAGAAATTACCATTAATATAAATTTTAAAGTATTTATTATAAAAGTCAACAAACATACAATAAATGGTAGTTTGTGATTGGATGATAGTGTAAAACTATTTTACACTGTCAGTGGATGACCATTAAACTCTTAATATTATCACTGCATCTTCATTATGATTTTTAATAAAAATTTATTTATTTTTTATCATTACCTTTTGAGTAATGTTTAGCAAAATCATTATTATATTATAAATACAAAAAAAAAATTAGAATTTAACAGGTATGCATTGTCAATGTAGAAGTTTTTATATTATCAATTAATTAGAAATCATTTTTTGTATAATTTTTAAGGTAGTTATTATAAAAATTAACAAATAGTCAACATACCATTTAAGATAGTTTGTGATTGGACAATATAAAAAATAATTACATTGTTAATATATATATATTATTTATTTAAAGATCTAAATGTACTATACAAAAATACATTTAGGGTTTATTTGGTAGGAAGAAAAAAATAGGTGAGAAGTAGAATAGATGAAAATAGAAAAGGTGAATGAAAATAAGTGAGAAATAAAATAGAAATAAAGATATTTGGTTTAAGAGAAATAAATAAGAAATAGGAAAGAGATAAATAAGTGAATAAAAATAAGTAAAAAATAGAGTAAAAATAACTAGTGAATTCCACATATTTTTTTATTTCTCTCCCCTCTCATTTTCTCTCTACCAAACACACTCAACTTTTTATTTTTTATTTATTTCTTTCCTCTCCACTCTATTTATAGTATGTTTGGATACCATCACAAAACCAATTCTAACCCACAAAATCATGGTAATACCATGAAAAAGTAAAAGTAACTATTTGTTGCTTCACCTTCACCACAAAAAATTAATTGGTTTTTTCTCACCACGAATCTATTCTAGACACACTATTCTACCCTACCAAACAAAGGGTTAAAGGAGCCTTGGGAACAAATTCTATGATATATTCTTTATTATTGGTTAAAATTTACAAGGGAATATGTAATCATTAATGAGGTCTATTAAATAGTGAGTGAAACTTGTATAATTTTATAAATCTTAATAAATTTCAACAAATAATAATGTGTTGCGTGTATTTTTTTTGTTTAATAAAATATATTAATTCTTAATCTCTATAACACTCATTAATACGATTCTTTAAAAAGTTAACAAAGGGATCTCATGAAATTTTAATCATGCTATTTTTATATAAAAATAATACTATTTTTAGGAATTATAAATGAATTTAATGTTATTTTTAATAATTAACCTATATAAATAATTTATCTACTCTTATAAAATAAATTTAAGTCTTTTTCTCGAACGAGTTTGTGGTTTCTCTTGTATTAACTTTCTAATTTTATTTTCTATTTATAATTTTTATTATTTTCAAATATTATTACTTAATGTTAATTTTAATTTGATTACCAATTTAAATTTTAAAATTTTAATTTTAATACACGATATCAAATTGAATTATTTATTTATTTTTTTAAATAAATTGAACTTTAAAACTAGGCTTAAATATGTTTGAGCTTCTTGCAAATATAGCGGGTTTTGTTTTCCGCAAATATTTTTTTAATTTTTTATATTTAAAATATTTATCGTCACCTATTTTAGTCATCGTCGTGAACCTGCCACTAGCAATAATATGTTTTACTTTTCTACAAATATAACAATTTTGATTTTATGTCCCTATAAAACATAGAGCTTTTTGTTTTTAGTCTTTGCAAATGCAATAATTTTTATTTTTAGTCTATGTCATTACATCCTTGTAAAATGTAGCAATTTATGCTTTTAATCTCTACTGTCATGACAATGACCAAAACAAGTGATGATGAATATTGTAAAGATAAAAAAAAAAATTAGAGACTAAAGATAAAAATACTATATTTATTAGGACGTAAAATATATTTAAGTCTTAAAATTATTATAACCTTAATTAGTTTTAATTTTAATTTGATTTTTGACATACCATATTAATATAAAAAAATGTATTTTGATTCAAATAATATATTTTCATAATTTCTTCCTTAATTTTAAAAATCTTATCTCTTTTCTCTATCTAATAAAATATAATATTCATTACTAATAATGAAAACATTTATTATTTTCTTTAACTTATTTTTATTAATAAATTTTGCTTAAAAACAATAATCACTTAGTCTTTAAGGTGACATTCATTTAAGAATCAGTCTCTCTCTCTCTCTCTATCAATCTATCTGTCTATATATATATATATATATATATATATATATATATAATCTCTATACGTCCTTATTAGTATACATTAGTTCTTGTTATGTTGGTAGATGGGTCGAATTAGGTGGAATTCAAATTATGTTGAACCAAAATAAAATACAATATATATTGTTGTGAATCCAAAATGAAATCTAGAATAAACTTAAGGGGAAATGATATACTCCTAAGTAAAAACTACAAAAATTGGCCTTTTCCTCTTTCATGTGCAAATAAGCCATTTTTTACACTAATTTTTTTTTTCTTTATCCAGGAACTTATAAAAATTGCTCTATGTGGGAGAGTTTGGATTGGAAGCTTGATGGCGGTATTGAGCAAGCAATTTTACAGGTTCAGTGAATACAATGATAAATTCACTTTCTACGTCGATAGTTTTATGAATGGAAAACATAGAAATCATACATCGAAGAGGCAAATGAGCTTCAAGTTTTATGAAGCTGTGTAGGCCTCCATCAATAAAAATCGAGATTTACGTCAGAAACAAATCATTGGCAAGATCATGGTTGGAATGGAGACTTAACACATCCAAATTGTGGTTAAAGCACTATCTTGAAAATTCTAAAAAAAGAAAAAGAAGCACTATCTTAAAAAGAGAGTTTTAGTAACATATTTTCTGACGTTCTCTTATAAACATATTTTCTTATTTATTACAATTCATATAAATTCTACTAACTCATACATTTATGGTCTCTTTCGTTGGGTGGAAAAAAAGTAAGAGAAGGAAAAAAATTTGAAATTTGAATTGAAGAAAAGTGAAATAAAAGAAAATTTTAAATTTTTATTTCTAAAAATCATTTTTTTTCCTTTTCTTTTCACTTTCCCTATAACCAAATAAAAAGAAAAATACATCATTATGATATATCTATATTTTCTTTTTTCTTTATTTTCTTTCCTCCCATCCATACATACCATTAGTAAAACTCATAGTTTCACCTAATAAAAAAATGTATATGTCAAAAAAAGGATGTGAGAGAGCATGATGGTATCATTTCTCATCTTCAAATGGCGTTGTCCACGCAGCACTAATACCCGCTTCCCCACTAAAATTGCCTTTCAGTTAATTGATCATATTATCACTTGTAAATTATTCTCCTGCCCATCTACTATATCAAGGAGGTCAAAGTTGATCAGAAAATCTTTTCATCTTCTGCAAGCACATGACATCCCTTCAACTTGGTCGCAATACTAGGAGCACGATCAACTCTTTAAGCTTGGACACGCAACGCGCGTCCCAATGCGAGCTTGATTTACTTTATTTTTAAAATGTAAGTTTTTCAAACTTTTTGAAGGAATTCTTTATAAAATAATTAATTTCTTAAAACTAATTCCAACTGAACATGTAGATGTGATTGGATAAACAATTTTTATTAAGAATTCTTATCAAAATGAGAAAATAGGCTATACACTGACAGTATAAAGTCATTTTACACTGTCATCCAATAACAAATTACCATATCTAATAAGTTTGTTGACTTTTATAATAACTACCTTAAAAGTTATATTAACGGTAATTTTTAATTGATTGACAGTGTATAGCAATTAAACTCTATCAAAATAGAGGTGTATTTTAAATTTGTTGAAACTATAGTATGTTGAAGCTCTCACTAACAATATCACACACACACAAAAGAAAAGAGAAATATATTTTCACTGCACTTTACATCAGCACTTGGGTCACACATGTATTTATAGTGCTAATTAGAGAGCTCTTATCATGACAATTGACTAATAGTTATGACAGTTACAACTAACTAATATTAAAATCTGAATTATACTCAACACCCTCTCTTAATTCAGATTTTCATAAGATACAATACCTAATCTCTCTAAGCAACGTAAACCTACCACCCTTTAATGATTTGGTTAGGATATCAGCCACTTGTACTACTGCCTTGCAGTAGATCAGCTCAATCTTCCCTTTATTCACTGATCTCTCAAATAATAAAATTTGATCTCTATATATTTGCTCCTTCCATGTGCAATTGGATTCCTTGCCAAGTGTATTGCTAAAACATTGTCTACAGCAACACCATAGGTTGCTTCACCTCTAAATGCATTTGCTTCAGTAATGTTTGAAGCCACACAAATTGACATGCACATGCTGATGCAACAATGTATTCAACCTCACATAATGATAGAGCCAGAACCAATTACTTATTGGATTCTTTGTATGCACCCGTTTGTGCATCAGTTGGGCTCTATCCCAATTTTGTAACCACATTCTTGACTATCTCAAGCACTTCTTGATAGTCGAACACTACCTTCATTTAAATGCACCACTTGTCATAATATTCTTTCCATCTAACAAAGGAAAAGGTGGTTGGAATATTGCCACTTGAATTGGTCATGGATCAATGCATGGCAGCTCTGGATACCAAATCTGTTGAAGCTCTAGTCTATTGAAGTTCTCACTCACTCACAAAATATCACACATATAAGAAAAGAGAAATATGTTTTCACTGCACTTAACATCAGCACTTGAGTTACGCATGTATTTATAGTACTAATTAAAGAGCACTCATCGTGCTAACCGACTAACTAACAGTTATGACAGTTACAACTACTATTAAAATCTGAATTATACTCTACGCCCCCTTGATTTAGATTTTCAGATGACAACACACAATTTCTCTCTAAGCAACATAAACCTATCACCCTTCAACGATTTGGTTAGGATATGAGTCATTTGTTCTTCTATCTTGCTTGCAGTAGACCAACTCAATTTTCCATTTATTCACTTGATCTCTCAAATAATGAAATCTGATATCTGGGTCTTAAGAGCGAGAATAGCACAATCCATGTTGGTTACCTTTGGCCTCTTCACAAAAATTCTCCCCCAAACTTTGATAACGAGTTTGGAATTGAATTGAGGGTCGTGCTCTCCTTGATCATACAGGAACCCACAAATTCATGGATTTGAATCTACCTTTGACATTCGTAGGAAAGATAAAAACCAGTGAAAATAGGATATTCTTATTTAATTTAAATTTTATCTATTGTTAATGTTAGTCACTGTAAAACTTTTCAGTTATATACGCTTCGTGCTACCAGTAATAGAATCTGATTAATTATGTGATTGTTATTAATATTTTAATGATTCACTTTAGCCCTGCTCTCATATGTATTTAAGTGAAATCCTAATGCGACAAAAAGTCATGACTCAAGCAAAACGAGTTATTTTGCAGAAGGAAGCAGTTCTTATAAATAGTACAGTTACAATGAGTTAAGCTTATTGATTCGAAATCACGTACTAAGGAACTACTTCCCCATCTAGAAAACCAGTAAACTGATGAGGAAGCCTTTGCACCTTTGCTTTCAGTTGTTTCAGTTCTCTTAAATCCTCCACCCATATACTGTAACTTGAATTCTTAAAGAGAACATCAATGGACACCTCCTTATTTTCAATTAGTTTCATGGCATACTTCTCAAAATTTTCAATTTTATCCCACAATAGAGCCAACTTGTTAGGGTCTCTCTCGCTTCTAACACAATTCAACCAGTCCCTTGCTTCTTCCACCCTAGCCCAAAAGCACGAATCTTGGGTCAAACTTGCAAACTTGCTCCTCTCCTTGTTTTCTTCTCTACCAGCAGTAACCGTTCTATCCTTCCACCACCTATCAAAAATCTCATATCTTCTCTCTCTACCATGCTGCATGTAATGGCCCTTGGTTCTATGCATCCCCTTCCCATAATATTCAGCAATGTCTAGTGGCTCAACCAATAGTTTATAGAAGTGTGAAGTATTGATCCACTTGGACCGCTTGTCAAAATCATGAGGCAGCTCACCTCTTTCCAACATGTCAATAACGTTGTTCCAAAACCTGGCAAGCTTGCAACGGTTGATGTTGACTTTCATGTCCCTTTTGGAACTGGAAGCGTCCCTGCTTTTGAATGAGTCGTAATAACCCATTTGGTCGTCTTGTTCATCGCACCAAGTCTTGTACCATTCTATTTGGGCTCTGTAAGGTACCACCTTGGATAAGCTAACTGCTAGGGTTGCAGCATTCAGAGTTGGTGGAGGACCCATTCTCCTTGTGGTCTTCAGACATTCCTTGGCGGATATAATAGCTGATTCCTGTTGGTTACATCACAGTAACTTGTTCAGTGAAAATAATCATGCGTGGCTAATATAAGTGAGAAGGCACTGCAAAAATCATAGACGCTGCTTTCCCAATAGAGTGAACCCCACTTTAGTTCTTGAAATTTTAGGTCATAATCACTTTAGTCTTTAACTTTCCAAAGAATTTGCAAAATGTCATTTAATCTTTATTGTTAGTGAAAAATGTTGGAAGAAAGGACAAACTAAAGTGAAGAAATGATAGCTTTGCAAAATCAAGAAAAAGTAAGTGTTTCGTAAAGTTAGTGACTAAAGTAATGTTAAGGACTAAAGTGAAAGACGGTCACGTAGTGTGTTACTTTGGATCCATATCCCCAACTCATGTCAGATTTGAAAAACGCAGAAGCTACAAATGGCTTCTGCTGGAGGTGGATCCATTGTGAGGAAATGTGCCACCAAACACGTGGATAATCTACGAAAATAAGTGGAGATTTATTCTTCCTACTTTGTATGAAATGAAAAAATAGATTGGAATTTGGTATTTGAAGGTTTAAAGAAGAGACGGGAAATTGTCATCATCCACCTATTCTAAAAGCTTAAGTTGTTTAGGTGATAATATTTAGGCCCACCTACCACTTTTAATCATATAGAATCTGAATCTACGAACCCAAAAGCTTTAACTGTTAGTTACGCACACGAATCATTTTATAGATATTGCAAGTACCTGATTTGCTATGCCAGAAGACTGGATGACCAATTCAAGCCCTGCTTCATAGCTGGAGTCAGGAATGTTCCCCTGCATGGAGTTGCTCTGATACAATGTTTGTGAAGACAATTTATTAACATAATCTCCATATTTCAGATGGTCCTCAATACTACTAGCTGGAGAACTAGTTGCAAACATCAAGTGCATCATCTTTATAATGGCGGCTGGACTATCCACACACACTGCTCCTTCTTCTGAGACAAAAAAGTAGTTCCCAAAAGGGTGAAACAAAGTTGGCACTGATGTTTCTCCGTCTTGTGTTGCTGCCTCCAAGTAATCCATTACAGCAGTGAACAACTTAGCTTTCTCTTTGTCGGATATCTGATTTGCAAGCTTCCCAAAATCTGGTGAAGTCATGGACAAATGCCAAAACTGTAGCAGGCAATTTAGCTGAGTAGTGAGAGAGGTTATGGGGGCAAAGAGCAATCTCGGCATTATGTCATGCCTTGACACCACGTGGCAGAAGTTGCATCCCCATCTTTCTTTGAAAATGGTTTGGGAAAAGGACTCGTTCCCAAGCAATGGTGCCCCATAAGTGATGCACAATATTGACACAGAGGAAGAGATGAATTGGAGGTAAGATAGAAGCCAAAGAGTGCACAAAGAGGCAGTGGCTCCTCCAATGGAATGTCCAGTGATGACAACTGATTTAGTGTCTTTATTTCCCACTATTTCCAACATCTGAATTGCAACGTTAATTTTCAACAGTTAGTTAAGAATATGTATGAATAAGATTCCAGTGAAAGAAATTTGAAGAACAAAAATAATGCCCTTTAAAGATTTTAATAGGATTATATCAAAAAAAAAAAAGGTTTTAATATGAACAATTAGTTAGTTACTGATGAATGAAAACTTGGGATTTTAATTTCATTTAGTATGATGTACACATATAAAAGAAGAAAAAGGAAAAGTCATAAAATGGTAATCATCTAATTAAAAAGATTTGGTACGACATAAAGTAACGGTCCTTTGGCGTGAATTGTGAAAATGAACCTCTTTAGTCTTTTCTCCGTATCTGAAAGGTCACTCCCAAAATTGATCCAGTCAATTCTTTTTGTTCAATTTGCCAAGGTAGGTGTCATGGTTTGGGGGCCATGGTAGAGTCAAGACAAGAACGTCCACTACGGCACGGCTCGAGTCTTGTTTTCTTGCTCCCGAATCATGGAAAAAGGATTAATGCAAGTTGTAGAAAGTTTATGTGAAGGGGATACTTATTCTGCTGTGATAATTAAGTCTAAAACAGCTATGGTAAAAAGTTGGATTTAACCCAAATCACAAAGACATGTTTCAGAGAGAATATTTTTCATGTAGATATTGCCTCATTTGTTATCAAAATCTTATTTTTGCAGTTTTATATATTTTATTTCTAAATCCTAGTTAAAAAACCCCATTTCTTTCTTTTACCTGCCGAAAGAAAAAGAAAATAACGAATAAAATGCGACCTGCGGATTTAAAAATGATTTGTCAATATTTCATTTCACCGGTCAACTAAGTGGTGGGGAAGACAAATTGCTGTGTCATAGATATTTGTCCATTAACAAAGGCCCCCGTATAATAATGATGAAGGCATTGAACGAGGATAATGGAAGTTTTACTTTATATTATTTACTCTGAAAATTGATCCCACTCTCATCTTTGTTTATTTATGGCATGATTTGATTTGCTTGGTGATGGAGGCAACTGTTGCATAAAAGTGTAAGTCAACCCTTTCAATTTGGAATCTTGGACCCTTCCTGATGTCCAACATGTTTAAGGCACTGATCAAGGTGGCTTGGTTGTTAGCCGTCCCTCTATAAAAAAAAATAAAGAGCCCTTAGCGGACCGATGTATGAGAATATCTCGTAGGGTCTGTGTGTTCACACTGCAAAAATATTCTTTGCTTTTCGTACATTATGATAAACCGACACGGAATGCAACTTTTGGGTTAAAGCTCAGCCGTCATTTTGTTTACGCTGTAAAATAGAACAAAGGGAGTGGAATTTAGTTGAGCTGACAAGCATGTGTATTTTTTGCCATGTTGGTGTTCCAAGGATTTTGTAAAAAAGTTTTTAATTTTTAAAAAATATTAAATAATCTTCGTAATTGTTATATAATAATTATATTTCTTTTTCGATAAAAAAAATCTTACTTTATTTTTTAATTAATACTTTTAGGACACTAACAAACATTACCAAAAAAAAATAAAAAATACGATACTTTGAGAAGGCCCGGCTGGGAATATTTGTAGCATATGCAACAAGTTAACATAACATAATTGATAAGTTGCTTTGATGACATTAAGTGAAGGTGGATCTTTAAGTGTTGAGGCACTTTAAATAAAGGGGAATTGATGAAAATTTAATGTTTGTGTAATAATAATATAACACAACATGACAAGTAATAATTTATTTTTTTTATATTCCAAAACTTAATACTTATAATTTATTCTAAGATTAGCTCAAATCTCAGTGGAAATGACTGGTGTAATTTGGCAGGCTTTAGCCTATATTTACAAGCTTTACGATATTTCAATTTCATTAAATTAATATGATATCTAATATCTTTTGTCTCTTTTCAGTTATAAATTAAATTAATTATTGGGATTTCTTAATAAATATATAATATATACGTATTCAACATGTAAATCTCCCCTTGTTTTCTCTTTTCTCTGAGCCTCATTCTCACACCACTAGCTGAGAACGAAAGTCTGAAAATGCGATGGGATGGACGATGAAGTTTATGTACCTAATGTCCCTTTCACCTTTTTTTTTTTTTTTGTCTGGATTTTATTACGATTCACTAATTTTTTTTTCTCATTCTTGCTTTGTTCTATCAATTAATGAGCCAAAAGTAGCTATCCCCATTCCCCACTAACTACGTCACGTAGGCATACCAAAAAGAGTAGACACACAAAAAAAAAAAAAGCTCTGTCGGCAACAATCATCCCTCCCCTCAAAATCAAAACTAAGGACAAAATCCGAAAAGCCCACAAAAATCAAACAACATACAGTGTCTACAAGCATCAATGCAAACATAATACAATTATGATTAGTGTATGATTTAATTACAATTCCTTTCAATTAATTCAGCTGAGTCGGTAAAAAAGAATATCTTACTCCTATATTTTGGCTATTTTACAAGTAGAAACACATGCCAATATTTACACACGGTGGCACTAACCATACAACTCAAAACATAGGTGCATGTTTTTTATAATTTCAATTTCACAATCCACGTAATAAAATTTTACATTAAAGATTGTATGTAAATTTTGTCCAATTATAATTCTATAAATGATATATATAAAAATTCAAAACATGCCCATAAAAAGATGCTTGGTGCAAGGTAACTAACTCCAAACAAAACCAAAAACAAGACACAGCCAAATTCAGAAAGAGAGCCGAGCTTCAATTGTTATATATATAAGCGTGAATTGAAACATTGAAAACGAACCTGATTTTGGAACGAATTGAAAAGGGTCGAAAAGAGATTGAGCATCCCGGCATGAACCATGACCGGCTCCTCCCCTTCCTTCCTCCGCCGCGACGGAAACAGAGGCACGCCGCCGATGCTGTCCAGAGGAGCCAAGTTTCTCCAATTCGGGTCGGATCCGCCGGCCATGTGGACGCCGGAGAAGGCCACGTAGACGGCGGCGCCGACGCGCTCCGCCACGAAGCTCCGGAAGGGGGTGGCGTTGGCCTGGCTGCACAGCCGCCATGACTCCGACAACAGCGGCGTGGACGACACGAACGTTGCGAGCATCTCGCGGGACTCAAACCTGCCACGGATAAATCATCGTTAGCCGAAGCTCGTTAGCGTGAGTGCTCTCAATTGCTTCGACTTTTCGTCGAAAGGTTTGAGGTTTTGTTTTAATTTTTATTTTATTTATTTTCGTTTTGGAGAATTAGTGGTTGGGATGACCGAGTATTGGTGGAAGAGAAGAAAGAAAGAGTGAGTACTTACGGTGAAGCTTCGTTGGTAGCCATGCCCAAGGAATAATGGTTTTTTACTTTGTGGTTTCTTACGTTGGAGTCTTGCGGAGACTGGAATGGGAGAACTTTCAAGGAAGAGCTTGAATTTGCTACCATTCGCGTGGCCTTTGAATATTGAATATATAAGCTCTAAAACCAGTTCGATTCTTGTGGTTTTTTTTTTTTAAAAAAACTTATTCTTTAAAAAAATAGATATAAAGCCAAAGGATTATGCTTTATAGAAGAGTGAGAAATCTATATATTTACTGTGGACAAAACTTAGATGTAATATCGTAGATACTGATGCTATTGTTCTCTAATTAGAATTAGAGTTTTATTTCGGTAATTTGTGTAATAAAGGATTCTATTAAATAACAATGTATATTATTAAGGTAAAACTCTAGTTCTAATTAAAAAACAACACCAACAGTGCATTTAAGTTTTGCCTATTAACTATTAACACGGGATGGACCAGGTGCCAAGAATATTCTTCTATATTATAAATTAACATTTTCTTTGGTAAAGTAGAAATGATGGGGAAATGAGGAAAAAGGAGAAGAAATAAATGAAATATGAAAAAAATAAAGTTGTTTGGTTGTGTGAAAATAGGTGGACACCTTGCAGAAAGGAACAAAAATGCAATGGAAAAGTGTCACTTTTTATATTTGGTGGTGGTTTTTTAGCAATGCCAAAAATTGCCAAAAAAATGACATTTAGTGACAAATTTGGATGTTTACTAATGGTTTAAAACTGCCAGAAACTACTATAATAAATTTTCAAAATATGACAATTGATTTTTACATATAAAATCGAATGTTTGTGCACAAAATTGATTAATAATGATTTTTTTATTTTTTTCTATTGCTCTTTTTTATTTCTCTTAAACCAAACACCATTATTTTAACTCTATTTCTAACCTACTTTTTTTTACTGTATTTCTCTCTTTCCTATTTTTATCCACCCTATTTCTCCCTTATTTCTTTTTCCTACCAAACACACCTTAAAAGAGAGGTACTAGTAGCATATTTTTAAACACACTTTTTTTAATATATTTTTTTATTATTGATTAGAGTTTATTGAAATCTATAAATAATGAGTGAAAACTATTTTTATTGTGAGAAATTAGAACTATAAAGTTGAACCATACTACCATACATAGATGGTCAATATTAAAAGTTAGTTAGTACTCATATGACCACTTAAAAAAATTCTATTCATTTTTGTTTTAATTTTGATCATTTGTATATGACTTAATAATTTATATTTATAAGTCTTATTTCTCATAATAAAAAGAGTTATCATTTGATATGCTAGCTCCCTATATGCGTGTGTGTGTGTGTGTGTGTGTGTGTGAGAGAGAGAGAGAGAGAGAGAGAGTAAGAGGAATAAATATTCACCATTAAATCTTATCATGAATGATCAATATTTAAACACATAAGTCACGTGATTTTTTTAAAAAGTCACATGACTTTTAAAATTAATCATATAACTTAAAAAAAATTAACCATCAATGTATAAGATTGTACAACTTAAATTTATTGCTTTCCACTTGAATCTTGGAACCATAAACCATATATGGATAATGGAGATGGTTGTAATTAATTTTAATCTTAGTCTTGTGACTTTTTAAAAGTCTCACATGACTTGTGTATTTTTATTTTGACGATTCATGATAAGATTTAATTATCAATATTTGTTTCTCTCACTCACATAAAAAAAGGTCCTCTCACTATATAAGTTTCTCTCTCACACACACACTCACTCACTCACACACATAGGGCATATATATAGTGAGAGTGTGAGAGGAGTTAATATTGACCCTACAATCATACATAGCTAATCATTGTTATTTTAATTAGTTTTAATCTTAATCATTCATTTAAAGTATACGGTTAAGATTAATTACTCCCACCTTATTTCTCACATCATTTGTTTCATAGGTCTCAAATTTTTGCATAAATTGAAAGATCTTAATACTTCCAATTAACACTTATAACTTTCTATAGAATGTGAAATTAACCAATTCAACCATTGAATTGAAAATTTTTATAAAGTAGATTAGATTTATAAAATTTCATGTAAATAAAAAACTAATTGATATTTAATCACATTGCTTTATTTGAATGATAATATACTATTTAAAGTAAATGTTCATTGTTATATAATATACCAATAAATGTCTAATTTTTGTGAAATTTGATATACATTACCAAAATGATAATATCAAATGAATAAATGGTTGAATTGATTAATTTCATATTTTACAAAATGTTACTAGATAGTGTAAGTGCAAAAGTTTGACAATTGGTGTTAATTAATCTTCTGTCTCTCTTCCTCCCTCCTTCCCTTTCTCTCCCCCCCCCCCCCCCCCCCCACACATATATATATATATATATATATAATGTATAAAGTCATTTTTTATATGGGAGGTGTGGGGTGTAACGCTTGGCCGTTTGCAGGATCGACGGTTGTCCCCATAAATCAACACAAGACTTTTCAGTGTATTTTGTCCTCACTCACACATTTCCTAGGAAACTTTCTAGGAGGTCACCCATCCTAGAATTGCTCCAAGTTAAGCACGCTTAACTATGGAGTTCTTAAGTGATAAGCTACTGAAAAGTATATGCATCTTGTTAATATAGGTATTACTTATTAATTCCCTTAAGATATCCTAAACTGTATAGTCTTATACTTGTATAGCCTCTGGATCCCTCTCATTCTAGTGTGTATTCGATTCATTCATGTGTCCCTCCCACTAGAAGTTTGCCAAGAGCCGCTCATTGTTCGTGCCTCATTTTTTTTTGCACTGGCGATCACTTCCCACCCTCATCAGCGCCCAAGATGTTACATGCCCACTAGCTTCTGTTTGGTTCATCCTCAAACCACACCCTATTGGGAGAGAGGCTCTGCTCTGATACCACTTTGTAAGGATTGGCCGTTTTCAAGATCGACGGCTGTCCCCATAAACCAACCCAAGACTTTTTAGTGTACTTTGTCCTCACTCACACGCTTCCTAAGAAACTTCCCAGGAGGTCACCCATCCCAAAATTGCTCCAAGTTAAGCACGCTTAACTGTAGAGTTCTTAGGTGATAGGCTACTGAAAAGTAGATGCATCTTGTTGATATGGGTAGCACTTATTAATTCCCTTAAGATATCTTCAACTGTATAGTCTCATACTTGTACAGCCTCTGGATCCCTCTCATTCTGGTGTGTATTCAATTCATTCATGTGTCCCTCCTGCTAGAAGTTTGCCAGGAGCCGCTCATTGTCCGTGCCTCATTTTTTTGCACCGGCAATCACTTCTCGCTCTCGTCAGCGCCCAAAATGTTACATGGGAGACAAATTTAGGTTGTATAAGTATAATCCTATATAAGAGAATCCCTAATGTAGAAACCTAATTTGAGTTCTTAACTATTTTTTAGTGAATCTCTTATACATAGGATTTGAGAACAATCACTAACTTTTACTCCAATGGTAGAATACAACTTAAGTTCTTAACTTTCTTTAATGAGTCTCATCTTTTCTTTTTATTCACACAATAACTCTCATTTTAACTTAAAAAAATATATTTTTTTAATAGTTAAGCAACCTTGGTGACAGTTGCTTGTATAAGCAACTTCTGTAAGAACTTTATAAGAACTCATTTGCTCCAATAGTATTTTCAAGTTGCTTAGCTTTAAGAACCAACTTAAGCAACTCCATTAGAGTTGCTCTAAGAAACAAATAACTAACTTATCAAGATCAATTAAAATAGTTAAGTTAGTTAATTTTAATTAATAATGTCATAAATTTAAATATTATTTAGAAATACCAATATAATTAAATAATTTAAGTGGCAGTTATATTTAAGGCAATGGCTAAATACACCTCCCCAAATTGCTAAGTGCACCACCTTTTTGCATCTTTGATTTTTTTTTTTTCCAAATATACCTTGTTCTAGAAAATGAATTTTGGAATGTATTTTACACACACACACACACATGTACATATATCCATCTTTTATATATGTGTGTATTTGTTTAAAGGGGTGAGAAGAGTAAATCTGGACCATACAACTATACATAAATAGTTAAGATTAACAGTTATTAAATGATCACATGACCACTTAAAAAAGTCATATGACTTTATTTTTTAACTTAACTTTTTGAGTAAATTACACTGACATCTCCTAAGATTTTTTTAGATTGCATACGATGCCCCTCCTTTTTTTTATCCCTATACAAACCCCCTAACTTGTTTGAAAAACATTACACTAGCATCCGTTATACATTACACTAACTCTCCCCAATTGTTTGAAAAAACATTACATTGTGTACCCTTATAAGGGATGTTATTGTAAACGTTAAAAAAGCAAGGAGATTATATGCAATCTGAAAAAAAATCTCAAGGGATGTCAGTGTAATTTACTCTAACCTTTTATAATTTGGTCCAATGACCATGATTCACTCTTCTCATAATAAAATACATCTCACTTTATATGCTCTCTCTCTCTTTGTGTGTGTGTGTATGTAGGGAGCGACTCTTGTGAAAACACTTGTTTATGTGAAAACATAAGAACAATTAATAACAACTCTTAGATCAAGATTAAAAATAATAAACTGTTAAAATTAAAACCCTATTAAAAACACATCTTATGAAACCACTAATGTTGTTGTCATCACCATCACCACCAGCACCACCATTGCCCTCACCCCACCACCACTACCATTGGCGCCGCTACCATCACCATTGTTGCCACTACCACCATCATCATCACCACCATCGTCGCACCCCTACCCCCACTGTCAGTGCCACAAGGCAGTGGAGGGGTGCGGCAGCACTGGTGGTGAGGGTGGTGATGATAATGGTGGTGGCAATGACAGTGGTGGGGTGGGGGTGGTGGTGGCGACGGTGGGGGTGGCGTTGGCGATAGGAGTGGGAGTGGTAATGGCGACAATGGTAATGGCGATGGGGGTGGTGGTGGTGGGGTGGGGACGATGGTGGTAGGGGTGGTGATGGTGGCAACAATGATATTGGCGGTCTTATAAGAGGTGTTTTTAATAGGATTTTAATTTCAATGGTCTATCATTTTTAATTTTGATTTAAGAGTTGTTATTAATTGTTCTCATATAAGCAAGTATTCTTACAAGAATCACTCCTTACACACACACACACACACACACACACACACACACACACACACACACACGCATATGAAATTTATTAGCGTACATGCACTTACTACTTCCAGTCCTTTATGTAAACAACAAATAAGAGTTTTTTTTTTTTTGTCTTCATTATAAGCAACATAAGATGCATTAATTGTTATCTTCTTTTTATATCTTTAATTCATTGTAAAGTTTATTAATGAGATATTTACTCATTTCACACATTGCATTCATTGGCATATTAACATTATAAAATACACTTATTGGGAGAAAAAAATATTTCTTAAATTATGAGTAATATCATTAAATATAACCACTACTTAAACTATTTAATTTTATGAGTATTTTTAAAATAAAATTTAAATTTAAGACATTATTAATTAAAATTAACTAACTTAAACTATTTTTATTAATTTTAATAAATTTGTTATTTATTTCTTATATAAAGTAACGGACCGGAGGTAGCGTATTTTAAAGTAAATGTTCTAACAAGTTATTTCGGGATAAATTCTCGATTAGAGCGGATCATAAATCCATTTGTTGATTCGGTAAGAATAAAGATCCAATCATGAACAATAGTTCCAAAGAGAATTTACTACCGCTTAACTTATACTATACCCATTTACTTTTAAAATAACTTTATTGTTCTAAACATATATTTTGAAGGATTTGTTAACGTATACATACTTATTTTTTAGTTTGAGTATGTTAGTAAGTTATAATTATAATATATCTTAAAATACACTTACAGTAAAGTTTATTAACGTATTCCAACTAAAAAATAAATATATGTACGTTAACAAATGCTTGTGGAGTTTGCTAATGTATACACACTTATTTTTTAGTTATAATACATTAACAAGATATAACTATATATTAAAATACGCCTATGATGTTGTTTACCAATGTACTTTAACTAAAAAAAATAAATATGTATATGTTAACAAATTCCATATTTAAATATAATTTATTAAAATACGCCTTCTAAACAATATATATTTATTGGCTATCAAAGTGGAATCCAAATGCCGCGTGAAATTGAGAGGTGTTGATAAAAGAGAGAGAGAGAGAGACTTTGACCGGATTTGTTGTGTTGACAGAAGTTCGGTCACTTGTCATTTCATTTCAAAACGCGTTTGCGTTTCACTGGGGGACATCAAATTTATGTGCTTATTTATAAGCGGAATCTGAAAATGAAAGTTAAACAATTATGAGTTATGACAAAGTCAAATAAAAAAAATAAATTACACTGATATTTATTGAATTTGTTTAGATTGCATATGATTTTCTAATTTTTTTAATGTTTATAATAATTTTTTTAATAAAGGTATACGATATAATATTTTTTAAATAATTAAAAAGGTTAATGTAATATAGGATTAAATATATTTTTAGTCATCTAAAAATTGACTTGTTTTAGTTTTAGTCTCTAGAAAAAAAATTTATTAAATAAAGTCTCTCAAATATTAAAAACTAGTTTTAGTACCGGTGCAACACATGGGAACATATGAGAGTGTGTATTAACAATTTGTTATCATAAAATCAATTTCAGTTTATGTTAGAAATTTATTTTCTCACACACCATACATTTCATGAAAATGTACTGGTAACAATACAAAGTTAAAAAAGAAAATATGTAATGTCATTAATCTCAACAACATTAATCTATCAAATACCTGCGCAAGTACAACATTAATCTATCATATTCATATTCATATTGTCATTGATATCCTCATACATATGAAACAGCAGAAAAATAAATAAATAAGAGAAGTGCATTTTACATTTGAACAACCATACAAAGTTACAGTGCAGACCATTTGACATGAAAGGAGCTGATATCAATCCCACCAACAAAAAGGCATGAAACATATCAGCTGCTAACAAAAAGTAAAGAAAATGATCTGTCCAAAAAAGTCCATTAGGCAGATCATTACCAGGAAAAGTCTATTATGTTTTTTCCACATAAGCTAAATTAACTTTTTTATCACGAAACTGAAAAATAAGTACATCCCATCCTTGATAACCATTATTAGCACAAAATTCCTTCCATCCCTTGCCAATTATGATGGATTTTGTTGGTGTATTTCGAATTAGAAGAGAACATCTTATTGGCAACATACTTGCACCACATAATGTCAGTGTTTTGAATATGGTTTTCCTTAGAAAATCAACAAATTCCATTGGCAGATTTCGAAAAAGGAGAAATAAGGAGTCAAATGAAGTAAAGAACAGAGTTTGATAATTTAAAAACATCTTTAAGCTAAATCAACAAACACACCAATTAACTCCTGCTAGCTTTATACTGTGATAACTTCACTATGAAAAAAACATGGTTTGCATGTCTGGGATACTTAGAATGATAGCGTGGAAATGATAGTGGGATGGACGGTTTTTTGAAGACGGTAATCAAGAAAGTAGACTCTCCAAAATAATTCATCAATACAGTGTGATCACCAATAGGTTTATAAAAATATCGTATTTCAGTCCAACCATTTGTTAGTAGGGGGTTTTCGAGCGACTTGTTGTATATAACCATGTGAACATTTCTTTGATTGTCAGACAAAGTCCAGCTACTTTGAAGTTCATTGTAAAACTTACGAATGAAACTCTTCTCCACTTTCGCATATGGCTGTCATATTAATAAAATGGTAGTCTAAGTAGAATGAATGACAGCCAAATGATATACCAAACAAAATCTTTTAACATAGTAATTAACCTCATTTTTGACATATGTTAAGTCAAAAGACGAATTTATAACCCTCAAATATTTTGATAATAACAAACAGTTAAAAAGAGTTTTTCAAGCAATCGTTTGGTCACTCGTAATTTGCGTATTCACTATCGTCTAATAACTTAAGCTTATAACGCCTTTATCTTTCTTTTAAAAGATTCAGTAACTAATGGCTTTCAGACGAATGTTCAAATGATTTGTACACTGATTTGTTATAAAAGCATAAACTATCTCAAAATGAACGAAGTCTACGTACCTACTCTCAAGAAAGATCACTTTACGCGTAAAAGAAGGAATGTGCATGCGGATGTCAAAATGGAAAAGCAAATATGTCCACTGTTACAAGATTGAGTACGAAAATGGTAAAGATAAGTAGACTTCTTTATCTTATCAAAGTGACAAGTTGGTGAAAGGCATTAAATGCTGCATTTAATGCTTCAACGACTCTTTTCAACAGATAAAGGTTGTCTTCTACAAGCACTCACAATGGACACTTTTCTAGAGAAGCCTATAAATAGAAGAAAAGACCTTAATCTCAAGAGCTAGCTGGCTAATTGAAAATCTCTAACTGTTGAAAAGGTCTCATCTTGATATAGTCATATACGCTGCTTGTAAAAGTTTTATTTGTACTTCATTGTATATTTGTCTGTTAGGACGTTAAAGTAAGTGAGATAACTCACATTCAACCTTTTTCTATAAGAAATCGGTGGAAGCCTGAAGAGGCTTTGATTCAAATAATACTTGGGTGTTTGCTTGGAGAGGCAAGTTAAAGACTATTTGGGTTGAGCCTGAAGAGACTTGGTTGAAAGAATACTTGTAACTTGTTTTAAGTTAATGAGACTTAGTTGTTGCTAAGAACTAGACGTAATCTCTAGGGTGAGACGAACTAGTATAAATCTTGTGTGCTTTTCTGCTTTTCTTACAACATTCGTCTTTCTTTCTATATCGTTTTAAAAATCTTTTGAATAATCATTCAAACGATACGTCTTTTAAAAGGTCTTGCTATAACACAATTCAACCCCCCTTCTTGTATTATCTTTGTGTTCTACAACATGGATTGTGCGAAATCCTCCAATGAATTTTCTCATGCGAATACTCCTATGCTGTTCCATGTTGTTTTTCATCCAAAAAGCTCAACAAATGGTAAGAGTAAATATAAGTGAAAGATCATATATTAAAAAAGATCACATTCAACCTTATATTTGGTAAACATTGTTACCTATTAATTGTTGTTTCCAAACAATACATTAATCTGCCTTAATAATTAACAACAACTTCGTAACTTTTTAGCCAACAATCATGAGAGATAATAGACATTTATGCTTTCATCATCCCAACAAAAATCTAGTCCTACTATGTTGTTGGATTGAATTGTTGCAAATGAGATAACAAAATGACTAAGAATAGCAGCATTTGTAATTGATATTACCTTTACGGGTACTTTTGAGTAATACACTGGCCTTGGGAAGTAGCTATATTGCTGCAGGAACCAAGAAAATTTTCTTCATTGCCATTCCCGGCAGAGTTTCATATGAAAAACAATTATAAAATTTGAAAAATAAGTCACTCTAATTAGATTCCTGTGTTAAACTCTGCTTAACTTTTTCTGTTAAATAATGGCCACATCAGCTTCCAAGTAAAATATTTTATTACTTTAAGTGTCCAGTGATAATTTTTAATAAAAAATCGTATAATTACTTTTGCTTTAGGATTCAAAGAAATATGTGGTTTAGGATTAAACATGTAATAATTTTATTCAAAAAGTATGTTAATAATCTGACTTGGACATAACAATTGACATGAATGACCACATCAGTAAATTAATGATGATTGTGATGTTGATGTGGTCATCATTTGGTCCTCCAAAACAGGTCAATTTTTGAAGGATCAAAAACATATTTAACCCTATAATATATAAGGAATATCAGTGTAATGTTTGTAAACAATTACAAGGATTAATGTAGAGATAAAAAAATAAGAGACATCATGTATAATCTAAAAAAATTTCAAGAGATGTCAGTGTAATTTATTCAATAAATAAAAAATGCATGATCCATTTTTACATATGTTAGTAGATCATATTCATTCTTATAATTTATAGGAGTAAGTGGTACGATGATAAGTGTGGACGACTTTAAATTTAAATTTTATAATTTTTCCTGTAATTAATATATAATTTTATAAAAGATATTCGTTTTAATCATTTTTTTACTTCACTTTAATTTTATAAAATTAAAGTAATTAATACTGACAATTTAAAGAATTAAAATGAAAGTTTACTTAATTTTAAGAGACGAGTACATCTCTCAACCAGTAGCTATGGTTGCTAGATGACAAATCTGAGATCAGCCTCTTTTTGCTTAATGAATTCGTCTGTGACATGCTGGCAACCCAAAAATCGACACTTGATATTGGGTAAGTTACAAATTTTTAACACACACAAAAATAAAATAAAATAAACTGTTGGCGAAGTAAAAAACAAAAGAAACTCACCTTGAGAATCATAAGCGTCTAACAATTAATTTTTTTTGGTGTAGTCTAACAATTGTTACTTTTTCTCAAACAATTAAATTTTAAGCAATTAATAAATTTCCATAATCTAATAAAATAATATAAACACTAACGAGTGTTGCATTGAAATATTTGTTAAATTTTTTCAAAAAAAATATTAATAAAAACAAAATAGTTTGGGTTCTAATATATTAAAAGTTGCAATTTTTTTATCAAATCTTTAACAAGTGCATTCACGATACATTTTAGCTGTAGGATAAAAACTGATTTCCATACTAAAACAAAAACTCTATTTAAAATTGCAATTACAGAAAAAAAATTAACCACTAACTTTAAATTAACTACTTGTTCAAATTCATTACCAACATGTCATTGGTCTAAGTAGTATCAGACTTGGATCTTTCATACCTGTAACATGATTACCGAAAAAATAATAATTATTAACTTGAATAGGAATTAGGAAATTGTTTGGAAAACTTAGGTTACAAACTAATGAATTAGGATAATCTTATAAGTCTCCTTTTAGTTTCTTTTAAGAAATTTTACAATCAAGTTTATAAATAAACTCTTATTTAATAAAATTTTACTAAATATTAAATTATTTATCTAAACTGATTGCACCTATCATGTTCGTCAAATGAAGTTAATTATAGACGGTTAAATGAAGAATTGGATCATCACCCATTTGAGCACACAATCACATTCTTCGTTCTGAGGTCCATTTGACCCAGCTGCAGGAGAGAGAGAGGAAATAAAAAAAAAACTTAAAAGTCTAGACATGACCCAATCATCAAATGACACGTTTTCTCAATGATTTCACTTAAATTTTGATTGACTTCTTATCCTTACGTGATTTTGGACCATCTAGGGCAGTTGAAAGTAAATTACGCAAAAAAAAAAAAGGATTATATAAGAGCCCAAAAGCAAAAAGGTCCTTTTCATATGAAAACGAGTCTGGACTGCCAAATCCCTTTTTTTTTTCACCATCTTAGTTGCTTTCGGATAACGAATTATCAGTCTAACATCAATATTATTCGTATGCATGAAAGCAATTTTTAAGTATCAAATTACCAAATTCCATGTATAAAATGAAAATCACACGTATATATGTTAATCTTAACACTAGGGGTGTAAGTGAGTCTGACCCAACCCACAAACTCGACCTATCCGACCCAACCCAATTACATTTTAGCGGGTTGGGTCTGGTTATCGGGTTGTGTTAAATTTTGGTTGATCCGGTTAAGGTTGGGTTGGGTAACGGGTTGATGCATTCTCAACCTAACCCAACCCGATTTATTATTTTTTTAATAAAAAAATTAAAATATTATAATATTCACATGTATTGTATTTTTCTTTAGTGTTAAATTTGTGTGATTAGGCTTGAATTTTAAATTAAACATGTGTTGAATGAGTTCAACTAATTAAGTATTTTCTTTTTCTTTTTTTTTCTTTTTTTCAAATATAAAAAATATATTAATATTTTAATTGGCCAATTCGATGAGCCAACCTGATTAAAGGTCGGGATTGGGTTGGGTTGGGTCGCATAAAAAAAAAAGCAAACCTAACCCGATTATTTTTAAGTGGGTTGGGTCTTAAATACACATAAACCCAATCCAACCCGGACAATTTACACCCCTACTTAACACACAAAATGACTTTTAAAACGTGCATCCATGGTTCGGAAGCAAATCCTCTTTCTATTTTTAGCATTATTCCTGTTAGATCCATAATACATGGCAAAAAAATCTAAAATTTGTTACGGGTAAAAAATAAATACTTTAAATAAGTATCCACGGATACTCTAAATGGGTATATCCACTACCTATTTTATTAACGGGGCAAATAAGGGTATCATGATACTTGTACCCGCAGATACTCATTACCCGTAATTATATATTTATGTAAATATCCTTATATATTAATATAAATAAAATTACATAAAATTTATCCAAAATTTTCAAAACAATTATTTATTACGAGAGAAATAATATACAATTATATTACGAGAGAAAAGAAACATAAATTTGTAGGCTTTTAAACTATTTTTTAAAAAAATTGTTAGCATAATTAAAATTTGTGTTCAAAGTGATTGTTTTAAACAATAACTCTTTAATTGATAAATTTAAATTTATAAATTCAAAATAATATTTATAGTATTTTATGATTGTCCACAACATACAAAATAAATTTGTTATTTTTTTATTTTTTATTTATTTTCTAAGAAGTATATACAGATACCCGCAGATATTAAAAATATATGTAAGTATCCTCTTAAAAGGTACCCGCATGGGTAACAAGACGGGCGCGGCTACAGATTTTATCCGGCTGGGCAAGCAGCAGGTAATTATTACCCGTGCCAGCCCCATCCCGCCCTGTTCACATCCCTAAATACCATCCCTTAAATGGAACTCTTCAGTCACAAATTCCACTGCCGACCTCCCCTGAATCGCTGCCGTTTGCTCACCAATCACCATTGCAGGCAGCACCTGTTCCCCGCGAGACACCAACAAAAGGAGAGAGAAGAGTGTTTTATTTTTTGTTTGAGAGTGGCAACTACGAAGAGAGAAAGGTGACATAATGAAAAAAGAAGAACACACACACACAGGGACACGTGGCAAGATTAGAATGATTCATGTAATCCAATGGCTATATTTTTCTTCACTGCACCTGCAGTTGGCGCCAAAACGGGAGAGGATTTGCGCCCGCAATGGTTCTGATATCAAATGTTATAATATAAAGACATCATATGTGTGTTGTTTCCATTTGGTGAGAATTTCACATCATTTCATGTTTAATGTAGAAGCTTGTAATACTAGCTTTTGATTTTCACATCCATTACACACATTTTTTATATTTAGAGACGCATCCAAACATACTATATATATGTATCTATTCAAAAAGCATGAATAACATGCAATATACATTATAGAATTGTAATTGCATGAATTTAGACTACTTACGCCCATTTAAAAAAACAACTTAATTAAGGTATTGTCTAACAAGTTTTTATTATGTAAGAGCTTATGTGATAATTGCTTAAAATTTGATAAGTTGTTTGTATTTAGATATACATGTTGAAAAGTATTTACACAATTTTAAGGCATTTGAATATATTGTTACATTAGCACTTATAAAATGTTGTCTTATTTTTTTTAATTGAAAAATGTTGTCTCATTTTAAAAATTAAAAAAATTAAGAACCAAATTATGATTTAAAATAAAATTAAAATTAAAAAAAACAACTAAATGATTAAAAAAATTATATATCACAAAAATATTAAAAAAAATTACTAATCACCATTTATCTAATTTTAGTTCATAAAAATAAAAAAATTAAAAGCCATAAATTTAAAAATTTATAAATCAATTTCATACATATATATATATATATATATATATATATATATATATATATATAAAGAGAGAGAGAGAGAGAGAGAGAGAGATTTGCTAACATACACCCATTTTATTTTTAGTTGGAGTACATTAGCAAATTATAGTTAAGGATTATCTTAAAATGCATTCACGATGTATCTTCCTAACGTACTCCAACTAAAAAACAAGTGGGTATAGGTTAACAAATGCTTGTGGGGTATGCTAATGTACATTTGTTTTTTAGTTAGAATATGTTAGCAAGTTATAACTAGGATTATCTTAAAATACACTAATGATATAGCTTACTAACGTACTCCAACTGAAAAACAAATGAGTGTACGTTAACAAATCTCATACACATGTGCGTGCATACATCATGAATTTGGCCCCACAATCAATATATATTATGCTCTGTAAAGAGCAAATCAATATAAAACTTTTGGGGGGCAAAAAAAAAAAAAAAACAAAAGGCATAATGAAGAGTAAATGGACGAATCTAAAAAAAAATGCTCAATACTGTGCATGATGAGATTCAAACTTGGGCTTTTCTAAAATGCTTTGTATAAGCTCTTGGCAATAAGCTAGTGTGTAAGGCTTATCAAAATAAGCTTAAAACATCTTATAGACCACCTATAAGATATTTTTATAAGCTTTTCCAAACATATTTATAAGCACTTATAGTAAAAAATAAGTCTAAATAAGTTGTTCATAAGTTCCACCAAGAGAATAAGAATATCATGCTTACAGCTTACCTTATTGACTTGATTTGAAAGCCTTGATTCTTGATTTGAATGCCTTTATCTCTACTAATGTACATTAAAATCTTTCCTTCATTATTATTTCTCAATATCTTAACTTTTATAATGAGTTACAAATTGTTCATACCATACTACTTTATGAAAAGTTATAATGACTTTGCTCATTACAAATATATACAATTATAAGTTATAACATTCAACAATTTAAGATTTTACATTAGATGTAGTGTCAAGTTTACGTATGTAATTTACTTATAACCTATTAATGAAAATTTTGTGTGTGTTTTATCCTTCTTGTATTTCCCCAACAACAATGTTAAAAGTTTATGAAGATTTGTAGAAAATAGAAAAGTTAAGATTTAATAATCTTTAATAGAATAAAATAGTAAGTAAGCAAACACATCCATATAAATATATTAAGATAAATGCTTTAAGCGCAACTATGCAAGCACAAATATCATGAAATAACTTGTATTGAATGAAAAGAATTCATATTACATAGGAATTCAATTTAGTTTCATCTATCCTAACCTAAGGAGTTTAAAAACTCATATTAATAAACAAGAAAACAAAGATAATGAAGAGAGATAAATATATGATAAACATTAGATCCTTAAAAACTTGTCTCAAAACTTGAATCTCCAATGATCATTGATGTAAAGCACAAACTAAACACAAGGAGGGTTGAATTGTGTTAAGGCCAATTTTCGCAATCCTTTCTTCCTTTTTTAAAAGCAACTTAATTATTTAAACAAGATTAGAAAGATTTTCAAAACGTTTTAAAAGGCAGACGAAAGAAGAAAGAACAAATAGAAAGGCACACATATTTTATACTGGTTCGTCTCACCCCAGAGACTACGTCCAGTTCTTGGCAACAACCAAGTTCCATTAACTTTACAAGTTACAAGTATTCTTTCCACAAGCTTCTTCATGCTCAATCCCAAGTAGTCTTTCACTTGCCTCTCCAAGCAAACACCCAAGTATTTTTTGAAACAAATCCTCTTTAGGCTTCAACCAATCTCGTAAAGAAAGAGATTTGTGTGAGTGTACTTCACTGGGTTTAATGTCTTATTAGACGAATATACAATGAAGTTCAAAACAAATTTTCAAACTGATTTTACAAAGAGTTTTTCTTTTCTCAAAGCAGTTATGAATATTTGGATTCAGCAGCAAATATATCAACAACACTTGTAAATTCGATAACAGCTTGAATGAGGTCTCTTCTTCTATTTATAGGCTTCTCCAAAAGTATCCGTTGAGTATTTTGTAGGAAATGGCCTTTGTCTAATGAAGAGAGTCGTTGGAGTATTAAATGCATCATTTAATGCTTTTCACCAACTGGTCATATGATAAGATAAAGCAGTTTGCTTATCTTTTCTATTCTTGTACTCAATCTTTTGGCAGTTGTCATGTCCGCTTTCCCGTTCTGACATTCGCACACATATTCCTTCTTTTTCATTGACTTTTCTCGAGAGTAGGTGTATAGGCTTTATACATTTTGAGGTAGCTTACGCTCTGATTGATATGCTGATCATTTTAGAACGTTGTTATCGTCTGTAAGCTTCGTTAGTTATGAAATTTATACAAATAAAGATAATACGATATTCAATTTGAAAAATGTCAGACAATATAATGTGAACTAGAAATCAGACGATAATCGTGAGCGAGAGATCAGATGATAATGTGAGGACATATAATTTTAACTGTTTGTTATTATCAAAATATTTGAGGACTACAAATTTGTCCTTTGTCTTAACAATCTCCCCCTTTTTGATGATGACAAACAATTATAGTTTTTGTAAAACAATTTTTTTGTGAAAGTTTTTTTTGATTAATGAGTTGCAAATAAACACATTTTATATAGGTATATTTCGATTAAGCAGATGCAATATATATAATGAAGTTACTAAAAAAAAACCAGGCGATATCATTCAACGCATAAATCATCATAGTATATATAGATAAAAAAACTTGTACTTGTACTCCCCCTAAGATTGTACTTCCCTTTGTCTTTTATTTTTCTCCCCCTTTTGGCATCATCAATTAGAGGATGTAGAGTCTGAGGGTGTAGACGATGAGCTAAGGTCACTTTTGAAGCGCTTTGCCAGCTTGGCTAACAAAACTTCTGCACGTTTTCATTTTCTGCGTTCTTTTTGAAGATCAACTTCAAGACACTGCATAGTCTGCTTCAATTCATTGAAAGTTTGTCTGTCGTCTGAAGGTACAGAGCTAGTAGCTGCTTCATCATTTGGTTCCTTTACAAAACATAAGTTGAAAACATATGGTACAAGAGGACCACAAAACCAAAAGTGGCTGCAGGGTAGAGATATTTCAAAGGTTTCAAAGGAGAAGAAGATATAGGTGAGAGGTCTATTTAGGGACAGTTGGTTTTGGGGGTTGGGTGAAAAGGTGGAGGGAGACGGAGATACTTGCGTCCAGTGACCCGTCAGACATAGTGCAGCTTCATGACTTAGCAGACTCTTTTCATCAGCAGAGAGACCGGAGAAGTGTTTGAGCACTTCAACATGATCTTGCAACCTTTTGCGATCTATGCCTAGAAGAGTTGCTTTTCCTTTTAGTTCTGTCAGCTGTGCAGGTGATCGTGCTCTTTGTCGAATCATCAAATGCCTTCAGGGGTTGCGTCTGAACTTCGGTTCTTTTCCTTTTCCCATAGATAGATTTTGGCACGGATAATTCTTCTGACAGCAAATGTGAAAGGTGGTCCATCGCTTCATAAGGAGCTATATCTAAGTAGCCATGAATCTAGGTAGGCTTAGTTCAAGGTCTGGACACCTTCGCTCACAGATAGCATGCTGTAAAGAAATCTGCATCTTCTCCCGTAGGAAGTTGTTCATCACTCTTCCTAATTCCCATTCATCATCACCAATCTGCCATTCTTCAAAGCCTGGACTATCTTTTGGACAGATGATGAGGGAGTAAGTCTTGATCATCCAATGACAGAATGAATAAATGATTTTAGGCTTGTAATGGTACATTCTGCACATGATCAGATACTCTGAGTAGTTGCATTTCAGGATGAAGGAAAAAGTGTGACAGAGAATCCCACACTGTCTCCAAACTTCATATCCGGCTAGAAATTTTGTTCTGGTTGAGGGTGGATAGACGAAGATTGGAGTGTCTGACAGAGTGCTGTAATCTTCCTCCCAGACGTATGGGGTGATGTGCGGCTCATATGACATGGCTAGGGTAGCTTCTTCTTCAATATCAGGAAATTTTTTAGCGTACCCATGGCGAACCAAAAAAGGCCATTCTTCTTTGACGAGACTCATCCACATCTTTGGATTATTAACTTTGCCCAGTTCATAATTGATTGAAGATTGAAGTACCTTTGGGTCAAAGGTCTCTGGTAAACGATATTCTTTTTTCGTTCTAGTTTGACGTGACTCAGGCTGCTCAAAGTAAATCATTGTGCGCCTTTGGAGATGTTCAAATGGAGGCGTTTCAGAGCGATAATCTTCTAATGCTGTTTCGTCTATCATCGGTCCAGCTCCTCTAGACGAAGTTCCTTCTACTTCACGTTTAGCGAAGGAAACAGAGAGTGAAATAGCCTTTGCAGGCTGATCAAGGCTGGGTGTAGCTATTAAGTCTTTTAAGATAGCAACTATGTTCTCTTGTATAAACAGCTCTTGCTCATCATGCTCTGTAGGGGCTGTTTGTAGCAAGTGTTCAATTATAGATTGAAGCACTGTTTCCTCAATCTGTTCTTGCTTAGCCTCAGCTAACTTTTTTGCTTCTTCTTTCTTCTTCTTTTCAGCTCGTTTTGATTTAGCTTGAGCTCTCCTGAGTTGCTTTTCTTCTTGAGCCCTTGTTTTTGGTACTGGAAAGTTTTTGGATTTTGAGGGCTTTTAGAAGGTTGGGTAAATGGAGTGGGTTCAGAAGATGTAGGTGGTGGAGGTGGTAGTTCTGAGGGAGGGGCAAGAGTGGTTGTGCTTGGAGTAGGAAGAAAAGTGTTAATAAGGAGGTCATCGTCTGAGTTGGGTTCGAGAGTTGGTTTGGATCTTAAACGAATGGTTAGTGGTTTTTGTTTCTTATGAGGTGGAGACGAAGAGGTTTGAGATTTGGTCTGTTTAGGTTAAGGGTCAGGTTGTGAAGGTCTCTTGATTGGTAACTTAGGTTTTTGTGGTTTGGTCTATTTGGGTTGGGTTTGGGGTTTCGTCTGTAAAGAAGGTTAAGTAGACGCCGTACCACTAGAGGGGTCAGCAGACGATCCCACTCTGAATGCAGTTCCAACAACTTCTTCTAGTGATTCTTCCTTGATCAATGCCAACTCTGGATGTCTTGTAATATATCCAGAGAAGAGATGTGCAATCCTTATCAATATTTTTTGATTTAAAAGAGGTTTTGATTTGTTTCTCTTTCTGACATGCTTCACAAAGAAGATGGGTTTTCCAAGAAATCTCAAGCAATCCTTTTACTAAACTCTTTTTATATAACTTCGAAATATGTTTCAAGTTAATATGCCCGAGCTTTTTATGCCAAATCCATTTTTCATCTTCTTTGGTCATTAAGCAAGTAACATTTTGTTTGTTCAGATCTTCAAACTCAATCTTATATAGATTATTGTGTCTTTTGGCAATGAAAAGAATAGATTCATCATTTCTTTTGACTATGCATGATTCTTTGTTGAAGGATACAATAAATCCACTGTCACAAAATTGACTGATGCTAAGTAGATTGTATTTTAATCCTTCAACACATAGAACATTGTCTATTGATGGAAGATGAGGCTTACCGACTTTACCTATACCAATAATTTTTCCTTTTCCATTTCCACCAAAAGAGACTATTCCATCATGTGATTAGAAGTCTAGGAACATAGACCTTTTTCCCGTCATGTAACGTGAGCATCCACTGTCTAGGTACTAAAATGAATCCCTCCTTTTTCCTATTAAGGATATATGCAATAGGAATTATTTAAGATTTTAGCACCCAAATACTTTTGGGTCCTTTTATGTTAGTCCCAAAGGTCTTATTTGACCTCTGTTTCCTTTTGTGTTGACATCTTTGGAATGAATGTCCAGATGTTCCACAAAAGTTACAAAAGGTTGAATAGGATTTAGAAGACGATATTTTAGCACTTTTGTCTTCTACAAATCCAATCCCAGATTTGTCAGACAGAGATATTCTATGTTTTAAAATCATTTGAAGTTTTGAAGATTCGTCTACAAATTTGGTTAGATCATGTTTCAAACTAATGACCTCTTTCTTTAGTTTATCAACTTCAGAAAGAAGCATTGCCTTTTCAAGATCTAAAGCTAGATTCTTTTACATTTTCATCAGATCTCTCTTGAATATCTCATTTTCTAAAAGAGCTTCTTGATATTTTTCTTGATATTTTTTGTACTCAAAAGTAATCTTGTGAGAATTAGCAAGAAGATTGTTATATGACATATCTTCGTCTTCATATTCAGATTCACTGTCTTCAAACTCATGGATAAAGTTGTTATATTTAGAGTTTACCTTAGACGTTACTTCTTCTACGTCTGCCGTGAGACAAATATTGGCCTTTTCATCATCTGAATTGCTGCTGCTACTGTCTAGATCTTCCCAGGTGGCTAGAAGATTTTTCTTCTTGTTTCTTTTCTTTGAACTCCGTCCTTTCTTTATTTTCGAGCATTCAGCCTTAATATGTCCAAGTTTTTTGCACTCATAGCAGATGATCTCATTATTTTCTTCTTGAGGATACTTTCTGTATCTAGTATCTTTCTTTTTGGAAGATTGCTTAAATCTGTCTTTTTTCTTAAGCATCTTCTTGAACTTTCTGGTGATGAGGGAGATCTCATTATCTGTTGAGCAGCTAGAGCTTTTGTCTAAGCTTTCAGATTCCTCAAATTGAACCTTCAGTGCTTTGTTTCTTCCTTTTGTTTCAATTTTTTCGTCTGCTCTTTTGCTTGTTTCTCCAATCTTTAGGGCAATAGAGTCATTATTCTTGACTTTGTCTCTTTTGAATAGATGTATTTCATGTACTCTTAGAGCTCCTAATAACTCATCTAGATTTAAAGTATTTATATCCCTTGCTTCAACTATGGCTGTAGCTTTGGGTTCCCACACCTTGGGAAGACTATCTAGGATGTTGAGATTGTTTTGAGCTTTAGAGAACTCAACACCAAGACTTTGAAGTCCATTTAGAATTGTTTGAAATCTTTCAAACATTTCATCAATGGTTTCAGTCTCCTTCATGGTGAACATCTTATAATATCTTTGAAGAGTTGCTGCTCTTCCGAGATGAACATCTTTCGTGCCTTCATGTGTTATGCGTATAGCATCCCACATTTCCTTACCAGTTCTACAATTGCAAAATTTATTATATTCAGTTTTTGATAAGGCATAGGCTATAATATACTTAGCTTTTGCGTTTTGTTGTAACAAGTTGTAATCATCTTGATTGTATTCGTTTTCTGGCTTGATTACAGCATGATCTCCATGTGTGATGATTCTCCAGATACTATAGTGAGTGGACTTGATATACATTTCCATTCTGTCCTTCCAGTATGCATAATCTTCTCCATTGAAAGCTGGAGGCCTTGACAGAGAAGCTCCTTCAGGAATGAACTGTCCTTCAAGGTGTGCCATGCGAATCTTTTCCTCTAGCACTTGTTAAGGTGTTCAACCTTTAGAGGCTGAGCTCTGATACCAAATTGTAAAGCACAAACTAAACACAAGAAGGGGGGTTGAATTGTGTTAAGGCCAATTTTCGCAATCCTTTCTTTCTTTTTTAAAAGTAACTTAATTATTTAAACAAAATCAGAAAAATTTTTAAAATGTTTTAAAAGGCAGACGAAAGAAGAAAGAACAAATAGAAAGGCACAAAGATTTTATACTGGTTCGTCTCACCTCAGAGACTACGTCCAGTTCTTGGCAATAACCAAATTCTACTAACTTTACAAGCTACAAGTATTCTTTCCACAAGCTTCTTCAGGTTCAATCCCAAGTAGTCTTTCACTTGCCTCTCCAAGCAAACACCCAAGTATTTTTGAAACAAAGCCTCTTCAGGCTTCAACCAATCTTGTAAAGAGATTTGTGTGAGTTTACCTCACTAGGTTTAACGTCTTATCAGACAAATATACAATGAAGTTCAAAACAAATTTTCAAACTGATTTTACAAAGAGTTTTTCTTTTCTCAAAGCAGTTATGAATATTTAGATTTAGTAGTAAAAATATCAACAACACTTGTAAATTCAATAACGACTTGAAGGAGGTCTCTTCTTCTATTTATAGGCCTATCCAAAAGTATCCGTTGAGTATTTTGTAGGAGACGACCTTCGTTTGATGAAGAGAGTCGTTGGAGCATTAAGTGCATCATTTAATGCTTTTCACCAACTGGTCATATGATAAGATAAAGCAGTATGCTTATCTTTTCTATTCTTGTACTCAATCTTTTAGCAGTTGTCATGTTTGCTTTCCCATTCTGACATTCGCACACATATTCCTTCTTTTTTGTTGACTTTTCTCGAAAGTAGGTATATAGGCTCTATACATTTTGAGGTAGCTTACGCTCTAATTGATATGCAGATCATTTTAGAACGTTGTTATCGTTTGTAAGCTTCGTTAGTTATGAAATTTATACAAATAAAGATAATACGGTATTCATTTTCAAAAACGTCAGACGATATAATGCGAACTAGAAATCAGACAATAATCGTGAGCGAAAGATCAGACGATAATGTGAGGACATATAATTTTAACTGTTTGTTATTATCAAAATATTTGAGGACTACAAAATTGTCCTTTGTCTTAACAATTGATGATAGTACCTTTTCTCTACAGCTTCCACTAAAAGGTGTAAAATACAGGGAAACAAAAGAAGGGGGTTGAATTGTGTTTCAAGCAATTTTCGCAAATCTTTTCTCAACCATTTTTGCAAGACTATGTATTATCTTAATAAACAGACAAAGTAAACAAACTTTATATTTAACACTCTTATCAAAAGCTTTTAAAAACACAAATCAAAGAAAGATTTGAAACATAATATAAAACAAGATGTAACATAAGAGAAGAGTGATAAACACGAAGAGAATTTTATACTGGTTCATCTCACCTAGATACTACGTCCAGTTCTTGGCACACCATCACGTTTCACTAATACACTTATCCAAGTTACAAGTATTCTTTACCCAAGCCTTTTCAAGCTCAATCCAAGTAGTATTTCACTTGTCTCTTCAAGCAAATACCCAAGTATTTTTTTGAGCAAAGTCTTTTTAGGCTTCGACCAAAATCATAAAGAAGTTGGTTAAGAATAAGGTTCACTAACTATATCATCTTATCAGACAGATGTACAAGTTCAAGCACTAGCCTATTTACTTAGAGACTTTCCACTTAGGGTCTATTTGGTAGGAAGAAAAAATAGGTGAGAAATAGAGTGGATGGAAATAAGAAAGGTGAATGAAAATAAGTGAGAAATAGAGTAAAAATAAAAATGTTTGGTTTAAGTGAAATAAAGAAGAAATAGGAAAGAGATAAATAGGTGAGAAAGAGAGTTGAAATAACTAATGGGTACCACACCTTTTGATTTCTCTCTTTTCTCACTTTCCCTTTATCAAACATACTCACTTTTTAATTTCCCACTTATTTCTTTTCTCTCCACCCTATTTCTCTTTTTTCAAACAAAGGGTTGGGGATTTTTACAAGAAAGCTAGAGAATGTTCAGAGCATAAAATGACTTGTAAAATTTTTGAACTTCACTCTTCTATCTTCTTGTTCGAAGGTTCTTTAGTATTTATGGGAAGACTAATAGTCGTTGTGACTTGAGCTTGGTTCCATTGTCTTTTGTATTTGGTGAGAGAAATTGTATGTTGATGACATTAAATGCTACATTAAATGCCTTTCACTAACTTGTCTTGTTGATAAGATAAAATGGTCTACTTATTTATCCTTTTCTTATACCAAAATATTGTGGTAATGAACAAATATGCTTTTTCATTTAGAGAGTACACTATTGTTCTCTTTTTGGCAAGCAAGCACACCTTTTCATAAAGTAAGTAGCTTGGTATCTTGTTCAATTCTTTTGTTAAGCTTTTCAAAGTTTCTCAATAAAATCAAGATGCAACACGTATTTTGTTTCCTACGAACATTCAGACTATACACACAACATGTATAATATAGTAAAACGTTGCATTTAGTATTCATCTGTTAAAAGTTATACTTAATTTTGTCTATCTAAGCGAAAGACTATGTTGCTTATTTTATTTGAAAAACTTATTTATTTGTTTGATAAATCAAAACAATTGAGGGATCTTATTTGTCCTTTGTCCTAACAAAAAGTCTTTTCTTTCTTTCAACTTTTCCTATTTATAAGCAAGAATGTTGAGTACACCTTTCACCAACAACATGTGCGCTCAATGAACGCACTTTAAATTGCACTTAATGCACGTTTCCTCACTTAATAGAAAGATTGTTAGAATGACATTTGAGAATAAAGAAATCTCACCTTAGATAAAAATAAAGAAGTTGATGTCTTAAGGTTTTAAATTGAAGATGGAGTGATTTTTCCAAACTACTCCAAGAGGATGGACAATATGTGAGTGACACTCTTAACTAAATGGCAGCAATAGGACATCGCCATTTTCAAACATGCACAATGGGGACATCTGACAAAATAAATTAAAGATACCAATTAACTTGAAGACGCTCACAATAATATTCAGCAATAGAGTCCAAGAGTCTACAACTCCAAGATCTGGGAAGAGACGACAAGTTATACCAAGACCATTAGGCAGCAACAAATCTCTGTGTCTTTTTCCTTAAATCAAGCAAATAAATCACAATCTATTTGGGACTAACAATTCTAATCTGATTGGGCCTAACAGCTCTGGACTCTTGTAATTTAAGCGTAATTTGTTTTTTACCTACCTTATATTTCAAGATACAAATCTCTCTAATATACTTTATGTGTGATATTCAATATTCATCAACTACAGAATAGATATTTCACGATATTGTTCAACCAATATTTTTATTAAATGAAGGAAAATGCTTATCATTACGAATTCATGCACACAAAAATTGTAAATAACACAAGCGCTTTTGATTAATTTTTATCAAAGTTTTTTTTTTAACATAATCAATGAATAATGTGTGATGCATTTACCGTGACTATAGTATTGGGGTGCAGTTGATCAAGGAGGGTATCCAATTAGCCATCCTTATAGCAACTTGTTGAAGCGGATTGAAAACTGGTTAATGAAAGATTGGTTGGTGAAGATTTCTCATATATCCAACGAAGCCAATTAGGTTGCGGACTGCTTAGCCAAAGCTGCTCACTCTAAAAGCATGGGTTTACATTTGTTGCATTATCCCCCATCGAATGTATACCTTTGTTAGTTCAGGAAAGAATGGCCATTGTGTCCAGTCGATGCATTCGCCATTAGTTTTTTCTTTTTGGGCCTTAGCCCCTCCTTGTTAAAAAGAAAGAAAGAAAGAAAGAAAAATTCAATGAAAATGAACATAAGAATAAAATTTTCTAATACTATTTTCATGTTGTAATTTTTTCAACTTTACGTTTAGTGCGGATAAAATTTGACATTGACACTTATAAATAGTTGTGAGTACATGAATTACATATATTGATACAGTTAAACGAGTATAAGGTTGTTCTCACAAAAAATTAAAGATAAATTTTAAAGATTGATAAAAAAAAATGAAGAATCTAGTTGGAAAAATTAATTGAGATGGAAACAAATTTAAATAAAAAATTGAAAAACCGAATTTTAAATCGAAATAACAAAATGCAAGTTAGCTAAAGATTATAGTCTATACTAAGATTAATTTTAACAATAATTATATCAATTATATTATTCCTATTAATATATCTTATGAATTTAATTAGAATGCAGTATTGATATTGTAAATATTTTTTACATTATCATCCAATTATAAATTGTTATGTATGATAAGTTTCTTGATTTTTATAATAATTACTTTAAAAGTTATATTTAGAAAAATTTTAATTTGTTGATAGCATAAAAATCTTCACATTGACCATGCATGAAAATTAATCTCTTTTTGTTATTTATATAGCTGCAAAATATGAATTTACGATAAAATTATTAATTAATTTCTAATAAAAAATAAATGTTTATTTTTCTAATCAAAACAAAAAAAAAACATCAATTATAACTGTATTTAGAAATTATAATTAATATGAAATTATTGTATGTAACAGTTTTTTTTTAGTAGAAACTATAGATATCTTGAAGGGAAACAATCTTATTCGACCAGGACAAAGTCACTATAATCAATAAAACTCTCCTTCTGATGCAATTGCGTACCTGTATTACATGTAACACTTAGATTGCATAAATAAACTACAAAGCATTAATGAGTTTTATTTACATTAAGTGAAAGACTAATAAAATATTTTTATTTTAGTGTACAATGATATGAGGTTCGAACCTAAGACTAATAAAATAATAAACATTAAATATCAAAAAATAAAATAATAATAATTTAACTATAATTTATGGTAAAGTAATGTAATATTACTTAATAAAAAATCTGATCGCATATGGGAAAAAGAAAAACATAAACACCGATGAATCTCAATCGTCTGCGTTTTAGTAAAGGACAAATAATCTCATCCACTAAAACTATTTTATTTGACGATTAAAAATAATTTATTAACAGTTCAATAAATCAGAACCATTAAATACCACCCGCGCATCGCACAGTTCAATTTTAAATACCATTCGATCTCAATCTAAATCCAAGTACTTGCCCTCTCTTTGTTTATCCTCCAAGATGAATCCTCGTGTGGTTTTGGTGCCTGCTTTCTGCGTCTGCGCTACTAGCAATTTACCTAGTATTGCGTAGGTATTTAAATAAATTTTAAAATAAAAATAAAAAAATATATAAAAAATATCATATTTATTCAATATTAGTGGAAAGACAGGTACTCTGTGCCTTATATCTACATTTTTTATTATTTATATTATTTTCTATTATTATATATTAAAAAATTTATTATTTATAAAAAATGTGAAAATTAAAAAAATATGTAAATATGAAAAAATATGAGAAGGATGTGAGAGACTGAATAAAAAAGGTTAAATTAATTACTAGATTCTTGAACTATTCGAAAATTTTTAATTAGGTCCAAAAATTAAAAAAAATTGTAATTGGATCTTTTATCTTGTAAAATTTTTGTAACTGAGTCCTTAAAATTTTTAAAACCATCACAAATTGTTATTTTTTGATTGTTTGAAACAGTCAGAATCGAACATTAGAGATCCAATTACAAAAATTTCACAAGATCAAGAATTCAATTACAATTTTTTTTAGTTTAGAGACCTAATTAAAAATTCTCAAATAGTTCAAAGACCTACTGATTAATTTAACTAATAAAAAATGATTTCAAAATAAAGTAATGAGTGATTTATAACAGTTAAAAGGTAAATAAATATAAAGAAAAGTAGAAACCAAATATGAGTATCACCATTTATTAAATGTATAGATGTATAGTAATAAAATCATGTGTTTCAAGACAGAATACAATATTAAAAAGAAAATGTGTTTAATAATTAGATATTACAGGTTGAAGTTCAAAATTTAAAGTTAAATTTAAATTGAGGTTCACCGAAATTATTATAATCTTAAAATATATTTCATCATAAAAAAGATTTGTTTAATATGATATAATGTATTTAGATTTGAATTTCAAAATTCAATTTAAATTTAATTTGATATTAATTAAGTTTAAACAATAATATTTGATAGAAATTAAAAAATATAAACAAAAATAACATCTTTGACATAGAATAGTTAAGATAATTTAACGAGAAAGATACTATTTTCTTAAAAAAAAAATGATTCAAGAGTGAGTAATCAAATTTACAATATGTAATAAGTTTAATTGTGTAATTTTTTCTCTTTAGTTTGGATTGTGTGAAATTTTAGTCTTTCAATTTTTTTGATCTAATTAAGTTTTTCTATTTTTAAAATTAAGCTAATTTGGTCTTCTTATCAATTTTCTTATATTAAAATTCTCAGATTATTATTTTTATATCCAAATATTTTAGGGTTTATGATGAATTTGCAATATAAAACAATTTTAAAAGTTTAGAAGTAATAAATTTGGTGAAAACATAGTAAAATTTGAAGGATTTTATTTAATGTGAGATCAAGGTTTGCAAAGGGGGAAATTTTAATAGATTTTTTTTATTATTATTATTTTGGATGAAATTTGATGTTTTGGTTGGTGAGTTTTGAGTAGAAAACAATTTAATTGATTCAATATGTAACTTTTTGAGTATAAAATGAGAATTCAAAAGTTTTAGTTAGAAAAAAAATTGATGAGGGATCAAATTTACTTAATTTAAAAAATAGAAAAATTTAATTGACTAAAAAAACTTGAGAAAATAAAATCACAAAATCGAAATTAGAGAGATTAAAAATGTAATTAAACCTTTATAAAATAAAGGTGAATTCTTATGTTTTCTCAAATCTTCATAGCTTTTTTTAAAAAATAAAATAAAAATTTCATAGCTTACAACACGCATTACTCTACTGTTGTAATTTCAATTGGGTAGTTCAGCTTCCACTAGGTCCAGCAACCTTTTTTATCTTGCTTATTGGATCATGGGTTTTATGGCCTAGTAATATACTTCGCCGAAAATGTTTAAACGAATAACACTTGCACTCACGGCCCAACTAACTTTATTCCTCTCTATTTATTCATTTGGCAACATGCCTTCAATTAGCAAAGAAGAGCAATTAATTAGCACTTTAGCATTATGCGTTATGCCTTTAGTTTTGGTCGATTACCAACGTGCCTTAAATTAAAATGTTTCATTTTAGGGTTCCGACTTACTTTTAATTACGGGCCCAGTTTGCGTGAAGATCAAACCCCTTCCACAAGATTTTATGACCTACTCGACCTAAAACAAAAAAAATCTAGCACCTAATCTTCTTCAATCTCTCTCTCTCTGCCCATCTCCTTCAATCCTTGCTCTAGAATAATGTGTATCTGTAAATTATCTTGTTTCATAATATGATTTAGCCTGTATATGAACATTACAAATGTTAAGAAGTGTCTTTAAAACACAATTTAAAAAAATAAAATAAAAATTAAAGAATTTATTAGAAATTACAAAAAGAAGACAGTCATTATACTAAAAAATATATACAAATTATTTAACATTTATTTGCAAAGTCATTAATTAAGGTGGTAGGATGTAAACTACGAAGCATTATTGCTAGTGGGATGTAAATTAAATACAAACACTTTAGATTTAATTAAAATTGAATATATATATATATATATATATATATATATATATATAAAGAGATGATGGAGGAAGGAACAGAGTTATTATGTAGAAATTTTTTAAAATTTATAGTTTTTTGTGCCCATCTCTTATTTCATATAATATTACTATGCAGATAATTTTACATAAAATATTTCATTCATTAAACATAAAACGTAAAATGAAATACATACAGATGACGGAGTAAAGAGCAGAGTAAAGTACAAAACTCCAAAAGTTAGGAAGTAGGGACGCGGTATATGAGTTTGATTAGTTGTTTATTTTAACTACAATAAATATTGTTTCAAATTCATAACATACATAAATATGGTATGTATATATACATCTTAATTCCAAATCGATTAAGGAAAACTTGTGCTAATAAACTACTCACATAATTATTAATTAACAAAGGACAAGTACATGCTTGCACGTTATCTTAAGAGTTCTTTTTTTTTTTTTTTCAGTTTTTTAAGCAAAAATTGAATTTTTTTTTATTTAATTAAACTGAATATGCAAACGTGAGTTAAGATGTAGAAGGGAATAATAACAGAAGACCAACATGACTGCCAATAGGATATTTATCTTGCTGTTTCAATCTCAAGCTCTCCCTCGTGCTCAATTTGACCAATGCCTTCACACAAGAACTCAAAATTTGTCTCATCTTTGGGATAAGAGGTATGAACATTTGATTTACAAGGGATTGAGAATATTATAGTACAAGAACATGGTTTCCTCAAAATTTGTCTCATCTTTGGCATCAAAGGTATGAACATATGAGTTACAAGGGACTGAGAATATTGTGGTACAAGAACATAGTTCATGGACTTCGTCTATTCTCTGTCTCAAGCGTGACATGCATTGATTCCATCAATGAGAAGCAACATCAAAATCCTTTTCCAAAGAAGCGTACCTAGAGAGCAACTCAAAAGTTAGGACTTATTTATGCAAATATATATGATCTGATCACTCCAACATCTAATAACAACAAGATGTACATTTTGTTGTTCATTAATGATTACAATAAAAAAACATAGGTGTGTTTTTTGGTATAGAAGTTAGCGGCTTTAAACTCATTCAAATGCTTTAAGACTATAGTTGGGAAAGAAGCATGAATGTTTATTAAGTGTCTCGACACTAATAAAGGAGGAGAATTCAAATCAAATGAGTTCAATATTTTCTATAAAAACAATGGAATCAAAAGGTAGTTAACCACCATTTATACTCCATAACAGAATGGTGTCAATGAAAGGAAAAATAGAACTATGATGAACATGGTTTATCCCATGTTCCCAACAGCTTTTAACCAGAGGCGGTGAATTAGACTATTTTTTACCTAAACAAGTGTCTTACATTAGCAGTTAAGGATGTAACATCGGAGCAGGCTTGGACTGGAGTGAAATCCTTAATTGATCACTTTTAAGTCTTTGGATTGATAACACATGCCCACATTTCAGAAGCAAGGACAACTAAACTTGATAATAAAAGCATTAATTGTGTATTGTTGGGAATCAGTGAGGAATCAAAAGGATACAGATTGTTTGATCTAGTTGCTAATAACATTGTTGTGAGTAGAAATGTGATTTTTGAAGAAGAGAAGTAATGGGATTAGGATAAAAAAACAAATAGTAATAGACCTAAAATGGCATGGGGTGATATGATAATGAAGAGGGGTGAGTGAAAATGAGAATGGAGAAAATATTGACAGAGATGTAACAGAGGCTCTTGGCAAAGGAGTTGAAGAGGAAGATGATTCCATTGAAGGTGAAGAGAAAGTGAGATAGTTAAGGCAATCTTGAGAGAGGCGACCTTCTACATGGGTGGGTGATTATGTTAACGGTGAAGGTTTATATGAGGATGAAGTTGATATGGCACTAATGGTGTCAACTGATTCACTGTGACTTGAGGAATCTGTGAAGAATGCAAATTGGAGATTGGCAATGGACAATGAAATCAAATCCATTGAAAAGAACCAAACATGGATGCTCATTGAGCTACCTATTAGGGCTAAACGAATTGGAGTGAAGTGGGTTTACAAAACTAAATATAATGAGTGTGAGACTCGTTTGGTTGCTAAAGGGTACTCTTAAAGCATGGAGTGAACTACTTAGAAGTTTTTGCACCAATGGTAAGGATGGATACAATAAGGATGATTATTTATCTAGCTACACATAAAAACTAGCATTTTTTCAATTAGATGTCAAATCAACCTTCCTTCATGATGAGATGAGTGAGGATGTTTGTGTAGAACAACTAAGAAGATGTGAAAAAAAAAATGTAGTGAGCATATGGTTTACAAGCTACACAAAGCTCTGTATAGATTAAAAAAAACTCCTTGAGTTTGGTTAAATTGAATCGAAGCAAATTTCATTGGTGAAGGGTTTTAGATCAAGGTACATTAATGAGCAAACATTATTCACACATAAAAGCAAAGAAGTAAAAATTATCATTGTAAGTGTCTATGTCAATGATTTAATTTTTACAGGCAATAATGAAGTTATGATGCCTAAATTTAGAAGCTCTATGTTAAAAGAGTTTAATATGTTTGACTTGGGGAAGATGAGGTTTTTTTCTTGAGATTGAAGTGTTGCAAAAGTCTGATGGTATTTATATGTGTTAGAGGAAATATGTTTTGGAGGTTTTGAAAGGGTTTCACATGTTTGAAAATAATTCAATGGGCAGTATAATAGTTTCAAGTTTCAAAATGAATAGAGATGGAAATGGAAATTTTGTTGATGAAACATACTATAAGTAGCTAGTGAGTAATTTAATGTATTTCATTACCACAAGACCTGATATGATGTTTATTACTTGTCTCATAAGTAGATATATGGCTATACCAATGAAGATTTATATAAGGTAACTAAGAGGGCATTTTGATATGTAAGAGGGTCAGTATACTATGGAATTCATTATAAGAAAGGAGGAAATGGTGAATTTTTGGCATTTTCAACTAATGACTATGCCAAAGACATGAAAGACAAGAAGAGTACATCTAGTTAATGATGTTTTTTTGATGAGTTCCAATGTTGTTTCATGGTGTTCAAAGAAACAATCTGTCGTAACTTTATCAACCATGGAAGCAAAGTTTGCAGAAGCTACAATTTGTGCTTGTTAAGAAGTCTCAATGAACACAATTTTAAAGAAGTTGGGGCATTCCTATAGAGACTGTATAACTATAATGTGTGATAACAACTCAACCATCAAGCTGTCTAAATATCCTGTTATGCATGGTCTCAACAAACATATTGATAAGAGGTATCATTTCTTAAGGAATCTTACTAAGAAGGGTACAATTGTATTGGATCAAGTGGTAGATACAATGACCAAACCACTAAAACTTGAAGTTTTTCAAAACCTTTGAAAGTTATAGGAATGTGAAATTTATGCTCCACACATTTAGTTTAAAGGAAGGAATGAAGGAGTCTACTACAATTTTCTGTTTAGAATATTATCCTAGTTTAGATTTCACAATATTTAGTTTCATTGGTTTATTGCAGAAGTTCTAGTCTTTAAGGATGTTTAGTTGTATGAGTTATTTTGATTTTTCGTTACCACTAGCTTTTATTCTAAATGGGCTATTTTCTAGTTGATGCAAAATCGTGTATTGAATGATTATTTAAGCCACAACAATTGTTAATAAAACTAATTCATTCAAGTCAAATTATTGTGTTTTTTGTCTTCATTTCAGTTTCTAATAAATAAAAGATTAAATTAATTTTATGCTATATTTGGATTGATGAAAAGAGATAAGAAGTAATGAAATGAATTAAAATAGAATGTAGTGGAACAAAAGATAACAAAATAAAACCTTCATTTTATTACTAACACGGTGTGGTATAGTTGGAAGATAACCTTACTCTAAAGGATTGATTCTTGCCTCTCACATTGAGGAATACCTTGGGTTTTTTTTTACAAAAAACTTCATTTTATTGTTTGGATAATTTGTGATAAAATAGAACAAAAACTCATTTCAAACATAAAGGCTCAAGTTGGTTTGAATATGAATTTTTGTGTATTAACGTCATAATTTTTTTAGTATGAAATCACATATATCTTCTAAAAGGAGACAATCTTACTCAAGCTGAGTATGATCATTATAGGTGACAAAACTTTTCCTCTAAGTATTTAACGTAACTACATATCCAAGCAATGGTAGATCTAGGACCCTGAGTCAACGAGGGCAGTTTACTTAAAAATAAAAAATTATTATCATACATATACACATAAAGGCTCAAATGTTAAAATCATAAAATTTTAATATATCATACATATGTAAAAAAGACAAAATTTGATTTTCAAATCAAAATACTTGAATAAAAGAATAATAAACATATGAGGAGAGTAAAAAACTTGGGGCAGTGAGTTCAAATATATAAAAATAGAGGGGACAAAATACCAAAATTGAAGATATTTATTTGTAATTTTATCAAAGTCAAGGGGTTAATTTGCACACCTTGAAATGTATGTAGGTTCGCCATTGTATCCAATACTCAAATTCAAGACTTTTAAGCATGTAGATCAACCAAACCCTTCATTTTATTGTTTGGATATGTTGTGATAAAATAGAACAAAATCTCATTCCTATTATATTATTATTTTACTGATCCAAACAATAAAATATAATATCATTATGTTTCATTCCTCTTTATTCAATCCTTTTCCATCAATCTGAAAGTCTCAATAAAAATATAAATTTGAGAGGTATATTTTAAATTATAACAGTAATTTTGGTGTGAGACCATACATATTCTTCATAAGAAGCAATCTTTCTTGAGTATTTAATGCAATTGCATATCCTGTGTTCGAACTTGGAACCATTAATTAAGTTGAAACTAATAGTTGATTTACATGCTCAAAAGTCTTCAATTTGAGTCTTAGATATAGTGGCAAACCTATATACATTTCAAGGTGTACAAATGCACTCCTTGACTTTAATAAAATTACAAGTAAATATTTTTAATTTTGGTATTTTGTCTCTTTTATTTTTATATATTTGAATTCACGGTCCCAAGTTTTTTACTCTCCTTATATGTTTATTATTTTTTTATTCAAGTATTTTGATTTGAAAATCAAATTTTGTCTTTTGTACGTATGTATATATATTAAAATTTTATGATTTTAATATTTATATCTTTAATTTTATATGTATGATAATAATTTTTATTTTTTTAAAATAAATTGTCTCTATTCACTTAAGGTCCTAGATCCGTCATTGTTTAGATATGTAGTACGTTAAATACTTGAAAAAGAAAAAGTTTATCACTTTAATAATCATATTTCACTAGAACAAAATTGTCCCCTTATAAGAAATCATATATATATGATTTCGTACTGAAAAAATTATGCCATTAATACACAAAAAGCCATATTCACACCGACCGGAGCCTCTATGTTTGAAATTTGTAAAATCATAATTATTCCTATCACAACTCCTAACTTCAAAATTAAAACAGTAATATCACGTGAACGTTAGACAAGTAGATGCCAACGTAGTCCTAGTCCTAGACGACATCTCCTGTCAGATTCGTGGTGGTTGCATGGCAAAGAGCGTGCACCAAAGCCAATCAAGACATAGAAGGAATGGTGCCATAGAACACGTGGGCCCCTCGTCATTGAATTCCATTGTTTCTACTTCTACATCACCAACTCAACCAGTCGCTTTCACTCAACCAGTCTCCAATCCATTGAACCCTGTGCTATGCACATGTCACTATCATTTTTTCGATACAGTGCACATGTAACTATCAAACCAACGTGAAGTACGTTTATAACTATTGTATTTATTTATGCTATAAAGTAAAGAGGTTTGCTTAGAGCATCGGTAGTTCGTAATAGAGTAAGTACATTAATTTTTTTTTATTGATCAGGATTTTGGAATAGTTATAGATATAGTTATGTTTTGACAGATAATTTGGTGAGGAATTAAATTGTTAATAGTTAGGGACAGAAAGTTTCTTAAATTCCGCGGTAGCACAAAGAAAGTTTCTTAAATGATCTACCTGAACCCGTTAAACTTTCACCTACCAGTTTGTTTGGTATGAGACTTTGTGACAAAGCATTTTGACTCTTTGAACATGTGCTCTGTTAAATTTCTTTTATGCTTCTGTAGATGCTTCTCTCTCTTTGCTGGTATAAAAGAAGCACGTTTGTCAACTTCTTTCACTGAGAAATTGAGTAGAGCAACTTTTATAGACTATAGTGATGGCTATGGAAGATGAAGTGATGAGTGAAGTGGCTGCTCCACCTCGTCGTGTTCTTCTTGTATCAGCTGGTGCCAGCCACAGTGTGGCCCTTCTGAGTAAGCGTCAATCAGTGCTCACTTCTTTTTTTGTTTAGGATTGATTGTTGTTACTACGCTGAATGAAGTTTTATATTGGAGTTTTCTGAAAAAGGTGATGGTATTGCGTTGCAAGCTTTTGAAATTTTGTGTTGTTTTATATGCTTTCTCTGCCTGAATCTGAAGGTCCCCACTTAACCCATCAATTCGTTTCTGGCGTCAGGATTTTGTTCTCTGTGGTCCCAATCTATTGAAAGCTTTTCTTTATTTGGTTTATGTATGTATGCTGTGTGTCTATATTTACATGATCCAGCTTTTGATATTGGCATTGTCTTCGACTATTGGAGTGTGGCTAAATGAGGAGTTCATTGATACCACTTTATGATATTTACATCTGGGTCTCCTTCGTATCCATGTTCATAGCTACTCTTATTATATTTATTCATTTGTCTTGGTAAATTTTTGTGGTTTCATAGAGTAATTTGTTGTTGAATAATCATCTTCATATCATCTCAATCTGTACCTGGGTATGACTTTTGTCATCTTTTTTCTTCTTAAATTTGATCCTTTTAACAGGTGGAAATATTGTTTGCTCGTGGGGACGAGGAGAGGATGGACAGTTAGGCCATGGTGACGCTGATGATCGACCATTGCCTACAAAACTGAGTGCATTGGATGGCCTAGACATAATGTGTGTTACTTGTGGAGCTGATCATACTATGGCACGTTCTGAGTCTGGCAGGACTGTATATAGTTGGGGATGGTACTATGCTCTCTATCTTAACTGCCTATTGGCTAGTGTGTTTCTCCATAATTGAAATCTGATTACTTTGGCTGTTGATTTAGAATGGGACCACACAAGTATATGTATGTTCTGATTTAGTGTTGGATTCAGATTCAAGTAAGTAATAGCTAGTTTAATTGGCTAATTAATTAAAATGCACTAATCAATGACGTGTATATAAGTGTTAGTCTATTACATCATGAAGGTGGGGTAGTTGTCCTTGTTGCCTAGAAGAGCAATTTTGATTTGGGACTCATTGACTCAATATGTTAATATGAAAATTGAACAACTAGTTTGATTTGGGTGAAATAAAAACTTGACATCTTAACATTGTTGGCATTTAATCTTTTGTTCACATCAAAAGGAGTCTTTTGAAATGTGGTTTACCTGTCATATTAGTGACTCTGATATCTTTTTTAAGTTCTCAAGCAGATCGTATTATGGCTTTCCAGGGGTGACTTTGGAAGGTTGGGTCATGGTGATAATAGTGACATGCTCATTCCTCATCCCATTAAAGCATTACAGGGTCTAATGATACAGCAAATTACTTGTGGGGACAGTCATTGTTTGGCAGTTACCATGGACGGCAAGGTGCTGAGGTTTGTAGTTAATCTGTCTTTTGTCTATTCTGATCTTTTTCTTTTCCATTTACTAATAGCTTTTCCCAGAGAGTCACTTTGTAGCTCAAGCTGATTCTTTGGCCCCATCTTTTAACTTTTTTTCCATTCTCTCTTATATGTTTACTGAGAGAATAATTGAAGAGGATCTTTGACATTAATTGGAGCAGTAAGAGGTTGCTTTATAATGTCCATTTGATTTTTGGAACACACTTTTGTTGAGTTGTATTTTTCTTACTTAAGTAACTGTTAAAGCATTTCCTACCCAAGTTCTCCCTTTATGGATTGGCCATGCTACCTTGCACATGGTACGTGCCTTTAGTTTGAACTCTTGTATATCCTGAATACACCTTCTAATTTAACATTCCATTTTAGACATAGCAAATCCTTGGCTTATTCTGGAAGGCTAAAAGGCAGTTATATATTTGTTCTTTAACCCTAGATGTGGGTGCTAGCTACAGGTCTTTTGATTTTAGACTTTCAGCAAAATGAACAAGATTGTTTTAATCTCATTTCCTGTGTGACCTATTGCCCTGTATATGTGCCTTCTTTACATGGCAGAGAACTGTTGTTACTTTTCCAATTTTTTGCCCATTTCCTGCAGTAATCAGACTATATCAAATAATTTCTCAATGTTTAGTTTTTACATATTATTTGTACTTTTTTAACTATTGCTGTATTGTTTTTCTGTTACGATTGAAGTTGGGGGCGTAATCAAAATGGTGAACTTGGACTGGGTACCACAGAGGACTCTCTTCTGCCACAAAAAATTCAAAAATTTGAGGTACTCTTTTCAGAATTGAATCTAGGTTCTCTATAATGAATAATACTCTATGGCGTAGTTATCAGCACTCAATAAGATGGACTCAGTAGTTTACTTTAGTAATCAGGTTTAATTATTTTTAATATGTTATTTACTTTCTTCTAGAAGCTAGAAAGCATTGAGCTGTTCTCATAGGTGCTGAAAAAAACATTCTAACTGATTGGTGCGCTTAGAGATATATAGTGGGGCAAATTGTTACAGAATTATATATTTTACATGAAAATATGCAAACCTACGAGTAGAAGTATCATCCTTTTAAATATCATGACTATTTTTCAAATGAAATTTTACTGTGCATGGTTTTTGAAGTTTAAGAAATTTCAGAAACCATGAGGTTAGTGGTATATAAGATTATTTTTTATGTTTTAGAGAAGGAGAAACTTGGAACCACGTTCAAAAAGGTGGAACTGAATGCCATGGTAATTAACCAATCCATCAACTGATCTTCGTTAAAAGAAAGCATGGTTAACAGTTTTCAAGTATCCTCCAATTTGAACAAATGAAGGAGGAAAGACAGCTAACATCAACAAAAACAACAACAGCAATTACTCTCTTGTCAAGAAAGAGTTAATGTCTTGACTTATAACATTATATAAATTAATTGGACAACAAATAATTATATGCATCAAACAAATTATTATTCCCTTAACTGCTTGGACAAATGAACTTTTGTTTTGTTGTAGGGAATACCTATCAAAATGGTTGCTGCTGGTGCTGAACATAGTGTAGCAATCACTGCAGACGGGAATTTGTATGGATGGGGTTGGGGCCGATATGGAAACTTGGGCTTGGGTGACAGAAATGATCGCTTGCTCCCTGAGAAAGTGACTGTTGATGTATGTTCTCAAGCTTGTACAAACTTGCCTTTCCAGATTAGACTGTGATTGTTATCCTATAGTTTGGAAAAATATATTATTAGATTATATTTATTATTTGATTACTGAAAAAGTTAAACTTGCTATTAACTTAAGGAAAAAACTTAGATGCAGTTACTGAGCTGCTTTAGTATTGTTTTTCAATCAGAATTGAAGTTTCAACTCATTAATCCGTGTAAGGTTTGTATTAAAGATCAACATAGGTTACGAGTGTGAATTGTGAAACTTCAATTATGATTGGAGAACAATAATAAAAGCAGCTAAGAAACAACATTTAAATTTTGCTTTTACCTTGAGCAAAAGAAGCAGCATTTGCAGGCGTTAACTTCTGATGTCATCATAAATTTTACAGGGTGAGAAGATAGCCATGGTTGCTTGTGGCTGGCGGCATACAATATGTGTTTCATCTTCTAGTGGATTATACACAAATGGATGGGGCAAATATGGCCAGCTAGGACATGGGGATTTTGAGGATCACCTTGTGCCTCGCAAAGTTCAAGCCTTGAGTGATAAGTTCATTTCGCAGGTGGTCCTTTAAATTCATGCTTAGTTGGTGACAATTAGTCTCATTTAGATGTTTTGTCGTTTTTATTGCTTATAACTTTCTAGAAGTTTAACCTGGTTAAGATAAACAAAACTTGGTCACACAGAATTTTGTACTACAACCTAAGACATGTAAACGGGATGTGATGTGTTTGGCACAAAGTATAGTGGTTTTAGTTGTCATTTGTCTCTCATGTTTGTTAGGACTTCTTTCAGGTATCAGGTGGGTGGAGGCATAGCATGGCACTCACGTCTAGTGGACAACTTTTGGGCTGGGGTTGGAATAAGGTTGGCAGTACTTTTTATTTTTCTCCTATTTTCATGAATTTTTTTTTGTATCATATCATATCATAATCATAACAACATGAAATACATATGAACAGTTGAACACAACACAGGATTGAAATCGATGATTGATTAAAGAACGAAAGTGCATGTATGCACAGAAAAATATATACTAAACGGTTGAAAATATTTTGAATAAAGGCCTGTTGAACCAATAAGAATTAAGACATGTATAGTATTTATTATATAAACAAATAGATTAATTTACGAGACACCATGATAAGATAAAAAAAAATTTAAAATACCAAATAAAGTTACCTAAGATAAATTCCTAGAATCGAGGAAATGAATTGTTTACATCTTATTGATATTTGCATCTGTTTGGTGAATTGTAACCTGTTTCTCCTTCAATTGTATGTAGTTCGGACAGATTGGAGTTGGTAACAATATAGATTGTTGCTCTCCCGTGCAAGTGAACTTTCCCCATGATCAGGTACTTGAAACTTTATCCCCCTTCTTCCCTTCTCTTCATTTGGAAAGTTCTTGACTACGTATAATAATGACCCACTATTTTTATTTCTGCAAACTTTTATTTGGCTTGGCAGAAAGTACATCAGATCTCATGCGGGTGGAGACACACGATTGCTGTTACTGAACGTGAAAATGTATATTCTTGGGGAAGAGGAGCAAATGGACAACTTGGGCATGGAGAAACCATAGACAGGTAATTATATATATATATATATATATATATATATATATAATCCTTTATCTATTTCAAACATTTGCTGTTTGCACTTGCGATATTTTCTTTTATTTGGTCAAAGCAATTAATATGTTAGCAGTGTTATCTTCTTGATTCAAACAAGGCCTTTTTGTGAACAAATTAATTGCTTCATTCTGACTTCTTTGCTCATTCTATAAAATCCATTAGGAAATAGAATTTAACATCATCAATTTGGTTATTGCTATTGCTATATATCCGTTAGAATATGGATCGAGGATCTTTGGTCATGAAGTCCATCTTGTGATTTTTGTCTTGGTTGGTTTCACAACTGATGAAGTAGGTAATTAAACTGGGCAAGAACAAAGCAGTAAGGAAAGTAAAAAGTTAGCTTGTTTGTATAATGTGGCATAGAAAAAATTACCTCGTTAACTGTTAGAATAAGCTTATATTATTATATTGGTTGAGCCATCTAGGCATCTTATTCTTTTATATATCAAATTTTGTCATTTGAATCTTGCCTATCAGCATATAGGTCTGAATATGCTTTTTCTTTTTCCTCTCTCAAAAGGTTGTTATAGTGACAACATGGGGGAACTATGACTGTTCCTTTGCGTGTTTTCATTTAAGCATAAGAGAAAAAGTTGCTGATCTACTTCACTAACCAAAAATAGTCTTAAGTAATGGGTGCATTTACAAGGCTCAATGCCGGCTTGGGCCTTGTCCAGAGGTGCAATGGCCCAGGGCCCATGGCTGGGAAGGGCTCAAAAAATTAAAAAAAAATTATATAATTGTGTGATAAAAATAAATAAATAAATATATATATATATATATATTATTTTATGTTATTTTTATAAATAAATTGAAATTACTATCATTTATCATGTCTCTTTTTTTATATCTAAATAAAAATGTGATATGTGATTATAAAGTATTATTATCTTAATTGTTATTTTTTTTATGATGTATTACATTCATTAGTTCATGTTAAATGAATTTCTAGCTCATTGTGACAAACATGTAGTTGATATATAATAATGCGTGGACTTAAACATTTTTGTTTTTTTTTATAAAAAACACAAACAAAAACTCAAATTATAAAGGAATCTACTCCTACACATTAATTCAATAATCCTAACTTGGATAGTATAGCCCTCACTCTCTCAATTAGAAAATTTCAACCCCTTCTCTCCTTTCCTTGAAAGGTACATTTCACACACATTCTCTACAATATATTAATCAAAAAATATCTTTCTCAATCATCTCAAACTACCCTCCATTATCTTTTTTACTTTCTTCATCACCTATTCGGTTTAATTTAAAAATAACATTATATCATAATTTAAATTATTTATCACAAATATAAAATATAATTTATATATTTAAAATATTTATTTATCATAAACTTTAATAATAATATAATTTAAAATTTTAAAAATATTTATTTATTATGAATTATAAGTATAATTATATAAAAATAAATCTTTAACTTGTACAATACATAAGCTAAAGTACTAGATAAAACTAAAAGTTAGCATATTAATAAAGAGCAAAAATTCATGTAAAATTTAATTTAACATGATAATATTTTGTCGATGATAGACGATGGTGTGAAAGTAAATTGAATGAAAAATATTATACATCTTTTTAAGATTTGTTAAAATTATATTGTTTGTTTAATGTGATAAAAATATCATTTTTAATTAAATTATGTGTTTATTTTTTTATGTAATATATGTTTACATTTTTGAATACTAATACATAAGAGACCCTTATTTATTATTTCGCCCGGGGCCTGTAAAATGTCAAGACCGGCCCTGACAAGGCTTGAATAATGATGTGATCTTTTGGGATTTATAGGAATTTTCCAACGATTATTGAGGCACTCAGTGTTGATGGATCTTCCAGGCAGCATATAGAATCCTCAAAACCTTATCCATCATCAGGTGCTCTTATTAGCTCATTTGTGACGTTTTCCTTTTCTTTTGCCATTACTTATATATACCATTTGATGAGGGTGTAATTTAGAATAAGCTTTTTTTCCCCTTAAAATAATTTAGCATGATTCTGAATGTTTTATTTTTTTGCCTTAAATAGGGAAATCCTCGTCATCCATATCAGAGAGATATGCAGTTGTTCCAGATGAAACTGTAAGTGTGTCTTGTTTAAATATTCATTACTCATGATTACCTGAGCTAAGGGAGAGTTAGATTTCGTTTTTCTTTTTCTTTTTTTGGTTGGGGTTATAAGAAGAGAGAGGTAGCACATGTTTGGGATAATATAGAACCTTGCTTATTTTTTTATTTATTTTGGTCATTGATCTTGGCTTAGTTTTAGAACCTAGAAAGATATATATGGGCGTGATGAGTGATGATTATCTATCTATATTATGAGAACAACAATTCACATTCAGAGTTCACAATGTCATTTGACACGGTCAGAGAGCTAGATATTGATGAGAAACTTAAAAAAGCATGTGTTTGTTGACTTGGGCCACTCATGTTTGGTCTTTGCTTGAATTTCACTCGAAAACAGTCATTCGGCCAAAAGCAATTTGCATTAATTTGAATATAAACTCTTTCAAACACGAGAAGTTGATACAGTCACACACAACTTGGTATGATTTGGCAGGCCTCGAGATCACAACCTACTACTTCTGAAGAGGGAGATAGGCATGATACCAGTGTCCCTAAGAGTGATGTCAATTGATAGCAGCGTAATAGTTAACGAGTTCAAGAGAATGATGGTTCCAATTAGGGAGAGCAACATGCTCAAGAAGGAGCTGTGGATAAGGACGAGCATGTGCATAAGCAACAATGGTGCACGGAAGGCTGTGTGTGAGAGTGTTAATTATGGGTTAGTGCATGTATCAGTTGTGTTATGATGAGTCAGTATGTTGGTTGTGTGTTATTGTATGATCTTTGATAATATGGCTTGGAATATTCTCTGCATGATATATATTAGTAATGAATGTACGGTCTCGTTCCCTATTTTGAGAGAGAAAATGCAGGTAGAATTCCTACCGCTAATTTTATTTTTCATACATTAACAAATTAATTAATAAAATACAAGCTTAAAAAAATTGGAAACATTGGATCGTGAATGCAGGATCTTGTAGTCATATATATGTAATATGTTCTAGTTCAATTCCCATGTGGTTAATTGCTGCGGTGCTGTTAAGTTTTTGTTCACATTGGATCGTAAAATGTGCACATTCAACTAACTATTAAGTTTTTGTTTGTTTTAGATTTTAGTATAATTAATTTTGATAACTTCTAAACGTGATTGAAACATGCCTAGATTAATCTCAGTCACGGTATGTAAAATTGATTTCGGTGGTAAACCAAGCAAGCCCTAAACAAATGGATACATAAAATCAAGTGTTGGGTTATACTTTTTTTTTCCTTCCAACAAAACACACTGTGAGACAAAATAGTTAAGATCTTTAAAATATGGATTATGCGCATCCAATAAATTAATTTGTTTTAGTTTCACACATAGGAATTACGTTAGAACCAAAAAACAAACGGATGTTAATGGTTGTGGAGGTGGTTGACACGTCTAGGTCTTGGTTACTACCTTCTTTGACGATCTGCTGTGGAGTAATATCCAGTGATCGGTACGTTTTATTTGGTTATGGTTTCGGTTTTGACCTAGAGAGCAGTAGGGGTTCAAAAACCTCTCTTCGATCGGACTTATTTCCTATGATGTATGAACCGAGTGCGTTGCATGATTTGCATCCAGACTAAAATTGATATTTTTGGCAAGGTACTTAAATATATAGTTAGATGTACATTAAAAAGTTGAATGGTTTTTTTTTTTTTTTAATGGAAGTTGAATGGTTGGATATAGTACTTGTGAGCATTTAAAAACTTCTCAGGTTTGGTTTTATAATAATGGTTTAGGAAGTGGTCAACACGTCTAGATTTTCATATTGCCTGATGTTGCGAACTGGCATGTTTATCTTGTGCTCGTAAGATGTAAGTTGACCGGAATTTCTACTGGCAAGTATTCCCAGCCTTCCCCGGGAATTTATAAATAAAATACATATAAAAATTACAATTGGATTTTTTTTTTATAGAATAGAATTGGATTTAAATGCATTAATTAATAGTATAAGAATTTTTTTAATCATTCAATTACATTGATAAGTTTTTTAATTTCTATAATAACTAATGAAAAATGTTGATAATCCTCTCTCAAACACTTTCTTTTTAACACTTTCTCTATTATTGGATAAAATTTATTAAAAATTACAAATTTTGAAAGAGAGTGTTTGAGAGAATATTACTAATATATCCCACGGCTAATTTTTAAGTCATACCAACTAAGGATGTACATGGGTTAGGTTGAGTCGAGTTTGGTTAAACCTGTTAATCAATTCTATCAAAATACTTTGGTTTGGTTTGGTTTGGGTTTGTATATTTTTTTTCTATCAAACCCGAACAATAATGGATTGGATCGGGTTGGGTCTAAAAAAGTGTAATATTGTTTTAAATTTCTAAAAAATTGTAAATAATAATAAATAAATAAATTCAAAAAATATAAAAATAATAACTTAAAAAAGAAAATATCACATTAACGGGTCAAATCATTGGGTTCATGGAGTTTGAAAATAAAAAATTATTACTTGAAATCAAAGTCATTAGATTTGAATGGTTTAAGTTGAGTTTGGCGCGAACAACATTGAAATCCAAATCAATGCATTTAGTTCGGATTCATGGGTTTATCGTACCCGTAAACACCCTATACTATACCTAACATAATTTATATTGATAATTTATAAATTACTGATAATTTGTGAAAATATATAAATTTATTGTAATTTCTATTTGCTGTTATCTAAATTTTGACCGTGGACCTAGATATTTTCAACATGCTCCTTTCTTGCGACCTGGTACCGATGATGATGAAAAGGAGTTTCAAAGATATTTCAATACTTAAAAATAAAGGAAAAAATTATTTATATTAATAGTAATCAAATTCAGTTTTACATTATTTAGTAACTTTTTTAAAATATTTTCTTTTTCTAAGTTTCATCGTTAAATTTAACTATCATATAAATTATATGTATACTTTTTTAAATTGATGTAAAATTATTTAATACTTTTTAAAATACGTTAAATTTAACATTTATATAATTATGAAATATGAGAATAAGAATATTATGCTCTCAAATATTATTAACTTTTTACAATATTTGATATAAACAATTAAAGTAGTTAAAATTTGACGATTGCATCAATCAAAATCATATTTTATATAAAACTATTAAATAATATGAGAAAACTCAAATTTACACCAACGGTAACCGGCCCCTTTCCTAAAAAATATTGTCCTATCATAAAATAAGTAAATAACGTCTCTTGCTAAAGCTTTTTTTTTTTTTTTTGTATAGACTATAAATATTCTTCATAAGAGCGAATCCTATTTGAGTCGGATAAGACTACTACAAGTAATAAAAAATTTCCTTTGAGTATTTAATGTAATTGTATACTTAGAGTTCGAAATTGAGACTACTAAAGTTAGAACAACTTCATATCAATTGATCCACGTACTCGATGGTCTCACCAAAGTATATATTATCAATTATTAATATTTATATAAAAATTTGTATATATTATAAATTATTATTTATTTTAATTTTTTGTAATTATTTTATTAGTTTTGCCATACAATAATAGTGTTTGTAATTTTATGATTTTGTTTAGACAAATGCTAACTAATATCCTAAAGACACTAATTAAGAAATTAAAAGTTAAATTTTTTTTTATTAAAAAGTATTATTAATACACTCCCATTATGATTTTCAATGCAGCCCAACATGATTTCCAATAAATATGTTATATTCATTAATTGGTTTAACTATATTTTTAGTCCCCTAAATTTGAGAAATGTATTTTTTTAGTCCCTCAAATTAAAAATTAATCTTTTTAGTCCCTCAAATTTTGTAAAAAATTGTTTTAGTCCTTTAAGACCAACTACTGTATCATTTATAGGACAGATTGAATCAGCTGTGTAGTATCAATTGAATTCAATGTGATGTTTTCACTGATAAGAACATTACTGGATAGATTTTGTGTGGCAAACTCACTAACTGTGCTTGGGCAAAAGGATCAAAACAGGAATTTTTTAAATTTGAGGAACTAAAAAGATTAATTTTTAATTTAGGAGACAAAAAAAATACATTTCTCAAATTTGGGAGACTAAAAACATAATTAAGCCTTAATTAATTTCTTGGATAAAACACTTACTGGCAAGATCCTCTTTTATAATCACTATGTTATTGTTATTATTATTTTTAATACATTAGCATAATTTTTTATCATTTATTATAAGAGTTTAACGATCATGCACTGACAGTGTAAAGTAGTTTTACACTGTCATTCAATTACAAATCACCATTAATTTTTATTTTCTTTTATAACAAATACTTTAAAAGTCATATTAATGGTGATTTCTGATTAGATGATAGTGTAAAAGTTTTTACACTGTCAATGCATGACATTAAACTCTTATTATAAATCATTTTCTATAAAGAAATATAAATGTAATTTATTTTTTAATTTCAAATATTGAATACTTATTATTTTTATTTTGTATTTATCATGATATAAGAAAATATAATATGTACAAAAAAGTTCTTAAATTTAACCTTTTTAAGACTATATTATTAATCTAGTTATCTAAATATTTAGTTGGCATAAAAAAAATTTCCTTTAAACTTTTGTGATATGAAATTCTCCAAATACTAAAAAAATTTTGCGCGCTTTCTAATATTTAAAATTCTTATTTGATATTGCAAATCTTTGAAAGATAAAATTAATATCCAGAAAATAGAAAAACATATGCACGTATACAAGCACAAAATCTATTTGATAAATTATTTGTTAGAAAAAAAGGAAACTAATCTTTTTCTTTTTTTTTATCATTAGACTATGTTAAGATATCTGATAATATAGGATAAAATGAAACGCTATGAAATAAAATAAATTTTCGATATCATTAATAAAATATTTTATCACGAAATAGAATAAAATTTTTGTTCCCATAAATAAAAAATTAAATAAAATGAAATAAAATTCTTTCAATTCGATTTCATTCCATCTTATCATTATAAATAAATTTGTGAATTCATTCACAAGTTCGAAGTACACATGTCAAATCCAGAGTACTTTTCTTGGATTACATGTGTTTCCTAGAGAGAAGTTCGGATAACATGTGTCATTATATGGTATTTCATAATATTGGGTTCAGTTTCAGACCATAATTATAACTAGTGTAATGATTATATTTGTTCTTTTATTTTTGGTAACTGAATTTATTCAATTAATGTGTTTTAAATAGTTAAAGTTTGCTACAAACATTTTGATTTTGAATTTTGAATTTCTTTTTGAGTGAACTTTTAATAAAGGTAACTATTACATGTTTTTTTTACCTTTATTATACTACAATTTGAGAATAAAATCCGCAAATTACTACCCTAATTAATATATGATATGATTACTTTCTGAAATCAATAAATATGACATATACGTAGAAATAATAAAATATTAAAAGGGTTGTGGCTTCATGAAAGTAACCAATTTCATTCAAAAATGTTTTCTCTGGACAATACTCCAATTGTTATAAAAGAATCTGATTTATCTGTTGAAAATGAATATGACCAACATAATGAAGATGTTGTCAACAATGGGTTTCATAAGAGTTATGATAGAGTGCTATCTCGTGTTGTCCTATAGTAGGGGCTTCAACACTGCTCAAGATTCTTAAAAAGGACATCAAAATTGAGAAAGCCTAGATTAGTTCAAGCCAAAGGGTTATGAAAATTCTAGAGAGGAACTTAGATTGGTTGTTGTTTTTATCTTGCTGGATTTCCATTTTTTTTTTTAAGTTTATGTACTTTAGGTTTAAATTTCAGTTCAAACTATTTAATATTTTACCATGTGAGAATAAGTATAATTAGGATAATTTTATGGATCTTGATTTTATAGTTAGGATAATTTTTTTATATATCTTGATTTTATAATTACAATAACTTTTTTATGTATGATGATTTTATGGATATTGATTTCATAATTAGGAAAAAAAATTATTATCACGATTTTATAATAACTTGTTGTAATACTATTATAACAAATAATAATTGATATTATGTTAAATATTAATTTTTTTTGGTGACATTATGTTAAATATTAATTGATTACATGTTAATTAATATCGATTATAACAATTATTCTATTATGCAATACTATTATTATTATAATGGCAACTATTATACTATTATCTATTTATTAAATAGAATAAAAATTTGATTATTAAATGGGGACAAACTTTTATATTAAGGACTATAATTATCTATAATTTATAAATAATTATAAAATATAGCACAATTTGTCATATTATGCGACTAAAATATACACCAAATAGAATTTATGTAAAAAAAATAGAAATTAAATTCATATAAAAATATGGGTAAAAATTTAAGGGAGAAGTATTACTTTTATGGCATAATAATAATTAGCTTCTTACTTGAAAAGATAGATCATTTTAATATTTAGATCTTTATCATTAGCGCATCAACATTTCAAGAAAGGGATATTATATCACTTTATTATGTATTAATATATCATTATAATAATATTTAAATTCTACTTATATAATAAAATAAGAAGACTTTAATTTTTTTAATTTTAATTTTTTTCTTCTCTCACTTTTTCCCTTCCAAATCAAAAGGATTAATTTTTGGAAAATGCCTTCTTACCAAATTATTTCTTTTCTAGATTTATCATTCCAAACATACACCAAGTGTTGATCCTATGGCATCAAAGATGTATACACGAAAGTTGATATATCTAATTTAATGGTATACACATATCAATCAATTAATAAAATAATCATTAACAAGTTATTCAAATGATTATTAATTAAATCAAATGATTAATAAATGTATATCCTTTAGAGAAAATGATTTAATGCATTAATTTTTGTAATAAAAAAAACTAAAGTAGATTAGAATATATTTATGCACACACATTGCTATTATGTAAAAAAGTAGACTAGATTAGATTAAATAAGTGTGCGAATCAGTACAAAAATCCCCCCTTTTGATTTGGAATGAAAAAAGTGAGAGAAGAAAAAAAAATTAAAATTAAAATATTACAGTATTTTTATTTTATTATATAAATAGAATTAAATGGTATTACAATCTTGTAATGAAAAATAATAAAGTGATATAATATCTTCTTCTTAAAATGTTGATACGCTAATGGTGAATATATAAATATCAGAATAATCTATCTTTTCAAGTAAGGAGCTACGTATGTTATAAAAGTAATATTTTGCAATTAAATTTTTACATATACTTTTATATGAATTTAATTTCTATTTTTTTTTTCATAATGATTTGGTGCATATTTTAGTTAGATAATATGACAAATTATGGTATACTTTATAATTAGTTTTAAATAATTGTAAAAATTTAATAATATAATATTAAATTTATTTCTTGAACTAATTGAATTTAAAATAATATAGATAATCATAATAGAATTCAAAACGAAAATTATTTAGGGTAATAATTTAATTGCAGTTTTATGGACCAAATTTATGTTAAATACAATTATTGATAGATTCTAGAGTTACAATTGATGAATGAGAACGTTAATTAATAGTGAAAATGAAGGAAAAATTAATCTATTTTTATTTATATTAATCTAAACTGATACTTGGCATTTTGATTATTTCTATATTAAATTATTTTTCAAAATTTTATGTTGTTCATCAAAATGCTCTTAAATTTTTTATATAAATAAATTTCATATCTAATTTCATTATGACTACCTAGCATTTAATTCCATGTCAATTATTTTTCGTAAATAATATATTTAGGGCAATAATAATTCATGTTAGAAACATATTTTATTTAAGACAATAATTTAATTGCAGTTTCAAGGATCAAAATAAATATGTTAAGAAGTTATTTCTGTAAATAAATTTTGGTTCGTTAAATTGTAATTAAATTATTATCTTAAATAAAATCTAATTTGAATGCTATTATTATTATTATTATCATTACTATTTTTAATTACATTATATAAATGTTAATTAATTTTTGTAATTAATTTACTTAGGGCAATGATACATGTTAAAAACGGTTTCTATTTGTGACAATAATTATTACAGTTTCAAGGACCAAAATAAATACAATAAGAAGTTATTTCTATAAATAATTTAAGATTGATTAAATTAATTGTTTTGTAATTGAAGTTATCAAATGGATTTTATTTATGATAATAATTTAATTATAGTTTTAGAGACCAAAATAAATATGATAAGAAGTTATTTTTGCAAAAAGTTTAAGGGTGATAAGCAATGTTGTAAAACTCGGCTCAAACCGGCCGGTCGAACCAGAAACCGGTCATATGGCCGGTCCGAGCACCTTTGCAGATCAATTATGTCCTTAACCCGGTACAGACCGAATTGACTCGGCCGATTTTTGAGAAAACCAGTTACTCAAGCACATGTTTAACCGACCGAGTCATTCATGTTTGTAAAAAAATAAAAAAGAAGAAGAAGTAGCTCTTTGAAGCAGATGAGCAGTTGCTGAAGACAAAACAATAAAAGAAAAAATGTGAACCGAAGCTTTTTTTATGCTTCAATTTGGTAGAAGGCATTCCTTCATTGGGAGAAAAAAATCAATGAAAGGAAGAATTATTTCAAACTAGAATGTATACTGTATAGTATACACAGTTTCGTTTCTCAATTTGTGAGTGGAGAGGTTTCGTATCAGTTAAAGTGTTTTTGAACTCAAAAAAGAGAAACTCACCAAAAAAAAAAGGGAAATTGATTGGACATCTGATAAATGACTTATTGAGCAGTGTGCTTCGTGCATACACACTACATTGAGTGGGTATTGGTTTGTATAATAAACTCATAATAAAAATGCAAAAACACACTATATAGTAAAATCATATTAAAAATGCAAAACACAAATGTTTGTAGTATAACTATAGGATTGAACTTTTCGTAAAAAAATATATATATAGGATCAAACTTTGACTTGATATTCGAAAAAAGCACACAAATACTAGGTCATAAATCACTTTACATATATTAGACACTTGTATTTTACATATATATAGTCAAGATCCGTTGACACCAGATGTTAAAGTTAGTCAAATTATACCCTCAATAACTTTTTGTATAATTCAAATTTAACAAATCTAACCGTTAAATTATATGATATTATCTTCATGAACATGTATATCAAAATTCACATCATTTGGACTTTGCTAGATATGCTATCTAACATTATATATTTACATATATTTTAATATCATATTATACATTAAAATAAAATGATAAGATGAACTATTAAATAATTTTAAAATTGTATGAAATTTTGTATACTTAATCTAATTAATAAGAAAATTAAATTCAACGGTTGGATTTGTTAAATTTGCATTCTACAAAAAGTTATTGAAGGTGTAATTTAACTAATTTTGACACTTGGTGTCAACAGATCTTAATCGATAAATAAATATAAATATATATATATGTGTGTGTGTGTGTGTGTGTGTGTGTGTGTGTGTATAATACACATCATCATTAAAATTTAATTTAATAAATTTTATAGGTATAAAATTTATATGTCATGAATATTTTTAAATTTTTTAATAGAGACTGGGTCATGCGATTCAATTAGTAACCCTCCGATTCGACCATTGACCCAGTGCCTTGACTGAGTCGATGACTAATCCGAGTTTTAAAACATTGGTGATAAGAAGTTATCAATTAAATAATTTAAGGCATTTATTGAAATGGAAAATAATCAACATGTCATTGTATCCATTTTTTTTGTTATTGGTTGAATGGATCAATTAAAATCACAAATACATGGACAATAGTTTGAGATATAATTATTTTTAACTATTATTTTTAAATATTGAATTCTTTATTGTTGAATAGTTGTACTACTTATTTACCATTTCATATATTTGATATTTTTTTTCATTGAAATGCCTGATATGTATGTCCACTTTAGTGCTCAAAAATTATTGTAAGATCATCATATCAAAGGCCTGTATATGTCACAAGTGGGCCTGGAATGCAAGCTATTTTTTTATATATATAATAAAATTTACTTTATTTTTTTTAATTTTTCAATGAAATTATTTATATTTTTTAGGAGAGTGAATTTGAAAAGTTATAGAATATTTGAAAGGAAGAATATTCACTTGCAACAACTTGCCCATTTGACAACAAGGTTAAATCAAATTTTATTATAACATCTTCATATTATGTTATTGTCAATCCACTAAATTTTTAAATTTCTTCATTCTAGGTTCATTATCCAAAAATATATTCCGTTGGGTGGGATTCTACCATAATAACAGATAAACTCAACTTTGGAAAAAAAATATTATTAGCTCAAAAGATAAATAGGTAATGTAATAAGATTCATTTAAAATATTTTATTTGTGTGATGTTAATTGATGTAGAAATATAATCATTATAATAAAACACAAATATACCATATAATTAGTTGTAACATTTCCCATTTTAAAATTTATTCTAACTCATTTTTTCTTAATATTAGGAACTTGAAAATGCAATATTAAGTGACATTAATAGATTTTATGAAAAATAAAGTATCTGCATTCATAAGGTTCTATTTAACTCTTTGATAACCTATTACATTAAATGAGATGCTAAATTTGTCATATTTATACATGACATTGTGTGAGTTATTTTGTAGTTTTTCAAAACTCAAAAAATCATGGATGATGAGTTCTATAAAGAATTGAGAAAAATCCTTACAAGGTACACAACTATTCAACTTTATTAATTTTTATTTAACCGATATGCTTTCTTATTGGTTAACTAAAAATGATGACAAATTACACATGTTTTTTTATAAATTGTAGGAAAACTAAAAATGATCTTGAAATGTAATCACAATTTGATATTCCAACCAAGGAAGAGTTGAGGATTACAAAGAAATAATTATTGAAAAAATAGGCTATGCACTGACAGTGTAAAACAGTTTTACATTGTCATCCAATCACAACCCATCATGTATGGTAAGTTTGTTGGCTTTTATAATAATTACATTAAAAGTCATACCAATGGTAATTTCTGATTGGTTGACTATGTAAAACTGCTTTACATTGACAGTGTATAGCTATTAAACTCATAATTATTATAAGTGTAGATAAATAATGTCTTTTTTTTTTAATTTACTTTTATGTATGTTTACACTTACATACAATATAACATTTCATATGTTTTCCTACTGTGTTATCTTGTCTTTTTTCTTTATTGCTTACGTGTTATCATTCAAGATATATGGTTTGATATTAGTGGTTATTGTCTTGACCTTTGCATGGCCTTATATATATATCAATGTTTTATTTTTTATACAATTTATATTTTGTATAGGTATTTAATTTTTTTTGTTATAAAATACTTAATTTTAATAACATAACTATCAATTAATTTAATTCTTAAAATTAACACTTTTAAGCAATTTACTGCTCAATATTAAGAATCAATTTAATTTATAAATTTGAGGATTATTAATTAATTTTTAATATTAAGAATCAATTTGATGATTATACACTAAAATTAGTGACTATATTGCTTTTAATTTTGCTTTTTAAATGTCAAAAATTAAATTAATTGATAATGTTAATTTTAGAGACTAAATTAAAATTTCACTTTTATCTTATATACATTCCATAACATTGTAAATGATATTTTTAGAGACAAATCTTATAAATATTTTCCTTACAATTTTTATATTGATTGTTATTCATTTTAATTATATGATATGAATAATTTTTTGTATTGTTTATGAGAATTAATTATAATCACAAAATTTAGATATTAAAATTGACCTGTACAATGCACGGGCTAAAATATGAGTGATAACCAATATTCATTTCGTATATATTTTTTAATTATATATTTCTTTTCACGAAATTTAACATCTTCGAAAAGCTTCATTTCCTCAAGCTTATTCAAGATGCTGTATTTTCTTAGAGTTTTGAACTTTCTTTTCATTCTTTCAATCTAATTTCTTTTATATAACATGTAATATATATGTTTGACAATTTATTTCAGCTAGTTTCTAATTATTTTTACTAGTTAAAAAACTTATTTGACCTTATAAATAGTGTTTTGGTAAACAAGTTTTTTTAGTAGTTTGTAGTGTTTTTTGATATGTTACTTTAAGTGGCATTTTTTAGCTTTTTATATTTTATTCCATTTTTATCCTTAAAGTATGTATTAAATTTTCTTATTTCCCTTTTTTATATTACACTATTTATTTATTATTTTAACATTATACTTCAAGATATTGATAATAATAGATTATATGTTTACTTTATTTTATTATTATTTAATTTTGTTATGTTAAACTGATTATTTTAATCATTCTTTATAATATTTATTTTATTATTTTTGCATTATACCCTAAGATATTGATTATAATAAATGATAGGTTTATTTTATTTTATTTTTTCTATTATTTTTTAGATTTTTTTTATTACAATGATTATTTTACCCATTGTGCTATTTATATTATTTATTTTATTATCTTAACATTATACTTCAAAATATTTTAACCATCACACTAATCAACAATGAAAGTATGATGTCTATTTAGGTGTACGTAAATTTATTTTATTTTAAAGACTTAAATATGTATTTAGTCTCTGTAATATACTGCTTTTTTGGTTTTAGTTCTTATAAGATTATTTTGTCAAAAAGGTCCTTGTAATTTCTTTTTGTTTTGGTCCTCGTTATTTTATTTTAGTACTTGTAATATATTTATTTTTCATTTTATTTCTTGTAGTATATAGATAATTTGCTTTTAGTCCCTATTAATTTTTTTTCAAAGAGATTAATTCAAAATGGACAAAATATAATATGGGGCCAAAACAAAAAAAATGAATATATTAAAAGGATTAAAACAAAATCAAAGGATAAAAAAAAAAGAATGAATTTTACAAGGACCATTTTGGAAAAAATAATTTTACAAGCATCAAAACTAAAAAAAATGGTATATTATAGGGTCAAAAACATATTTAAGCCTATTTTAAACCTTGTTGGGAGTATTTTAAAATATAATATAATATAATATTAATAGTAAAATACATATTATGAAAAAATATAATAATTGAAATTAATAAATATAATTAAAATAATTGATCTATAAAAAAAACTACAAGAGTTTAAAAGAATATAAAAAATAGTTAGAATATTTTCAGTTGTGAATTTTTGTTTTAAAATATAATTTGGCTTTTTAATGATCCAATGAAAAACTATATCAAGATAGCAAATGATAATTTTTTTTTGGATTGATTGAAATGCTTGTGGAATTTGATGTGACAATGCAATATCATGTTAGACGCATTCAAAGTCATAAATTTCATTATCATTATCTTGAGCATAAAATTCAAAATGAGTTGATCTCTCTTTTGACCCATAACGTTAGAAGTTCCTTTATAAAGATCACTAAAGAGACAAAAATATTTTTCTATAAATCTTGATTGTACCCTTGATGTAAGTCATCAAGAACAAATGACTCTAATAATATAATGTGTAAACATAAACATGTCAATTCATAACATAAAATTTGAGGAGTGCTTTTAGAGTTTTTAAAAAATGGATGGTACATTTGGATTGAGATTTTTTTTTAATGAATTACAAGATGTATTGAAGTATTTTGATCTTAATGTTGATAATGTGAGGAGTTAGGGTAATGATAATGGTTCTAACATGAAAGAAAAATACCAAGAAGTTCAAAAACAATTTCTTGAAATAAAGTCGATAGCATTATATATGTCTTGTGCTTATCATAGTCTTAATTTTGACATGACACATTCTTGTGTTAAAGTTATTTCTTCTTTTTGAGTTGTTCGACACATACATTCATTATTTTTATTTCTCCAAAAAGATGGAAAGTTTTGTTTGATAATGTTCCTAAATTAATTATGAAATCTTTGTCTAATACTTGTTGGGAGAATCAAATTATTAGTTTTAAAGCTATTAGATTTCAAGTTCCCCAAATAAGATTGGCTTTGTTGAAATTATATATATCTTGTGATTATGCCAAGTCAAAGAGTGAAGTCGAGAGTTTGGTTAATGCACTTGAGAGTTTTGAGTTTTTGCTTGGTATGATTATTTGGCATGACCTTTTATTTGTTATTAATATGGTGAGCAAGAAATCGCAATCTAAGTCTATGTGCACTAACAGTACCATAAAACAATTAGAAGGTGTATTTTTTTTTTAAAGCATGAAGATGAAGACTTTACATATAGTATGAATGTTGCTAAAAGTGTTGCACTTGATATGGATGTAGAGCCTATTTTCCCAACAAAATGTCGTATTATTAGGAAAAAATAATTTGATGAGAACAATCAAGATGAAGAAATTTAGTCAGTTGACGAATCATTTAGAGTTAATTATTTTTTAGTTGTGGACATGGCAAATGTTTCTTTAAAGAACATATTTGAGCAATTAAATACATTTGAAAGTATTTTTAGATTTTTGTTTGATTCAAAGAAGTTAAATTCATTATATGATAATGAATTGAGAGAACATTATGCTAATTTTCACTTTACCTTTTCTCATGATGATTTATTATATGTCAATTTAGATGATTTTTTTTTTAAAATTGAAAGTGTTGTAAATGACTTTACCTACTAAATTAATGTCAATCATTGAAATTTCTTAGTTTGTCAAAATTGCATATATAGTTGTCCAAATGTTTCAATTACTTATAAATTTTTATTAATCGTGCCCATGATCATAACATCAACTGAAGTAAGTTTTTCAAAGTTAAAATTAATAAAAAAAAATTACTTGAGGTTATAAATATTACAAGAAAGGTTTACTGATTGGACAATTTTATCTATTGAGAATGATATGATGTAAAATATTAATATTGTTATCATTAATGATTTTACATCTTAGAATGCTTGAAAAAATCATTTTTTATGATAATTTGTATATTTTGTTTTGCAAGTGATATGTGATAATTTTACAAGTAGAGAAAACCATTAAAGATTCAAAAACAACAAATTCCTTATATGTGAACATATATACACAACACAATTAATCACCAATACTACTTATAAACAAAACTTTCCAAATCACTAGAAAACACTTCATTAGCCCAACCAATCCAACAAAATTACTACAACAAGTTCTATCTTCTCAATTTCATTTCTTATGTGTTCATTTTCTATTTCAACAATTATGAGCTCCAATAATTTAAGCACTTCAATAATTTATTTTCATTGAATTTGCACACAGTCCACTAATTGCACACATGCAAAGCAAACAAACAATTAATATGAAAGCAAAGAGATAAAACTCATCATAATTTTTGATTAGTTCCACTCTCAAAATCTTATTATAATATAATACATTTTAAACCTTATCATAATATAATACATTTTAATCATACAACAAATTAACTCAAACACTATTGTCAACTCTAGATTATTACCATTTTTTCATTTTTGAACATTTCAACAATTGAAAAAAAAATTAAAAAAATAAAGAGCATATTAAAGGGATAGTCAATAGTGTAGGGTATCAAAGATGGCAATGAGAGCATCACAACCATTGTATTCAAATAAGTGTCAAGGAAGTGATTGACACCAAACTCTTTCTTAGGCATGAGTGAAGTCAAGAAGATTGATTCATTTAGCTTGAACTTGCAGAGAAAATAACTTTCTTTCTTGTTATTGTTGTAGTCATCACTAATTATTGTTATTGCCAATCTTGCACCACATGGGAAGATATCATACCTAAGTTGAAAAAAAGGCGACTTTCAGCCCTACACCACCAGCACCTATAACAAACGAAATGATACAATTTCAGTAAAACCACACAACCTTATCAAAAGCCAAAAAAATCTGCTTTAGCCAACAAGATCCTCAAATCGAAAGTAAAATATTCTCCAATACAAATGAAAAATAAATAATCAAGAAAGATAGTTGATTGATTCATTTCCATGGAGAAAATTCCTAAAATGTGAAATGCAAATTGGTTGATGATTAAGAGGAAATCAATTCATTCACTTTCGAATGCATAAGATAACAAGAAAATCAAGTTGCTCACCTTTGAAAAACAAAAGAGAAAGAACAAATAGAAGGACAGGAAAAGAGTGTGTGCGAGAGAAAAAATAAAGGAAGAATAGTGTAAGAGAATAAGTATTATTGAGTGTTTCAAAAGTTTGGAAAGAAAAAATAAAAAGCATTAAAAATTAGAATTAAATAAAATAAATAAAAGTCATGCATGAACTTTTTACTAACAAATATTAATATTTGTCTTTCTAAATATATTTTTTTATTGATAGTTACTTATTAGCCATATATATCTTTGACTAAATAATAAAATAATGGCAATTATTTTATAGCTATTAAATAATTTCCACTAAAAATAAAATTTAGTTATGTTTGTTTCTTCTTCTTCTTTTTTTGGCTTAATAGTTACTTTTAAGTTAAAGTTCAAAATAAAAATAAAAATTGTTTGGTAATTTTTATTTCTTTTAGTTTTAAAACTCCTCTCAAGCTAAAATCTATTTGGTAAAAAATTTCAAAATTTTAAATTTATTTAAAACTAATTGCCCAACAATGAAAGTATATATTTATAAAAATAAATAATTATTATGTAAAATTAATTTAATCAACATTATTTGTTTTAGTGATAACAAAAATACATATACATTTAAAATTTTTAATTTTAAAAATGTCAAAAAAGGATTTCAATTAATAAAAAATAATTTTAAAATGAATTACAAATAATTTATTATATACAATATTATTTAAAGAATTTAAGTATTAATTACAAAAAGATAAAATGTTGGAAATCTATATTATTGTTCAATAAAATTTTTAAAAGATAAAGGATAAATTATTTAAAAACAATTCAATAATGTCAAATTATATTGAAAAGTATTTAATAAATAATGAAAAAAGTATTTAGTAACTATATCATTGTAATTAAGAATTAAAAAACTTAACCACAAATTAAAAAGTTATAATATTCTGAAATCTAAATTAAATTTAAAGAATAAAAAATATAAATAAAATATCAAAATTTCATATAACTATATTATTTATTCATTTAAGTAATGTTTTTTTTATTTAATGTAATGAAAAATAAAAATTAAAAATAATTAAATTTTTTAGTTTTATAAATAAATAATTGAAAAGTAAAATAAGATCTCAAATTGTGAAGTCAGTGAATTTTTTTTTAAAAGGCAGTATTTTAAGATGATTTGGGATTTAAAAAAGAGAGTGCATTAATAAATTTCGTATAAGTTGTGAAAAATCTCCCCTACTTAATTAAAATTTTATTTTTTTCAAAATTTGTTCTACAAAAATAAATTATTTATTTTTAAGTGTTTTGTATAAAAAAAATGTTTGGCCAACTTTTCTTTTTAAAAAGAAGATAAACTCAAAAAAAAGAGAGGATCAAACACACACTCAAAATGAATGATAATTGGGAGATAAAATTTGTAGAATTTAAATTTCATTTATTTTAAAGGCTGACGAATGCAAACCGATGTTTCCTTTCAAGAAACATTATCTTCTTCATCAATTAGTGTTTGGATTAGTGAAAAATCAACATCATATTTCATGACTAACTAAAACTAAAATAAACATATGCATAATTGTTGATGGTAAAAATATAATTCTTAGTTACTAAAAAAAAACCACTTAAGATTAGATGTTACCAAAATTGCCAAAGTAATGATTGTGATCTCCTTAAACATTTTCATGAAAATGATATTCCCCCAAACTTCCTCTCTCGCTTTCTTCTTGGTGAAAAATGGTTTTGTTGACAATGATACTGTAGATTTTCGTCGCCATACTAAATGAGCAATTTTGACAACTTTTTGCGGCAGAGATATAGGATGGATGGAAGCATAAATTGACTTTGATCTTTATCTAGTTATCTTTTTTTTTTTTAATATCTAGTTATCTTGTTGACACTAGTTACAATACTTAATCAACCTTTGTGAGAAAACTGTAGGAAAATTTACGAGTGAATTCATATAATTGACATAACTTGACACAACTTACAAGGTCGATCTTAATATTTTATGGGTCCGAATGAATTAATAAATAAGGATTTCTTATAAATAAACATTTTAAAATATAAATATAAATTGCATAGTTTTAATAAATCTCACAATGATGTATCATATTTTTTAATTCAATTTACTCTTATGTTATTATCTATCATTTGTTAATCAAGATGGGAGGATCCAAGAAGGGGATGAATTGGATCGTTTAAAAAATTAAGACTTAACATAGGTTTTTCAAATTCTTTTAAAATCAATTCAAGAATCTTATTGACCTAATTGATCTTAACAATGGGATGGGATGTAAAAAATTACCCAAATGCAAACTTAATGCAATACCTATATGATTAATGCATGAATTAATGTTCAATGAGTAGCAATACAATCATATAACAGTAATATAAAGGAATAAAGGGTTAAGGAGAAAGTCATACAAAGATTTATATTGGTTCGATCACCCTACTGTGATCTACATCTAGTTTTCCAATCAAACTGATTGAGACCCCACTAGTTAATTGTTTCACAAATACACAACTAAGAAAACAAAAAGAATTACAAAACAAACTCTACCCATAAGGTTCTTGAACCCCACAAGAAACTTTGAGACACACTTGTAGCAACCACTACAAGAAACCTTGAGAAACACCCTCTTAAGAGCACTAGAATTACACAACCACAAAAGTTAAGGTTTGGTATCACCAGGAATTGTGATAGACGCACAAATTGAAGCACACTTATCTTGGTGATAATGACTCATTGATCTTGATGATGATTCCTAATGAGCTTAGATTTTGATTTGAAAACTTGAAAGTTTGATGCCATGAAATCACTCAAGAAATACACTCTAATTCACTCTCTTTCTTTAAAGAAAACTTGATACACATAATGGAGTCACACTTAGAGAGGTTTCAAAGTTTGTTATGTATAGACGAAACTGAAATAATCGATTATTTCAACCATTTAATTGATTATTTTGTTCATCCAAACACTTGGATTTAGAACATGAACAATATATTCTATTATTTTAACCATTTAATCGATTATGACAGAACCATGTTATTTTTGAAATACAAGTTAATTGATTGTTTTCTCATTTAATCAGTTAAAACAAAGATATCCATTTTTCATGATTTCAAAATAGGGGAAAATAATAGATTATAACTAAGAACAATCAATTATTTTGCTCCACAAAGTATTTTCCATAAACTATGAACAATTTAATCGATTATATTTCAATTAATCGATTATTATAGAATTGATATTAGTTCATTTTAACTCTACTGAAAATTCTTTTCACTTTTTATCTTGTTTAAGTTTTAATTGAGCTTAGGGATCAATTCAAGACCATAAAAATCAAACCAAACAATCCAAACACAAGACATACAACACACAAACAAGTAATTAACAACTTGCACTCATCAAATGAGACACAAATCATCAAAACTATAATTTGGAAAAACACCATCTTCACTTGCAATCTTTATTTGCTTTCATATCATTGACAAAATAGGATCATCTCAAGTTAAATCTTACATGCTTTTTGTTCTTTATTAATATACTTACTTTTAGTTTTAATTAGTATTTTAGATTATGCATTATACAAGATAAATATTTATTTTTATATAATTAAAATTCATAATAAATAAATATTTTTAAATTTATAAATTAAATTAAAATTAAAATTCATAATAAAAAAGTATATCTAAATATATAAATTGTATTTTGAATTTATGATAAATAATTTAAATTGTGATATAAAGTTATTTCTAAATTAAAATGAACAAGCGTTTAAGAAAAACAAGTATATAGATAAATATATATGAAATGCAGTTTGAAATGATAGAGAGAGATATGTTTTGCCTAGTAATGGAGAAAGTGTGTGAAATCACAAAAATGCATCTCTAAAGGAGAGGAGAGAGAATGTTGAAAATCTTTAATTGAGATGTGAAAGCTTCACTCTCCAAGTTATTGATTTTCATTTATAGTATAGGAGTAGATTCCTCTATAATTTGAGTTTTAGTTTGTGTTCATTATTTGTTGAAAAAACAAACACTTTAAGTGTGCACATTAGCCTAGGTTCATGACACGATGTGTCACAGTGACTTAGAAAATTATTTAACATGAATTTATGAATGCAATACATTATTGAAAAAAAGCTAACAACTAAGAGAGTAGTACTTTCTAGTCACATGTCATATTTTAATTTAGATATAGAAGTGAGACAAGAAATGAGATAGTAATTTCAGTCCAATTATAAAAACATCATAAAACAATGTAGAAAACGAGTTTACAACACAATTACATAGATTTTTGTTAAAAAAATTTTGGGACCCTCCCAGCCTTGGGTCCTAAGCCATTGTCCCAGTAACCTAGGCTCGTGGTTGGCCCTAAAAACTTATAATAGTTGGATTTAATAAAATGATTAATTTCTTATAAAAGAAATTATGGTTTAAATCTTCATTAGTAAAGGCACCTACATATGCTATTTCATCATGTCTCAAGTAAATTTATCTTTATAAAAAATATCTGTGAAAAATAAAGAAATAAGAGTTAGATTTTTTTCTTTGGTAGAAGTAGGGGTGGACACAAGTTCGGGTTGATTCGATGATTTGATTAATCCGAACCAATCTAAAGAGAAAATTTTCGAGTTGGTTCAGAAAATCGAATCGATTCGAATTTTAAGATTACAAATCTGAAGACATTGATTCGAATATCGAATTTGAGATGTAGAATCTGAACCAACTTGAACCAATTTGAACCTATACTATTTTTAAAAAAATTAAATTTTTATGTTGTATAATTTTATAATTTTTTGTTGTATAATTCTATAATTCTATATTTTTTTATGTTGTGTAATTCTATAATTTTGACTTTTGAGATTATTCATCAGTTTTCTTTCATTTTATTACAATTTCCTATTTTTTCATTTTTTAATTGAGTGATTCGATGACTCAGGGTGAGCAATTATAAATTTGATCTTATATGTTTTGATTTAAAATAATTAATTTTAGTTAAAATTAAATAGAAATAAAAGTAATTTATATTTTTAAAAAAATATTTCCAAAATGATTTTGTAGTAACAGAAAACTTCATCACAAAACAAAAGTTATATTTTTTTTTCATTTCGACTCAAATTTGATTTTAACTAAAATAATCAAAACACATTTTCCTAATAAAATTACATTGAGGCTTGAGCACTTCTAAATTCTCATGTTTAGATTTCTCCATTGTTGAAACTTTCGGTTCGGGTTGTAATTTTTTTTTGAAAATTTTGAATTGATTCAAATTGATGTCTATTCGGATCTAAATATATTTCAAATCCAATCTGAATCGACCCATATCCACCCCTAGGTAGAAGAAATAAATTTAGGAGAAGGGAATAACGCTCTAACTCAAGGTAGGAAAAACTTCTGGACTTAAAGAGCACTTACAGAGGTAGTTATATTTTTTTCACCCCAATGAAATGAATGAGAGCTCAAAACTGACTTGTGAGATGCAAGACCAACCTTACTCCATTAGAGTAACTCCTTGAAATTAAGAGTTAGATTTAGTAAAAGGGTTAATTTCCAATAAAATGAATTATGACTTCAATCTTCATGAGAAGAGACACCTACACATAGTATTTCATCATATCTCAAGTAAATTTGCCTTTATAAAAAATATGTGTGAGAAATAAATAAAATAATTAACATAACTTTAATTTAAACTTACAAGTTCATAATTAAGATGACCTATTCTATACCAATAAAACGTGTTAAAAGTAGAGGTAAGTTGAGTTAGTCCATTTTAAAAAATGAGTTAGGAGAGACAATTCTTCCTATTTTTATGACAAGTTGGGGAGAGATCATTTCACTTAAATATTTAACAAAAAAAATGGAGGAAAATAAAAGAGAAAAGAATGAATTTTTTAAAGAAGAGCATGGAATGATAAGTGAGGATATGAATGAGAATAAGAATTAAAAAAAATGAAAATTGAGATTGAATTAGAGCTTTTAAATACTTATCAACTTCTATTTTATATTTTTGAGTCTTCACGGTTGAAAGTGAGACATTTAACAAGTTCATTCTTTTATACAAAAAGTCACGTCAATTTCTTTTCATGAAATTTGTTCAGTCTATTAACTAAATATGAGTGTATATTTTACTTTTTCTCAAAAGAGTGATATGTCATTGGTTGTATTAGTATCAAGATTACTATATGAATTAGTAAGAAAAATCAAATTGTGTAACATAAGCACTTATAAAAAAAAATAAGAAGGTAAAATGCATTAAATTTTTCTATAAATTAGAATTAACTTATGTATCTTAATTTTAAGAGAAGTTAAATGAAAAGAACTTCTATAAAGTTAAGTGCATAAATTAATTTTAGCTTGTGTGAAAAGTTTAATTTATTTTACTTTCTTATTTTCTTTTCCTATAGTGTTTTTAGAGAAATTTATCAAAGCAGGAACATGTTTAGTAATCAATACAATACTCTATTTTTATTACTCCTAAGTTTCTTGTAATCTAATTATTGATTAGTTTTAATCTAATTCATGATTTTTGGTTTATCAATGTCAATTTATCCTATAGTGTTTGAGAAAATACTGTGTGTAAAATAGATCGTAGAAACTAGCGAATATCCCACACACTGAGTGAGGATTTTTTTTTTTTTGATTCATTGTAAAGCAAGTACAAGAGGAGAGGGAGGGAAGCAACAATCAACCTAAGCTATCCCTCAAAAGAAGAATATCCAAAATAGAAGAAGTTTCTTTCCAAACACAAAGAGGTTCGCTGTGATGCACGCCATATTTAGCCAAGTAATCCAGCATAGAATTAACCTCCCTATAGACATGGCCAATAACTATAGACCAATCCCTGAAGAAATAATCAAGCACCTCCAAAACCAATGAAGCATACAATGATACTGAGGGCAAACTCCAGACTTAATGATATCAATAATGCTATGGTTATCCATCTCACAATAGTTACTACGAAACCCATGATCCCACGCGATTCTGAGGCCATGCAAAAGAGCGAATAACTCAGCCTTCATCCCATCACCAATGCCATTATAAAATGAGAACCCAAGAACCCAAGTTGAAGAGCTATCTCTAAAGGCTCCTCCAAACCCAATATATTGGCCCAAGTGCATGCAACTCCCATCCACATTCATCTTGAGGACACCCTCTTGCGGAAACACCCACTTTGGAAGAATCAACAGAATTGAAACAAATTTCCCATCCTTGATAAGAGACTGAACAATATCATCATATAGGTCATGAATGTTCCTCACCACCTAGTCTATGCCAAGGTCTGGCATAAAAAATCCTATTGTTATGCCACCTCCAAATCCACCAAATAGCAGCTGCAAAAAGAAACCCTTTATCTGACATAAGTTGCATCTTCCACCATTCCTGGGGGTCATGACAGAGAAAACCAGCCCGGGACAATAAATCTGTACGAAGCCACACCTCTTTCGCGTGCAAACAATCCCTCAAATAATGAAGGGTATTCTTCACGAAAGGAGTGCAAGCTTGGCACGAAGAAGTAGGAGAGAGATTCCTACATTACCTAAATGCATTTGTAGGGAGCGAGTTATGCAAGACTAACCATCTTAGCAAACGAATTTTTTCTGGGATATTAACCTTCCAAAGCCACTGAAAAGCAGCAATATTATAAGAGGTATCCTGTCCAGCCCCCAACCAATCATAAGCAGACGAGGGATTGTAATCACCGTGGGGGGACATACTCCAAGTCCAACTATCCTCAACATTGGGGGATCTAGACCAAATAATCTCTGAGTGAGCATATAAATATATGTAAAATATTAAAAATAAAATAAAAATATTTTTAAACAATGTTTAATTATTTTATTGGTAATAAAAAAAAAAAGGTTATACATTGACAGTATAAAGTAATTTTACACTGTCAATTAATCACAAACCATCATATATGGTAAGTTTGTTAACTTTTACAATAACTTCCTTAAAAGTCATACTAACAGTGATTTGTGATTGGTTGATAGTGTAAAAGTTTTTACACTGACAGTGCATAGTCATTAAACTCATAAAAGTATACTAATATATGAAAACAAAAATGTTTACTTTTTTAATTTTAAAAATCATAAAAATTAAATTAATGCTCATTTGTAATATTTTATTATACTTAATGCTAATTGAAAAAAATAAATATTATTTGAATCACAATTTCTAAATATCTTATTATAGTTAGTGCTGATTGAAAAAATTAAATATTACTCAAAATGATTAAAGATGCTAAAAAAAATTATTTAATTAGATGAATAATTAAAAAGGAAATTTTTGATTTGAATTGATTTAAAAACTAATAAGACACATGTCATAAAATAAGATGTGTTTATAATTGAGTTTTAATCTCAACTGCATTTTTTTTAATTGAGATTCAAGGACTATCATTAAAAGTTCTTATTTTCTCATTTAATTTTTTTTTCATTAGAAACACTTTCTCTGTGTGTGTGTATGTATAAACAATATTTAATTAATACATAAAAAAGTAAAAATAAGGAACCAAATATATAAATTTAGATCAGTTTGTTATGAATTAAAAGAAATGTAAAATTATTGAGTGATTATTTTTAGAGATTTTTTAAAAAAGAAACTAATTTATGCTTATTTATAATCATAAAAATAATTTTTTTTGAAAAAATTAATTTTATGAGAAACTATTTAAAATAGCATCTAATTTTAATCAAACTTTAATTTTTTTTCAACTTCTGACTTTTTTTAAAAATTGAAATAAATGTATGGAAAACTTGTAGTATTTTTTTTATGAAAAAAACTATAACAAACGACTCTTAATTAGAGCCGATGCAAGTATTTATATTTACAAGTTTATCCTTACTTGCCCATTTATGTATAAAGAAAAACTCAACTTTGAATATTGCAAAATAAGCAAGCAAAAGTAGAAGCAATGAATAAATAAACCGGAAGAGAAAAAGTAAGAGAGAGGGAAAAAAAAAGTGAAGAAAAAGAAGAAGATGTCTTAACATGATAGATAGTGTTACAATTACATGATTGAACATAAAAAAAAAAATGAAAATAAAAAGAATTTAAACAAGGTGGATCCGTGTTGGCAAATTCTCCAATCCGGCAAAAGGAGAGGGAGGAATCAAAGGCGCAACCCAACCAAACCGAACCAGGTCACACAGATTCCACCCTTCCTCTTCTTCCCTCTTAACTCCCGTCTCCATCCATCACCGCATGCTCTTTCCCTCGCCCCACCGCACCATTCCCCTGCACCCTCCCACACCGGATCCCTCCTCCCCTTCCTTCCAAATCCCCACCCAATAGCAGTTCCAATTTCCAGCGATGAACGATTTCGATGGTCTCTTCACCTCCGATTTCGGCCTCAAACCGCAGGGCAAATCCGCGCCAATGGCTCCCAAGGGATCTTCCAGCGCGCCTCTCGACTTCGGATCGCGATCCGACTCCGGTTCCCTCTTCGGATCCTCCGCTCCCCGCCGCAACGACCCAGCCGCCTTCGACGATCTCCTCGCCGGCGCCGGATCCGACTCCCGCCGCCCCGGTTCCCCCTTCGATTTGGACGCCATGTACGGCGGACCCCCCGCCAGGTCCGCCAATTCGCCGCCGCCTGTCTACGACAAGCCCGTCTACGACGACGACATTTTCGACGGCGTGCCGGGGCTGAAGAGCACCTCCGCCAAGGTTAAATTCGACAATGTTTTCGCCACGACGTCGTCGGAAGGTGGCGGTGGCGGCGCCGCGTTTGACGATCTTCTCGGCGGGTTTGGGAAGGAACCGAAGAGTTCGGGAGGGAAGAGATCGGAGAAGGATGGGAAAGGTGTTTCCGATTTCGATGATTTGCTTGCTGGATTCGGAAACAGTAGGTCATCATCCAGTGGCAGGTATATGTGTGTGTGTGTGTTTTTGGTAACTAGGGTTCTTTTGCAATTGGCATTGTTCAGTAGTGGTATTCATGGTTTTGCACTTTTGCTTAATGCGCAAGAAAGTATGTGGGTGTGTGTATTGCTCTTTGCCATATACAGCTGTCGGAGAGACCTGAAATTTAGTGTTCTGTGGGAGGTGAGAAATGTGAAAAATGCCTATGTTGAGCCGAAAATTTCCGGGAAGGCTGCAGCGAGTTGAAAATTCTACCGTTTTAAGCTTTCATCTAATGTGGAGAAACTCTCTAGATTCTCTGATATGTTTGAATTTTATATGCCCTATGTTACATTTTGTTTGAAAGGGAATAAAGCTTTTTGCAAATATTAATTAGGGATGAGCTTCATTAAAGAATCGGGTGATTTTGGAGTAGTCAATGGTTTAATAATTGGGTTTAAATTTACATGGAGAAAGCAAATCATTGGCAATAATTTTCGTGAAATTTGATTTGTCTATGTATCTATTATACAAGATCATCTAGTGTCTAAATTTCTCCTTGGAGATCTTCATAGCTTTCTACTGTACCTAGCCCCCTTGAAATAAAAGTTCATTACCACTGTATACTGAACATGTTGGAAAGTATTATTTATCGGCTGGTTATTATTGCAATTAAACAAAGAATCAGACAGACAGAAACCCCTTGATTTAATCCTCTAAAATCATCAATGGATTGTTTTTTGAATTTTGTACTTTTTGGCCCGTCTAAAATTGATCTTAGTTGTTTGGAACTTGGAGGGAGCTAGTCTGGCATAAGTTTGTACTCTACGAAGTGAATTCTTCATTTTATCTGGTTGCCAATGTGTAGCAGGTCTACCATGATGAAAGAAAGTTAAATTATTTTTGTCCTGAGGATGCTTTGTCTATCTACTAGGAGCTAGGAGTTGAAAGTCTTAAAATTTTATTGTTACTAAGCATCTCATTTGGTTAGACAGAATGGAAGAGAATGCGAATAGCGGAAGGAGGAATCCAAATCCAGTACTATTATTATTATTTACTAGTTCTACTGCTACTACGACTAACAAAAGCCTGTTCCCGCTATTATTATTGTATGGATTTGATGTGGTAGAATGAAAGTATAGGGGATGGTCCATTCCTGGGAACCAATTTTGCATTGACTCTTTGGTCTTTGTGAAATTGGACAGAATGAGGGGAAAAGGGATAAGTAATAAAGTTGAATTTGTTAACATGTGATTGTATGTGCATAAAATTAATCAAAGTAAAAAGCAGAAACACATCTATAGCCAATTTTTTTTATTCATTTATTTTATTTATGGTACAAAGTGCATATTAACTAAATGATTTCTGTTGTTCTTTTCATTCTTTTCTATTCTTTAGGGGCCACTTGATCATTGTTGTACCAAACTCTATTGTTTTGTATGCTGGTACATGCATCATTTTGTTTTGTTGAGGATAGATTTCTATTTGTTTTAATTTCTGCTTTGTAGTTTACATATATAACATACCTCATGCTATGAACATATATGATAATTAAAATTTTAAATTAAAAAGGTGTATGCAACTTGGGACAAAAACTTATCATGTCTTTCTCTCTTTTCTATTTTATTTTATGAATGATTAAATATGTTTTTAAAAGCTGCAGCAAATATAAAGTGAGTAACATGGTTAGCCCAACTAACAATGCTCTAAGAGTGGAAAAGAAAAAGAATAATATGTAATCTTTTTAAAGGAGAACGTGTTAAAAAGTTCTTTGTTCCTTTTGTGAAATAAGCCTATATCAAATTCAAAATGTTTTCTATGAGCATTGTGTCTTATATTTTCCGTGAATCTCCAATCAATGTCTACAGAATTATTTTTGTTAAATAAGTGGAATGAAGAGCTTGATACTTGTCTATACTTATCTTTGATGACTGATTATAGTTATTGTTTATTTTGTAAATGATTGATGTCTCGTAATCTTTTTTTTATATATTGTTATTAACAGGCACACTCCTGATATTGGTTTGTCCTCAGAACCAACTGGCAGTGCATCTAAAACAACATCCACTGTGGCAGAAGACCCTTTCAAAGTATTTGCATCAGCTTCAGCCCCAGTGGATTCACCTGCAGGCCACTTTATGGATCCGTTGGAAGAAATTAGTAAACTTAGTAGTTCTAGAAGCACAAAAAATGATAGTTCTTCAACTTCAAATGGCAAAGTATATGAAGATATTGATCCTTTTGATGGTCTTGGAAAATCTGTACCAGCTTTCTCATCAGAGAGAAATAGCAGGAAGGGTAGCAGTTCCCCAAGGTTGAATACAAGCCCAAGTTGGACTGGAGATAAAGAACCAGTTGATAAGATATCTGGGAGGAGTCCTGAGAGGCACACACAAAACAAGATTCCTGTTGAAAATGATCGGGAATTTCCACAGGGCCCATTTCACATGCCTACCTATTCATCTGATTCTGATAAACCAGTTGGCCAAAGGTCTACTTCCCCTCCATATAATAATGATTTTAGACAAGCCAATATTCAGGCAGATATGTCTCCAAAATATGAAGATAACTTGGAATCAAGCGAGGATGTATGGCTGACAGTATCAGAGATTCCTCTTTTTACACAACCAACTGCTGCTCCACCACCTTCAAGACCCCCTCCTCCACGGCCAGTGCATATTCCCAAGTCAGGAACAAGTTCACCAGCTTCTACCAATGCTAGAAAGAAGGCTAATGAATTTTCTTCTTTTCCTGGTTCCACCCGATTCTCTCAGGGTCCTAAGCCTGCTCCAGTTGCTGGAAGGGTATCCCCTTCATCTCAGCTTGATGAATTTGATGATTTTGCCATGGGCAGAAGTCGTGGTAATGATAATGAGAGTGAAAATGGTCTTCCTGATGAAGAATTAGAGATGAACTCTGCTGCTGCGGCTATGAAGGAGGCAATGGATAGAGCTGAAGCTAAGTTCAGGCATGCAAAAGAAGTTAGGGAGAGAGAGTATTCAAAGGCTGCTAGAAGCAAAGAAGCTGTGCAAATGGAAAAGGATGAAAGAACTGTGCTAGAGGAGAGAGGAAAACAGGAAAGGTTAGACCGCGAACGGCAGCAAAAGGAGAGGGAGGAAAAGGAGCAAAGAAGACTTATGAAGGAAAGAGAGGAGAAAGAAAGAGAACAACAGCGACTGGAGAGGGAAAAGGAAAGACAGGCTGTAGAAAGAGCTACTAGAGAAGCACGTGAAAGAGCAGCTGTTGAAGCACGCCAAAGAGCTGAGAGGGCTGCTGTTGGGAAAGCTAATGCTGAAGCTCGAGGACGTGCTGAAAGGGCTGCGGTGCAAAGGGCACAGGCTGAAGCCCGAGAAAGGGCTGCTGCAGAGGCGAAGGAAAGAGCTGAAAGGGCTGCTGCAGAGGTGAAGGAGAGGGAAGCACGGGAAAGAGCTACAGCTGCAAGGGCTGAAGTGGAGGCACGAGTTAAAACTGAACGTGCTGCTGTAGAAAGAGCTGCAGCTGAAGCCCGAGAAAGAGCTGCAGCTGAAGCCCGAGAAAGGGCTGCAGCTGCTGCAAGGATGAACCAGCAAAAGAATGAAAATGATCTTGAATCCATCTTTGGCATGGGTTCACGAGCTAACAGTGCTCCAAGGCCTCCTAGGGCTAACTCTTCAGTGAGGACCTTTTTTCAATCTATAGTTCTATACTAACATATAATGGCCAAAACTTGGCTTCTGCGTTTGGTGTATTCCCATCTTGCAAAATTAACCTTGTAAAGCAGGAAGTTATAGATAGTGGGTAGTTATTTTATTCTTTCCTTTTTTATTCTAAATAAATGTGATTTTTTAAAGTGACAAGTGGATATTTATGTATTCTTTTAAAAATTTAAAATTATTTATTATTAAATTAAAAAAAAAAGGTAGATTGACCTGCATGTTAACACTAGAATAATTCTATTTGAAAATTTATTGCTAATTTTCTGAACCTGGGTGTTTTCAGGACTCTGTATTTGACTCCCCATTTCAGTCAGATGGAACAAAGAAATCTACAAGTGCGTCTACCAGTATAAAGAAAGCATCATCATCCACTAATATTGTTGATGATCTTTCCTCCATTTTTGGAGGTAGATTTGCATTTTCAATATGTTATGGTAGTGGTTTGCGTGTTTGTTTCATTGCTTACTTGGTTCTTTTTCTCCGTTCTCTTTTATGGTTTGAAGCTGCTCCATCATCTGGAGAGTTTCAGGAATATGAAGGGGAAAGTGAAGAAAGGCGACGAGCCAGGTTGGAGCGCCACCAGAGGGCTCAGGAGCGTGCTGTATGTGTTATTGCATTACTATATTTGTCTCCTTAATTTGATTTCTTTATTGTTTATTGATAGTTGTTAAAAGAATAGATGAAGAATACTTTCATTTCGAACCAACTTGACATTAGATTTATGGGGAAGTCTCAAATGTATCTTCTCTTACAAAATTGTTTCAACTTGTTTGTCTATGTTATGACCATTGCCATTTTATTCTAGGCAAAAGCATTGGCTGAGAAGAATCAGCGGGACTTACAAACTCAAAGAGAACAAGCTGAGAGACATGTAAGTAGTTTTTTTTATTCTTTTTATTTGTAGGTGAGTGGGCTTCTGTTCATATACTTGCAAAAGCTGCATCTGCACAATTTATTCATTCCCCTTCATCCTTGTTCTGGCCAAAAAACTTTTGCAAAAACCACTAATAAAATTGTGCATTTTTTTTAATAACCTTTATTTTTGCTATCTAATTTTTTCTGTGCACTGATTTCAGAGGCTTGCCGAGACACTGGATTTGGAAATTAAGCGCTGGGCTGCAGGAAAAGAGGGGAATTTACGAGCTTTGCTTTCCACCTTACAATATGTATGTACTTAGTGCACACACTTTGGATAATCTCTCTGAATTTTTCTATCCAGATCCATATGGTGCCTGGAAGTATGTAGGCATAAATTATATCTTTATGTCTTCTTTTTGAATTCTTAGGTTCAAATTTTAATGTATTGTGTGGTGGGAATTTTTGTGTCTTTGCATATATTTTCTCAGATCATCATTCCACTACCCTAGGGCTAGATGTGAATAGGTGTGCTGATTCTAACATTGTAATACTGATTGTATGGGTTTGAATTGCTCCTCATTGGGTGCAACCACTATATTTCATGCCATAGATATTATCCATAGTAGCAATTTCTGATCAGATATTAGCTAGCAGAAGACCACGTCCTTGGGAAACAAGTTTGATTTTGAAACAATTGTTGGGATGAACTCATAATTCAATTGCAGTCTATCCAGAGGAAAGGAGAGTCAAAGGAACTTGTTTCCAATATAATTTTTTATATGCTCTGAAAAGTCCATGCATTTGAATTTTGAAGCAGTGAAAGAGTTCCTTAATCTATGGTGCTATTGTTTTTGTTACAGAATTTGTATCAATTATATTAACTTGTTTCCTTCCTGAATGATGATCAGGTGCTGTGGCCTGAATGTGGTTGGCAGCCAGTTTCTTTGACTGATTTGATTACAGCTGCTGCTGTTAAAAAAGCCTATAGGAAAGCTACGTTGTGTATACATCCTGATAAAGTGCAGCAGAAGGGTGCCAATCTACAGCAGAAATATATTGCAGAGAAGGTGTTTGATCTACTCAAGGTATTTCTGGTCATTTTATGTAACTTTTATATGCTTTTTAATCAATAAAGAATTTTGTTTATAGTAGCCAGTGGCAATCAATGCGTTTCTGAATGTAGATTAAGCTACCCTTTTTGTTCTAAGAAGTTTTTAGAAGTGAATTTCTATGTAGCATTTTCTGGTCAAATTCTGTCCATGCCAAGACAGGATTTCCAATAGCTATGTTGTTTATTATCCAGTTGTAGCACAAACAAGTAGGAGCTGGGTGGGGTCTTCAATGATCTGCTCTCTGCTGCCTATGCAGGTCATTAGTTTCTTTGTTTCTTGGTCTCACCTTGATTCTTGAACTTCATGGTGTTCACACTCTGTTAGCAAGGGTTCACTAATTTCCTCATATCCATCAATTTTTTTCCAGCTTAGAATCTTATTTTGTACGATATTGTTGAAAAGGGTAGTATATGTTAGTAAGATGGTGGGTTTATCTCAGAGTATATGTTTAATAAGATCAACTGAGTCAGTTGACCTTGTATCTTGAGTTATTACCTGATATCATTTTCTTAGAAATGTTTACAACTTTCCCACTTTTCCGTTTCATTTTCTTTTGCTTTGGAGTTGTGATGCACACAACCACTAATAGACAAAATGATATACATTTAATTTTATTTAAATAAGCTACAGCTAACTCACTGAGCTTTGTGTTACTGTTTTAGTCCACATTGTATAATATCACCGTAGTAGCTTATAGCTTTATATGATCTGCTGCATTAACAACACAGCAGTTTAACAAGGATTTATGATTTTGGTGAAATTGTGTAAACCGTACATCAATCTGTTTGTGGACTAAACTAAGTTAACCAACAAAACAGTTATGATTTATAAAAAAATTGAGTATCACCTTGCAGAATTTATCCAGCTACTGCATTTAATGTTGGTCCAATGTACAAAGTGTTGCATCGTGTTGTGCTCTCAGATTTTTTGCCCCTGCATAGATAGCTTTGAAGGGGCTAGACGACTAGTTGATATTGATTATGGTCTGTGGCTGGTTGAATTTATCAAGCAGGGTTTGATCTCATGATGTGTGTTAGTTAAAAAGAAAAGTGTTGTGTTTTCTATAGTTTGATGGTGTTCCCAATGTATACATTATTTTAGTTCATGACCCCAAAAATTACGTAGCTGCAGTTAGTGGTCAGTTATTTGCAGTTTCATCATTACTTAAATATTTTTCTCCCCTTTTCTTTTGAATAAATATGTATAAGTGACTTGACATGCACGCGAGTTTGTGTGAAGACTCGTATATTATATTGCTAAGTCCAGAATAGTCTTCATTTTTGCCTGAATGTTTAATCATTTTATTACAGGAAGCCTGGAATAAATTCAATTCTGAGGAGCTTTTCTAGTTTTTTGATAAATTGATCCACTTCAAGGTAATTTGTTCAACGATTCTGTGCAGAGGGGACCACGACCCTGTTTCATCTACCTACCTCCCTAATTGCATATTTGTTTTGATTGAAGTTATAATGCATCGATGGTGAAATACTACTTCCTTGTCTGGCGTCTCGTAAGTCTTGGGTGTAATGGATATCCTTCCAGGGGGTCGTTGGGTTTCTACAAATGTTTTATTAATGTAGCATGTTTTGTTGATGCAAAATATCTTTTTGCGCTATCAATTTCATTATTCATTATCCTGCCTAGTGAGGGCCCATGAGTGATCCTTTTTTTCCGGGTTCAAGAGAGGATCCACCCCAAAGTGGGTCCTGGGAAGCCCTCCTTTTATACTTGTGGTATAGTACATGTCTTGAATACATATACCATGGATTGACTCCAAAAGCTGCGATTTATAGATGGATCTTCGCACAAGCTTCTGCATTTTATACATTTAAAATTGTTTGTCATCAGCGGTGTTCGGTTGAGCTTGTTCAACTATTTTGTTTGATGCTGTGACAACAAATTCTTTAGTCTACTGATGAAAAACTTTTGTACCTTTTTCATTTGTTCTGGATAAGTTCTGTATATTCAACTTTATTTCTATGTACATATTGCGAGTGGTGTAAATAAGGCATGTCAAATTAAGCTATTAAAGTTTCGATTTAGTTTGTATGAAGATGTCTTGAAGTTTAACTCGTTTAGTTAAATGAGTCAAATTAAGGGCAAGTAAAGCTTCTACATGGTTTGTATAAAGATGTTATTAAAGTTTTACTTATTTAGTTGAATAAGTCAAATATAAAGGTTGAGTCGGATTTGATTTAAAAAAAATGAAGTCTGAGTAGTTTTTTCCTCTTATCAAGTTTATCTTTTAAGTATTTTTAAATTTATTTAGTATTTAATATTTAATGAATATCTGGATACAAAAGGAGGAAGTAAAAATAGAAAGTAAAAAAATCTTTAAACATTATAATTTCATTTAATTAGATGAAACAAAAATCCAAACATGCAGTCATTTATAGATTCGAGTGCCATTTTAGGAGGAAAACCTGCTTATTCCCATATTCTGCTTTATACTTTGTCCTTTTCTACTTGTCTTTTATATGTTAAGGTAGCCAATGACAACTACTGGTGTGATGAAATTGCATCATGACAAAGGTTTTGGATTTGTTATTCGTGATCTTTTTATTGGATTAGTGGGTTAAATAGATAAAAACATATATTTCAAAATAATAAAACTAGTATTAATTTTATAATTTTGCCTACATCTTCTTAATAAGTATTTATTTGTCAATCATTTAACATATTATTCAATTAACTAGTGTTTTATTTTCTATGCTGTTACATATTAGTTCAAGTAGCAAGAAGACTATTTTTTCTTAAGTCTCAATTTTAATTTGTGATAATATAAACCTTAGGAATGTTTTACTTTCTTAATAAATTCATCAAACTCAACTCAGATTGTGAAGTCTAAAAAAATTGGGTAAATTACATACTCTTTCCGTTAAACCGTAATTTTTACTGTAATTGATGTACATTTTTGCATGTCACAATTTTCGCCACCAATTTGACATTGAGAGTTATTTTAAACATTACCACAACGTCATTTGTTTATTTTTTAAAATATGGATTTATCTGTTATTCTTTTTAAATTTTATTTATTTTTAGTCTCTACATTTAATAAAAACAATACTTTTTTAATCCTTTACCAAAGACTAAAAAAACATAAATTTTAAATTTATTAAAATAAAAAATAAAAAATAATTTAAAAATCATATTTTTAATAATTAAAAAATATCGAAGCTTTATTTCGTTTGTTGAATCAAAATTTATTTAACGGTCTAAAAGTTATATTGGAAAATTTTTCATTTAACTTAAATTCGTGGAATGGAATGTGCCACGAGAAAAGTATTACTGTATCAGCAGTATTTCTTTGATCTTTCAACACTAATAATTTTGGCATATTAAAATTAAAATTTCAGTGTGCTATGCATAGAGTCACTTGTCTGTGTGTCTGTAACAGAACCTTTTTTTTTTTTTTTTATAATTAATATAAAAAATGGTGCAATGAAATACAGAATTATACAAACACTTTTTGGCCTTTTGCACATTCGCTTGCATGTAATTCGATACAGGTTCACATCATATATATATATATATATATATATATATATATTTAAATGCAATCTAATCTGAACGCTCTAAAAGAACATCACTTAGATGATTTTAGATTCAAATTGGTCAATACACTGACAAAAGTATTAATTTATAATTTATTAATTTAATTATAATTAAATTGAGGTTGAAATAATCATAATTAAATATAAAATTTAATATTATATAACATATTAAGCCATAAATTAATGTAAAATTATTAAAAAATAATCTAAGTAAAAATTTAAGTTAAAAAAAAATATATTATATATCATATAAGATAAAAACTCATAATACATGATTAAATAATAACAATTTATACATAGATTTTATATATGACCTTTTATTTATTTAAAATAATTTTAAAAAAAATTCAAAAAAATGGTTCAAACTGATTTTCTAACATCGATTATTAGTTTAATTGACTCTTAATATTTTACAAATAATAAATTTTATTAATTCAACCATTGAATCATATATAAAATATTGTTTATTATTTAATGATCCATTGATTATGTATATAAATTTTAGATAATTTAGACATTCATAAATAAATAATCTAATTATAAAAATAATTTATAATTCAAATAAGGTTACAATAAAATAAAAGCGGTAGAATAGAATGAAGTATTAATTAATTTTTAGATATTATAAATTTAATTCATTAGAACTTTTAATTTATCAGTTCAATCGATAAAATGTTTCATTTGCAATAAGGTTTAAGTTTGTCAACACTTACACGCAGTGGCTGTGTATCCTGTCTCGTGTGAATGGGTGTTGTTCCTTTCTAGTAAATGAAGTAGACGTAGTGCATCCATTTTTGAAATGTGGACTCGGGTAAATTTCTATTAGAAATAAATTGCACTTGAAACATGAAAATGGCATGTGAAATTCTAAACCTCAATAAACAGCAAGCATAACGATGATGGCAGATACTGCTTGTTTGGAATGGACATATTCAAATAAATAATTGAAGGAAACTCCTGCCTAATGCCTTTGATTTCAAACAAGGAGTGGCTTAGAGTAATCCAATTGATCTAAAAGATAATGGTACACACAAACCAAAACCATAGCCATCATGCCACTTCCGTTTCTTACATCCACAAGGAGGCAACGGATGAAGCTTAATAGTTTGAGTGGAATGGTTTGTATTTCTTAAGGTCAAGCAAGACACCTGCCACTGAGCCAACAGCAGCAACAACTGACACTACAAGGCAGGCCACACTAAATATTTGGAGGCTAATCCATCTGTTACTCCATTTTGGGATATTCTTCTGTGATATATACATCTCCACAGGAAAGTAAACAGTTAAGGGCCAAAATCCCGATGCCCCAATCACTCCCACAATGTCATTGAAGAATGGGAGCAACATTGATATGACAGTTGTTAGGACAACAAACACTGTCCTCCAAACTAATCTAAACACCTTTAGTTTGTAAGGAGGGAAACCAGGAATTGGAATTTTGAACTCCTTGTCAATGTTGGACCATCTTTGTGTTACCCCTTTCTCCACAAAGGCAAAGATGGGTTGGGAAAACACTTGGTATGCTCCCACAAGGTGAATTACTATAGCAGCATTTGCAATGTCTATAAGCCAATATGGGTTATAGAAGCCAAAACCAGTGAGTAGATTCCCAGGTGCAGCATCTCCAAAAGCAGCATACCCCATGCAGCCACAAAGCATGTAAAATGTTGTGGTCACTGCAATGCTTATCATTGTGGCCTTCTTCATTGTTTTTGCTTCAGATGGTGGAGATTTTATGGTGTCCTGTTGTTGGCAAAATATTATATATTGACTAGCTTATTATATGATAAATCATATTCTTCTTTGAGTTAACTAATTTAGTTTTTGAAGGGTGAACCTGAATTTCTATGAGAACCACAGCATATGAATAGGCAAAGGCTATGTCACCAAGAGCTTGGGAAGTCCTCCATAATTTTTGGGTCTGTGATACTGGTCCAATGCTGATTCCAGTGAGGCTACCCTTGAAGGTACCCGTTTCTGTTCATGAACCAACCAAAATTTCAGCTTGTATAACCATAAGAAAAGTTTCATATTAAACAACGGTGTAAGTATGGGAGAGCATTTTCAATATAACCTGCAACTTTGGCAATTCCAAGAGAGAGACCAATTATGGAATAGGTGAAAGACATGATTGCAGCAACTGTTGAGAGCCACCATATTTGATCAAAATCGGGAATTTGAGAAAGGAAAATTTCGGTTGCGCCAAAAATGATCATATATTGGTTGCTTGACATGTGACATGGGTTTTTGCCCCCAGATTGATGGAAACAGTTAGACCTTTTGATTGCCCTGTCAATCAAATATCAATGAAACTGAATCAAACCCATCAATGATCATCTAACTGCACAATACTATTCCTATCAATCAGTTCAAAGAAATTAAAGATGTGGGACAGGGAACTACTGTGTCACACGTCAATTTCTGGTTGTGTGTGATACAATCTTAACTATTAGATGTGATACGAACTGTTGATATTGGAACATGGCTTTTTTAAAGTGATTATGTAATTTTTATGTAACTAATTTTGATCAAAATCAAAATGTAAGTGTGCAGAAAATGAGACAAGCTCAATCATGATTAACAAAGATACTGACATAAAATGATGTGTGTATACTATAAGTAACATCATTTTATTACAAAATGTAAATCTGAACTCACATCATGCTAACAGAAGCCGCAATTGTGTATCCTATTACGATTCCCAATAGATTCAGGTACTGAAATATCCCACACAACTTAACGTTGACTCCACCTGCAAAATACATTATATTGGGTGTTATTCTACATGTATTGGGGGCAGATCTATACATGGTCATCCAATTTTTTTAAAAGTATTCGAGAAAAAATATTAGATTCTTCACACATAAGATTAGTTTGGACAATATACTCCACATATAAGGTTTATAGGAAAATAAAATACAACATAAAATGAAACGTGACATGGACTTAGATCAACCCCAGCCCTGTTGAGTGTCACCACTTTTTTTTTTTCTTTCTTCTTTTTCAACTAGTGTCACTACTTGCTGTGGATGAACTTTTCACATGTTTATATGGCTCGTAGTGCTTTAGTTTAGTTAGGCTTAGGCCCTCCCACGAATAAAAAAAAGATGAAACACATTTTTTTTATAAGTTAATATCAATTTATGTACTTTACTTATTAGAAAAGTTAAAATTAGAAAGTTTTTCAAAAAAATTAAAATGCATAAGCTGATTTTAGCTTACAAGAAAAGTTTGATTTATTATACCCTCTTATTTTCTCTCATATGAATATTTATTGAGAAATTAATCTAGACTAAGCTATTATCTATAAATCAGATGAAATTTGTATGAGTTTCCTACCTTCTCAATTTTTTTAATTCTTAATTTGGGTTTAATTATTGTTACGTTAAAATCATTACACATATACCTCCCAATTTCCAAAGAGTATTATAGACATTAAATGAGCTGGACTGGTCACACTGGTTAAAAAGAAAAAATCATTTAATATGGATGAGAAGTGTTGAAATAAAGCTAGATACTGTAACCTGTCCTCTGTTCAAGTGTAAAAAACAAATAAATCATCAATTTAAGATGCTCATGATTTCCGCATAATAAATTATCAAAATGTTAGAATGGGGAATAATTTACACGTGGCATAGTGTTAAGAGATTGATTATAGTACAGAATATAAAGGTGGCAAATAAAAATCAGATCGTATTTCCTACGAAAAATTCCCTTTCTTTAAAACAGGAATATAAAAGTACACGTATTAAATTTTAGATAACTAGTTGAATGTGGACAAGAGCATGTGCATGAGTTGAATCCTTTTTAGCAGTCATCTCCTATATTCTCAGGCGATAATGACCTTGTCATTAGTATCTCAGTAACATACAGTTACTAATGCTTTACTACATATATATTATATATATGATATCATTTAAGGTCAACATCATGCGCTATTTGTGAAAAGAATATGTGAAAGCATTAATTAATTGTTACCAAGAATGGAGCGAACTGCGTCCATGTAAATATAGTTTCTGTTGCCAGAATTGGGGTCGCCGGCACGATAACATTCAGCCAACAACGATGAAGTATAAAAAGTAACCAAAGAGAATAAGAACATGACAGCAGGACCAGCAATCCAACCTAGCTGAGCTATGGCCCAAGCTAAAGAAAGCACCCCTGATCCTATCACAGCGGTTATTATGTGCGAACTTGCAGTCCAAACGTTTCCTGTCTCATCATCACACATATATTATGAGAAAACAGGCCATGCACTAACAGTATAAAGTAATTTTATATTGTCATTTAATCACAAACTACCATTTATTGTAAGTGTGTTGACTTTTATAATAAATACTTTAAAAGTCATATCAATAATAATTTTTGATTAATTGACAGCGTGTAACTTTTTAACTGACACTACATGACCCTTAAACTCATATATTATATATTTAGTACTTATATGAATGAATAATATATACCGACAGTGTAAAGATTTTTTACAGTATCATTTAATTACAAATGAATATGTATAGTAAGTTTGTTGATTTTTATAATAATTATTTTAAAGATCATACAAAGCATGATTTTTGATTGATTAACGGTGTAAAAACTTTCACACTAATAATGCATTCCTATTCAACTCTATTTACATTATGAAAAAAGTTTTTTGTACATCAAAATCGGGACATATGTTATTTCCTTTGATTTTGGAAAGTATTTTAAGACGTGTGTACGAAAAAGAAAAGGGAATAGTAAGAGATAGAAATAATAATTAATGACGTCTGATTGTTTGATATTCAAATAATGAAATTTTGATATACTCAGTTCAAAGAATTTTATGCTGTGAACCAATTATAAATTATTTTAAAATGATTTTTTAAAATAATTATTATACTAGTTAATGATCTTATCATACTGTATACTAATCTATAATTAAATGACAATATAAAAAATCTTTACAGTATTAGTATATTTTAACTAAATTTTATATTATATATACTTCATATGAAACAGAGTTGTACAATATTCTGTAATATTGTAACTTTTTAAGCATAAGTGAAAGCAGCTTAAATGAATTTTTACCAGTTCGTTTGAGACGGCCATCGTCATCATAGCATTTGGAGGTACTGTGTGAGTGCGAAGGCACATCATTTTCGACGTCAAAAGCTTGAAGGTGGCTAAGGTTGGTTGTGGCTGCGTTTTCAGACATCTTAATTAGGTGAAATGGAGCAGATATCAAAGCAGAGGAAATATGTGCGAGAAACTGTTGATGATGATTATAGTAGAGTCTTTGTTTATAGTACTAAAGAACTCGTTAAGAAATCACACACACGTTCCAAGACACAACACAAGAAGAAAGAGATACGAGTTGTTATGGAGAGCAATGGGGTATTTATAAGAGGCGATTAGGGGGGGTGTGGTGTGGTGGGGGTTTAAGAATTTTTTTAATAAAAACATTGTTTAAGAGTAACTGAGGGGAAAGTTGGATAAGGATATTAAAAATTGAGTTAATATGTTAAGGATATTAAAAATTGAGTTAATATGTTGATTATATTTTAAAATATCTTAATTATATTTCTTTTATTAACTACTTTAATTATCAGATTTATTTTTTATTAAAATGGAATTATTTTCATTTTCCTTTTTGCCATTTGGCTGCTACATGAGAATCTAAGAAATGTGGTCCACAAGGCACATATTCTCGTTGTCAAGCATTTCATCAAGCACATAAAAGAACGAATTGGAGACACTCAGAATTCGGCTTCTACCAATAATCAATTTTACAAATCAAGAACATTACGCAAATACATACAGATGGGTAAGCACGTGCTTTTTTTCTTTTTCTTTTTTAAATTGGTAATGTATATCATGTAACTATTAAATATGAAAATGAGAGGGAGTGAGACATGATATCACGGCCCCAGTTGCAGTAAAATGGATGGAAAAGTGCAAGACTTTTTAGGGCGGACCAAGATTTAGGAGAAAAAAAAAGAGAGTAAATAGTATATAATAGAGTAAAAAAAACTTATACTGTCATCTAATTATAAATTGTTATGTATAATAAATTTATTAATTTTTATAATTATTATGTTAAAAATTATATCTACCATGATTTTTAATTGATTGACTGTATAAAATTTTTTACCGGTTAGAAGTCATACTTACATTACATCTTGTCATTTTGGTTGATATGTTCTTTTTATTGGATTTTCTACATATCTTTTCCGCACATACCCAAACTACTTAAGATGGGTTGCGCAATATTTTTTACAATAGGTACTACCATAACTTTTCACTACAAAAAAAAATTGTCAAACAAAAGTTACCGTGTTAGGATTGTTTTCATCATTGTAGCTTTAGTCTAACAAAAAATATATTATACTAACATTTGATAAATGAATGATATACATCAATATTTTATACTAACGGAATTGCTTGTTAATATAAATTCACAATGTATATATTAATAGTGTAATTTTTATTAGAAAAAGATTGTACCAACAAAAGTTAATCCAATATTAAATTGTTAATAAATGACAATTTTTGGCATTGTTCTCTTTGATACATTTATTCTTAATATTTTATTTTATTTTATTTTGCATGTGTGCTCATTTAACACAACATTTTTTATTTTTCTAAACTGAAGTTATGCATAATCCAATTTTAAGAATGGTGATAAATAAAATAATAGCCATTACTTTAACAATTCGCAAGAAAAAAGTGTATAATTGGTTAGGATTAGGCTTTAGGCATAATTTTTCTTTAGCATTTGAGTTTGATGGTATCAATTTAAATCCTCTTTGTATCTAGATGAATATATGAATATATATATATAGATTGTGCATTGGAAAAGAGTGGGAATAGCATTATTCTATTACTGATATATCCCTAAATTTTATCGTTAATGCATCTAAATAACCATGACATTGACATTCTTTCTGGTGGAATGTCGTGGACCTCTAGCAGTGGCTGATTTGTCAGATCTTATTCTTTCTTGTTTTCTTCATTTCTTTCCGATGTACCAAAAAATTTCATTTATTCATACTAACTAGTTGCTTCCTACAAAACCTCGTTAAATTGTGAAGCAGAGGGTGAAATACAATATCATATCTCTAACAATAGCAGCTTTCTCTTCCAAAAACATGTGACAAAATCAGGCAACCAATGCAAATTTCTAGTACTTGTGCTATTTTATTTATTTATTTATTTTGGTTCAGAAAAGTGGTATAATGGGGAGGTACCTCCAATATTATCTGGTAGAATATCAATGACATGTATGTTTTGGCTGTTAGTAGAGACCCACTCAAAGCATAGGCCTAAACTGCAAATAGTTTTACCTAATTACAGTTATTCAATTAGTTCCTAAACGTTAAGAAATCTGTGAGGTGAGTCCATCAAGCGAGATTTTAGGAATCAAACTAACATCTATGGAAAGAATAAAAATTAACTTTACCACTTATGCCAACATACATTGACAACTTGTGTTAATTTAAAGCTTACAAATAAACCACAAATGGGAGAATATTAGAAAGTTACTAATTTACTTTCTAGAGGGATTCTAGTTTTTTTTTTTTTTTAAATAAAAATAAAAAAGTAGATCCCTGTATTCCTCTCCACCTGCAAAGGTCCCTTCATCCCTATACTGTTATATACATAGGAATCTATTCCACTTCCGACGTTTGATTTGTCATCTGTATCTTCCCTGTTATACATAAAAGGCTAAATCGCAAGAATAAAACACCACATCGTATTCCTTTTTTCTGCTTTTGAAGGAAGAAAAGTAATTGCTCACCTTGTTTTCGTTGAATTGACTTCCGTGAACATTTGCCTTGATTTGAATTCCTGATTTATGTGGAGATATAATAGGTAAACTTTAATGTTAAATTAACTTTAAAATCATTTGAGAACTTTTAAAATTTTTTAGTCTACAAATTTGAACTAAATTTGTTTTTGGTTTTTCAAATTAAAAAATAATTATTTTAGTCTTCAAAATTTGGAAATAGTCTCTTTTAGTGCCTTGTCATTAACAGCATTACAAACTTTGTTTATGTGACTAACTTTGTAAAACTCAGCATATCACGCGTGAAAATATTTAATTAAGTGCAAACTTGCTTTTTTTTTAAAATTTTTTTAGCTTAAATAATATTTTGGTCCCTCAAATTTTGGCCAAGTTTTCTTCTAGTTCTTCAAATTTAAAAGTGAGTTTTTCTTGTTCACTAATTTGGAAATAATTTATTTTGGTTCTTAAAGATGATGGTGCTAAAAAATTTGCTGACATGACTAACGGTGTGTTTTTTTACAATTTTAATAATACGATTTATGACAATATTAAACTCCCAAAATTTAGATTAGCTAATAATGTTTTAAAATATGTTTTGTAATGGTTTTAAACCTCTAAAATCCAGTAAAGGAAAATAAAAAAATCGCAGCAACCTCACTCTCTCTTCCAACACCCAATTCAATTTCCCAATCTTCAAAATATCTTTCTCCTTTACTTTTAGCCCTTTCATCATTCTTGCTTCAATAGCCTCCATTAGCCTCCTCACTTTCCTCTTTCGCTTCTCCTCCAATTCCACCCTCACATTCTCCATCTACACAATCCAAAAAATAAAAATAAAAAATAGTCATATAAATAAATAAATAAATGATTATTTAAAATACACTCACAACTTAAAAATATCATTTATAATATCAATGTCATTTACGTGTAGGGAGATGAAGGTGTCAAGCTCGAGTTGTTGGCAATGGATGTGGAGGGAAATGTCCTTGCCGAGGAAGGAGAAAGTGTTGATGTTTTTGTGAAGGTAAGAAGAGAAGAGGTAATCACTGTCGTGGATCGAGTTTCTAGAGTGTTTTCTAGGAACGGTAACAACACTATTATGGGTGAGGGTATTATGGTTGGATTACAAGGTAGCGATTTTCCAATGGAGGTAATTGTACAACAATGTGGCCTTATTTTGTCTTCTTCATGCTTGTCTCTCTTTCTCTCGCTCGCTTTCTTTCACACTCACTCTTTGTTCATGTCTTCCACTCATCCTCTTTTTCTCTCCTTCCCTTGCTCCTCATCACGGTGCCATGAATGGGTTTTGGCTTGCATTTTATTTTGTGACTAAGGTATGGTGACTTGGGCCAGAATGTGTGAACATGGCGTTTGAATGGGAGATCACAGTGGTTTCTTTATTTTGATTTTTTAATTTTACTTTACTAAATTTTTGTGGTTTAATACTGTCACAAAATGTATTTTAAAATATTATTCATTAATTTAAATTTTGGGGGTTTAAAATTGTCATAAATTATATTTTTTAAATCATCATAAAAACACACCATTGGCCATGTTAGCAGATTTTTAAACAATGTCAACTTTGAAGACCAAAATGAGTTATTTCTAAATTAGGGGACTAAAATAATCACTTTTAAATTTGGGGGATCAAAAGAAAACTTGACCTAAATTTGAAAGACCAAAAAATGTTTAAGCCAAAAAATTTAAAAAAGCAAGTTTTCACTTAATTAAGTATTTTCACATGTGATATGTTGAGTTGTACACTATTAGCCACATAAGCAAGGTTTATAATGTCATTAATGATGAGGTACTAAAAGGGACTATTTCCAAATTTCAGAAACCAAAAAAAATCAGTTTTTAATTTGAGAAACCAAAAATAAACTTGCCCCCAAATTTAAGAAACTAAAAAGATATTTAAGCCATTTTTAAATAAGTTGTTATACTTTTACTATCAAGTACGTGGATCAATTGGCACGAGGTTGTTTCAGCTTAACATGTGGTCTCGAGTTTGAGCCCTCGATATGCAAATGCAACTGCGTTTAATATTCGATAGGAAAGCTTTGCCGCCTATAATGTTCTTACCCGGTTTGAGCAGAATTGTTTTCCATGGAAGATATCTATAGTTTGTACAAAAAAAAACTTTGAAAATTTATAATTAAATTAATAAATTTATAAAATATTTATAATTAGATATCTAGAGTAGATCAACAGGGTTGGGTCTAATAGAAGAAGCTAATCCCTCAAAATGTGACAAACCATATTTGAATTTTTATGGAGAGAGATGTCCACACTTAGTGTCCGACAATGCCTCAAATAGAATTACCTCCAAAGGAGAAAACCCATGGAGAAAAAAAAAAATCTAGAGTAGGATTCCATTAATAAACCGTGAAATGAGTTGAAGTATTCTTAATTTTAATTATGAATTTTGAAAGTATAAAATTTATTTAGAAATTATTACATAGTTTAAGAACTAAGTTGTTGAGTTTTTAAATTATTTGAACATTTTTAAATAGTTTCTTATACTTTTAAAATTTATAATTAGAATTCAAAACATTTCGTTTAACTTAATAAAACTCTATTCAAGAGACTCAATTACAAATAATTTATAAATTTTTAGTTTTGGTCAAAATTTTTAAATATAAAAATTTATTTAAAAAATTTTAAACAATTCACGGACACACATTTAAATTTAACCTAAATTTTATGTGTCCAAAAATTGGATGTAATGCCTGCATATATGGTTGCATATCCCGGCAGAATTCAAACGGTCAAACTTAATTGAATCTAAAAGCTGCGTTATGAATATATAGATGAAAATCCTGAGTGAACTTCTTTCTAGGTTATATACTAGATCAACATATGATATGTATTTTTTTAGCTAATTATTTTAACCTCTCGTCTATTTAGTATTTATCATTCAAATTCTCTTTATTTCTAAAATAGTTTAAATATGTTTTTTGACCTTGTAATTATAGAAAGTTTTGGTTTTAGTTTCTGCAATTTATTCTTTCCTTTAACGGTCCTCAACATTTTTAGATTGATCTCTTTTAGTCTTTGTTAGTCACCGTCTGTTTAACGATGACATGACTAACGAAAAGCCAAATCACTTATGCCACATTATTAGATTGAGCCCATGTGTACACTCCTTGTTTGGCTCATTCTCTTCTTTCGTCTTAAAAAAGAGTCTTCATCACTTACATTGTTGAACCAGTTTATGTTTTTCCCCAATGCTTGATAACCTAGTCAAATATCACGATCCACCGCCCCAGGCCTCAACGCCCGTTGGGCACCCATCCACGGATGATTTCTTTTTCTCTTTCGTTTTTTCCCACCAGGCCTCAGTGCTTCCTATCTTACAATTCAATTAATGCTTACGAATTACATGATTTTAAGCATGATTACAATATTACAATTGTCATCCATCGAATGCATACTCTAATTAATTCATGATGCTTGGGGGCACTGCTTTTGTGTGCACGTGGGTGGAGTGTCATGCCTCGTTCAAACTGGTGCCTCTTAATTAGTTGTCTCATATTGCTGGCACGAGGGCACTTGGTATCAAGTGCGTCTCTTCCCTATTTGTGCAGTATTATATGTTTGTGCGTGTAATTGATTTAATTATGAAATAGGATCTATCAAAAAAAGAAATTATGAAACAGGAAGTACTGAATTTTAAACCCTATATCAATATATACCTCGTCGTTGAAACCCTGCTTCGGTCGCAAAGAAGAAGAAAAAGGAAAAAGAGAAAGAAAAAGAAATTATTGTTGAAATCTAATGCTCTGGATCGTGATATCTAATTTGAAAAGGTAATCAAGCATTGACGGTAAACATAAATTGGTTCAACAATGTAAATTGTGAAAGAATATTTTGATAGGAAAAAGAAGAGAATTAGCCAAACAAGGAGTGCATACATAGCCTCATTTTAGTGATGTGGCATAAGTGATTTGGCCTTTTGTTAGTCATGTCATCGTTAAATAGGCGAAAACTAACGACAGGACTAAAAGAGATCAATCTAACAATGTTGAGGACCAGTAAAAGAGAAAAAAAATGCAGGGATTGAAACCAAAAGTCCTTATATTTACATGAACTAAAAACATATTTAAGTCTTTTAAAATTTATACAAAATCTCTTCTATTTTTTAAATATTATACAATTATTCTCATTTTTTGGGTACAAATCTCCTCTCTTTTTTGGTACAACTCTAATACTATATAACTATTGTCATTTATATATGCATTATGGTCAAATCTCCTCTATTGTACTAAAAAAATAAACGAAAAAGGTTTTAAAATAACATTAGGGCCCATTTGGTGGTCATGTTAGGATATGATAGAATAAGATAACTATCCTATCCTGCGTAATCTGTTGTTTGCTGTGTCAGTAGGATATAAATGCTATCTTATCCCTTATCATATCTTGTTACTCCAGTATATTTCTTATCCTAGGGGGAGTTGGGTTTAAGAAGCAACAAGATAGGATAAGCTCTCTCTCTATATATATATATAACAAAATATACATAATAAATATAATATATATTAATTTATATATAGTAATAATAATAATTTTTACATGTAAATTTAAGTATTATTAATTAAAATATTAAAAATTAAATAATTACTATTCAAATATTTTTTAAATAAAATTATTTGAATAATAATTATAATTTTAAAAATATTATATAATTTTTTATAATTTTAAAAAAAAGTAACTACATAAATAAAAAATAATATTATATAGTTTAGTTAAAATTGTAATTTTTTGTAAAAAAATAAAATTAAAAGCTACTTTTAGAAATTATATATTAGATAAGATTATAGCTTATTTTAGTCTTATCTTATCATGTTTTTATCCTATTTTCATATCCTATCATATCTTATCATATCCTGACCACCAAACGAGCCCTTAGAATAATAGAATAAACAACAAAATAAGCTATGATTTCGTGTCTCTAAAATAAATAGAAGCATTTAAAATTGTTACAATCAAAATTCAATAAAAATACGATGAATCAAAATTAATTTATGAAGATCAATTTCTCAGGAATTAATGTTAAAAAGCAATGTTTTTAAAATTGGACCAGTCATTGAACCGGTCAAGGCACTAATTCAAGGTTCAATGGTTCAACCGGGATTGAACTGTAGTCAAATCGGTATTAATAAAATAATAATAATAATAATTAAATAATACATAAAAAATTAAAAAATATATAATATCATAACTTTATAGTATTAAAAACTAAAAATAAAATATAATTTTATAAGTTCTTAACATATACAATACCTAAAAAAGTTCAAATTAAATATGTCATAATACTTAAGTCTAAGTTTTAATAATACACATTAATATTTATTAATAAAAACAAGTTTATATTTAGAATAAAAAATAAAATGACAAATATTTTAGGTTGATTTTCATTTTTTTAAAGAAAAAACATCAAAATAATATTTTATTAGACATTTTTTATCAAACCGCTACAAACCGGGTTTTTACCGATTTTTGACCAGTTTTACTGGTTTTGACCGGTTCACCAGTTCACACTCTGGTTTTTTGCTTGGCCGGTTCTCTAGTTTAATTGGACCGGACATAGGACCGGTTCACCGGTTTTTCGGTTGAACTAGTTGGTCCGGTTCGGTTCTGAGAACACAGTTAAAAAGAATAAATAAAGTTTAAATTTCTAAAGACAAAATGAATTCCGATAAAAATATTTTAAGAATTGTCAACCTGTTTGATGGTCAGGATATGATAAGATAGAATATACGAATAGGATAAGAACATGATAAGCTTTAATCCTATCTAATATTGGATGCACATCATATAATATTATTATGTTATCTTTTATTGTATTGGATACGAACCAAATAATGATAGGTGGTAGTGGCGGTTGCGGTGGTGGCAATGGTGACAGTGGCAATATATGGCAGAGGTGGTGGTGGTAGCAATAGTGGTGATGGTAATAGCAACAATGGTAGTGGTGACAATGGTAGTGGCAATAATGACGATGACAATGACAATGGTGGGAGCTGAGTGGTGGCGGTGATGGCGGTGACAAGAGTGGTAGTGGTGATGGTGATAGTGGCGACAACAATGGTGGCGACAATGATAGTGGCAGTGCCGACAATTGTGGCGGTGGGGGTGGAGGTGATGTGAGGGAGGGAGGAGGGAGAGAGAGCAACTATCTTATCCCGTTGTTTTCTAACTCATCTCCTCCTTGAGACTAAAAAATACAATGTACCACTAGGATAAAATAAGTAATAGGATAAGCAAATCATATCCTATTATTACATCAAACAATTGATTATAACAGGACAAGATAGGACTATCTTGGCCACCAAACAAGGCGTAAAAGATATATTATACAAAATAATAAGGTTCACTTCTTTAATATTTTTAAAATATAATATTTAACATTAAAATAATGAAAGAAAAATGGAGAATCGCATCTTTATATTATTGATATATGGAGGTTGGTTTTTAATTAGTTGTTTTCAATCATGAAGGTAAAAGAACATATAAACATCTCTTGGTTTCTAATAATTTAAAATTTTAATTTATAAGGAAAATTTAATTACAATACATAAAGATTTTTGCCTAAAATAAAAGAAATTTTGTGCGGCGAATTAAAACTTCCAATTATCAATTATGCATAAAAAATAACAGTTAGCTGTTGATTAACAAATTAAGATTAGACTTAAGTGTAATGTATTTGTAGAATAAGAAAGATTTTGTGCAAATTTCAAAAATTAAAGAAGTTTTATATTACAAATACAAAAGAGTAAATTACACTTATACCCCCTGAAATTTTGTGAGATTGCACATAATTTTTTTGCTTTTTTAATGTTTGCAATAACCTCCTTTATTAGGAGACATGGCATAATATTTTTCAAACAATTAAAGAAGTTAGTATAAAAGTAAAAAAAGAAGAAGTATCAAGTGAAATTTCATAAAACCTAAAGGGTATAGTATAATTTACTCAATACAAAATAAAGAAATGATAGAGTAATTTATTCTTTTTAATTTATTTTGTTTTGTAATTGAGTTTATACATTATATTACGATGATGATATCAGAAGAGAGAGTCAGGTAATGAAGACGAAAATGCATTCTTAATTCGTCCATTGACCATCTTTTGGCTTCATTAAAATTGTCCGTCTAATCAATTTCTAGATTTTACTTGAAAATCTACGAGTAATTATATTTATATATTCAGTTTTTTTCTACTTTACTTTAACTCTATTTTTTTTTATTTTTCATCACATCATTTATTATATCTTCAATTTTTTTTTCTATCTCTTTTTTCTTTCCACCCATATAATACCAAAAAGTGGAATATACGTTGAACATTTTCCAAAATTTACACTCTATAACTGATATCAAATTAGTGCGACTTATTTAAGGCCAAAAGCAAGAATAGTATAGTACCTAAGGATATATTCCACTACTTAATCATGACAAGAATCAACGATAAAGAAAGCAATGCCAAATAAGAGGGTGGTGGAACTATATTAATATCTCCTATCCAAGAGACATGTGTAGATAACTGGTCTCAAGATCTCTTATCGTTTGTCATTCTGGTGATATATATGGTCCTGAACAAAACTCCTCTATCGTCCGAAGAAAAACCAATTAGTTGGAGCTGTTTTGGAGAATCTTGAACAAATACAGGGAGCCAGAATTTGCATTTTATTTTTATTTTTATTTTGGTTGATTGTGAGGGTACTATTTCAACATGTTCATCATTGATGATTGCATGAAATAAGTGAGGAAGGAGGAACCGCTGAAAGTGGGTAGAGAAGGATTTGACCTCTAAATTAGGTGGGACATTGTAATTCTTACAGGATAGGCCGAACGTCCAGTCTGTCTATTGCATTTGGGCTGAGGACGCAGGATGATTGAACTTGCTGGAGTCCCAAAAACATAACTTAAATTAATTAGGTGATTCTGGACCATATAATATGAACAAGATATATATAGATGCAACTTCCCCATTCAACATGTACTCTAGCTTGGACCAACCCAAAAAAAATTGTACTCTAGCTTGGACAGGCCGGGCTAACTAATCTTTAAATATGGTTAGAATAGAGAATGTTCGGTTTGCGAAAAAAAATATATTTTGTTTTCATTTTTAAAAAAATAAAATTATATATATATATATATATATATAAAAGTGAAAAAAAAATAAAAACAAAATTATTTTCATTGTTTCTTATACAAGTTTTTGAAAATAAGAAATAAAGTAGAAACAAAAATGAAAATAAAAAATATTTTTTAAACCAAATGACAATTTTCATCTCATATTTGAAAAAAAAAATTGTTTTTAACTTATATTCGGATAAAAAACAATTTTAGTCTCATCTCCATACTCTTAAGATACCTATTCATATGTAGATCCAATACCTACATTGTAATTAAATTATATATTTTTTAATTTTTTTGGACAAATTAATAAAATAAAATTATTTTATTATTTTATTAAAACTTAATAATGAAAATCAACAAAACAAAGAAATTTAATTAAAAATATTCTAATTATATTAAAAATATGTAAAGTTATTCCAATTCAAACCTTAATTATAAAATATAACAAATTAGACTCAAATCATTCAAGTCCATTTAACACAATAAAATAGTTAATTACAACACATATCATAATATTTTAACATTGGAAACTAATGATAAATAACATGAAACAATCAGTGGACCAAAGTATAAAAATATAAGTATTATATAATCTATTATATATTTCTTCGATGGTGAAACTACGAACTTGTTCTAGCTATGACAAAGCGACTTCCAATTGATGAAGTTGGGATTTTCATGACAAAAGGCACAAAGGAGAAAAGGCACTGATGGTGGTCATCTACAAACATTCGACACTCAAGTCAGCTATAGAAAGAGGAGGCGAGAGAATAAAGTTTGAAATGTACTTAACAGGCAAGTTGCCCTTATATAACCTTGATCTTGGGGGAAAAGCCGTTATATAGTTGTGATGCACGTGGGTGACATGGCGAGTTAGTTACATCACACGTGGCTAACGTGGTGGGTAATATCGTCACATGGAACGTGTGAGCCAAATGTCGATGACCTGACTTGAGGAAGTCAATTATGTTAGGGTGGTCACGGTGTAAGACGACGTAGGGATAGTCTCAAGCCATGGTCAGAGTGAGTTGATCAAGTGGCCGTGAGCTAGTTAAGGTTAGAGGTCCAACTTGCAAGGTTAGCTTGCATGCCCACAAAGGATAGAGAATAGGAGGTCAAAGGTCGGTCCAGAACAATATTAATTAATCAAATTGTCCTCATTGTTAAATGTGTTTAAAATTCTATATAAAAGTATAAGTATTATAAATTTATTATATTAAATTATATGATACAAGTATAGGACGGGGTAATTATTAAAGTACTCTTACTCATACACTTCTCTATCATTTTTTCAATAAATATATGTCTCATTTAGCGGATAATTCTTCTCCTCATAACAGTATACCACTAGTCTTGGGTATGGACATGGAAGTTCATCACGTCTTCACGTTCTATTTTATAAAGTAGTGATCAGATATAAGCCCCAAATAGCTAGCGACAACTCAAAAGGTCACATGTAGGGTTTTCAATCATTTTTCATCTCTAGATGTTGGTCACAGACATTTTATAAATTCCCCCAAACACTAAAGTATGCTCAATTATGAGATGGTTATGTTGGAGAATATATGTTGTATGTATACACAAATATAAAATAATTCAACCTGTACAAATGGACGTATATAAAAATTAATTAATACAGATCATGGTGGATATTAACTGGCTATTTAATAGAATATATCAAGATTACGAAAGATTTTCTTATGATAGATTGTATTGGATACAATCGCTCAATTGAGATTTCAAATTATAATGCTAAGCAGCCTAAGCTGTCTGCAAAGAACAACTTTGTAAGATATGCACATATATATAACAAGCGTGCCAATAGGATATAGTCATCCATGCAATGGCTTTCTTTAGTTTCTTTTCGGCGTATCGCTTTTTAAGTGATTCTTTGTAGTTGTTTTTCCCCTCAAGTAGAGCATTAATAAGATTGATATGATGATAGTTGAGGAAACAAGTTGTAAAATGTGCCTGTAAGTAAAGTGGGCGAAAATAAAAGTGCCCCTGGCCATCAATTTTCATTGATTTGTAGTCAAACAAATAATATTATTGGTTCAATCGGTTAACTACTGGATTGATTATTTTTCTCCCACTACCTTTTCGGATAACTATATGTTATCAACTTATCATTTATTAACTTTTAACTAAGTTCCAATCTAGTAGCCTCTGGATGACTAGTACAAATGAAAAGCACTTAATATATCTATAATATGAGTGTACATAGCATATTCTATTAATTATTCTTTCTCTTTATCACGACGATAATTTCCAAAACCCCACGTGGATGTGTGGAATGATTGTTTCCCCCACACCTTCTGCTTCGAGACCTTTCAACTACAAGTAGCATGAACGGAAGTGGTCACCTCATATATTATCTAAGTACACCAAAATGGTGACACTTTTATTTGCATGTCTTTCAGTTCTGCCCATCACTACAATAGAGCTGAAAATATATTCAAATCCATATCTAACCACCGACCTCGTCATGTTTCTGGGTTTCAATTCATCTCTGAACTGGAGTGACGCACAAAGTGAGCATTATCTATATTCCCATTCAAGAGAATGGATCCATTCCGGTGAAAAAAAGAATACACACACACACACACACACACATATATATATTTGACACAGTTAAGCGTTATGATCTCATCTTTTATATTTTCAAATATCAATTTTAAGACCGAAATATATTATATCAATAAAATTTAGGCTTAATTACACTTTTTGTCCCCTAATTTCACATTTTTGCAAATTTTGCTCTCATACTTTTAAATACTAATGAATTGTGCCCTTCTATCCAAGTGTCATTAAATTGATAACGAAGTGCTGATGTGGTATGTTTGATGTGGGAGTAGGCTTTTGACGTGGCTTTATTTTATTATTATTATTATGTTTTTGTTTTAAATTAGTTGCACTTTTTGCCCTCCTAAAGTTTTACATTTTTGTGAATTTTGCTCCCAATTAATTTTTTTGCAAATTTTGCCCCCATACTTTTACCTAATTTGTTTACCTAATTTCTAATTTCATAATATGACACTACCAACTTGACAATATTTTATGTTGTTAAAACATTATGATAGTCATATACCAATTATGATATTAATTTATGCTGTGACAATATGGCAGCAACCACTGTCCTTAAATAAAGCAACCATTATTTTAAATAAAGCAAACATTGTTTTCACATAAAAGCAGTACACAAAAGCTCAGGATCTGTAAATAATGCAACCATTGCAAGGCTGTAAAACAATACATAAACCATTGCCTTTACAAGATTGCAACGATCATATATAAACCAAGCATTGTTTATCCAAAAAACTTGTGCTACCTATAACATACCCAATCCCAATACATATACCCATATCATCTGTCTTTACAAAAAATAAAAAGTCACTGTCTTTACAAAAAACAAATCACTGCACATGTAAACTTGTTAGCTACACATAAACCACTGTTTGTATCTTTAAAAAATAACCAAGCATTTCTGTAAATCCAAAAAACTAGTTTCCACTATAACAATTCAGTTGATGATGCTCTCTTGGGTGCTAATATGTACACAAGATGCATCTCCACTTTGTAAAATGGAAACAACAATGTGTCTAGGTACAAAGGCAAATTCACTTTGTTGTATCGAAACAGAAAGAAGTCCTGTAGCAGATTCAGTTGCAGGTACTTCTTTTGTTTTTTGTTTCCCCTTCCCCTTTGATCCATTTTTCTTTTAAGTATTACCTCCCTTGGGGACCTCTCTATCAGCACCAGTCTTCCCTCCACAAGTTATGCTATTGTGTCCCATTTGCACACACCTTTTACACTTTACTGTGTTTGAGTATCAAGGAAGCCTGTATAGGTTACGGGCTCATCATTGCTCTTCTTTCTTTGCTTTTTAGGCCTCTTGGGGCCTTTCTTATGTGAGGTGGTTTTATATGCTCAAAATCTAACACTGGCCACAACTTTGGTCCATTACATGGTAGGATTGGATGTGAATAAGTAGCTAGAAATGTTTGCTTGCTTCCTGAAATGGACACAAAAGATATATTTCAGTTCACTAATCAAAATATGAACAAAAAAATATCAAACAATATACCTATAGTATGAATCTACATAATCTTCTAGTCCCCCATTATTGGGCCACATACACACTAGTGCATGGCAGCAGGGTACTGTCAGTCAAGCTCCACTTCTACAACTACAAAATCTGTCAGACAAATTCTACAATATATTTGTCATTATTTTTGGCAACCTCAAATAGACAATATGCATCATCTCTAGCCCAGTTAGGATACCACTCATTAACTTCCCTTTTAGTCTTCTCTAATAGTTGTTGTATCATAGGGCAATTGGTCAATCGCGTAGATACAACACAAGTAAGCACAAATGTCTTTAGAAGGCAAGCTTTGCAAGATGATGTCTTGTACAAGAGAAAAAAGCTATTCCATAATCATCAAAATAAGCCATAATAAGCAAAAGGAACAAGCAATCTACAAGTTCATGATTGATAAGGATTAAGCAAGAAATCAGTAAGGACCAACCAAACATTCATTCGACAAGCAAGCAAGCAACAGATTAGAATACAACAATGACCCACAAATTTCTAGAATCAAAAACAGCCAACCTAAGGCAACTGGATGCAAATTCACAAATTTATATCATAATTGAAATTCACAATGACAAAAACAAATCGAAAAAAGTGAATTTCACATTCAAATGGTGCAATCGCTAAGTTAATTTCTAAAACCAGATAAGTGGGCACAAAATAACAAACCCTAATTAAATATTAAAACAAAATTAATCTAATTATAAACCCTAATTTAATTTAAAAAACAGATTAACCATTCAAAAAGTTAACAAACCCCCAATTTTATTTCACAAAACTTGATTATCGTATCAAAAAATTAAGAAACCCTAATTACAACACCTAATTACATTCCAAACCCTAATTAACACGAAACGATGGAGACTAGGACCACATGCATTAATGAGACACATAGGACCACTAACATGAGAAACCCTAAAAAATTCTTCAAAGTGACAATACTTGGACACGTAGGTTTTGTAGAATCTCAAGTTCCCCAAGTCACTCATGGTCAGTTTCAAAGTCTTTCACTCTTTGTCGCTTGTGAAACAGCATTCTCACTATGCGAAACAACGTCCTCAAGCTCCCTTCTACACCATGTAAACGACGTTCTACAGTAAATGGGAAAGAAGTGTTGCAATTCACTTCTCTATTTTACCTTCTTAATATGCTTTACAGCATAACAGTGTTGTTTAAAGGGTCAGCAATTTCCCTTCTTAAAACAATTTTTAATTTTTTTATTTTAAATAAACAAGCCACCTCACTTAATGAAATACTAATAAAATAAAGTCACATCAAAAGCCTACTCCAACATCAGACACACCATGTTAGCACTTTGTTATCAATTTATCGACACATGGATGGAAGGACACAATTCGCAAGTGTTTAAAAGCATTAGGGAAAAACTTGCGAAAATGTTAAACTTTGGGACAAAAAATGCAATTAAGCCTAAAATTTATTAGAAGGTTAGAATCTCATACAATAGTATTTTGATATACTAAAAAAAGTATCACATCCACTTAGGAAATGAGGCTAAAGGTAGTTTATAAACATTCATATTTTAACTCACCAAAGCGTCTTTTAAGGACAAAATTGTAAAGCCAATATGAGTCAAAGTGGACAATACTTCAAATGCAGTGAGCTTAATGATGTAGCAAACTAAAGGTCGGAACAAATAGTAAAAATAATTTAACCCACTGAGACATCATTTAAGGACAAAACTATGAGACTCGTGCAAGTCAAAGTGAGCTATGATGAGCCTAACTATGTAGAAGACTTAAAGTTAGAACAAATGGTAAAATCACTGTGAGGCTCATGCACGTCAAAGCGGGTTGCGATGAGCCTAACGATGTAGTCAAGGACAAATACATGTTAGGGGGAGCTCGGCCCCCTAAATTTAATTCTTGTAATTAAAATTTTTAATATGGATTATATTTTAATATATTACAATAATTATTTTTGTTTAGTGAGATTTGATTTTAGAGATAATAGTATTTAAGTATTTTTTAACATAATAATATTTTTTTGTTTTTAAATAATTTTTTTTCTTTTTATAGTCTTTAATATAGAGATAATTATATTCTTTTTTTTTTAGACAAAATAATTAAGTGTCATTTCTTTCCTTTTTAATATAAATTTCTTTTATAATTTGTTATTGCTATTTTAAAGGTTATAAATGATTGCATTTGCAATCAAATAACTTTATTAATCTTCCATTTATATTGATTTGATATAATTTATTTGAGATTAAAATTTATTTATTAACCTTTGCCAATAAAGCAAACTAGTAATTATAAATACTAATATTATCTTTTGAGCATTGTTTGTGAGGTTCCAATTGTTTCTGACCCTGAATGTACGAGTCTAAACATGCTGGTGTGTAAATTTTGGAAAAGCAAACTAGATATTGAGTTGCACCAGAGGTCAGTTGAAATTTGTTTTCAAGGTAGTAACCATTGTGTTAAGACAAAGGACGAATTTATAACCCTTAAATATTTTGATAATAACAAACAGTTAAATTTATATATGTCCTCGCATAATTGTTTGATCATTCGTCCGTATACAATCGTCTAATGTTTTTAAGATGAGTATCGTCTTATCCTTTGATTAGATAAACTTCATAACTAATAAATTTTACAGACGATGACAACGTTCTAAAATGATCTACACATCAATCAGAGCGTAAGCTACCTCGAAACGTATTATGTCTATACACCTACTCTCGAGGAAAGTCATCGAAAAAGAAGGAATATGTGTGCGAATGTTAGAACGAGAAAGCGGACATGATAACTGCTAAAAGATTTAGTACAAGAATAGAAAAGATAAGCAGACTGCTTTATCTTATCATATGACAAGTTGGTGAAAGGCATTAAATGCTGCATTTAATGCTCCAACAACTCTCTTCATCAGACGAAGGTCATCTTCTGCAACACACTCAACGGATTCTTTTTAGAAGCCTATAAATAGAAGAAGAAACCTATTTTGAAAGTTGTTGTTGCTGCTGATCATCATTTGCTTTAAGAAAAGAAATAGCTTGCGTAAACTCTATTTGTAAAATTCTCTTTATACTTCATTGTATATTCGTCTGATAAGACGATAAACCCAGTGAGGTAAACTCACACGTAAACCTTTTTCTTAACGAGATTGGTGGAAGCCTGAAGAGGCTTTGATTCAAAGAATACTTTGGTGTTTGCTTGGAGAGGCAAGTGAAAGACTACTTGGGTTGAGCCTGAAGAGGCTTGTGGAAAAAATACTTGTAACTTGTAAAAGTTAGTGGAACTTGATTGTTGCCAAAAACTGGACGTAGTCTCTGGGGTGAGACGAACCAGTATAATTTGTGTGCTTTCCGGTTGTCTTTTAGCTTTTGTCTGTCTTTTAAAATACTTTTGAAAATCCTTTTGATCTTATTTCAGACAATACGTCGTTAACAAAAGAATTGCAAAAATTTGATATAACACAATTCAACCCCCCCTTCTTGTGTTATCTTTGTGTTCTACACATTGTCACAACACATTCTTCTTCTTCTTCTTCAAGGGTTGTTGGCTATTATTGTCGTAAGAAATAATCTGGTGAGTAACATAATCCATTCTGATTTAGTAGATTTTTAGAACATAATTAATGTAATCTTGGATCTATAAAAAAAATGTTTAGTTTGTCTTATGAATAGATATATTTTCTATTATATGTTTTTTTTTATTACAGTGATGCTGAGATATTAGAAAAAAAAATCTTGACTTGAATATAAAAATAGCATATATAATTTGCTTATTCTTCTTTAGCTATAATTAGTTTCAATATGTTAAAATAATACTTGTTATACTAATTTTTGTTTAGAAAAATATTTATCTTCAAAAAAATTGCTAAAAATATAGTATAAATTCAATTATAATAATTTCTGTGATATGCAGGAGAGATATTTTAATAAATTATTAATGTAATTAATACTATATAATATATAATTACAAATATTTTATATGAAATTTTATACGTACATATTTATTAGATGAGGTTTAAGTTTTATAATTGGCCTCCCTTTCCTTCCCACTCTGGATGTAGCTGACTCGAAATTAGAACAAATGGTAAACTTCTAAATAATTTAACATCAAACTCCCCATATAATTTTCATGCAGTTCGGTCCCCCGCCAACTACAAGTAGCGCTTTAGTTTTTATGGGTGTATTATATTTATACATAGAACATGTTTTTGTGGGTGTATTATGTTTATACAAGGTGTGATACAAATTACTAGTAGCTAAGGCTCTTTAAATATATGAGAGAGGATTTATTCATGATTTTGCAAATAGAACAACACTCGAACATAAAAGAGTTGTCTCTGAGTCTATTCCTAGATCTAAATAAAACACAGAGGATAGAAGTTAAAAAAGTGGAAGAGCTGTAGTTTAATTACCTGCAGTTTGTCTTAACGTTGGATATAAGTAATTTTGATAATTGAGATATCAGATACGTATTTAAAGTAATTTTAATTAAAAAATTTACATTAGAACATGACTATCTAGTAAAAGAATTAATTTTAGAGGTGAAATAAGTAGGTCCTAAGTTATTTAGAAATTTCAGGATATATTTTCCTCTTTTAAGAGATATTTAAATTACGTTGTCTTTTTTATTATAAAAACTATACTTTCATCTCTCTATATATATTTGTGTGTGTGTGTGTGTTAGTGTTATAATTTAGTTCATTTTACTGTAAATTAAACTCTTGTGTCAAATTTAATTCTTCTTTTTCTATTACTCTTTATCATTATTTTGAGTCCTTACTATGAATTTTTAAACTTCAAAAGATAAAATAATAATTCTGATTAAAGTTCTAAAATCAATAATATAAGTGTTTAAAACATCATTTTATCTACCAAAATCTGAAATTGGATAATAATGTATTTCAAATTACCTGTCCATAAAAGTTGAAGAGAATAAAAATTACTCTTAAAAGATTCGTTTATAATTACTCAACATTTCTAACAGACTCATTTATATTAAAATAGAATAAGTTATAACACATATTAATTTTTAAGGAGGGAAGTATAAATTTTAAAGTAAGAAAAAAGAAAACTGTAATTTAATAATCTTTCAATAAAGAAAATATATTTTTACTTTTTTAAATCCAAACTCAAACTTATGACCCAATCAAACTTTATTAGCTAGGACTAGGGGCAGATTTGGGTTTCGAATTTTTTTGTTACTTTTTGAATTTATATACGTAGATGTTAATATTTATATAAGATATATAATTATTAATCTCTATATATTAAATTTAATTCTTTACTCTTTACTATTGAGACGAAAGACTTTTATCAATATGTTCTTTTTCTCTATATGTCACGTGACTTATTATGAATTAAATATTATATATTTTTTCATTTTTTTTATTGTTTTTTCCATACACTATTACTTTAATTTATCAATCCAATTTTATCTAGTTAATATCCAAATTTATATATTTATAAATTTTCAGTTCATAAAACTAAATTTTGACACACTATATTAAATTAATAGTTGATTCACAGAATTTATTTTCAATATTTATTCGACAAATTCAAAAGTCAATAATTTTAATTTATTCTCACATAAAATAAAATATTTATTCTTGACAATGACAACATTTTTTATACTTCTTCTTTGATTAATTGATTTTTCTGGTACATTCTTTGATTAATTGATTATTGACGATCGTAATATTTTTAATATATTTTTATTTAAATTTACATTTAAAATTTTATTTTCATATTCACACATGTCTTACATCTTTTTAATTTATATAAAGATGTATTTTCAAAAATATTATTTTTATAAATATATTTTTATTTGTATATACTTTAGATTTAGATAGATACATAATTTTAAGCTTTATGTTTTGTCATGTAATTAAATATAAATTAATCAGGTAAAAAAATATTTTTTTCTTAAAAAATTTAGTAAAATATTAGTTGAGTGAGAAGACACTATAAAAGCAAAGGGCTTAATTGTACTTTTAGTCCCTCAATGGTCCCTCAAGTATCACAATAAGTTTTAATTAAGTATCACAATTGTGTGATTTTGATTTCCTAAATTTCAATTGCACAAATTAAGTGCCCTAAGTATTCTAATTGTGTAATTTTGGCCCCTTTGTCAGTTTTTCATTAAATATTTAACATATTTATATGATACATTAGAGTTACATCATTTGTCATGTCACTAGTATTAACCTCATGCGATGCACGGTTTGTTTAAAAAAAAATTCTGCAACACATTGTTTTTTCATATAAAGTAGTAAAATCTTGACATAGTGAGGTTAAGAACAACAAAAAGATTTGCATTGATATGAATAGAGTGTCAACTTTTGTAGTTAACATATTTTTTGAAAGACTTCATTGTAAATTATAATTCTAGTGAACATACAAATAGTATTGTTGCCCTGTCACACATCAAGATATTCAGTCCATGTTTAGACTTCATTATTGATACTACAACATACTGTTCTTAACAAAAAAAAAAAAAAAACATAAGTGTGAATTGAAATTGAGAAACTGTATTCAGTAACTTCACCTTGCCTTTTTAGATGTCACTCATTATTAACATCACACACAAACAAAGAAAGAAATTCATTGTATGTCAAATTTATCACTTAAGGATATTTTTTATTAGCCTCCATTCATGACATAAGCATTATTTTCTTATTCCTTTTTGTGGGCAAGAACATTGTCAATTTGTCTTGTATCCTTAATGTATACAACTTGTTGCTCACGTGAGTGAAGTGTAACCCGCTGAAAAGGAGGCCAATTTCATGAATCTCAAACGTAAAATTCCTCCACACATATTTATATGGAGATGGATACACTCCCAAGTCCCACTTTCAATACCAAGAGAAATTTTAATAACATCTTAATAAAAAGATAGGCATCTACAACTAAGTAGTAATGATAAAACCTGTGACTAACCTAAATCATAATTTTAAAAATATTTTTTACTAAAATCTAAATCTAAAATCACATCTTTGCTTTAAAATTAATCGTATATACAATTAAAAAAGCAAATTAATGTCAATTTTGTTAATTGTTAAACTAAATTAATATTTTATTCAGATAATTTTGAGTTTGAAATATTGGAGTAATATTATGTTCAAAAAAATTGAAATAAGTGTTATTTTTAAAAAAATTATTAAGTGTATTAAAAATATAAGTTACCTATACGTGGGAATGGAGTTAGCCAAATTCAATATGATGAAAAGAATAATATTTTTACAGCACGTAGACAAAAAATAAAAATAAAAAAGATATCATGACATATTTTTAGTGTAAGTAATAACAACACAGTGAAATAGATGGTATCTGTAGTACATAAATTTGAAAACTAATGAATGAAAAGTTTTGTCAAGTCTAGTTTTTTCTACACACTACTAAGACATACCAAATTTGAAATGTTTTTATTATTTATTGTATTCTTTCATACCATTTTCTTGTACATGTAACATCCTCAAAATATTACTTAAATAATTATCTAATAATTTTCATTTGTTTAATTGTCTTGTGATATTAATCAAAAGTCTAGATAGAAATTTATAAATTTTGAAAGCTTTGATTTAGCTTCAATGAATAAACAATATCTAGACTTAATAATAATAATAATAATAATAATAATAATAATAAAGGTAATAAATGGAATTATATAGAAATGTCTAAATAAATAGCAGAGACATTTCTAAAGTTGAGAAAAATATATTCTAGCCATAGAATAACATTAGAAAATGATTTTTGGTAATTTTATAAATAAAATTAGATTTATTGTAATTAATAAATTAGAATAAAGAAAGATAATTAAGAGATAAATTGTAGAATAGTCAAAAAATTTAAGAAAAATAATTTTTAAGCTTAGAAAAATGATTAGAAATTTATCATGGATTTTTAGAAAATTTTTCAAGAATTTTTATAATTTAGCATATATGAGTAAAAAGTGTTCACAGACACTTATAGAGCACAATTAGAAACACTAAATGAGCTTTAAAATTATAAAAAAATTACAGGAGGTTCCTTAGTGTGTATAGACCTTACCTGAACAAGGAAAATAGAAACTAAAACCTATATGGTAGTTTTCTAAAAATAAGTTCATAAATAACTCATAAAATCACTTATAAAACAAACCGATTATTTTTAGCTTTGTTTGCAAATAAAACTCATATGTATGACCAGAGAAGGAGTAGATTAAGTCTAATTTCATTAACCACAATTTCTGGTAAGCTCGTTGTGTCAAAATTAAAACGAATGCAATGAAAGTTTTAATAACTAGGCACTTTACTGACATGTATCAACGTTTAGTTATGAGAAACTTGATATTTCTCCCCTCCTTGGCTATTAAGCTCGTAGATCACCCTTCCTCCTTCACCAACTCACTTCATTTCTCCATTCTCCTCCAAAGTTCTCCAAATTTCTACATTTTCTCAAAGACCCAAGGTCTTTCAACATCATTTGTAATCAATCCAAGGTAAGAGAGCTCATCTTCTTCTCTCTTCCTCCTCTCTAGTCTCGGCACTCATGTACCACCACCAATTTCCTTCGATTTCTCATAATCTCTTCTTGAAATTTCTTCAATTTTACAAAGGGCTTTTGATGTAAACCACTAATTAGTGCTTGTTTTGTCTTGATTTTACAATTATAAGCTTGATTGGGGTATGGATGAGCAAAGCCCTATCCTTTCCTTTTGTGGACAGTCACGGCTTCACATGGGTAAGGGGAAGATCCACTTCAATTTGGATTCTTGAAATTGAATTGGCTTAGTGATAATGGTTTGATGTTATTTTCATGTCTACTTTGAATTGTATGGTACGTCTTGAAAGTATAGATTATTGTATGTATGCATGTGACTGGTCACATAGAGCTTAGTTGGGTCGTGTGTGATGTTATTGTTGTGTTAAAAACATGTCCTTGATAAGATAATTGAGTTATACTATGAATTGGTGATAATAAGTGTTTTGATGGTGTGCTGCCAATGTATTTTCGTACAGGACAGAGGTAAATAATTCTGTAATAACTCTTTGTGTGGTTGTTAGTTTTGAGTTCCCATTTTTCGAAGTGAAAATAGACATCTGGGGCTACAATTTAGGCACAAGAATCGTTGAAAAAAACTAAGAAATGAGGAGTTATGTGTGGTCAAAGTTGATTGTTTTGTTAGTTAAAACGAACCTGGACAGCGATGATTCATTTTAAAAATTGTATTAATGTAAAAACAACTAGGAAAAACGAGTTGCTTTTCTAAAAATTATACATTCTAATATTTCTAACCATATATGGTTTATAGTTTTTTGATTTCGTTTGATGACCGAAATGTTAATTGGAAGACAGGTTAAGTGCATTGAACCGTTTTGTTTTTCAGCACTATGATAGTCTTAAGAAATAATTCACCATAAATTGCACAAAATGAATTAGTGAGTGTTCTTGGTCAATCCGAAAAATATGTCCAAAGGACAATAGAATGAAATTAAGTTTTATGTAATTTGGTTTCAAAATGATTGATAAAAACAAGTTTGAAGTTAATTATCCTGTTTAGAAACGTGGGTGACCTTTGTTCACTTATTCATTTTTAATGAATTTTGTAGATTTTTCCTAAATAAAAGGCTTGATGATTTGAAAACTAAAAACATAGATATTCCAAATAGATATAATTTGTAGCAAACAAAAATCGTTCGATCTAAGAAAATTGATTTTTAACTTGGTCTTAAAAATTAGAATATTCTATTTTAAGAATTTAAGAACTTTTATAATTAATTGCTATGAAATCTAAAAGAATAATATTCTAGTGTTTTATGAGTAATTTAATAGTATTTTGAAAGTATAGAAATGTCAATTTTAATTTAGGGTAATTGTAAATTTGTTTGTTATTTAAATTGGAATGAGAAAAGAAAGACTTGATGACCTGTGAATGGCTATGTGAGCCTTTAAGAATGAAAAGTTGATTATTATGATATTATTGATGTCTGGGCAGTGAGCCTATGTGATGGATGTGTATTAAGCAGGTACCCTTGTTAATATGTGATCTTACTTATGTTTTGGTATGGGAAAAGTACTGAAAAATAAATGAGGTTTTGCTAAATTTTCTAGAAAAATATAAATGTTTATAATTGAATATATTGTTCTTGTGGATGTTCATACATCATATGCATATGTATTGATGTTGTAAACCATGCACTAAAGGCATGCGTTTTGGATGGGGAAGCCACAGTTTGGTACACCGAGGAATGAAAGGCAGAGACCCACTTGCGGAGGTCTTGGGGGTAAAGTATCGAGCAGTGAAAGTCCCAATGGTTAGGGTAGCGCCCTTGAGCCGGGATGTTCACCTGACCAAGCTTGATAACTCCGACAACTGCTCAGGATTCTAGGATTAGTGTAGAGTATACCTCTGTTTGGACTATGAATGTCCTGAGCTGAAAGATTGCTCGTTCCCTCGATGATGACGAGGATTATACCTTAGTGTGAGAGAGGTATATGTACTCCCAGTCACTTCCCATGGATATTGATGAACACTTAGTAGATTATGGGCCCACATGCATTGCATTAACGAGTATCTTAATAAAACTTCGAATTGGTGTGATATGGAACGCATCAATGATGGATGGTAGTAGTATAGACGAACTTGTAGTGCTACTATTTGGATTTTTTGAGTAACTTGATAGAAATAATTGATAGATTGAAAAGAAAGACGATAGGTCATACATCAAATCTTTGTTTGTGTGTAGCATAAGAATGTGATGCATTATGTGTGCGTAATGACTATGATGTTTACATATGCTGTAATAATTTATTATGAATTGTGAATGTGCTCTTTACTAAATGTTGTAATGTTTAATACATGGTTTTATAATTTGTTGTATGATATGGCTCTGTTAATGTCTGTCATACTAATTTTGTGATATAAACTATGGTTTGGGTGGGTCTCTGTTAATGTCTGTCATACTAATCTTGCCCCTGATTACTCCGTCCCTTCCTTCATCTGCGGATGTTTGGAACGGAAATAGTGAGTGGATTGCCTTTTTATTTATACGTGAGCAGGTACATGGCTTAGGAATGCGTGGTATTGACAAAAGAGTCACACTGGCTTGAGGCACTACATGGATCATAAGGCTTACAACCCCAACTAAGATGGTATCAGAGTGGCATGGCGGAAGTGTAGTTAAAGATGTAAAAGACCTGTTCTTATAGAACGATGAGTTCATGGTTTGATTCTATAATACCAAATGTCGAAATAATCTGGTATGGTGTCAAAACTAGTATTCCCTTAAGATTAGAATGGTAATGCTCTAATCTGAAAGAGTATCTAGTTGTATAATAGACTGTGCTATAATGTCATTAGAATATAATGTAAATTATTTTCGTGTCAAGAATATGTAGTTGCATTTTTGTAGAGTTTTAAATTGTATTTCATTTTTATTGGTATTTGTTATCATAGTATTTTATTAATGGTTTAGTAGTAAAACTCTTATTTCGTTTTACATGGAAAAATATTTCATATTTTATATTATGCTACAATTTCGATTTTAAAGGATTTAAAAAAAAAATCTACCTTAATTTTTACTACTAAATTATTAGAGCTCGAACTTGAGTTACAAAAATGTTGACAGTTAAAGGTGTTATAGTACACATTTTCATTTTTATACTCTGTTTCTTGTACATAGTTTCCTTTTTAACATATTTATTAACATTATTATTTTGTAAATTATATAAAAGAATTAGAAAAGATATTTTTAAAATAAAGCTATTTATAATTAATTTAAATAATTTCCTATTAAATATAAAATTATTTTTTGTTAGTAAATATATTAATAATGATATATACTATATGGTTTTAATATTTATATAAGAGAAATGCTAGGAACACACTCCTTCCTATTTGTTGATATTTATTGAAAATCACAAAATTTTGTGGGTCTCACATTCTATTTAATGAACTTTTCTCATGATTTTGTAGTTTTAACTAATAGGAGAGAATGTGTTGTTAAAGGGGATGCATTAGATGTTGTGTTGCTAGCACTCCTCTTTATATAATACTAAAGTGGAAACTCATTTAAAACTATATAAATATTTATATCATACACAATCCATATAAAACTCACTTGTATAATCATTTTCACTATATAATGCAAAATATATAATATTTTTAATAATTGAGATAGATGGAAAATATTTATTTTACATAAATTTTTAAAAATTAAAAATAAGATTATTAATCTTGTGTACTGTTACAATTACACATATTATATTATATTATATTATATTATTCTTTTCTATAAAATATATAATTTATTGTAAATTAAATTTTATTTTGAATTTTAATTTCATTTTATATTATGTTAATTTTAATATAATTACAACTTATAATATCATTAAAAATCCTTAATGGAAAACTGATTAAAATATTTGGGCAAAAATATCAATCTTTTAAGTATTTATTACAACTAATATACTTTTCTATGATTGACTAATATTACACAATTATGTTAAGGAGAAAATAAATAACTACATTAGAAAACTCAATAGTTAGTACATTTTCTTCTCACAAATAGAAGATAATACTAAACACCTATAACAACTCATCTTACATAAGTGCTAATGAAATATAAATTGTCTATTAAAGATTAAAATAATTATTAATTTATTTTAAGTAATATTTTCTTTTTTTTAACATACTTATTAACATTATTATTTTATAAAATTATACAAAACAATTAGCAAGAGTATTTTTAAAATAAAGATATTTTATAATTAATTTAAATAATTTCCCATTAAAAAGAAAACTATTTTTTGTTATTAAATATATTATTAATGATATATACATTATATGATTTTAATATTTATACAATATTGAATGGTAAACTTATTTAAAATTGTATGAATATTTATATCATGCTCAATTAATATAAAACTCATTTGTGTGATAATTTTCGTTATATAATATAAAATATATAATACTTTTAATAATTAAAATAAATAAAAAATATTTATTTTATATAAATTTTTAAAAATTAAAATGAAAATTATTAAGCTCGTATACTGCTAATTACACAGTATATTATATTATTCTTTTCTTTAAAATATATATTTTTGTGTATATTAAAATATTGTTATTATAAGTCGACTTAATAGTGGGTACGATCCTTCTTTCACACGTTTCCTTGCATCAAGCAAGATTTAATGTTGCGATTGTGGTAAGAAGTCCATTCAAATAATAAAAAGCTGTCTTATAAAGGGATAATACATCAGTATGTTCTTGAACTTTTAGGTAATTTTTAATTAAGTTCTTATATTATAAAAATTTGTAATTTAGTCCTTAATTTTTTAACTTTTTTTAATTGGGTCCTGATGTTAAATTGTTGTGAATATTCTGTTAATTTGGATGAAATATTTCCTAGTAAGGACTCAATTAAAAAAATAGTATAAGGACCTAATTAAAAATTATCTAAAAGTTTAGGAACCTACTCAATACTTTAACTTTTTTTTATTTTTTTATTTTTATTTTTCCTGTGTTTTATTTTAGAAAAAAAAGGAAAAATTATAGAAAAGAACAAAGAGCATATTTCAATATTCAAATATTGTCGCATTATTATTATGTGAGTAAATTGTATTTTTGGTCCTTTTATAATTCTCAATCGGCGATTTTAGTCTCCCTATTTTTAATTCTACAATTTTAGTCATCTAATTTTTAAAACCCTGAATTTTAGATCCCTTTGTTTTTAATTCTACAATCCCCCTCCCCCAATTTTAAAAATCTTCAATTTTGGTTCAACCATTAAATGTTCCTTGTTGACTGTTAATTTTTCAACATTGACTATGACGTGAAATTAGTCTGTTAAATATTATCTACCACGTATTTAGTCTAATGTCACATCATAGTTAACGTTGAGGCATTAACAGTCAACAGATGAACATTTAATAGTTAGACCAAAATTACAAATTTTTAAAATTTGGGTTACTAAAATCACAGAATTAAAAATAGGTGCGTGGTTTTGTCGATGACTAATCTCTGTCGGAAAATTTGGCTAACCACTTTTAATGGGGTATATTCTCCCAATTAGTTTTTTTTTCATTCACAAGACTCAAACCCAAGACCTTAGTGAACTAACATAATGTTAGTAAATTAAAGGTTAAACTATTGAGTAGGTCCTTGAACTTTTAGACAATTTTTAATTAGACCTCTATACTATTTTTTTTTAATTAAGTCCTTAATCTTTTGAATTTTTTTTTTTAATTTGGTCCCTGGGACAAACGGGAACCAAATGGAAGTTAACCCCAAGAACCCAATTAAAAAAATTTTAAAAGATTAAGGACTCAATTACAAATTTTATAATATAAAGACCTAATTCAAGAACTTGCTGATGTATTATCTTTTTCATAAATAGAAAGCTATTTTTTCAGATGAATACATAACCTAATCGCGATTTATTGGCCCACATGATAAACCACGAAAATAATAAAATATTAAAGCTCCATTGAATAGTGAAAAACAGTGTTTCAAATTTTAGTTAGTTTGTATAAGTATAAATAAATATGATCCTTATATATAATTGGATTACCGCTTTCAAATTTTTTAATATTTATGTTAAAATTTTAATCACAGTAATTTTAACTTCAACTTATTGGGCTCATTAAATATTTAGTCAAGATTAACAATGTTCCCCAAATATATGAATTTAAGTTAAAAATATGCACATTAGCACTAAAATATAAAAAAGATATTAATTATAAAAATGATTGTGCATCAATTTTTATTTTAAGTAAATATTTTGTATTTGAAAAATTGTTATAATTAAATTATATTTCCTTAAAATCATATTTTATTTTCTTGAAATTTTATAATCCTCCATTTTAATATAATTTTCCTAAGATGATTTAATTTATGATTATGATTTCATCAAAATATTTAGATGTTTTCTATTAATTATAAAAATTTTCCATCAACATGTCCATGGAGGATTTCCACCATAAATACAAATTAGTCCATCGAGGAGAAAAAGTTAATAAAATTAAATTCAATCAACTCCTCAAGTTAGAAAATTATAAATTAAATAAAGGTTAAATCATTTTATAGATCCCAATAACCTAAAAGTTTTAACGGTTCTATATTCTTGTAAGTTTTTAAATGAATTTATATGCTTTAATTAAGTTTTTTTATTAGGTTCGCAATAAAATTTTGTAATTAACTTTCCTAAAATTTATAACAGCGATGCAAACTGGCCGAAATAACTGTTTAGTAAGATAGACAGTCTAATGTTAGCTAACAGTGGACCCGTGTACAGATTAAAATTTTTAGAAGTATAAGAACCGCCAAAAAACCTGGCATTGTACCAATCCTATAAGAACCCTAATATTTAAACAGGTCAAAGAAGCCTAAGAACCCATTTGTTATTGACCGATTTCATAAAACCAAAAAATATTAAAATAATGGTTCGCCAATAAACAGTACAAAACAGTACTCCAAATTTAGTTGATTGTATAAATATAGATTCATTATCATGTTAATTGTCACATCATTCACTAAAACCACACTATCTATCATGTTAAATATTTAATGGAAGACTAATGGAAGGACCAAAATTATACAATTACAATACTTGAGAAACTCAATTTGCACAACTGAAATTTGAGAGACCAAAATTACACTATTGTAATATTTGAGAGACCTAATTTGCGTAATTAGAACTTGAGAGACCAAAATCACATAATTACAATACTTGAGAGACCAAAAGTGCAATTAAGTCAAAGAAAAATATATCCATTTTAAAATTATTATAACAATAAATTATAAAAAGATAAAAAAAATAGATATGATAAAATTTGCTTTTTTAAGTAATTGAAGTATTAATGTGTTTTCATGTCAAAAGTTTACTCGCATATGTTATATTTATCTATAACTTAATTATTACTCAATTTATACATAGATATTAATGTTGAAAAGAAAATTCAATTTTACTTGAATAAAAGATATTTTTATGATTATAAATTTTAAATTTCATGGAGAAAATTAAAGCTTATATACAAATTGAACTTGATTTTTTCCATATAATATTTTTAATATATTTTTCTTTTAATTTACATTTAAAATTTTATCTGATGAAATTTATTTAAATTTTGGTCCATCCCTTAATCTATAAATCCGTCGTCGGCCAAGTTTTTTTATTGAGTGACAAGCAAGTGATGAATTAAAAAAAATAAAGGTAATGTAAAGTCTTTTTCTAAAAAATTATTTAAATCATATTATCCTTTTCCTAATTAAAAAAAGAATTTTTTACAAACATATCATAAGAAAACGAAATACAAAGTTTTTTTTTATTGAAAAATATTTATTATTTAAAAAATATAAAAGCCATTTACTACTTATTTCTTTAAGTAGTTTAAAATATTTAATAAGATGTATTTAATGCGCTCGTGTGATGAACACACTGTGGATGAGCTCACTGTAGACAAATTTTGTTACTTTGTATAGTTTAAATTAGAGTAAATTATACTAATATTTCTTAAGGTTTTTTCAGATTATTCATAATTCTCTTGTTTTTTTAACGTTTACAACGACCTATCTTGCTGGGGTACATGATGTAATGTTTTTCAAACAAGTAAGGAGGATAGTGTAATGTATAAGGGTATTGGTGTAATGTTTTTCAAATAATAAAAGGGATTAGTATAGGAATAAAAAAAAAAGATATCGTGTGCAATCTAAAAAAACTCAGAAGTGTCAGTGTAATTTACTCTTTAAATTACTTAGTAATAATAAACCTTTTAGAAATATATCTCCTTTCTTTATAATTTTTAATGTCATAATAATCAATTTTGAGTACCTTATTGAATACCCGTATCATCAATTTAAAACTTCGTTAAAGCTTCACCAAAAAAAAAAACCACTACTTCACCAAAACAAATAAAACATCGTTAAAAAAATTTAATTTATTTTCTAAAATTCCAAATAATATTTTTTAAATTAAATCAATTATTAAATGATAAAGACACTAATTTTAACTATGGTCAAACTATGGAGAACAAAAATGTAATTTACGTAAAAGATAAATGAAAATTGCACTTTTGTAATAACAATGATATTTTTAGAATTTAATTAAAATGCATCAGTGGTGTAAAAAGTTTTTATTCTCTCATTCAATCAGAAATTATCATATGAGATAAATTTTTTGACTTTTATAATAATTATCTTTAATTTTTTTTATATTGATATGCATAAAAATTAAACTCATATTTTTATAATCTTTTATTTTTAAATTTTAATATTTTCACATCTCAATTTTTATATTTATTTTATATTCAAACATTTGTATCCTCTTCTTCTTTTTCTATCGTATAATTTATCACATCTTTTTTTTTTTATCTTTTATCTTTATATCCCTCTTCCCATCTAAGGATATATTCAAACCGTAAGGACATAAAATCATCGTTTTATATTTCTATTTTTTCCTAAAGAAGCTCTTCATTTTACACAATGATTTCTATTAACACGGGTATTAAAAATAATAAAAGGAAAACAGCTGGTCCAAAACGACCCAAAGAGACACTTGCGACAGAAGCTTGGTAGAGGTATCATGTTCAGTATGTTGGGCTGGTTCGTCTCGTTATGCCTTGTACTTCTATGGACCCATGTAGGTTTATACTTCTGCGGCCCATGTTTATACTTCCGCGGCCCAGTTTAAGTAGGTTCAATAACCCCGTACGCTGTAGCAGTGCACCACGAGGGAGCGAGAGAAGTGCCAACGTCGAGGACAGCTCCGTCGTCCAAATCAAACTTAAGGGTGTGTTTGGTTTACGAGAGAAATTGAAAAAAAAGAAAGTGAAAATAATAAAAAAAATAAAATAGTAAAAAGTAAAATGATTTTTTAAGTTGTTTGATAGAAAGAAAAATGACAGGAAAGAAAGATAAAAAATTTTTCTTCTATTTGCTTGTATAAAAAATAAAAAGACAAAATGTGTATAAAATGATTTAAATATCTTAAATAAAAAATGAAATGTAACATAAATAAGGATAGTTTTGTAAGTGTATAAAAATAGGAGCTTCTTTCACTCCTTTTTTGTTCAAATTGGAGAGAATGGCCTATGTTTTAAAAATCGAATCGTTTAGTTCAACCGAAAAATCAGTGAATTGATCATATGTCTAGTCTAAATGAACTAGAAAATCAACTAGTTAAATAATCGATTTATGAACCAATGAACTGGTCAAAAACCAACAAAATATCGATGCATAGTAAGTCAATAAAAAATGCTTAATACAATATTATTTTGATTTTTTTTCTTAAAAAAAAATATAAATCAACCTAAATTATTTGTCATTTTCTTTTTTATTATAAATATAAAGTTATTTTTATTAATAAATATCTATGTGTATTATTAAAACTTAGACTTGAGTATCATAACATATTTAATTTAAACTTTTTTAGGTATTGTAAAAGTTAATAACCTATAAAATTATGTTTTATTTTTAGTTTTTAGAGCATGTTTGGGACAACTTATTTTTCTCATTTCAGCTATTTTTAGGAGAAAAAAAGCTATTTGAAAAATAAGCTATATGTTTGGTACAACAGCTGAAATTTATAAAAAGTTCTTTTTGAAAAAAAAAATAAACTACTTGGTGGCATCCTAAAGTTCAGTTGTTTGATTATTTGAAAAAGCTTTTTTTATCTTCCAAAATGGTATTCCCAAATTAGCCCCCGTCCATTACTCTTCATTGTGCTTATTTCAATTTTTGTTCAGCTCCTTGAATTGCCTAACCATACAACAAGTGTTAGACACTGGAATCAGGTTGCTAAAAATTTAATGGGTTAAATATGTTTTAGGTTCTCCAAAAATATGACATAATTAGTTTTAGTCCCCAAAAAAAAATTTCTCGAATAAATTTTCTCAAATATTAAAAATACTCTAATTAGATCCATGTGCTAAACTCTGTTTAACTTTCCATTCTAATTTAAGATTTAACTTCAATTTAATTTAGTAGCTTTTCTTTATTTATTTTTTTATCTCTCACAATTTTATTATTCATATTTATTTAATTTATTATAATGCAAAAAAAAATTGATGACAAAATATGAAAGAAATAAACATTTAAATAAATTTCAATGTTAAAAAAAATCAACAAATATTATTAATACAAATAAATAACCGTATACCCTTTTTCGTAATTTATTATGTAAAAGCTTTTTTTTTTTTTTTACATCCAAACTAAATTAATTATCTAATTTTGATTATAATCACTTTTCAGTAAATTTACCTAAACAAATACTGATTCTGATCATAATCAATTATACATATAATTGGTTGTTGAAATAATCCAATTTTTGCAACTGTCCCTAACACACCCTTGATATTATAAAGCTATGATATTATGTTTCTTTAATGTTAATTTATGTATTATTAAATTATTATTAATATTTTATTAATATTAGTTCGATCACGGTTCAACTATGGTTGAATTATTGAACCAATGTCTTGACCGGTTCAATGATCAGTCTAGTTTTAAAATATTGAGAAAGACTAACTATTGTGGGACCCAAGTTTTATCCTACCTTTATTCCTTTATTTTGCTGCTGCAAACAATGGAATAAGAAAATATTATGGTGTTTTCTTTTAGTTTTAATTTGTTCATTCGACTTTCTTCGATTTCAAACATACACTAAGGCTCGTTTGATACTATGGAAATTGGAAAAGGAGAGGAAGGAATGATGATGGAATGAAAAAATGCAAAAATGTTAATCCTTTTTTTTTTATTTCGTAAAACATAGAGAAGGAAGGGAAGAAAGAAAGCAAGTGGGCCTTACCTAAATATTGTTTTCTTCTATTTTGAAAAGAAAAGGAGAGAGAAAAGTTTATAAGGGTATAAAGACAAAAATACTCTTATTTATTATATATCTTTTTTTTATTTGGGATATTTGTGTCATTTTATATACCTAATTTTTCTTCTTTCCTTCCATTTTTTATACAACTAAACAACTTACAAAATCATTTCACTTTCTTTTCATTTTCCCCTTTTTTTTCTTTAACTTTCTTCCCTAAACCAAACATACCATAAACAAGAAAAAAAAATCGGTACTCGATCCAACTTATGGATATTGCCCAGAGATCTATTGTATAATTAATTTTACTGGAAAAAATCAAGTTTATTTGCTTAAATCAAACTTAATAGATTTTAAATTTTATAAGTTGTTCAAACTTAATGGAAAGTCTCGTGTTAATTTAGTAACTTAAATTTAATAAATTTTATTCAAAAATTATATTTTAACAACATATATGAGACTTAATTACACTTTTAATCTTTGATTCGAAGTGGTCCAATAGAACATAGCTCACACTTAAACTAAATGGTTCTCCCTAGTGGATTGCTACTATGATAATGGCTAAGTGCGATGGAGCATAGCGAAAAGGTAGTGATATTTGCAAGAACTTTAACACTTAAGTCAAATTGGATTTTGGCAAAGTAACAATATGCAAGGAAAGAAGAAAATACCTACATAAGAAGAGAGACTAGGTATTTTAGGTGAGGCAAGTTTGACCTTGGGCCTATGGCAGTTACTCACTTTGGTACATTAGTGCCCATAAGTAGCCACATCTCGTCGTGAAATGCATGAGGTCGTAGGATGTAACACACTGATTTTTCATGTGTTTGTTAATTGCTATATGAATCATTAAACAAGTAAAAGCCCTAATGATGACCCTACGATTTAATGAACTAAATTATTTCTTACCTATAGCTCAATTTTGAGCTAACAATTCAACTAAGAATTGGATTGTGTTCCTGAAAAACAGTGTAAACCTACATCAATTTCCATAAGTGAACAACCCCGTTTTGTGTGCCAACTAAGTGTAATTAATGTTAATTAATCATGTTTAGGGTTGGGAGAATATCTAGTGCAATTTTTTTTTTTACACCAAGGATATCCCCTAATTGATAGTCAAAAATTAATTCCTTCGAGGTGTAGCAATCATCGAAGTGGGTATTGTCTTTTCCAACAAACTATTCTCTATACCTATGGTTAGGAATCGAACCCTTGACAACATGCTTAAGGAACCTAACTATCTACCAACTATGTTGGTTCTTTAGTGCAAGTTTGACACTTTAAGATAAAATAATATTATTTTATTAAATATCAAATGCACGCTTTATGAGGTATAGGATTGGGGCAAAGCCAAAGTTAGAATCGAGATAAAAGACCAAGAAAATTACCAAAATACCTTTCACTTGCTTGAAATAGAATTTTCACCAACACGGAGAACATGCTTCTTACACAAGCCTTAGTATATTTTTGAACATAGTCATATTTAGTTAAGATAATGAAAATTCAGCTCCCTCTCTCCCCTTTTGCCATTAGTGGAAATTTTTGGACTTTTAATTTTATTGAAAATCCAAATTTTGTTTTGTGATTTTAAAACTAATAGAAACCCTATCCAGGCATAAGTTCATCAACCAAGGCTTTTCCATCTTTTTTGTTCCTCTCGTTCTTTCTTTACTCTCAAACACTCCCCCTTCTCTCCAAACCCAAGGCGGTCAAACCACAATTTCCCTCCCCCTTTCTCCTATTTTTGCTTCATTTCTACTCTAAAGCGTGAATACTCCTCCATTGTTCAAGACCCCACACCCTCCACTTGGTTCTCATTATTCTCTCAAGCTCCAGAACTAAAGGTAAGCTATTTTTCTCCTCTCTATTTCATAGTGCCCCTTGCTCTAGCAAGAAATCACTTCCTCTCCTTTGGTTTTTGGCATTTCTTATGTTCCTAGAAGTTTGGAACTAACATTTTTTTGAGTGTAGATTAACACTCTCCCTTATAAGTAAGCTCACAAAAGGTAGTGCATGAAGAACTCATCAATGTAATTGGGGTAAAATAGTGGTGTAGGTCGGAGGACAAGCCTTCCTAGGACCTTGCTTGCTTGGTTGATGTGTTTGGAATATTTGTGTTCACTTGCATGTGTTGAAATATGTTTTCTTGATCTAAACATCCTATATTGTTTTGATCATAACTCTATATAAAATATATTTCGCAAAATAATCATAGGTCTTGAAAATAGACTTATGGATCTTCACTTTTTTCATAAGTTTCATCCAAAATCATACAACTTTGACCTTTAAAAGTCTATCACAAGTTGAGGTAAAGATCCCGAAAATTTTCTTGACCTCAATGAGGGTTTTTTCTAATATGGACGTGTTTGGATAAACTTAGTTAGAAGAACTTATAGGAGAAAAACTTATTTGAAAGTTATATTTTAAAAACCTCCTTTTAGATAAGATAATTTTATGTTTAGATGATACTAACTTAAGTGCTTATTTAAAATGATAAGTGGTGTTTGAATGAAATTATAGAAGCGCTTTTATATGATTAAAATTACTAAAAAAGACATAAAAATCAAATGATTTAAATGGTTAAATACTATTTAAAACAATACAAATTATTTTTTTGCTTGTTCATTAATGATTTTTTTTTGCTTTAACTTTTTATTGGACGTTATTTTGCTTTATATATTTTCTTGAAAATTTTGGTAAAAAAATATTTGTACATTATTTTTATAAAAATAAACGTTTTGTTATAAAATATTATTATCATCTTATAAAAAATATAATTATTCACCTTCCTAGTGAAATGATTTTTACTTTAACTTTTTATTTGAAATTATTTTCTTGAAATTTTTGGTAAAAAATATTTATACATTATTTTTATAAAAAAAAATTAATTATAAAATATCATTATTATCTTATAAAAAATATATAATTGCTTGCTTTCCTATATTATAATTTACATAATGTAATCAATCCTACATTATATAAATATCATTAACTTTATAATAGTATCATTAATTAATAATAATTATGAGCACCAACATTATGTTGTCCGAGTGAAACTAGGCTCAGATTTCTTAAGCAAGGTTTAGGCTTTGAGTTTTGTGGATAAAAAAAATGGTTGGGAGAAAAGACCTTACTAAAGATAGTTAGCTAAGTTTTTCGACAAAAATTAATCATTGACAAAGTTGATAGATATTTTGCACCAAATTGTCCAAATGTATCCATCTTAAGAACATATAACTTTGTCTTCTAATAAAAAGAAAAAGGTATTTAAGTATTGTAGCTAATTTAAAAAATAGAAAGAAATTAAACATGTATATGAAACATATTTTTAATAAACTCTTTGACTTGTTCCATTTGTAAAGCACTTTGAGCACTAGACTCTTCCCATGTAGTAGTAATAAAAGCCAACTTAATTTTCTCTTCATCATCACGATTTTCATATTTAAAGTTTTCCTAAAATGAATCAAAATCTCCATTACTCTTGCCACTTCTTTTAATAAAGTTATGTCAAGTCATGCAAGCAACAATGACTTGACTTTATGTCTTCAAAGCAAAAAGGGACATATTACCCAATCTTCAAAGCAAAAGGAGAATAGTTATATTATTTCTTAAATGTCTCATGGTTTATAAGTTGTGTGTGGCACTCAAACTCTTAACTTTAGGGAATTTCTATATCTATATGTTCAGTAAAACAACACACATTTTAATAAAAGACTTTCTTATTGATCCAAACAAAATAATGTGGGGCAAACGCAAACAAGAAAAATGAAGCCCATTTTCATTGCGGACTGGGCGACTGTTAATTTTATGGATTAACATGACCAGACCTAAAGAAACTGAGTTAGCCTATATACCCAACTTTATGTACAATGGGACACTCCTCTAGATTAGAGTCTCATTTTATGTATTTTTAGTGTAAAATTACATTGTTAACAAATTAAAAAAAACATCATAAGTATGATTTTATAAATAATTATTATAAAAATTAACAATTTTATCATATATAATAATCTTTTTTTTGGGTAGTATATATAACAATCTATAATTAAATTACAACATAAAAAACTTTTACATTATAAATGCATTTAAATTTAATTTTTTCAATTATACCCTTATTTCTACGTAATTCCTAAATATTTTGTACACTTATTATATCAAATACCGGATGTTATATTACAAAAATACAAATTAATTTTAATAAAATGAATATATTTTTTATTTTTTAATTAATGTGTTATTTTTAACATGGACATAGAAAAAATAAAATAAAAAAAGGGCATAATCTTAAAAGTAAATTTGATGGAGAGGGTAAAAACCCCGGAAAAAAAAAATGATTGCGGGAAGGTGTTTGGGAATTAGAGGAGGAGATAACGATAAATGAAAATAAATAAATAATAATAAAATGATTGCGGGAACGCAATGCAGAGTAAAGAGATATTATAGAAGAGAAGAGAAGACGAAGGAGAGAAATGGCAGTAGCAGTAGTAGCACTGTCTCATTCCTCAGCGCCACCCACCGTCAACTTCAACTCTTCCACCTTACTCAAATTCCCAATCTCAGCTTCGTTTCCAATCCCTAATTCCACTTCCAGAATTTTCTGTCGTGCCGCCAATTCGCGAACTGACCCCGTCAAGAGCAAGAGCAAGAACAAGAAGAAGAAGCGGAAGAAGAGTGCCGATGATTCCCTTCCTAATAATATCAATCCCAACGATTTTGAAGTTTTGAACGATTTTCCCCTCCAAAATGCCCCTCACACTGACGCTTCCGATTCTTCTATTCATTATCCTTCCACGCCGTTGCCCGAACCTCCCGCTGGATTCGTTTTAGACGACAACGGCAACGTTCTCCACGCTTCACCGAATCGACTTGTCACTGTCGTGAGTTTTTTTTTTCCTTCTAATTTTATTTTGCACCTTTCACAAGTATATTAGCTGAAGGATGATGATTATATATGGCTTGCTATTTTCTAATTTTACTATTTCCTGTCATTGTTTTTGGGAATGATGTAATAATACTTATTCTATGTCATTTGTGTTCCTCTGTGTGTGTGTGCGTGTGCGTTAAGTTTAGGTAATGGTGTAATCATATTCTATGCCGAGTTTTGATTGAGATTTTAACAGGTTGATCCGACGAACAACCTTCCGTTGGAGTGTGTGATAAGGAGAGTATTCAAAAGTTCCGAGAGAGATGAATGTATGTTGCTCTGCCCTGTTGACACGTAAGTAAGGGAAAAAAAAAAATCTAAAATGGTTTCCTTGTCTGTAAACGTGAAATCTTATTATCCTTTCATTCTATTAGTTCTTGACTATGGGCGTGATTTATTTATTTATTTTTACTGCAGGCCTGTCCAAATATTGAAGAGCACAAAAGTTGATGGATGGTCTGCTGTAAGTTTCTTTCTCACATTCAAAGCCTTCATTTGTCTGTATATTCATTAAATGATCCTGTTCATTCGTGATGCTACTTCTAATCCTGACTCAGGAGTAATATTTCTATATGCATTCAATAATGCTTTAAAAATTAGGATCCACACTTTGTTTTGATGAAGATAACATCTTGTACTCTCACACAAGGCACTCTTTTCATATCCTGAAATTAATTTTGAGGTATCCAACCATCTTCTCTAATGGGAAGGTTAAAATATATTTTTGGTCTCCATACATTTCACCTCCCCCCCTCAATCCAGTACGTCTATGAAAAAGTTTTCAATTGGGTCCTGTACGTACAACTGTTTTCAATTTCGTCCCTGCCCTCTATTGCCATTATAAAACCAAAAAATTGACATGAGTTACTGTGGAATATAGAGACCAATTTGAAAATGACTGTCACTTATAAAGACAAACGGTCCTTATATATGACACATTTTCATTTTGGTTTCTACACTCCAATGCATAGTTATTAGAATATTACGCTTCACAATTCGAATCGTATGATTCGATGCGATTCGGCAAGCTATCGGTTTGTATCAGAGGATGAATCTTAAATGACTTTGAATCTTACAATACATGAATGAATCAGTACAATTTTGTATAATCAATACGGATCATACAATTTAATGATTCATTATTTTTTCTCTTTTTACTTTTCTTTCACCAATTCTCATGAAAGAAATTGAATAGTCATATAAACTTAAATTGCTAACTAAAAAGGAATTGAAGGAGCACAACTAAACTTATCATATTTGGTTATTCCACTACTTTATTTGCCATTCACTCATTCAATGGATGCACTCTAATTGGTTATTTCATTATTTCGTTTCCATTCTTTCAAAAATAGAGGCTTCACAAACTCAGATATGACTAATAATTTTGTTTTATGAGACTTATGATTAAGTTGTTTTTATCTATTTCTGGTTTAAAATTAGTACATTGAACACTATATATATCATCTATATGATATATTCAAAGTTATTTTTCATTGTCTTTGAATCTTACGATACAAATTATGATTCAAGATTCAGATATTAGCTTGACGATTCACTGTATGAATCTCGATTTTCAATGTATTATAACTATAACAAAGAGTTATAATATTAACAGATGTGAGGACCAAATTGAAAACAATTATACGTTTAGGAACTAAATTGAAAACAGTTTTTATATTGTGAATTAGGGATGAAATTGAAAATGAGTAAGGATGAAAAATATTTTCTTAACTGTGTGGGAAAATACGGATCCATTTGGTATGAGTATGAGAAAATGATTTTTGTTTTCATTTCCTGTTTCACTAATCACCCCCAAAAATGTTGCCTTATTTTTACCCTATTTCCTATTTTTAAATATTTGTTAAGGTTCCAATACAAAATGTTGACAGGAGGAAATAAAGCGAAAACAATGTGACATTTTTGTAATTATTAGTGCAAATAGAAAAAATAAAAATAATAGGAAACATTTTCTCCAACCAAATGGACCCTGCATATTTCCTTTTCTTTATTTATCCTTTGGTGGATCTTCTCACTCAATTTCATATTTTTATTCTGTGTTTTAGATCAGTGATGAGGAAGTTGAATCTATTCTGCCTGCTGCAGCTTATGCACTTGCCAAGATACACATGCATCTTGTTTATAGTGGGTATGTTGGCAGTTTCTAGTTACCCAGAAAGATCTGAAATTAACTATTGTCTTTGATCATCACAAAATATTTCTGTATCTCCTTATCAGGTATTGTTATACAGCACGTGGTGGTTTTTGCTACACAGAAGAAGACATATTTGATTTTCACACAGGCAAGGATTTTTTTTGCTTGTCTTTTCACTAAAGTACTTTTGTTTAATGTTTCTATCATCAGAATATAGACGAAACAGAGTTTGTATTCAGTTTATTACAGAATAATTTCTATTTCAAAATGTGGCTGTTACTGCATTTCAGATTCTGTAGTTCATGAGTGGTTTGTTGCGTCGTGCTGTTTGGACATTATATATCTTTGCTAAAAGCTTGTTATTTTTTTGGATACTACCTGGTTAGAGCTTGAATTTGCTACTACTTCTGCTATTTAATCTTTTCTCCTTTTGAAAGCCAACTTTTTGGTGAAGATATAGCTTTCTCTCTGTTCTTTGTTCTATTTGATTTATCACCTCTCTTATGATTTCTAATTTCATTGCTTTTCCTGATGGCTCATTTGTTGTTGCTTGCCACTCCTAGATATATACCCTCTCTTCTGGGTTATTTACTATATATCCTTCTGCACGTGGATGCAAACATTTTCTTTTGTTGTTTTCCTGTCTATAACTATTCTAATGCTATATTTGTTTCTACCAAAAGTAATGTATATCACTATATCACACTACAAAGCTGGAAATTTGTATCAGAGTAATAGCTCCATTATTGTAGCATTATGCCCAGCACCTGCTCTGGATAGGGGTGTATACAAAACCAAATCAAATCTAATTCTAAACCAAATATATGGATTGGATTTTAAAACTGATTCACTTACTCCCTCCCCCCCCCCCCCACAAAAAAAAAAAGAACCAGTTTGGTTTTTTGTTAAGAAGTAAATTGGTTTGGTTTAAAAAATGGTTTGGATTTTTTAAATAAGGTTTGGTTTGGGTTATGGTTTAGTTTGGTTCTTTTGCACAACCCTAGCTTTGGAAACTACATTGTGGAATGTTTCTGCATTGTGCCCAAAATCATGGCAATTTGTGCTGCTATGCTGAAAGGGGGGGGAGGGGTAAAACCCCTTTTTGCTGTCCCCACTTTCTAAGTTGTCCAACAATATTTTTGGGTTATTTTCATGATTTCACCCCTCCTTTTTCATAAGAACAACCTGTAGGGCTCGAAACCTTGTTGGAAGCTTTATTTGTGTCACAGAATATCCAGTGCTCTTTCTGTTTCTAGGCAAATCCCCTACACCCACTGCTCACCAGCATTGTTTCCAGGCAAACTTACTTCTCCCTTCTGCACATACTTTGTTCTATTAATTATTTGCCAGTCCTTTACTCCTCTTTCAGTTTTCACACAAGTCTGCTGAGTAGAAGAAAGGACTCTGCCCTCCCCTACCTATGCTCTGTTGCCACCCTTCCTTTTTTTTTTTTGGTGCATGTGTGTGTATTCTATGTCCTCATCCTGTTCTACCTGCTTACCCTTCTTTTCTATCTTTGTGTTCTGTTCCTTTTTTTTTTTTATCACTTCATTGGTCACCATTCCATGTCCTGTGAAGTCATGGCATCATCCTGTCAGAGGCTAAAACTTATTTGATTCCTTGACTTTGTTGTTACCTGTTATTGACTTGTGTGTTTATTATAAATGTCTTTCAATTTGTGTAACTTTTAGTTTTGAGCATTTATGTTTGGTGTAAATTATTTTTGTATCTATGGTTTTCAATACAGTAGCCATCTCACTATCCACTATAATGGTTTTAGGGCTGGCCTCTCCGCACCACTATCCAAGTTGATAATTATGATATGAACTTATTTTTCTCTCCTAGTCTATTTTCATGTGCAATTACCATGAATTGCTGCTTGGTTAGAAAGATGTCTTCCATGTCTTTTTGTCATTACGAATTTATGACATGTCATATATATTCATTCTTTCAGTTGAGTTTATTTTGCTTTTTTGATCTTGATATGTAGACCCTAAATGCTTTACATACTTAACTCCTTTTCATATTCCTGTCCTGTTGCCATGTTTGATCCCATTTAACAGATTAAATAACGGATTAATCTGTAGGCTGCAAGTATGGATTTATTACCCAATTGCATCTCTACACTGTAGCATTGGGGACGATGATAAACTCATTCTAACTAGGCACACTCCCTGTTGAAGTGATAATCTACTGCACAACTATTTGAATTTTATGCCCTAAAAATAATGTAGGATGCTTTTACCATTTTGCAGATGACGGCAATGGAGTGGATGGCTTGCCAACTGAAGGTGTAGAAATTACATCTTTTAATCTGGTATTTTTTTTTGCTTTCAATTACACAAATTTGTTGTATTTTTTGTTTCCCACAATGGAAATAGAGAAAAGAAAATAATGATTTTATTGCTTGACTGAAAATGAACAGAACAAGGAGAAAGATCTCTCCTCCAAGAGTTTCCTCTTCACAAAGGATTTCCCCTTTCACAAAGGATAATCTAAGATAATCTAAAATATGATAAGATATTTTCATATATTCTAGCATGCCCTGACAGGGTTTATTTTCAACATAAAAAGTTTTAAGTAAACGATTTCCAAGCTAGCTAAGAATCAAAATTACCTTGCAATCATTCTCCTTTCTAGAATCTGGATGTATTATAATTGTTGTAGGTATATTAGATAACACTTAGTAACTGCCAGAGTGCTTTATTACGTGTAATGATCAGTTTTCTGAGATGAATTATTGTATATTTCATTTGTAGGTGTGGTTACTGTTGTCCCCTGCCTGTGTTACTTACCATATGAATGGTTCTCTTGTTTTCTTATCTTTTTTTTTTTTTTTTTTTAAATTAAGTTTGCCGGAAGGCCCGGAAGAATTTCATTATCCTTGTTTTCTTATATGTTAGCCTTTGCCACATATACTAAATTTACTTTCTCACATCCATATTGTGTTTACACCATGAAGAAACATGCTTTATTTGGTAAGATACATTTTTTGTTCAGTTGTCCTCATCCATTGTTTAGAATGTAGATGCTTGCTAAAGGAACCTCTAGCCTGTTGCGAACCTCAGTAGAACTATGGACACTAAGATTTACCGTGTGCTAATGTATAGCATTTTCCTTGCAGGAAGGTGCCCGCTACATGATTTATACACCATCTGATCCACTTCTTTTTGTTGCTGTTAAGGTGAGCTTCCATTTTAACAAGCTTCTTATAGCAGCTATTGCCATTTGAGAACAGTGGCCGAATTCCATATTATATTGAGACGCTTTTCTCTCTGAAAGGCAGATTATATTTGACTTGAAACTTTGCAGAATACCAGTGTGAATGTAGTGTTAAAGTTCTTTTAGTTCCGAGTTTATATAAATACAGGAAGATTTTTTTTTGTCTTTTCTTTGTGCAGGGTGAGAACGGGATGTTGTACATTGCTGATGATGTAAGTAGGCAATCCCTAATTCACTACAGAAATTGTTCAGAAGTTCCTTTCTTAGTTCCAATCTTATATTCTATATGTTGCATGGGTTTTTTTTTTTTTCTTTGCTCCATTATCTTTTAAGGTTAGAAAGCCACTTCCAAGGGATTTTTAAGCCAAGCGTGGTTTGAAAAAAATATTTTCTGTTATTACTTTTAATTATAAAATATCAGTATATTACTTTATTTTCAATTTGTTTTATGTTTTTAAATGTTTGTATAGAAAATAATAAAAAATTTATTATCACTATTTTCTATATAAATGTTTGAAAACAAAAAATGAAGATAAAGTAACATTTTTAATTTAAAGTGAAAATAAGTATTGAAAACAGAATATTTTTTGGCTGCCTTAATATTTTCTGGTTGTAACATCCACTCTAACAATGTCAATTACTCAATTATGATCTCATTCTCAACTTCAACTTTAGTTGCTTTTATAGATTTATAGCTCATGGCAACATTTGTGAACAGGACCTGCTTGAGGATCCTGCTGTTATTGATGCCATAGATGAGGAGACCGAATTTAATGCCTTGGTGGTACGTGGTTACATTCTTCCTATTTAACATTTCTTTTTGAGTTTGACCTCTATTCATTTCTTATTGTTTGTGTTGTCTCCAGGAAGAAGAAGCTGCACTTATAGAAGCAATGATGAATGAAAGATAACCTTATACTTTTTGCGGTTAAGCTGCCAATGTTTTTACTTTTGTTTATCCTCTGGAATGCCACGGCCTGGTCTGACAGCACATATCTAGGGATGCTGGATAGAATGACCCTCTTGTGTGTATATGATCAATTTTGTCTAGTATGCGCTAATTTTGTTTTGTTTTAATTTTTTTTTTAATTCAAAGGGTGGGGTAATCATCAATAGAGAACGGGATCATTGTGTTAACCTCTTATTTTCTTGTTCACTGTTTTGTGTTGGACTTGTCTCAAGATATCTAATTAACCAGAAGCACAGCCTTTATAATACTTTGAACCTATTTAAGGAAAGTAAATTAGCGTATCGATTTTGTTAAATGTACACCCATTACTATAAATAAATTATCGTTTTAAGAGTTAAAATTCTAAATTCTCATTTAATTGTGAGTGGACACGAATGTTAATTTATTCATTGATTTTATTTTTATTGCATAATTTTAGATAAACTTTAATTTACACCTAGAGTATGCCTCCTTTAAGAAAAACCACGGGAAGGCAATTTTTTCTCTTTTAAGATTTCGTTTTGTCTCCAAAACTTTGTACCAAAACATTCTCAACCAATAATAGAAAATATGAAAAATAATAGTTCGCTACCATTTCTCACCTTTTAAAACACTTGCTTAGTGAAACCTAACATATTAACGAAGGAAAATTTAATTATAATGTGGTAAACAGAAACCTAACGTTCTCAACTCGGCTTGTCCGTCATATCGTGGAGAAATTATTGACCCAGCTGAGTCACTGTTAAACAGATAGCAACTCTTTTCTAGAGAAAGATAACATCTGTTAATAACTTCATAGACTTTCGGAGACGTAGCTGTCTACAGTGGTAACGAAGCACTTGTAATTATACAGAACTCTATCCAAGCAGAAATGTATCAAAACAACTTCATGAGAACATTGGCTTCTTCAGATGATTTTCTTTTGGGGAGAGACTCGAATAGCGACTCACCTGTGTGATTAATGTATTCATAAAAAGCAATGTCATAAAGGTTAACTAATATAACAAAAGAGCTATGTTAGTCCTAGCAGGCGAAGTAGCTATATAATATACACATTAATTCATCTCAATTTTAAGGTAGAGAAAAAAAGTACTAACCTATTGAAACAGCAAGAGATATTGACAAAAAGTACTTAATTAATGTGACTTCTTGTCCGCTGGATGGGATTTATTGTTGACCACATATCGCTCCTCTTCGACTACCTTTGCATAAATCTCTCCCCTCTCTTGGAAATACCTCAGAAAAGCTCTTGGCAGGAACCTTGGTATCAAGAACCCAAAGAGATTGATGGAGAAATAAACCAGATTAGCCACCGCCAAAACCCTCCCAAACCAAAACCACGCCTTATCCTGTTTAAGCAAACAATTTAATCAAACATTCATTTCATAAAACTTTATCCTCCAAAATTTCATTCATAAATTTAACTTTGAAATATTAAAATAATCAGTAAGCTTGTATACTAAATTTATTAAAATAAAGGCTAAAATATATTTTAATCTATCATCTTTTTTTTTTCAGTTAGTTTTCTAAATTTAAAAGGTCTAACTTTGATCCCTAACAGTATTTTTGTTAAATTAAATTAGTCTTTCTGTCAATTTACTACATTAACTTAGTCAGCTTAATGACACATTAAAATTGTAAGAGACGTCATATTATATGAATGTTTGCCAACTAAACCAAATTTAACACCGTTAGTAAAAAAAACAAATAGAAAGATCAACTTGGTCTACCACTAACAAAATCACTTTAAGAGATTAAAATAAAACTTTTTAAACTTCATGAGACTAGATTGAAAAAAATATATTAAGATAGGGACAAAAATGTATTTTAGCCAAAAATAAACAAAAAAAAGTTGATGCCATGATTAACCCACTTTCATAATCTCACCGAACACCCATCCAATATAAAAACAACCTTAAGGTGTGCATCTGCGGGCAAAGTCTTGTTGAGCCACACATCATGTATCCAATCAATGTCCACAAAGATCCTCCGTACAGTGTACATCAAGGGCACCATGGCCCTCACGGGTGGCGAAAACAGCGAGAAGCTACTTATGATATTCTCCGTGAGTATTTGGAAGGAGAGCAAGAACAAGTGTGGGCTCGCGAATCGCACCGCGTGCTTGTCCCCTCTCCCGAACCCACCAAGCACGTAGGCCAGGGGTAGGAACAGGCCCACCGTTGTGCCGACGACCGCGTACACTTGGAAAAGCCTGCTTCTGCGGAACATTGGGCCCGGCCCACACCCATGTGACGGAAACGCAAAACGCGCGAGGAACATTAGATAGATGGAGACAAGGCCCGAATAGGCTAGATCAAAAAGAGGGACAAGACCACTCGCTGAAAAAACCAATACGAAGGCCACTAGCTGAAGCTCTATCACACGCAGTGAACCCATTAGGCTCATGCCTCCGTGTTCCTGGGGACCGGACACGGCTAATGACACACCCGACATGCCTTTAAGGTTGTGTTGCTGGACACATAATCTGGGAACAAAAAGAAGTACTTAATTTATGCATAAATGTCGACATTAATAAAGTGGAAATTCAAGCAAAGTGCGTATGAGTGAAATGGGTCGAAGATTTTATGTGCTTAAATGTAAGTTATTACAATCATGCACTATCCAGAAAGCAAGTAGAAATTTATGTAGAGCACTAATGCGAAAATACGTAGACGTATACATAACGTACCTGCTGACTGAACTGAGCCGAAAGGTGGAATGAAATGACGAGATGAAAGGTGGAATTCGTACTTTGTCGGCAATGCTGCGTTCACATGTTTTTGGATAGAGATGTAGAGCGTAACGTACTAACGTGTCAAGTAGCATGCGCGACACTTGCTTCCTGTACACGTGGGTCATGTCATTGTTCTACACGTGTCACGTTTTACGGATCGGGACAACGAATGTTATTATTAGAGGAAGAAAATTTTCTAATAAAAAAGAAGAGGAAGAAAGTTTGATATGTCTGTTGAACTATAATTATATATATTATTTTGATTATTTGTATCAAATTTTGTTAAAGTTAAATAATAATAATAAATTATATAATTCATATTTTTATATATTTTAAAAATATATATAATATTAATTTAATGTATAAGAAAAACGTATTTAATAATTTTAGATTAATGTAAATGTTTATGAAGATAATATTTAAAAGAAATATTTAATCTAATAGCGAGTTAGATAACTTGATCATTGACCTGAATCCGTCCTAACTTAATATCAAGTCAAATTTGAAATATTGATGAATTATTATTATTTTTTTATTTGAGGGACAAAATTAGATAGAACTCAAATACTTGGCGCAATTTTATCCATGAAACCATCATGAGTTGCTTATATGGCTTTTTATTTTATTTTTTATTTTATTTTCAACCATAGAAAGGATGTTGGAGTCCCTTTTTTCATATACGCAATGTTGCTTTTGTATGCAATGTTATCTGCACGTGGTACTAATTCGTCTCTTTTCAACTAGAAATTGAGATAAGATACCTACGTTAAAATTGCTATTTAAGGCTGGATTGGCTTGAGAGACAATACAAGATCCTAAAAACTCCCCTAATTAGAGTAACTCGAGCAAATTCATGGGCCACCCCGATAAAAGCATGATATATTGTTAATTAAGAACAACGCAAGTAGCATTTTATATTAAAAAATTCATATGTAAATTCTAGTCATTGGAAGAAATTAATAATGGTATATATATAGTCTCTAATATGAGAATATGTTTTTGTCTATGGTTTTTCCTTACGCTGGAGAAAGTAAAAATCAATCTTTCTCTTTTATTCATTTAACAAATTCCAAAGAGTATTTGGATTATCAATCCCAATCAAGCTTTGAAGAATATTACATTTTGTATCAATTGATTTACTATGAATCTATGATGGGTGCAAGAAAAAGATTCTACACGTGCCCCGATTGTATGTGTTTCTCATTTTCTTATATAATATAATATTAAGCAGCGGTGGTGAATGATTATTTAGACAAAATGTCATCTATATTTGTAGATGAAACAGTGTTGAGGGAAATTTGAAGAGGATTCCCACCTCCCTCCTCAAGCAAAACCAAAACATTTTCAGTGTCTTTGAGGAACGACCGAGGCACGTGATACCTGTAGCCATGTAACAAAAATAAGCTAAGAACCATTATTACCAACGTCTGAAGCGAACTTTTTGCTTTTGTTCTTTACGTATAATTGTATTCACAGTAATGAGCAAAAACTTATCAACATATATGTATAAAAACCAAAATCCTATCAACCATTTTGCTTACTACAGTACAATACCAATTAAATACAATATCTTCTTCTTATTAAACCAAATTGAGAAAACCATCAGTTACAATGTTACAATAAATTTATTGTAACTTCCGTCAAATCACACTGAAAGAATTAAACAATATTATTATAGTGTTAAATAGTATTAAATATTCATATTAAAATATTAACAAAAGAAAAAGTTAACAAATACAAATTAGTAAACATTTATCAATTTATAAAGATGAAAAAAAATATAAAATATATAAATAACATTATTTGAATATATTAAAAAAAATGAAAAAATACTGAAAATATTCTAACATTTGTAAAAAACTAAAAATATTTTATGAAATTAAGCAAAATAAAATTAATGAAGTAAAACGTTATATTGTTATAAAATTTGTATAATATTACAATAGTAAAATATATTAACTAATAATAGAAATCATATTAAAAATAGTATTTTTCATTATAATATAGAATAAATTATATTGACACCTCCCGAGGTTTTTTTAGATTGTACATAATTCTTCTATTTTTTTAAATTTTACAACAATCTTCCTTATAGGAGTATACGTTGTAATATTCTTCAAACAATTAAAGGGTTAGTGTAGGGATAAAAAAAAGAGAGTATCGTATGCAATCTAAAAAAAATATCAAGGAATGTCAATGTAGTTTACTCTATAATATATAAGCGGATGGTTCAACTTACAGTTTTATACTGACATAAGTTACATTAATTCTTACACAATTGAATAACTTTTAAACAAAGAATTATATTCTAAACTTACTGTTAATGAAGTCACTATCATATAGATTATATTGATAAAATTTTATAGTAAATAAAAATTATTTAATATATCATTGAAATATGTTAAAATTATTGTTAAATGAATGAAAATAAAAAAATTTATCAATATGTAAGTGATTATAAAATTTGACATAATTAATCGAGATAGTTAACAGTTATAATTTAACGGTTAACTATTATTATTACCTACATAAAATATATAATGTTAATTTCATAAAAAATAATGGGACTTGGTGGATTAACTTACAGCGTTTGCGAAGGCTGGCTCTTGGAATCATGAAATGAGATCCAATAGCGACCAATGCTTTGCCCATTCACCCAAGCTTGGCCTTTTCCCATTGACTCAAGGTTCAGCGCCACAGGATCATCACCCTTGGGTGAATCAAATGCCGTCTACGGAATTATCATCACTATATATTAATTTAATTACTGGAACCTTACCCCTCTTAGTTGTTAGTGTTATTATACTTCAGGTAAATAAAAATGGTGCCATTTGGATCACATAAACAGCAGTTTATTGCATCAATTACCTTGTACCAAATGAGTGTTTGATTGGCAGTGTTCCCTAGCTGACACCATTGAATAGAACTGCTACTTTGTTCTTCGTATATTTGTAATTGCTCTCCCATTAATCCAACCTGTAACGTACAAGACACGAATGTCATACTGTACAATTAAATCTATACAACCTAACAGATTTGCAGCAATTAAATGTATGTAATTTAACAGATTTGCATCTTTTCATGTTCTTGGGAACAAGATGATCTAGTGTTCAAGAGGAAAACACATATATAATATTTGAGAAAAAAAGTCATACATTAATAATGTAAAGCAGTTTTACACTGTCATTCAATCACAAATTATTATATATGGTAAATTTGTTGACTTTTACAATAATAGTCTTAAAAGTCATACTAACGGTAAATTCTAATTGGTTGACAGTATATAACTTTTTACACTGACAGTGTATAATCATTAAACTCATAATATTTTATTATACGAAAGCTCATCATAATTGAGTCCGGATTCCATTTCGTATTCCTCTTGTATAAGAATAAGAGAGTAGTAACGCGGAAAATGAAGAGAAAACCTGATATCCCCATGTAGAATTGGTCAAATCGTAGGACTCTTCACCGCACTGAATTTCCACTGTGGTTAAGCCAGCAAATCTTCGTTCAAGAAATGCTCCTGAGTCCTTTTGATTATTATGTGTCATACAATTGTTAGGAAAAAAAGAAAAGTAATTAAGGTATTAATTTTAGAAAAGATGATAAAAATAATAAGTAAAACAATCCCTTTCTGTAATGTATAGTATACAGATATAATAAACTCTAGAAACATTACCGGAGTCCAACCATAACGCTTAGTATAGATATATTGTTTGTCCCTTCATTTAGCGTTACGGGGACCTGTAAGGTGAATGACTTGACATCGTGACTTCCATGTGCCCCTCCTAGCAGAGTTAATCAACATAGATGAGATCACTTTCTTTATAATTACAAATCTCTTGGATTTGTATTAACTAAGTATATTTGGATGATATCAGTCACTTGTTTTTTGTTTAATCCTCTTTTATTGTTTATGTTTAACAAGCACATAAAGAAAAGTAAAACTAGCATTTAAACAACCCGGATTCTCATTCACTCTTTTTTTTTTCCCTTTAATTCTTTTTTTTTTCATTATTCTTGTTCTCTGATCTTTGAAACAAACATTGAAGGGTTCAACTTTCAATAATGCCTTTTAGATATATATGATTCAATATTTACCTAGGTATGTGACGTCTGCAAAAGCATGGGTAACATGAGCAGCCGACTGAACTTGGAGCATTGGTTCACTGCAAGATAAATTATGTTCAAACCTGTTCACAAAATCAATTAGTTTCGTCATTAGCTAGTATCAAGTTTATGAATTAGACCATCAGTGATGTGATGTAATAGGATAATAAGGAATGTGTCATTGATATATTTGAACCCTTTTGTTAGAAGCCAGATAAGTGGATGTATAACTAACCTAAGAGTATACCAAAGGTAATCTGATTTGTCTTTGGTTACGTTCATATGCTCAAGTAATGAGTTTGATACCAACGAAGTTTGGTCGAAGTTAGGGATAACATCCTGAAATTGCTCCCATTTATCTGCTGAGCTGAAAGTCTGTAGTGGACTTATGATTCTTCTGTTGCTCTTGGTATTTACCTAAGCATGAATGTACATAAAAAAGTAAACTAAACAGACAATTAATCGCTAGATTTGGCATATGTATAACATACATAATCACTAAGCATACACCTTTTAATTAATTCTGACAAGGTGTTAACTTACAGTTGCTGTATTGAAAGTCGCATTTTGACAATCTGGTAAAATACTAATTGACTTAGGAGGCAATTCGTATGATCTGTTGCGGAATTGGACAGTGCACTTATTCACGTGATCATTGTTTACAAGAAAAGCAACACATTTTCCTTCTTCTTCTTCTTCAAAAACATAACCCTGATTGAATTGAAACCAAATTCCAAATGCAGGGTTGGAATGCAATTAGTGAAAATAAACCTGATATGTTGACAAGAGGGAATGAAAGTACTCACATCCTGTAGTTCGCCTAAAGAGAAATTGCTCTGCTTTCCTTGTAATAAAGTGGTAGAACAAGACTTGATTACTGCATGCAACTCCTTAAGATGTCCCCACTTGGGTTGCCTTAACAGACCTAGTGCAAAAATTTAAAAATATAAAAATAAAAATAAAAATTGAAGCGCATATTCATCAAGTGGATGTAGAGGTGGGGGAGTAATTAATGTTCTATACTTACCATATTCATCAAGCGGAGCTTGATCATAATAGGATGTTATAACATAAGCAGAGCTCGTTCTCCCGAAGTTAGTTCCACCATGGTACTAAGTTTGAGAAAACAATGTAACTTGGGGATTATATTGGAAGATAAATAAACTGGGTGAAAATTTTAGCTTTATCTTAATTGGTGCTAGCTTTCAAACAAATTACGTTAGACAGAGAGGAGAGTAGTGATTCTATTCAATCAAAAGAATTGAATATGTTAATATCGATACCATGTAGTAGTTGACATAGCTTCCATTTTTTCTTGCAATAAAAAGAGTGACATGGAATGCAATGTCTTCGGCAGACCTTATGTATGGCTCACCGCCATAAACTTGATAGCTTCGAGAGAAAAACAAACGATTAGTGGAGATGATGAATGAAATGCCTTTCTCTGATAAATGCAAATTAATAATAATGGATGCAAAAGTTATTTGAATGTAATGGTACGATAGTAGCATTAATGAATATTTTCTTTTAAATTCAGATTAGTGCATGTGTAGGAAACGTACAAAGAAGTCCAATTCTCTGTCCACAATGCAGGCTTATTGGGGGAGTTTGGTCCCGTAAAAGTTTCTCCACATCTCATTCCGTTGCATGTATTGATCTGCATAAAAAAACAACTCAAAAATAAACCAAAGAAAATGAAGCTGCCAGCAAATTATTGAAAAATCTTCCAAGCTATTGGCAGTTAAATAAATATTAAATGAAAAAAATTAGACTGAGAAATAAAAGATTCATTAATTTTGTTTAAAGAACACAAGTAATTTTAATTAAAAATGTCTAGAAAAATTTAAAACAATTGAATAAGATATTTGAAAAGTAAATTTTTTTAATAATTTTCTTAAAATTTTAAAAATACAGTGCTAAAGTTGTGACAATAAGAAGTTGGGCTGAACGGGACTAACCACTGGATCAGGAGCGTCCGTTTGCTTACACATAACCCACGGTACGCCAGTCTTGAGGCCCACTGCCATTGCCGCAGCCCACTCAACATATCGCGATCCTTCTTCTCCAAATGATTTTTGGACGTTTTGATATTCATTTTCTATCTTTGTTTTTCCAAGTTATTACGATTTAATGAAAAAATAAAACAGGCTTTAGTATACTTAATTATTGGTGAAATATTATCACTCATTTGGCAAGAATCATACCTGTGACAGTATAATTGGGCCTCCTTGAGAAGCATATAAGCCCTCTGATTGCATCATGCTCACTATTTTTGTCGTAAAATTTTGCATGTAGATCTAAAAGTTGAAATAGATAAATAAACATTGAAATAGATAAATTAAATTCATAAAAAAATAGATAAATTTAAAAAAAGGGTAAAGAAGATGCTATAATAATCATATATCGAATGATTCTACCAAAAAATCATATATCAAATGATTTTAATAAATTCCACCAATAAATTTTACTGAATTACTTTTAAAATAAAATTAGTTTGAACTTCTATTATTAATTGGTATGTTTAGTTTCACAAAATCGATTTAATGTTTCCTAAAATTTCAGTTTAGTCACAAAAGGATATTAAAATATGAGTTGTGGTGAAGATAATGATTTTTGAATTAAATTCTTTAAGAGTTTAATGGTCATGCACTGATAGCGTAAAGTAGTTTTACACTGTCATCCAATCACAAATTATTATTTATTGTAAGTTTGTTGACTTTTATAATAAATACTTTAAAAGTCATATTAATAATGATTTCTAATTAGATGACAGTGTAAAACTTTTACACTAACAATGCATGATCATTAACCTCTATTTTAATAGTGTAAAACTATAATCTTGATTTATTGAGATGACCTCAAATCAAATCCGACACAAAAGTAAGCGGTTTGAAAAGCACGATAAGCCTAGCTATATATTTCGTATCTACCTTGAATGGTTCGTTGTCAGTTCGGTAGACAATGCCAGGAACATCATGTAACCAAAATGGGAATCCCCTACAAGTACATCACAATGAGTCCAAAATATGTGTACTCATTAAATTTAGATGAAGCGGAGTTTGATGGTATCATCAGAGGCGGAACCAAACTTAAATGAGGGTATGTAAATGTATCTTTTTAATTTGATAAAATTATAAATAAATATGTTAAATTTTTATGTTTTATCTTTTCTATTTTAATATATTTGAACCCATTATAAAGGGTGGACTTATAATTAAATAAGAATATGTAAATGCACCTCCTTAATTTGATAAAATTATAAATAAATATGTTAATTTTTTATATTTTGCCTCCCTTATTTTTATATATTTGAATAAATTATTTTCAATTTTTTACTCTTTTCATGTATTTATTATTTTTTTATTGACAATGAGTTGATCATTTAATGATTTCAAAATATGAAATCACGTAAAGAACAATTATAAGATATGTAATTTATTTGATTAGATATATTAAAATTTTATGATTTTAACATGTATGTCTTTATGTTTATATGTATGATAATTATTATTATTATTATTTATTTTTTAAATAGATTACCGCACTAACCCAAGATCTTGGATCTGCCACTGGGTATCATAGTTTATATAATAAATAGTTAAAGGAAAGCCAACGAACAAGCTTAAAAACAGTCACACACTCAAAGAAATAGTCCAGCTTATCTTAACCGCGTTCATCTCTTGATTCATCCATATTACAAATATTTCAACTATTGTTATCCCATCATATTTTATATTCAGATATGATATTGTATGATATATATAAATATATTGTAAAAGTATGATAATGAATCATCAATTTCCACAATTTATACTTTCTTACTTAAATAGCATAATACTGTTTAAAACATGATTTTCTTAACATCAGTCTTGATTTTAAGCATTTAAAGAGTAATGTTATATTTTCTTATTATATCTTTCAATTATTTTTCTAATATTTTATAAAATTAATATTAAATGATATATATATATATATATATAACATAAAATGCATTTAATTCTCTATCCAATTAGTTAAGTAGGAAAATTTATATAAAATGTTATAGAAAAATTTAATAGTATTCTAATCAGAATTTATTATTTAATTCTTAAAATTAATTCTAGAAACTAATGTTAACATTTTTCATTAAAAAAAATAAAAGAGTTGAACGCGATGTGGTTTTGACTTTGAGGTTCTCATCCAGCTAGTAAATACGAAGAGAGAAGATAGAAAGAAAACTACCCATATGTCCATTCACTTTCGATATAAGGTCCAATCCTGAGGCACGCATATAGCCCTTGAGCTTGGATTTCCTTTATGAATCTCACCAAGTCATATCTGCTGCTGAAATCATACTGCCGTATGTATTTACTTTGTAAATGCTTTGCATTTATATATACAATAGAGGTTGGGTGTGTGTGGTGTGAAGATTAATTAATCTCATTCCCAATTTATTTGACAAAGAAATTGAAAAATCAAGTCAATTAAATTAAAATTATTTAATAAATTAATCTAATATAAAATGCAATATATATATATATATATATATATATATTAATGTTCATGTGATGGATATATATAGGGAGTAGGGAGACACGTGAGAAAGAGAGAATACCCGTCCCGGTTGTGGCTCATGTAGATTCCAAAACACATATGTCTGAATCACGTCGAGTCCTCCTTCTTTTGCTTTCGCTATCAACGCTGGCCACATCTGCATAGAAAGGTTTTATCAAAATTCCTCACCGTCCTATGTTCTTTGTCTTTCTCTGCTGTTCTTTTCTGCGCCCCCCCCCCCCCCTCTTTCTTTCTTGGCGGTTCTACGTTTACACTCAATAATTAATTGGTATTCGATAAACCTGTCAGACTATAAATGTGAATATTAGTCTCACATTGGATAAGAATGGGTAAGTTAAGTAACACATATAAGTGAAAAAGACCTATAAACTTGATGTCTTAAGGTTTTGGGTTAAATGTGGTGTTGAGTTCACTTGTGTAGTTGTAGTCATGACCCATCGGTAAATATCTCTTTGGTTTTATCTCTTCATATTTCCAACAAATTGGTATCAGAGTCGATGGTTCGACTAGGTGACCAGCTCAAACGAGTGGATGGAATTGATGGTGAGTTCATGTATGGATTTATACATGAGGATCCCTTGTATCAAAAGTCTTCTTGGCATAGTGGGGGTGAGGCAGCGAGTCCCATTGATGTGAGCTAATAGGTGGTGCAAGTATATGAAGTGTATTAGCGGCAATGGCTAAAGCTTTAGCCATAATGGCAGTGAAGCATATTAGCGGCAATGACTAAGCTTTAGCGGCCACAATTGAATACTCGTGGATGAGAAAAAAAGCTTCTGCTTGAGGAGAAACATACAATGTGAAAGAGATTTACACTTGAAGATGAGGTTGTTCGAGTATAAGTGTGAATATGAAGTCCTCACATTAGATAGCAAAATGTGATATATTATTGAAATTAGGCTCCTAGTTTGTTTCAAAATGTGTTTAGCTCATCTAAACGTGATATTGTGGGTTTATGTACCCCCAAAAAAAAAAGTGATATTGTGGGTTTAAGAAATCGGTATCTTGTCTAGTTTTTTTTAATGGAAACTCTCTTCTCAAAATAAAACATGGATAAAAGTAAAAATTTGTTGCTTTTTGATGAAAATTTTCTGTTCGCTTTCATTTAATAACTTTTTGACATTTTTAACCTTTTACATATTTAATTACTATTTGATAAAATAATATAAAATTTATATAGCCTTTAAGTAATGACTCATTCAACCTGATTTTAATTTAAACTACTCAAACAATATTATTTGCTAAAATCATTTTACTTCAAATTTTTTAATTAGAACTAAATTTTAAAAAAATAAAATAAAACTATCCAAAATCAAATTATAAATACTCACACAAACACACATTTCCTCTCTAAGTTGGAAATCAAAACTATTCAAACAACATTATTCACTAAAATCATTTCACTTCTAAACTTTTAGCTATAATTAATTTTACAAAATTAAAATTATCCAAAATCAAATTGTAAATATATACTCACCCAAACACACAATTGCTCACAAATTAATGTTGAAATCTCTTATCATTACACAATTTGCCTAAATATCACGAGCCACGGATGTTTACTTTTGTGAGAGTCTGTAATGAAAATTTTCTATATACCTATCCTTCTCCTCAAATAATTGTTAGTACAGCAATATTGGAAGAGAGAAATCAAGACAAAATTTTAAGTTAGAAAATATAAGTTCAATTATTGTAAAAAATAAGAATAAAGGTCAAAGTTGTGACAGTGGATTGTAATAATAGAAGATAGAGGAAAAGAAATAAAAAAGGGAAAGAGAATAAAATGTTCTAAATATGTGCCAAAAAATGTTTTATTATGAATGTTTTGTTTGAGATTTATTTAGAATAATAATAAATTATCATGCGAATCTCCAACTAATCATCGTATCATGTGTTCTTTCAGATTCCACTCTCATTGGTTTATACTAACATTTTTTAATTTGAAATTATTTTAAACATTTAAAAGAAAACGCGCGATTAAATATTGATTAATTTCTCGTTCTCTTTTCTTCCCATGCATCCAATACCCTTTAATTTTCGATCTAACCAGCCTAAGGAACGCAAAAACAAGTATATGAACAATTTTCATAATTCGATTATGTACCTAATACCAGCTACACTTTGTTCTGAGTGCATGCCAACTACAATTTTTGAGTCATAAGTTTCCAAAAATGTGACATTGGCATTTAAGCTAAGTTCCGAACAATGATGAAGTCAGTTGTTTAAGGCCGTCTTATCAGAAATCAAGCCTCCATTAATTCATGAGCAAAGATGAAGTCATCGCTTCACCGCCTGAACTGTTGGACACGCATAAAAGCAGGAAAAGTCTGAAATGTACCGAACACCGATCGACGAAATATTGTTATCTTGTTAGAAAAGCAATATAAAACTATTCATGTTCAACTAACATCTCGAGCTTTTCAATAGTTGGTACATTGTATTAAAGTTTCCATAATTAAGTTTAATTCTTATTACTATCATTCTTTAACGAAAAATTAAATTTCAGCACAAAAGATAAGTGAGTTTGTGCATTGTCTATACTTCAAGCTCAAAGATTTTTTATTAAAATTAGTATGTTGACTCGTGTATTTGTACGGGTTAGCTTTGAAGAAGGTGAAAGAGAAGCTGAGAAATACGGAGAAGGAATTGAAGGAGGGTTCCATTGATGTTCGAGAGGAATTGAAATTGAAAAACTTCAGAAGAAAAAAGTCAGTGACTTCTTTCTTACGTATCCCATTAAAGAAAAATTGAATGTATATTAACCGAACCGTAATTTAGATAAAAAGCATCCATGACCAAAATGAGAGAAGTAAGCGGACAGAAAATTGCTCCAAGTAATATCATGTCCAGTTAGGATATTGTTTTAATTTATATTAAAATAGACTAGCCTAAGCTCTTGAGAGAGTTGGATTCATGGCAGTTCTCACCCTCGCTCATATACATAGTAGAAAGAAGTTGAAGAATTGTGTAATACTGGGACTGAATGAAATGCCACATTCATTTCTTTTGATCAGATGGAAATTAAAGGCATTATTATTATTATTATTACCTGAGGAGTGCTGCGAGGATAGTGAATGGAACCTGAGAAGAGGATTTTCCTCTGGCCGTCAATGATAAGGGATCTTCCATCATATGTGACCTCTTCAGCTTCAACGCCAACACCTCCCATTGCTAATGTCAAAGAACCCAGCAGCAGAATCACCAAAGCCACCCAATTTTCCATCTCCAATAACTACTAGTATTCTCTGAGGGACTTGCTTTTGCGCCTCTCTTTCCCTTTCTCTCTGGACCTGTCAGGCATATACATATATATAGAAATATTTATTATAACAACTTACGCGACAGCTTCAAAATCTTTTATAGGGTACCAGTAGGACTTTAGAGAAATGGAAGAGTAGTCACAACTAGGGATGGCAAAAATACCGGTGTCTACATATATCTGCTGATAAAATCTGTCATAGGTAAAAAACGAGTACTTTAAATGGGTATTTGCAAATATTCTAAATGGATATATTCGCGGGTATCATGATACCTGTACCTGTGGATACTCATAATTATATATTTACTTAAATATCTTTATATATTAATATAGATAAAATTACATAAATTTATTCAAAATGATTGTTTATTACGGAAGAGATCTTATACAATTATATTACAAAAGAAAAAGAATATAAATTTGTGAACATTTAAACTATATTTTTTTTAGAAAAATTGTTAAAATAATTAAAATTTATATTCAAAGTGGTTATTTTAAACAATAACTCTTTAATTTATAAATTCAAAATGATATTTACAGTACTTTATAATTGTCTACAATATACAAAATAAATTTGTTATTTTTTTATTTTTAGAAAATATTCGTAGATATCTGTAGATATCTACAGATATTAAAAATATCTGCAGGTATCCGCTATACCCGTGCGAGTAACAGAGCGGACACGAATATAAATTTTATCCAACGAGATGGATAGCAAGTGGCTATTACCTGTGTCCGTCCCGCCCTCTTCACAATTGAAGTGGGTCGAGAGTGTGTGGGCACTGGGTTGTTATTCCATGTGGCACCCAAATGCTGAAACCTTATCAACGGGCACAATACTTGCCAATAATAAAACGATACCAGGGACAGGTGCAACAACTCCTCTTCTCTTGTATAATACACTCGTTTAAGGAACAGTGGTATCCTCGTCATTGCATAGCCTTTGAGGCTTTGATCAAGGCAAGCACATGTGACTCGCGTCGTCCCTTTCCCTTGTGTAGTTCTGATAATAATACAAAGGTTATTCTACTATTGCATTTATTGCTTAAGATGGTCCGGCTTTTCATGTTGATTCTCAGACGAAGAAACCTCATGTGACAGCCGATTTTTAATTTTTTGGCCATTCATGTGATAACCATTTGAGCAAACTTCACAATGCATAGACAGCTTTCTCAGTTTCTTTCTCCCATGCTGGCCCAATTAATTAAGTGGGTTCATAATGAAGATTTTGTTTTGTTTGGAGAACAAAAAAAAAACCCAGGAATAATCTCTTCATGCTTCTCAACATATGGGCCAATTCAATCTTGGTTAGGGCCTAGCCCATTAGTTAAGATGAGTCGGAGCCCAGTTGAAGGCTAATCCATCATATATTTGTCCTTTAGTGCACAAGGCTGAAAGTAAGCCGAAGTCGAAGTTGGTAGGAAGTGGGAAGGATGAAGAACCTTCCTAGAAGGTAGCAAACTCACTAGACGACAAAATGTTCATTTCTCTTGGACCTGTTGGCTGTTTCTACATTCAACTAGGTTCACGATTGACAAAGATGTTTCTTAACCATGTTCAATAAACTACATACTTTTTAATTTTAAACAAACAGTTTATTAGGCCACTAAATAGACGGCGGCGAGTATGTATCATGATTATGTATGGATTAAAAGGAGCGAGAAAACTTGGTGCTCAAGCATAGACGTAGATGCCATTTTATAATACTGTAACGAAAGGAAAATTTCAAAGACCAAAAGATGGAGAAAATCTTTTTCAAATCATCCATAAGCAGACAAACAAGCACGAGCGTTTGATTCTTTAAAATTATTCATTATTTTAAGTCAACAGTTAGTCAGGTAAATTCCTACGTACATTATGTGTTCACACTCAGTCTCCCACATACTCTATATTTAATTACTTTTAATAAATTTATCTTAAAATTAACTTTAAAAATCTCTACTGCACTTTAAATTTTACACCTAATTGTCGATAACTTATACTGATTAACAGTGTTTATTCTTTGATTAACGGTGTGTGGTTTGCTTAGAAAAGAAACTTTAGTTTACCAATAAAACAATAAATGTTAATCAATGAGTAAATTTTTGATGGGCAGGGCTAAAAATTAAAGGTCAAAGGTGCGTCAAGTGGGGAATGTATCCAAGCTGGCCAAATTGAAAAAGAAGAGGATAGCAACTTGATTGACCAGAGGGCAACCAAAAAGGTCACAATTCAATCCCAAGGGCCAAGACATATGAAATGTGATACCTAACTCAACCATTAATTGGTTCTATGGGAAAGGACTTGTCGACTGGTCTAGATAAATCCATTACGAGGTAACATCCAGGTAGCTTCCCCGTTAGACCAACGTCCTTATCCACGTACGCCTAAGTCACGAACCACGTCACATTCACTAGCTTTCACATTCATTTTACCAATTGTGAATCCATTTTCTAAACCCCTAGATAAGAATGTTCTCGCCAAATAAATAAATGCATATAATATGCCAAATGCATGCAACTCTGAATAATTTATCCAATGTTTTTGACCTCATACCTGTTACTGGTATCATTATTAATTAGTGCTATGACAGCAAGTGGAGGGCCTAAAATTTGTGTGTGCGCGCATTGCTGCCTTAATTTGTGTGCTGTGCTATGTTTTGGCCATCGGAGAAAAATGTTAATTCATCAAGTGAGCCTCACACCTAATGCTCAAAGCATTGCCATTACTGAAGAAAGACAATAGGCAATTTAAGTAATCAGCGTTTCAGGGGAAGAATATTCGTCCCAGTTTTAAAGTAATCATATACTTTTATTAGAGTGTGTTTGAGAAAATATTTTTTAATTCTTAATAATTATTAGAAAACCAGTTTTTTTCGTTTCAAACATTTATATAAAAATAGTGAAAACGTTAGAATATTGTCGTTATTGTTTTCTGTATAAGTTTTTAGAATGAAAATAATATAATATTATTATAATTATTAATATATATAGAAAAAATTCTCAAATTAATCTGAATTTTAAATCTTTAAAAAAAAAATTAAAAGAGACATTGATCAGACAGGAGAATTGAAGAGTACAATGTTGATTTTTCATTCACACATAAAAGTCTTTTCACTCGGAAGGAGAATTTTCATTCATTCATTAATGTGATATATATAAGGCGAATGACTGTAATAAATTGCTACAACATCAAAACAAACGAGTGCCTTCTTTCCTGGCGTTCATTTTCGTGCAAGAAAAGAACTGTAGGTTAATATGTAAAATTATTGAGTTTATATAATGGCTATTATGGTTCTAAATTGCAGATCGCAACACTTGTTGCAGTCGCAATATTGTGGTTGCGGAGCTACCCACAATGGCAATAGGCCGCAATTGCTGTGCGAATTAAAATTATAGGAATTGCCGCAACAAATTTGCAACTAAATCGCAGCAGAGTCACAATAAAGCTGCAATACCGTTCTATTCCACCTTTTTTGTCAAAAATAAGCAAAGATTCCGACTTAAATATTCTATTCTAATGGATGAGGTTGTGTGGGATGTTGGAGGAGGGAGGGAGGCATCTGATGGTGGCTGACTAGGGTGCTAGTAGGCTACATGATGCGTTCAAGGCAAGGGGAAAGGTAGTGCTAGCCCTGGGCCTTATCTAGAGGTGCAATGGCCCAGGGCCCATGGCTGGGAGGAGCCCAAAAAATTAGAAAAAAATTATATAATTGTGTGATAAAAAAAAAAGTATATTATTTTATGTTATTTTTATAAATAAATTAAAATTACTATCACTTATCATGTTTCTTTTTTTATATCTAAATAAAAATGTGATATGTGATTATAAAGTACTATTATCTTAATTGTTAATTTTTTTTATGATGTATTACATTCATTAGTTCATGTTAAATGAATTTCTAACTCATTGTGACAAATATGTAGTTGATATATAATAATACGTAGACTTAAAGTTTTTGTTTTTTTATTTATAAAAAGTACAAACAAAAACTCAAATTATAAAGGAATCTACTCCTACACATTAATTCAAATATCCTAACTTGGATAGTATAGCCCTCACTCTCTCAATTAGAAAATTTCAACCCCTTCTCTCCTTTTCTTGAAAGATGCATTTCACACACATTCTCTACAATTAATCAAAAAATATATTTCTCAATCATGTCAAACTACCCTCCATTTATCTTTTTGATTTTGTTTATCAACTATTCATTTTAATTTAAAAATAACATTATATCACAATTTAAATTATTTATCATAAATATAAAATATAATTTATATATTTAAAAATATTTATTTATCATAAACTTTAATAATAATATAATTTAAAATTTTAAAAATATTTATTTATTATGAATTATAATTATAATTATATAAAAATAAATCTTTAACTTGTATAATACATAGGCTAAAGTACTAGATAAAATTAAAAGTTAGTATATTAATAAAGAGCAAAAATTCATTCAAATTTAATTTAAGATGATAATATTTTGTCGATGATAGATGATAGTGTGAAAGTAAATTGAATGAAAAATGTTATACATCTTTTTAAGATTTGTTAAAATTATGTTATTTGTTTAATGTGATAAAAATATTATTTTTAATTAAATTATGTGTCTATTTTTTATGTAATATATGTTTACATTTTTGAATACTTATACATAAGAGGCCTTTATTTATTATTTTGCCTAAGGCCTGTAAAATGTCAAGACCAGCCCTGGGAAAAGGGTGAGGTGGTAAGGGTAGGCCAGTAGGGGGAAAGGGGAAAGGTGAGGTGGTGGGGGCAGAAGGAAAGGTGAAGTGCAAGCATATAATAATTTCATGCCGCAATGGCTGTAATCCACATCACAATAGTCGCAATGCCAGCAATTGCAATGCCCACAACCGCAATTGCAATCACAATCGCAATTTAGAACCATGATGGCTATGTACCGTCAATATAAAAATTTTACATTATCAACCAATTAAAAATTACCATTAGTATAACTTTTAAGATAGTTATTGTAAAAATCAACTAACATACCACACATGGTGGTTTGTGATTGGATAACAGTGTAAAATCGTTTTACATTATCAGTTTATAGCCTATTTTCTCAAAATTATTTGGTAGATTTAAGTTATGTTCAGAAATTTAATGGTGAGAGTTGGCCTAAGGGGATTTGGATAGTTTGTACACCAAAAAATAAAAAAGAAATTTAATGGTGAGTTAAATAAAATAAAATGATAAAATGGAATAGAATTATCAAAGCTTATTGGTTAAATAGCAAGGAGTTTGATTTCATATAAATAATGTTTTGATTTCAAATAATTTAAATGAAAAAAGTTTAGTAAGATGAGAGTTTTATTCTTTTTTGTTAGTTCACTTGGTTTGACTCGAATTAATTGAATAAGAGTGTTAGTAATACATGAAAAATTATTAGGTAATTTCAAATCACTAAGTGTCCTCTAACACCCTTTTATAACACACATTCTTTTATTGGTTAAAAAATATTAAATTAAGTCCTAATCTTGGTAAGCCTTTGAGATTCAACTCATCAAAACTTTTGGAAGTTTAAAAAAAAAAAAAAGGTGATACACATATATTGGCAGAATGTGCTTATAAACAAAACGTATATAATGTTGTCTTCCGGACCCGGACCCGGATCACTCGAGAAAGTTTGTCGATGACCTATTTATCCACGGCCAGTAGTTATTAATAATTACCAACGACTTTTAAATGCAACAATTTAATCATTTGGTGTAGAACAACTTATTGAGGGCTAAACCAGTAATACAAACAATTTCATTTTGTTTCGTTAAAATGTTTTCTGACGCATTTAATGTTGACAAAAAATTGGCCATTAATTAATCATAGAAAAACAACAATGACCAACAATTATGAAGTTTCTTGTAGTGAATTAAAATACAGTCCTGGAAATAAAAGTATTTGAAGATAACTCAAGATTTTTTTTATTTTTTATTTTTTTTTGCAGGTTGGATTCCACAATTTCCTAATTTTGGAAATAAAATAAAATAAAAGTATTTGAGGAAAATATGCTTTTTTATTTTATTTTATTTTTTCAGCATGGATTCCACATTTTCAACGACATGATAAAACCATTCGTGAACTGTAGCATTTTTCTTAATCAATCAATACCAATCAACAAATTCTGATATTGGAAAGATTTGCTTCTCGCTGTTGTATTTTGATTATCTTTGAACTCATAAATGGAGTTTGAAAAATTTTCTTTTTCTGAATTGAGCATTTGAATGGTGAGTAGAAGGAATTACAGCTCACCCCGATGAAAACAAAGATTCAAACATTCTCTTTTTATCTTTCCATCTTGCATCTCCTCTCTGCGATTCCCAAACTCTTTCTCCTAAATCCTCATTCTCCTTTCATTCAAGTGCCGATACACACATGCAAGGTTTTAAAAAACAGTGTGCGACTGATTTCAGCCACAACGTTAAATTTTTTAGAATGTCTATGAGTCTATGACTACAATATGAGTGCGAGTATCCGCAATTGCAATATAACCATATTTGTCCACAAATTTTTGTAATATCAAGAAACACCATTAAACTATAATTGTAACCCTAATTTAAAATCTTTCACACATTATTGACTACATTTATCTGCAATTTCTTGCAATATTAAGAAATGCAATTGGATCGTTTGGTTGAAGGGACCGATTGTTTGAGTAAAGCGCTCGAGAAAAATCTTACGCCCAAGCTCAATGCTTGGGAGGTTGTGGATCATCTTTCGAGCAAAGCACTTACATCCAGGTTGAGGGCTTGGGGGACTGTGGATTGTCCAAACAAAAGGGACCAACTATTTGGGCAAAGCACATGCCCTAGGCTCAGCAACCTGGGTTGAAAGGGGGCCCCACCGCCCTTCAACAGTTACCCAGCCTCAATCGACAAAAAGTTGACTGCGAAGGGTATGTTGAAAGGCCTTGCCCTGACAAGTGTTGGGAAACAATTCAAATTTCAAATCTCTACGATTTTGTTTAGATTTAAAATTATTATATTTATTTTAAGAATTTGTTTCATCTTTTAAGATTAAGATGCAAGTTATATAAATAAGGGTTCTTGAGATAAAAAAAACTACCTTGACCTGGAGAGGGGATCACCACCCTAAGTGAGAGGGGATTACATGAAGGAAGAGTTTTGTCAAGTTTGTCTAGAAAACTTGTAATGGAATGTAATGTGATTTGAGATGATAATAATATTGAAAGGTTTTCGTAGATGTAGGCAAAAGGTGCCGAACTACGTTAAATAAATGTGTGTCTCCCCAACAATAGTTACTCTTAATCGACATTGATAAACTAACAAGTGTCAAACATCCCACAAGGATGATCATTATGAATTACGATTGAGTAACCCTTGCATGAAGGTACTCCATGCAATGAGGGGGCTTAAGGACATCTAGATGCCCATCTAACAACTCTAACACCCAACAAGAGCAAAGAGGGTGTGGGTCCTTTGTCATGTTAGATACCAACCCACATCTTGACATGTTAGGAAAGGTGGCGCCATAGGCATAAGACATGTGGTGTACCTCAACATGTCAGAGCGCTGATCGCTCTGACATACCAAAGCCACGCATAGGAAGTGCTCAAATGGTGGCTTGACATGTAGCATCTATCTACTGAGAAACACCCGATATAAAGACCAATGAGGGGGACTCCATCGAGGTAGGTTCACGACAATGGAGATACTGGTGGCCTTTTGGGAGAAAAATATTTTTCTTTATCACTTCAACCTATTACCGTAGGTAAAAATTCTTGTAGCGGGTAGACAAAAACTGACTTTGCCCACCGTAAAAGGAATGTTGGTGCAGAATTAGATCCTTAATAACTGAAAAGAAAAATAAAGAATTATCGGATTTTTTGTGAACGGTCAAATAATTACAGATGTGGCATGGTGCAGTTGGAGAGAGCAAGAAATATGGGCCCCACAGAGCACTGACTCCTCCACATGGTGTCGACCTATAAAGACAGAGCCGCTACCATAACAGTCAACGATTTTACCAAAACCGGCTGGGGGCTGTGACGCGAGCAATGACAGAATCACCTCAAGAGTGGGCCACTCGAACGCGTCCGTCCATTCAGGCTCCGCCACGTGCTGGCTGCGGTCACATATACTGAGGGCCGAGCCTGAGGCTAGGTTCGACGTTCGTGAGACTTCTCTACCCCTGCCTGCATACCACCCTCCTCCACCCACGTGTCAAAATGACCCTATAAAGCCCAACCTTAACCCTCACCCCCCAACTTCCAAGTTCCTAGTCGCAAAGAAGAGCTGGTTAAGGCGAAGAGGAAACACAAACGAGAAAAGAAGAAACGCGAATGCAAGGTGAGCTGGAGTTACCACCCGGGTTCAGATTCCACCCCACCGACGATGAGCTAGTGATTCACTACTTGTGTAGGAAGTGTGCTACCCAGTCCATTGCTGTTCCCATCATCAAAGAAATTGATTTGTATAAGTTTGATCCATGGCAGCTTCCAGGTACCTTTTTTCTTTTCTCAAATTAAACTCTTACTACTTGGCTCACCGTACTCTAGATTCTTATGGATTTGTTTAAATTGCTTGAATTTAAACTAAAAAATAAAGGAAACCCGAACGAGAGCAATTTTTTACTTTGAGATATTATTTACCCGACTGTTGATAATATATATATCACTTATTTTATTTTATTTAACTAAGGTAAATGATAAGTTAAAAGGACAGCTTCATTTTTTCAATGCGTTAAACATGGGATGCGAGTCACGTACAACGTGTTCCATTTTTTATTTTTTTTTTCCTTTTGGGGGACTCAATTATACTTTTTTTTTTGGTTGAGATATTTTTGATTTTTCTAATTTTCTTCCACCTTAAAATCTTCATTAGGTTAAAATAAAGTTCAATAATTTATGTTTTTGGTTTTTATTTATGTACAGAAATGGCTCTTTACGGTGAGAAAGAGTGGTACTTTTTCTCCCCGAGGGACCGAAAATACCCAAACGGTTCACGACCGAACCGGGCGGCAGGAACCGGGTACTGGAAGGCGACCGGAGCCGACAAACCGATCGGAAAACCGAAGGCCCTTGGGATCAAGAAGGCCCTTGTGTTCTACGCGGGCAAAGCCCCAAAAGGAGTGAAGACTAATTGGATCATGCACGAGTATCGCTTAGCCAACGTTGATAGATCCGCCTCCAAGAAAAACAACAACAACAACTTAAGGGTATGCCCCAATAAATAACAACCTTCATTTTTATTTTTGTTTATTTCTCTAATTTCACTTAATAATAATAATAATATTCCAAAGTTTGGTTAGGTACGAAATAATATGTGATATGTGGTATTGATGGTTGTGTTTATTGGAATTGCAGCTTGATGATTGGGTGCTATGCCGAATTTACAACAAGAAAGGGAAGATTGAGAAGTACAATGGTGTTGGGGTGGTGGATCAGAAAGTAGAAAAGTTTTCAGATGAAGAGGTTCAGTTCCAGCACGAGACCAAGCCCGAGATCAAGATGTACGGCCACGATGATTTCAGGAACGACCAACTGTACATGGACACGTCAGATTCGGTGCCGAGGTTGCACACGGACTCGAGCTGCTCCGAGCACGTGGTTTCGCCGGACGGCACGTGCGAGAAGGAGGTGCAGAGCGAGCCCAAGTGGAACGACCTCGAGTTGGGCCCGGACCCAGTTTCGGGATTCGATTTTCAGTTTAATTTCATGGACCTATCGTCGGATGACCCTTTTGCCCCTCAGGCCCAATACCAAATGAACCAGCTCTCGCCGTGGCAGGATATGTTCTCGTACCTACCCAAGACATTTTGATTTTTTAGGGTGGGACCCGAATAAGGAACGAAGGGTCTCACGTTTTATTTTTAAAATTCGTTGGAGACAAAAATCACATTGAAGCGTACCTAACTAGTAGTGCTAGTGCCGGCCTTGGCCTGCACGTGTAGTGACTATTCTCTGTTCTTGGGGTCGTTAAGGGGAAAGCGAGATCACGTGTAACTAAAAATAAGAAAAATGATCTCGACTGGGTGAAAACTAAAAAGTGAAGATCCATTATGTTAGGAAATTGTGTCAACATGTAAGGACCCCCTCGTAGAAAATTCTTGTTCCATTGCTATTGTAGTAGGATTTTTTTTTTGTATGTCTGTGATATATAATCATATATTATATTTTTTTATTTTTCAAAGTAAGCACTAAGCAAAATTTGAAGTGTAAGGTTTCATCTTCGTGAAACGAGGCTTTGTCTGCTTTAAAATTAAACCTGCCTTTCCGAACGTCTCACGTGTATTTTGGAATGGTGCTGCCTAGCATGGCCTCCATGTTTGACAACTTGAAAATAACCTGTGTCTGAAGCAAATGACATCATGGGAAAAGCAGAAACGATGTTGAAAGAAAAAAACTATGTATTAACACAAAACAGGTGCTGCGTAGGGCGTACTGACAAAAGGTCAAGACACGGGTATTAAATTACACCAAGAAAAAAGACACGGATATTATAAAGTAGTGGTTCTTAATCTTTATTTAATGAGAGAGTACAATTCTTCTTCATAGACAAATAATATTTCAGCTTTCGAGATTGTCACCTTTTTCTTTTTTATGGCATGGGGATTTGTATCTGAAGGAAACCTGACATATAGGAAGCAGTTTATTTGGAAGGGTTCTGATTTCTCTAAAGTAAGTTGCTCAGTTCAAAAGGTAAAATAAGTAATTTTAATCATTGATGAAAAAAATTAACATTCAATATTACGTGTACATGTATAACAAATCAACACTTAATTTTCTCATAAACAAGTAATATTCCTTACTGTATATTTACTTATTTTAGAATAATCAAATCCTTAGATGTTTTTAGTGGTGTTCTACAATTAAAAATTTAGAACTAAAATTTCATCTTGGTAATCTATACTAATCTTTAATACAAACTTTAATTATGTGAATTACTAAAGTAAAACTCTAATTTTAATTAAAAAACAATACCAAAAATACATAAAGAACTGCATCTTACTTTTCTATTTTTCTGCAGTCAAACTTGGATAGTTCTGCGATCGTTGAAAATTAAAAAGGAAGATGCATGAGATCTGCCAGCTAATTACAGAATAATTGATGTATATCCATACTGCATCCACTTGCATTGTGTTCACTTTACAGCAGCAATACAGTCAAACTAACGTAATATGACTGGTTGTTTCGGTAATCTGAATGTAATACTAATACTGTAATACAACACTATATATCCTCATCATGATGGACCTCTATACCCTACTCCAATATACTTGATATAGTAATATAGACAAGGCTGTATTCACAAATCACAAGCAAACATACATTAGTATTTAGTAGTACTATCACCCTGCTGTATAAACTGCAGGAGCAGGACTACATCATTCTCTTAATGATACTAACCCTATGCATGCCTGAACTAGTTCTTGTTTTATGATTAACTACTGACACCTCTGGATTTTGGAACACGGCTGCAATCTGCAGGTCCCCAACCAATTAACTGCTTCTCATTTTCAAATATCATCACTTTGTCTTGCATGGATATGTCTGCATAAACAACAAATACCAAGACTCACATAGTGCAGAGTTCACAAAGCATTTTGATGAAAAAAACCGCTGAAAAAGTGAAGAATTGTAATGCAAGAGATAATATCCATCATCCAAAATTGGAACCAGAAGAAAAGAGATAGTAATAACACAACAAAATTCCTACCTCCAATTAGGTTCAGTTCCTCCAACCCTACTTCAGAGCCGTTTAGAATGCCCAGACAAACATTTCCCAAGTTCTGGCAGAACAGTTTGTTAGCATTCACACATGAAATACATCCTTTACTTATGATAGCAGCAAACAAGTTGACAAACATGGAAGATATTATTGATAGGTTAGAATTTAGAACTCACTGATATTATCAGATAAGCTTCAGGAGGGATCTCAAATTGAGCTTTAACTCTTCCACCATTGGTGAAACTAAGTGCCACAGGCTTGAAGTATCTCCTAACTTCGCGTATGCTTTTGAAAGGTCTTTTACCGTGCCAGCAGATAGGTAAAGTCTGATCATCAGGTGCTGCTTTTATGGGCTTTCCAGTTAGCTCCTTCTTCAGCTACATTTGGAAATTGAACAAATGACCATCTTAAGTAACCTGCCATTATTTTCTTGCACAAAAGTATAATAAATGCTTTCTTTTCTGACAGAAACTTTTCACTTTTAGTTGCTTAAAATCAGCCGTAAGGGCTTATGTTAACAAAGCCGTTACTTATAGTACTTTATTTATTTGTTTTCTCTTCATACAATTTGAATCTCCACGATGAAACCTGAAGGAAATAAGGTGATAGACAGAGAAAGGGACACGCTCAAAACTTGACTTTTTTGCTTCATTTGGCTCATTGTGTAAATGCACCAGTACATAAGTATTTTACTATCCAAGACTCCTGTTGGTACATGAGATACAATGAGACACGACTCTTGGAAAATTTAAGTGCTTGAATCTAAAGATATATGCATAGGAAAATACTATGAACCTTAAATTTTCTTGAATATAAAAATGAATTTTTATTACTTGCGCCATTTTCCAACAAAACCTGTATGATCTTATAGAAGAAATGCCTCATGCTTATTGAAATACTTCAAACTGGGGAAATATAGTGAAAATTGTTTTAACTGACCCAAGAAATTAATGCTTGGTAAGCATGAGAGTTGAAGTAAGTGTAAGAACTCCCAGTGTCAAAAACAGCAGTCAGACTTCCGACCCCAGTTTTCCTTCCTCCAAAAACAAGTTCAGCCGGTCCTGCTGAGTAATGTTTGCTGACACAAACCACACAGAGGATTCAAATCAGGACATAGAATTATGAATCATTAAAAACATGTGGAAAATGTAAAATGAGGACCTGACTTTTGAAGGTGTACTTACGAATCTTCAGATGAAATTTGAGTCCAACTCACTTGAGCAGAATCATACACATTTCCAAAGAAGATATATCCTCCTCCTTGTGAACTTAAACAGTGTCCAATCACATTTCCCACCAAGCCCTGACTATTCAACTGGGATATTAGGCTGGCCTTTCCCCGTCCAAGGCCAAGTATTCCATCTAAGGGATGGTAAGAAGAAGGTGAAAAGTCTTGATCATATCCACATCTGTAGAAAGGAATCAGAAAATAGGTGCTGTAGATAACTATTAAGAATTCTTAACAAAAATACATACGACATAAATTGTAATCATCATGGGATGTCAAGTTCACATGATCAAGTATATTCTGATCATGCAACAGTGGAGCATGTTTCTAAAATCTAAAGAAATTTGTTAGGCAATAAAAAGAAAACAATTTGTCATCCCTGAATGGGAAACATATACTATGAAAAACATAATTGTTCTGGTATTAATTAATTCTAATCTCTCAATTGTTAGAAAATAGTGTTTTATATAGTATGCATAACAATTAACAGGCATATTAACCAGCTTCATAGAGTTGAGTAAGTTGCCACAAGGATCCACTCTGAAGTTCTCACTTTCAATGCCCGTGTATTTCAACCTAATTCACTTGTATAAATCATTCTAACCAGCATTGGTACTTACTATTGCAGTTAAGATTCATAAACAACTTTGCTTAGTATCTTATCTCAAGGCCTTTTCTAAAAGCACAAGCTTGCAGAAATGCCAATATATCAAGAGAACATTCATAATAGACAAAGAAAGTAAAAATGAAAAGCTTGCAGAGTAAACTAACCCAAGTGCCATCCTAACTTTGAGTTGGACTCCATTGGTAAAGTTGAGAAGGTAGACATCGTTGAGAAGCACACCAAAGGTTGAGTACTGATCTGCATAATTAATTTCATAGTGACATTGATCAGGGTGTTCACAGTTGTAGTCCTCAGTGGGCTGCAAGGATGCACAAAGAGGATCCTTGCAGGGTACAAAGTCATTGCTGGGCTTGTAGAGTGGATGGGGTGTCTGAAAAAATGTGCAACAAATTAAATTCAATCAGACAAACATTACATGTATAGTAGTATAGGCAGTGTAATATTATAAGCAAGGATGAGCTTTTCAATCTCATAAGATTTTGCACTTCACATTGGCCTATTAAGAGTCAAAAAAGAAATAATTGTTGGGGGATTTTCTTTTCATATAGGTAGTAAAATATTACCTCAGAGCAACGGGTACAAGGGGCATCACATTGGAGCCATGTGAGGTCACTACCCGTGTCCACGTCAAGAAAATAAGGCCTTGGAGGCTGACCGATATTGAGAGTAACATTATAGAACCTGCAAACATTGAAATCAATGGTGACTTGTATTAGAATATCAATTTCCTTCTCACCCTCAATATCTAAAGTTGCTTCATTTTACTTTTAAAAAAAATGTAAATATCCAGAAAAGCTGCCTTTCGTTCGGATTAAATAACTAAAGTTGTTTTGCTATATTCTTATGGAAAAGTTTTGAACGAGAAAACAATATGAAGTGAATCCCAAAACATGAAACATAAGCAACTAAGAAAGAAGACATGTTATGCACCTACCCAACAGGATAAACGTTGCCATGAAGTGGGAACACAATAGAAGAGCCAGCAGGATTCAATAGCCTTGGCCATGATGACGTGGCTTCACCTGGGAGAATTGAGTTCCTTCCCTTTTTGTGTTTGTTACCAAACCAAGCTGAACAAGAAGACATGTTGAACAACACCATCACTGCAAGCACCATCACCACTTTCCCCACCTTCATCTTCTTCTGTCTCTCTCTCTCAATCCAACCAAGCACCTGTTTCTTTTATTATTTTGTTTAATTTTTTAAAATGTATGGATGAAAGAAGTTGAAGAGTGGTGGGGCTGAGTTTAAATCAAAATTGTAGATTCTTGTTGAAAGAGTTGGTTTTGTCCTTGATTGTTGATTCTTTTGCTTCTGTTGTTGGTGTTAGTTTTTGGGAATATAGGTGACAACCTTCGATTGGGTTTGGGTTTGGGTTTGGGTTTGGGATTAGGAAGGAGGAAAGGACAGAACAACCTCGGCATTGGAAGTGGGATTGCTTCTCATGCTTTGACTTCTAGTTCCTTTCTTCCACACAAAGCATCAGCAATTATCACAGCCCTTTAAAGTAGATAAATGAAAAAAAATAAAAATTGGGACTGGATATGGAGGGAGGGTGGAACTGGAAGCACTGAACAAGTGTTCAGCTTTTGAGACTCTTCTTGGAAACTTCTTCCTCGCCTCCTTCCAACACTGCTGCCAAATATTGTTACGAAAAATTAAATTACGTTACATTTTAGTTTTTACACGTTTTTCTCGGATAGCAAGTTGTTCTTTATTTATCATATTATATGTACCATCGTCAAATTTATGTGGTTTCACGATCATTATGGATAAATAGTAAACTGCAGAAAAAAGGACTGTAAATTTGGAGGCCCAAAATTGAGTTAAGGGGTGAGGTTGGGCCAAAGAGGAATTAGAATTAAGAAATGACATTTCGAAATTTTTGTCTGGTATTGATGAATAGTTAGTTATTGATTTAATTCGCCACTTATGATTAACTATTCTCTTTATCTCTTGGACTCAATTCCGTTTATGATTTTTTAAACTCTTATGATTGTTCATTTGTTGACGACTTCTGTGGGCACGCACGGAGACCCCGAATGCACGACTTTATTTTTGAAAATACTAACAAATAAACACCATAAAAATTAGGGATTAAAAAGGTAAATTCCTTACCAACTTACTATTTTCAAAAGGGATAAGCATAGAAGCTCAGATTGAGTTTTTTTTTTTTGGTCCAGAGCTGAGATTGAGTTTGAGTGTACAATAAAATTCACCTTTTAATGTTTGAGCTGCTATACATCATTCAAGAAGTGTTGTCATTCGTTAAACCAACATGTATACAAGATTTGATCATTCAGTGTGTTTGATTTTATATTAGCACAAATATCCAAATATAAACAAAAAATAATAATTAACTATTTCTTGATAAACGTTAATTGGCTTTATTTGAACGGAAAATCGAAGTGCCATAAATGAGTTGCTCTTGTGAGTTGAAGAACAAAGACACTGAAATTGAAAATTATTGCAACCAGCTGAATTTCTATACCTTTTTCTATGATGAATAATGGTCCTGTCCTTTGCATTCATAATGTTATTACAAAACTTTTTTTCTCCCAAAAAATTCATTTTCTAGTTAGCACCTCTCTCTCTCTACTTTATAGTTTATAATGTTAGTATATTAAAACAAATGTACTAAAGAATAATACAAAACGACTTAGAATTTGGATTTCTTTTAAGTTCACCAATTTTTTATGTAAAATGATCTTTATTTGAAGAAATTATTCGTTATACAAGTGCTTTTATTGAGAATTTAAATCCTTCATCATAGAAAATTTTTAACGTCACTTAATTATATGTCACTGTTTTTAAACAAAATTTGGCTTTTAGGCTTATTTATTTTAAAGTTAGATAAAATTAATTTTAAAATTTTAAATATAATTAAAATATATATTTAAATTAATCTCAGTCATAAACTTACATTAAGTATGTGTCACGTCAAGAGAAATTAATTTTGGATAAATTGGCCATTTAACTTAATATGGGAGTATTGTTTGATTTATGTAGCTAATTTAATCTTATAAAGAAAAACACTTTGTTGTTGCACGTTTTAAAACATTCCCGATAAATATAACAACGAAGATGCAAGTAGTATCCCAATACACACCATTATGAATCTTAGAATTACACGCAGTGTCACTTGAAAAGTTTAGGCATAAAATATAGTAATGTTATTTTCACTAATCTTTTAACAATTTTTTTTTTATTTCTCTCCATTACATCATTTATTTTATCACACCTTGCTGTCCTTTCTCTTTTTCTCTCTCTACTTATTATACAAGTGTTGTCAAAAAAAAGATGATTAGTAGAAATAATGTTACTTATTATAAAATGAACCGACATAACAAAAAATGGTCGGACTGAAAGACAGTCTATCTGTTGCAAAAAAGCAAAAGAGATTCTATAACTTCATATATTTCTTTCTGCCCTAAAAAAACAGAATGTAATGCTACTCTCACGTCCATTTTTTCACAACCGTTGAGTTAGTTGAATTAGTTAGTTATAAGTAATTAATTCATTAGTAGAGGAATTCGTTGCACAAGAATCATCGAATTTGTAAACAGAGACGATTTTAAAATTAAAGTTCAAAATAAAAACTTAAAAAATAGTTGTATGATTTTTATATTTGAATTTTTTTTAAAATTCAAAATTTTCGTTATTTTGTCTTATATTGATTAATTCATGATAAAAGAAAAGGGTAATTTTTTCCAGCTAAGGTTTAAAAAGCATCTTGGGTTAAATCACTTATATAAGTGTTAAATCTTGGGTTGCTTATATAAGTAAACTGTAAATTGATATTTGTTAATTAAAAATCCCCATTTTTTTGAATTTTAAAAACCTACTAATTTGCTAATTAAGTTTCCATGTCTTCTTATTTATTTATTTCTTTTTTAGTATCTTTTTATGTGCAATTTCTGGCAACTTTTGTTTTCGGTAAGTTTGGAAACCTCATACTGTTATCTCAAATCTCAACACATGCTGCATGTCTTGGCACGTGGCTTTGCTCATCTCTGTCGTTAATTTGCTTGATTTATAGTGTAGCTTTTTTTATTCATTTACTGATTTACAGTGCATGTGGCTTTGCTAAAATGCTGCACGTCTTGCTCCTTTTTTTTTTAAAGCAAAACTAACAGTCATTGGAAGTTCATAGATAATTCTTAGAAGAAACTTACTTATAGCCTAAAATTTACTCTTACTGGTATAGATAAGACGAAATGAATTTAATTATAGCAAAAAAAAAAATGAATTTAAACTGAATTTTAATTAGACATTCAAATTTAATTGGAAACGTATTATGAAAAAAACACTTTCCATTATTCATGATACTTTACAATTTTGTTTAAAAGAAAGTAATTTGTTTAAGCAAGAAGGAATCGCTTGAACACATATGCACTCAAGTTTTACAATTAACATCTACATGGATTTTTCTCGGAGAGTTTCAAGAAAAAAAAGTGTCAACTAAGCTTTGCTCCGCTTTTCTTTAGAGTGCATGGGTCTTCAACTTAGAGGGCACTCAGCCTTTCCTTATAGTTAAAATTAATTCTAAATTTGAGAACAGTCAATACAAGTAATTTTTATTATTTTTTGTATAATCATTAATTTTTATTTAAAATTAATTATGTTCATAGATTTATCATGTCACGTGTCATTTGTCTATAATTTCCTATGTGACATGTATAAAAATACGTGACATTATTATTAAAAAATGATAAAGGACCATTTTTAATTATTTAAATTTCTCTCAAAACGCAGGCGTAATGACCTCCTTCGTTTATGTTATTTTAGAATAGGAGTTCCAATCACAATAAACTATTTTCATGGTTTTGTTAATATTAGCTGATTTTAAGTCATTAAAAGTAGACTTTTTATGAGTTTAATTTTTATTAACTAATAAGCGTAAAATACTTAAGGCATTATAATATTGAAATCACTGTTATTTAATATCAAGAGGTGTGTTGAATGTGGAAGAGGTACATTTTATTATTGCAATTGGTGATATTTCTTAAAATAAAATGCTTATTATTGTGTTTTTGGCATGAGTATTGACTAAATATTTTTAATTTTGTTCATCTATTTTTCTTGGTTTATTTCATGTGAATGTCTATTTGCTTTTATGTTTCTTCTCCAAAGTAGACACAACACATTGCCTTTCCTATTTTATGTCTGTTTGTGTTCTACAATTTTGGTGAGTAAAAATTTTTTGTGTATTATCAAATTGTGTCATGTTTTAGTTTTATTAACAAGATTGATACGAATTGTAATATAAACAGTACAAGACACACTACATATATACTCTAACAAGCACAAATAAAAAGCATACTTAATTTTTTTAGTTTTTATCTATCTTTTTGTGGCTTTTAGTAAACAATATTATCCATTATTAAACATGACAAACAAAACCATAAACGCATAAATATATTTAATATATTTCATTTAATTGATTTTAATCGTTAAATATAATAATCTTTAAATTTTTAAAGCATCATGCGAAGATTTTTTTAGCAAATAAGAATATATAAAAATTTAGATAAATTAATAGGTTTTCAATGTTGGTAAATATATTTAAAATTAATTCTAAACTTAAGAATAGTCAATATAAGTAATTTTTATTATTTTTTGTATAATCATTAATTTTTATTTAAAATTAATTATGTCCATAAATTTATCATGTCATATGTCATTTGTCTATAATTATCTATATGATATGTATAAAAATACATGACATTACTATTAAAATTTGATAAAGAGCTATTTTTAATTTTTTAAATTTCTCTCACCTAATTGACATACTCATTTCATTTGAAAAACACTATATAATTGTTTTTTTTTTCGGGGGTATAGAAGATTTTGTTGAGTGAATGAGTCAAGCGACGAGGAATCAATTATGGTTTGTTTTCTTATATGTTAACTAAAAATAATGATAAATTTGCCATCTTTTTTCATAAATTGCAGGGAATTGAAAATCATTTTCAAATGCAATCATTGTTTGATGCTCCAATTAAGAAAGATTTTAAGATTACAAATCAATGATAATTGTAGATAAATAACATATTTTCTTTGACATTTATGTAAGTTTACATTTATGTTCAGCGTAATATTTCTGCCATATTTTTTTGTATGTATATGAAATAATCAAAGTTTTTTAATACTACTAGAGTATGACTCCATACAACGTACAAAAAATAATATATTAAATCACCATATTACTATAAACAGTAGAGGCACAAGAAGAAGAAAAATTCATATACATAAACATGTAATTTTCATTTTTTAATAACCTATACACACAATTTTTCTTTTTTAACGAATTTGTTTGTTTAAATATTTTAGTTCATATTTTTAACGTAAATTTTTACATACATTTTTTAGATATATGAATTTTCAAAAGAAAATAGTTAATAAAAGGAATATTTTTAAAAATAAAATATGATTTTATTGTTGATTTTTTTAAAAGTTACTTGATATGAAAATTTTCATCATAAGCCAGTCAAAGGTTACTTAAATGTATTAATTTGGAGGTAAATGTTTATACAATCGAAAGTATAATAAATATTAGGATTTTGCTATTTACATTCCATTTATTTTGCTAAATATACTCCTCTTTTTCTTTTTTTTTAAATATTATTATAAATATTCTTTATACCAATAGTATTTTATATAAAAAGGTATAAACCCTATTCTCTATATCCTAAAAGGGTAACCTTTTATATAAAAAAAGGTATAATACATAGGATGAACCTTTTTTTTTTTAGGAAAACAAATAGGAAAATTTACATTTAATCCATAGAAATGAACAATTTACCTGAAATCATACTAACATCTAAATTATTATGGTGAAATTATATGATTTTTAATTTGTTGTTATAATAATTTTAATATAAATGTATTGTTTTCTTGCTTTCTCTTTTATGGATTAATTAATTTATTGAATGTTTTATTTTATTTAATATAGAAAGTATGAATAAAATATAACTAATGGAGATAAATATTTTTCATGAAAGTATGAAGAGAAATTTAGACTTAATTCATAGGATGAACAATTTTTCTTAAATCACCTTTAAATTTTAATTACTTGAAAGAAATATAATTTTAGAACTTTTCAATTATTCTTATAATAATTTTAATATAAATTTATTTTTTCTTTGCTTCCTCTCTTCTAACTTAATTAATTTAATGAATTTTTTTTATCGAATCAAATTTTAATTTTCTCTTAAATAAAAATTTTCTATAAATTTTCCGTATCTAGACTTATTTAATATTTACATTCATATAAATTCATTATTATATATTCACTAACAAAAGATAACCCGTGCATTGCACGGGGTCCAATAACTAGTTACTTGTATATAAGGTAAGTTGGGTACTCATTGTAATTGTTTCTCATTCAGTCAATCAATTCAACACACTGATTTATTCTAATTCTCTAAATTTCTCTTTTTCTCTCATTTGAACCGTGTTTCTCAACAACAACAATCCTAATAATTAAAGAGAGAGATAAGAAGAAAAGATAGAAGTGTGAGATAAGATGGGTAAGGTGATAAACAAAGGTAAATAGGAAAAATGAGTTGAAAAAGTGTTAGTGAGAATTTGTTGTAAGTGTAACATTGCTGAAAAATAAAAGAAAGATACTCAGCACATTTTTAAAGAGAGTTAAAAAAATGGAATTTGAATCAATTTATGCCAAGCTCCGTGGGCATAGTAGCATCGCCTTATTGACAAAAGAACAGCAAAAATCAAGCATTGGTATTATTATCTTGGATATACATTTGATTTCGTATCATGTTTGGGTAAAACGAGAATTGAAAAGAGTTTCGCCAACTTACTTTTAACGGTAAGGTAAGTATTTAATATGTTTACCAAAATAAAACTTCAATTCTAATTGGAAAAACAACACAAACTGTTACACCTAAGTTATGTCCTTAATATAACTTGCTGTCAATCATAGTTTAAACTAAAAATTGGAAATAATTAAACCGTGAAGCCATGTTGTGTCGTTACACTAGTACTCTATCAAGCAGCAACGTTTTGTCCATGATATCTCATTCAATAATTTAGAGCGGAATAGCAATCAAAGAACAAATTCATGAGATTGAAAACTCCTGGGAAAAAATTGTAATTAAATTTTGACACTTTGATCAAAGTGGTGGAAGCCACGAGTTACTACCCTAGCACATTGTTTTAGTACTTTCTAATTCATGAACATTAAAAAAAAAAGGACCCTATCATCCTTACCATCCAAAAAGAGCAAGAATTATTTGAACAATATTGCCACTGATAAGGGCCTTCAATAATTTTTCCTTCTGAGGTGTATACGGGGGGTACCTTATGGATGAATCTGCATCAAAACTTCTATAGAGAACTGACTTCCTATGGCTGAAACTATCAAAAGAGAATTTCCCATGGTAACAACCCATTCCACTCTCTTCAACTCCTCCAAAAGGCAAACCACGAGTTGCAACCTGCATGCATAGATAAGCATCTACATATGAACACATTTAAGTGCATGTATAAACTAGCTTAAATTTTTCAAGTCTTCATTTCATTTGATGAATATATGTGTGCTGGATCTTCAGGTTTCATTTCATTGCATGCTCATACAAAATTTATTGTGAAGTCTTAAGCATCTGAAGATATAGGTTTCAATTTCATCGGGTGCTAATTATTTCCTCACGTTGTTTTTCAGAACAGCAACATATTGATTATCAACTAAAAGTACAAAACGTGCTGAGAAACATGAAGTTTAATGGTAAAGATAACTGTCTGATTGAGAAACTTAATAATTAGTATTCCGAAAAAAAAAAAAAAATAAACTTATGTAAACGTAGATTCATACCATGAGTTACTGCCTTTGATGAAATTAAGGGATTATTTGTTCTAGAATAAGAAAATCAATGGCTTTCCTCAATTGTTGATTCAAGTCAACTTATATCAGCGAACCACCAGAAATTCTCTCAAGCCAAGTTGAATCATTTTATGTATTCAAATGAAAGATGCCAAATAAAGAGGACATAACTTTTCTTTTTCCTTCTACAGATGGAGCATTATATTCTTAGGGAACAATTGGTTTTATGAAAATATGATCATAATTAAATAAGATTATGTTAGCATACGAAAAATTTTCAAATATAAATTTTAGGAAGAGGATAACTACATGGATGACGGCATCATTGATGAGCATCCCTCCAGAAGATATCTTATCCACATAATCCGTCTTTAGCTTCTCATTGTTTGTGAAGAGATATGCAGCAAGAGGTTTTGGCTTTGATTTGATTATACTGTAGCAATCTTCTATGTTGTCTACCTGCAAAAATGTAAGGGAAAAATATAACAACTTTATGTTAAATATGAAGAAACATATCAAGTCCTTCCCAAGATAATTCCCGTAAGAGCTAATTTGGTTGGAAAGAACTGGGGGATGCAAAAGGGCGTAAGGAAGATAGATAGTGCATGGTAACACAGTGGTTTTATATTTGAAGGGTAAAATCTTTCTGGACAAAACACCTTTTTAGTATGCTCTCGTTCCCCATACTACAAGAAAAAAAAAGAGGCAAGTTTCAGAACTAGTGTTTTTGGGGTCTGTGTCAGTGTAAACCCTAATAGGAAACTGGTAACAGGAAACAGTAATGGTTTTTGCAAAGGAGTTGGAACCAAGGAATGCCCACTACCAGCTTGAAAAGAGAATAAATGTCATAAATAAGACAACATGTTTTCCCTGCCTCGAGAATTGTCTTGACAAAGAACCATAATCCTTGTCAACAAGTCTTAAATGTATTTTTTTCGTTGTGATCTAGTACTCACAGTGATAATTGGCAATATTGGCCCAAATATCTCCTCTTGCATTACCATAGCATCTTCAGGAACATCTAATAGGATAGTTGGAGCAATCTTTCTGCAATATACGAAGAATTGATGCTATGGTATTGTATAAGTAATATTTCCAATCTTAAAAATTAAAAAGGGAATGCAACTCACAATTTCTTCTCGTCCCTCTGACCTCCTAAAACAATTTTGTCAGATACCTTGTCCTCATCCAAGAGGTTCACAAGCCGCGCAAACTGGTTTGGGGACACAATTCGTGACATGTCTTTTGACTCCATAGGATCTTTCCCAAAAAATTGTTCCAATTCTTCTTTTAAGGCACTTATCTGTTGAGTGAGAATTCATCAAGAGTGATATATTTTAATAGCACACTGAATTTTGTGTCATTGCGGCAATCTTACCAGCCTTGGAGCAAACTCTTTTCTTGTGATGATATAATCAACAGAAATGCATGCTTGTCCACTATTGCATGCCCATTTGCCAGCTATTATCCTCCTAGCAGTAACCTGAAAATACAACGATTATTATACATGAAAATGTGTTACTTGATGTGTAAATAAAGAGCTCCGTAGATGATGTTACTTGTAAGTTGACATCTGATTCAACAACAGCTGGGCACTTTCCTCCAAGTTCCAGAATCACTGGTGTAAGATGCTTTGCAGCTGCAGCCATGACAATGCGACCTACTCTAGCACTACCTGTAAAAAGCTGGTCTATTATACATGGAACCTTGTAATGAAGTAAGAATGCTAAATGAGCTAAATACATGTGATTTTTTGTTTTTAGAGCGAAAGCTTCAACTGTGTCAACTCAAATTTCTTGATGGAACTTGTAATAAGTAATTACTAGGATTAGACATTTATATGAAACAGCCTAAATTAGAGCCAAATTTCGTACAGCTTAAAAAGAAAAAGGGATATACAACAAACAATTGGACCATACCATTAACCTAATATTTTACTATTCACATTTCGTACAGTCTTTGAGACTGATGAATCTGTTTGATATGCTATGATCTTGTAGGATACTGACACAATATTAGAAGACAAATTACCTGTGTAAAGTATCTTATCCCACTTCTGCTCCAGGAGTGCAGTTGTTTCAGGAATAGCCCCTTCAACAACTCTTATGGCGGAGTTGTCTAGATATTGTTCGATCAAATTTGCAAGCAGTGATGATGTTGCTGGAGCAATTTCTGATGGTTTTAGGACCACTGTGTTACCAGCAGAAATGGCTCCAATGACTGGATCCATTGATAACACTGTAGATAGAAAATAAGAACTAATCAATGAAAAGGAAAGGACATGGAGAAGATGCCAAGCCAATACATTAGAAAGTGTAAGCATAAATTATATGGATACTGAGGACTCATTAGATAGTGAAAAGTCATGATTGATGAATATCAAAAGGTTATGGTGATATGGAGAAGCTTGCAAACGTATGATAGACTTAGGTCTAATTTATTTAGTTTAAGCAAGTGACCACAAACCTTTGGCCAACTTCATATGCAGAGAACAGAAAGACTTTTAGAAGGCATATTGTAACTATGGGTGAAAAGAGATTTGTGCTATTTAAAGCCTGAAATAACTGGTGAAATTTGAATTTTGATTTAAAAAAAAAAAGGAAAGAAAAGGAAAAGAAAAGAGTGCAAAAGGGCTTGTATTGTATCTGCATGTACATCCCACTACAAGAGTTCCACAGAGAAGAAAACGATTGAGATGAAGAAAAGCTGTTCGGTTTAGGTACGTGAATTGAGTGAAAAGGGAACATCTTCTACATACAGAAAGGAAAGTTCCATGTTGAGATGACCAACACAACCCCCAGTGGTTCTGGCACAATCTCTGCAGATGATGGAAATGTTGTGATTGAAGTATTCACCTAAAAGGGTAAAAAAAACTTGGTAACATTAATTAATAAAGTCATGTTGAAACTTATTGTTTTTGTTGACAATTTACCTTTTCAGGCTTCATCCAGTGTTTCAGCTCCTGAAGTGCTTCACTACATGAGGATTTTACCTGGGAAATCTGCATTAAGAAACACTTACATCAAATCTGATGTGACCATGATGATGGTGAGGCTGAGGAGATTACTGGACAAATGGAAACATTAAATGCCATCATGACATGACCAAAAGGAATGGAGAAAAAGTAAAAGGAAAGATTTCTATGAAGTAATGGCTAAGAGAAGCATATGAAGCATAGAAACAAAAGCAGGAAATTGAAGACCTCAGTTATAAATGCTTCAAGTTGAGGTTTAGAAAGGTCCTTATATAGAGCTTCAGTAATTTCGTTCTCTTTCTCTTCTAACATCTTAACTATGGCCTCCAACTGGGAAACCCTCCATTCATAGCTCTTTGTCCTGCCTGAATCAAAGTTCTTTCTGAGCTCTCTAACAAGCAAATTAGCCTTGTCTCCATCAAATACTTGCTTCTCTTCTAATTCTGGTACCACTGATAGAGTTGCAGAACATCTTCACAAGATAAACCATATATATACATGCAAGCAAACCGCATAAAAAGAACACCACAGTTAAGCATACACAATTAGAACACCCCATGATCAAAAGGTAGAGGAAGAGAGAGGGTTTACGAGTATGAAGAGAAAACAGCACAACGGGAGTGGAAGTGAAGTTGCTTGTGAAAGCATTTTCTGGTTAAATGGCATCCAAAGGCTCTTCTACCAACTGGGGCACTGTTATTATGAAGAACTGGAGTAAGAGTCTCACCAATTATGATGAAATTGTATTTCTTTATATTTTCAACATATTTTTGGCAATTCTATTATTCTTTTGGGTGATTTTGCTTTCCATCGAGTTGCATTGATCATCTTTGTTTTCATATCACAGAATGAAAAAATATATGAACAATCATTGGCTTAAGGAATCAAAAAAGTAGAAGAAAATATGCTCAAAAGTTTGAAGAAGTGTACCTAACAGCAAGGAACGGCCCAAGACAGAGGCTTCTCATGTTAGAACAAGAAGCAGAAAGAAGAGCTTTGATAGTGGTGTCTAAAATTAGAAATATAGAAGCTGCATTAATTTGTATTTATATTTATATATAAACAGAACTGGAGTGAGTTCTCAGCCATGAAAAATATGAAGATAATGTTGCGCACATACAATGATTTCGTATTGATCATGTGTAATTTGACAAGGACATGGCCAAAAATGAAAGAAACGTTTTAGTTTAGCAAAGTCAAAAAAAAAAAAAAATCTTGTGTGCATTAATGAAGTTTGGTAATGGAATGGCTGCGATTTTATGTGGTACGCAAACCCACGTGGGTCTCTTAGATCTTAACCGTTCCATGCATTTATATGTCACAAGACACAACCCTTGGATCAAAGCCAGTAAAGTGACTGAAGGAGGATCAGGACAAGACTGACACATACCCATATAACCCAACAAACAATTATTTGTGTACTGTAGTTAAGACAAAAGTGCAAGTAAAGTGACAATCACGATACAGAACAGTGGCTTTGTTTTGTCAACCTTTCCCACACTAATCGACATAGAAATGTTAACGAGGTATGTGAAAATTGACCCTGTTGCTACCCATTATAATTCATATAATTTAATAAATATTTAAAATTCACTCTACGTCTCTACCTTCCACTATAGTTTTTTCCTTTTGTTGATAAACCTACCACTTATGTTTCACATCCATAAAGTATTAACGGATAACATAACTCCCTATTCAATCAAGTCATTCACACGATATTTCGGGAGTTCTATTGGAGAGAAGAAGATTATATATCCACTAACTTGTAAATCTACTATTTCAACTTTTATCCTACATAGTTATAGTTATTATTTATCAATATAAAGTTATGTGGACTGTGGTCCTCCACTAGTATTGATAGCACAAAACTCAGCTCCAATCCCAACCCTGTTATCAGATAGTTTTCTCCACACCATTGTAAAATTTCGGTTGGGTATTAAACAGTATCATCCATTAAATATTGTACTAATTCAGAATGCTGACTTAGTTTCAATAGTGTTTCTGTAGTGTCCCACCAATTCTGAATATTAATTCAGAATGCTGACTTATGTGACCCGGGTACGGATTGAGTGGGCGACGTGTTCAAGCATCCTGTGTAGTTTGTAGAGTCACGGAACTGAGATTGCCACCCTTGGATTTTGGAAATGTCCCTATGAGGATTTTGCAGTATATTTTGTTAATGATTGATCACATCAATGAATTGTGCGGAAGGGAAACATTTCATGACTGAGTTTCTGCTTCAGTTTGTTCTGCCTGGTACTATTGTCCCAAAGAAATTTATTCACTACGTTAAATCCTTTTTTTAAGTTTGTGGCTAGTTTTGACTAGAGATGGAGATTGCATTTCTAATAAAAACAAATGCTTCCTTTTTTCATAAAAAAGCTTTTTTAATTTTGCTTCTTTAACTAAGGATACCGATTGGCATTTATTTAAAAAATATAAAAATGATGTTGAAATAAGCTACTTCATGAAATTGATGAGCTTGCTAATCGAAGTCAAACTTCATATACCAAAAAGGCAAAAATAGTATCACTTTCAAACAACCAAAATTATTGGCGCATCGGAAATAGGCCTTCAATCAAGATAATGCAAAGAGTAGAACTAATAATACCCAACGGGAGGTATTATTTGATCATTCATAATATCTTCAAGTTTAGAACTGTATATTTTTCATCAACCCTAGTCAGTTTTCTTTAACCTTATCCTCTCCAAGTTCTAAGCAGCTTACTCTCATTGGGTTTTACAAATTAACATAGGCTTTGTTTGGTTCAAAAGAGAAAAGGAGAAGAGACGGATTTAAATGGAAAGGAAAAAAAAAAAAAACCAGTCCTTCTTGTTTGGTTCACAAGAGGAGAAAAAGGGTTTTAAAAATTAATTTATTTTTATACTCTTATAATTTTAGATTTCAAAATACAAGTAGAAATATTTTAGTCAACACACTTGAAATATTTTAAATCCTCTTCTCTGCTCTCTAAATCCCTTGATTAATAGAGGGGGACAAAAATTGAATGAGGGATTTTGCTCTCCTTCCATCCCCTCTTAAAATGTAAACCAAACAACAAAATCTAAAAAAAAATAAAATCCTTCTCTTTCCCTTCCCTCTATTTCCCCCCAACCAAAATACTGTTAAAAAAGGTGGATGCCCCATTGAAGAGGATAAGTGAAAAAATATTTTAGGCCAAAACATTTGGGATGCCTTTACTCTGTAACGATCAAGACCATATGAATATAGATGCTGAAAAGCCTGAAATATTGGTGCAGCACATAGAACTCATATAGAGCCCAGGGCAGCGCAAGCAAGGGCAAATACTTATCATAGCCATAGTTGCCTATATGAGAAAAAATTAATATACATTCATTTTCAGTATGAAATTTATATTTAAATTTGTACATTGGTATATATAATATATCAATATTCAAAACAAATACATATCAAACTACACTTGACTTTAGTTGCCTACCCTTGGATATCGCCCATCCAATGCCATCAAAACTATCACTCTAATTGGTTTGTACCCTTGACCCCCGCTACAGTATCATCATGGCTCTGTCCCATTGGCAACTGGTAAGAACCATATTATTATTTATTATGAATGGTTAGAAATTTCTCTAGATCGGATATTTTTCATGACTAAGTACGCATGAAGCCCAGGATTACACATGTTCACCCACATACACGTGTTGTGTGTTTAAGATCTGAAAACAACTAGCGTTCAGCAATCTAGCTTGCAAACAACATAATTGTTATTTTACACTGAACAAATATGAGAATCTACCAAATAGACTCATAAGTCGTATCATAATGAATATCTATTCAAAATCTCAAAACTCAAGATGGCAAGGAAATGAAACACGAGATGGGAAGAGGACCTTTTTTTTTTTGGTCCAAGAGGGACAAAGGACATAACAAAGATCTAAAGCGCTCATGTTGTATGGGCACCATGGGTCCTTGAAGCCCATATTCCAAAGACAAGAAACCAGAAAACGAACAATATTGCCCAATAACGTGCAGGTCCATACTTGATTCTGGTAAGCACAAACTGCAATAACCAGAAGTATACAAAAGAAACAATTAGACTCTGATTGGAACCAGGACTGAGATAAATAAAACGTCGTTATGTATATGCCACTAAGATCAAGAATCTTCTGCATTTTTTTTTCATAGTTCCTGCAATCATAAATTTGGAAATAATTTCTTCAAGAGGAGAGCTAGCAACACACTCTTTACTATTAGTTAAAATTTATTAAAAATTACAAAATCATGAGGTTCATTAAATAAGATGTGGGACTCACAATTTTATGATTTTCAATAAATTTTAACTAATAAAAAAGTGTGTTCAAAAGAGTATGTTACTATTTGCTAGTATTTCTCTTCGTTCAATTATTCAAAGTCCCATCCTAATCTTGAACAAATCAACTTATACAGTCAGGGTCTTTTACATTTCAATTATTTTTAAAAGCATTGTCAAGTTTTAATCCAGCCATACATAACCTAATCTGAATAAAATTTCTTTAACAAAATAAACTGAGGAAGAGCAAAAGGAACACGGAATACTTACAAAGCGGAAGAAAACCACCACCGCTAAAGCACAAACACCTCCAAGTAAGATATGAAGACCACTTCTAGCAGTTTTCTGGACAACAAATATAGGCCGTATTATGCATACGCTTCTAACCAAAATCCATAGGGAAGAAGCAATAGAGAGAGAGAGAGAGAGAGAGAGAGAGAGAACACACACACAAACACATAAGAAAGTGTACAAAAAGCAAAGAATGCAATAAGGCTGTTTAATCACTTTACCCATCCAAACTAGTTCCTCTCTTGAAGTAGCCATGAGTAGACCACCAAATCAAGTTTTAGGGCCAGAAGCACCCTTAAAAATACAAGCATTATGTTTGAACCACACAAACTGAAGGATAGCAAAAAAGGCCCACAAAAGATTTTAGTCTCTAAGTTTTTACCAGAGCCTTTATAGTTAACTACAAGTGACATACTGTATAGTTAACCATCTAAAATTGTTCTAGTCTGCACACACACCCAGTGCTCTCTAATGCTCAAAAAAATTGTTCAAAAGGAAAATAACCACCTTGCAATGCTAAAACAAGTGACATACTTTTTCTTAGCTGGATGTGCACACATCACACCTATCAAGAGAAAGTGAGACTGGAGGCCCATGAAATTGTAACAAGTGATTGTATTAATCTTGTTAAGCACCATCAACCAAACAAAAGACTTGACCTTGGATGAAGCTTTAGGCTCCCAGATGGGTTTGTTGAGGCTCAAGAAGGAAGCTTGAAAACTAGATGTATGTCTTAGAAACAGAAAGGAAGATATGCAAGAGAACTCTCCACAGAAATCCAAAGTCCAACCCTCTTATCATAAATGGCTGAGAGACATATACAATCAAGTAGGAACAAAAGGATTATAGTTCACAAGTTTCCCTGTCATTCAAATCTACACAAAAATGATAGTCCCGATATAGAGAATGACCCTGAATAGAATAAAAGCAGCTAATGATGAATTGAGCAAAGTAGAAAGATGAAACTGGAAAGGAAAGGCCTCTAAAATAGAAACATTCCCCCACCCAAATGTTCTACCAAAAGTTAATCCAGTACCATCATACAAACTGAAAGAAACTAGCTGTCTAAATAAAAGTAGTATATCACCTGGGAAATAAATTCTCAAGAACTAAAGTAAGTTGAAATGATTGCTGGGTTGGCATGCCACCCACTCTAATCTAAATCATACTTGCCAGTTACAATATGAAACAGAAACTGAGACCCATTTTACTAGAAATCAGGACTGAATGTAAATGAATATCTTATAGTAGCAACCATAAAAATGAACATAGTTCATAGTATACAATACACCACAAACATAATCTGACCATTCAAATTTAACATAATTAACAATTTCTTCTTTCTAATTCTATTGCCCCAAATTGCAGTTTACTCTTTATCACTGTTTGCATACATAAATGAGATTCTCAACAATAAATCTTAAGGGTGTGTTTAGATGGAGGAAAGGTTATGATTAAACCTAACCCTTTTGGGGAGTTTATTGAAATGGGGAGGAAAATGAAAGATTACCATGTAACGCCCCAAAACCCAATTTGGATTTTGGAGGACTTTAATCATCCAAATATGGGAAAGGAAATTAGGAAACTTATTACTTAACCTCTCATTCTTTTTCCCTCCCTTCCCCTTTATTTTCTTTTTGATTCCTTACACCCCCCTCTCCCACCAACTCTTTTTCTGCTCCCAACTCCCAAATATAACCTAAAAATCTTCAAAACTGCCCAAGAAAACAGACTAAGAAGTGTTGACTCAACTATTATGGAGCAGACCACTAAGCTTTCCATCGTCTAGAGGCTTAAGCTTCTGACCTATATATTAAACATTGACTATATGACCTTCAAAACCATGACCTTTCCCTTTACCACATCTTCATAGCGGAAAAGTGTTGGCATTAGACCCATATAGACGATCATTATACAGAATGCCAGACTAAATTTCAACTCAGTGATTAAACTGAAGTCCATTATTAATTTCAACCCATCATTCTTCCCAGTAATGATCCGGTTATTGACTTTCTGCTATGTATTTTTTACTAAAAGAGATTGGTAGAATATTTAATAAGGATGAAAGCAACTTCTTTGAGTAAAATCAGTATTTGGTCTAGCAGATGAAGAAACACATGAGCAAAAGGTGGGCTTTACAGATTATGTGGAGCAATGAATTGATAGAGCCAAACTAGTATATTTGCTCCATGCATGAGTAACACATTAAGCCTGACTTAATGCATGCATTACTATCATAACCTCCTCAAAATTTAAGCCTACAATTTTGTAAATTCATAAGTCAAAGGTAAACTAAAAATGGTTATATACAAACATGGTGCAGGTCCATTTATGCATATACAGGCACATTCAAGCAAAGAAAGGATATCTAAGCAAGAACTTATCACAAAAATATATTAGTAAGTTTAGGTACTTTTCACCATTGATATTCAATTTTATGTACCTTTCCGACACGAGGAGCTATAAGCCATGCAAGGGTGATGGTAAGCAGCCCCGTAGCAAGCATGATCCCTGTACCCTCTATGGCCCATTTAGTTGCAGGATTCTGTACGGGGATAGCATTGTCAGTAACAACATTCGAAGGCTGCTCAGAAACAACCTGTGAAACTGTGTCCATATTGCTAATATTGTTATTGTTACTGTTATTATGAGGACAAAACCATAATGCTATCTCACTTAGCCTTTGTCTGCGGATAGCAGCCACAGCATCAGGATCCACACCAGCATTTGCATGAACTTGTGCAGGACCAGGATCCCCACTAGCAGTTCTTTCCCTCAATACTTCATACTCCTTCAAAGCACCAACAACCTTATTGAAGTCAGAAATTCTGATATTATTTGCTATATGTCCACATATTTCACAAATGGTAGATCCATGGTTGACAAACCACTTGAGTGCGCAAGCATAATGCACTAAAGCAAGGTCATTTTTACAAGAACATCCAAGTTCGACTAATTTATCTTGATGAGACAAACCAAGTTCCAAATCACTTTTACAAATGAAAACCTCCCCATCCGGGCTCACAAATTCCACCATCCCAGTATTTTTTTCAATATTTCTGTTAAAAGACATATTTTTGGGCATTCCATTGCCATCAGACCCTACTTCCCCCTTGCTTTTACACATTTCTGAACCTGGAGTGATGCCCAAAAATTCTAGCGCAGCATCTGCCCTTTTATCAGATTCAGCACATTGGCACACACGACAGGTTCCCAAGCCTGTCTCCTTGTCCAGACTAATTCGAGCGTGAGACTCTAAATCCCCACTCTTAACACTCGAGGAACCATCATCACTGACTTCTTCCTTTGCCATTGCTGATGCATTTTCTCTGCCCATCTGATCAGTTCGGTCTTCAGATTCAAAGACACAATTTGACCTTTCAGATTATTGGACCATTCTACTTCAATAAGATTAACTTAATTGAGTTCACAAAGCTTTCTTCCGCACTGTGAATCACCATCAAGAAAAGACTAAACACCAGCAATCCAACAAAAACAAAAAACCACACATAGAAAAGATGCTTTTGCTTCAATCATAAAAGGGACCAGAGGCCTAGGGAGCAAGTCGAAGAGGTGGGTGTATATATCCTCCAAGAGAATACAGAATTTTCAATACTGCAGATCCAGTTCTTGTATAACCTGAAGCACGAGTATGCTAATTGCAATTTAAGGTAATCCCTCGTTGAATTATCAAAAACAAATAAATAAATAAAATATGAAGAGTGGAGACGTCTAAAATTCCAAGAGAAATTCAAAACTCAATTCTCATGCACTCTGAGAGCAATACACCCAAGGGCCTAGATTTTATTATAGAGTGAATTCGATAGAATGAGTTGAATAAAATCTGAAGATAACTGAATTGAAACTAAAATTAGTTTAGAAAGGAGAATGTCATGTCATATTCTTTGAAATTGACTACAGATAGAATGTATATTCGAGTGGCATAAGCTTTAACGGGCAGCAGTGCAGGCACGATTCACGGGGGCGGCACCCACCCACAATTAAAAAGAAGCAAAATTCACAGAACAAGAATGTAAAAAACAAATTGTTTGATCTCACAAAGGCAAAAGGAAAATCCCTCACAAGAACATTTAATCATCGATTTCAGTTACGAAAAAGAAAAGATCCAGAGATTAAGGTGTTACCGAGCGAGGAAACAACAGTGCAGTGCAGAATTGGTTTGAGTGCGTTACACGAGTTGTGAGTGTGGCGTCTCACTCGGTTTATGAGTTATTATTAGTCACTTACCTACCCAACCCTCCCCATTCCGATATTCCTCACAAAATCAAATCAAATCATTGCAACTGTTCAGTTTAGTCTTATCTATCTATCTATCTTCGCATAATCGCATCGTTTCTTTCCCTTTACATTTGATTTCACCTCTCTCTGTTCTGTTCTGTTCTGTTCTGTTCTGCATACGTATTACTTCTATCCTTTCCCTTACGGACATCATATTCATCACGCGTACATTTCTTTCCTTTTTTTTTCTTTTTTCTTTTTTTCTATTTCGTTCTTACCATTTTCGTTCCTTTGTTTTTTTCCATAGATAAACGATTGGTATTGTTAACACTTAACAATCCTGCTTTTTTTATGTCTCATGTCCAACCACCTCAATTAAATATTTCGGACACTCAAAATAAATAAATATGGATAAATTAATAGATTGTCAAGTTATATTGTCAATCTTTTAATTTTAATAAGATAAAATATAATATACTCTGTACCCCATTTTATTTGACATTTTAACAAAAAAATAAAATTGCTCTATTCTAATTATCATTTTACACTATTAATGAAGCATTAAATATATTTTTTTTATTATATTTTTAACTATTTATTGTAGATTGAGAAAATAAAATTTTTAAAAAATCTAATTAATATGAAAGATAAGAGATATATTAAAAAATTGCATAATAATGTTTATGAAAGCTAAAATATAAATTGTATTTTTTAATTCTTGAGTCAAAACCTTAAACATTAAACAAAATGGGATGGAAAAAATATATTTTAATGAGTTTAATATCTATATATTATCAATGCAAATATTTTACACTATTAACCAATTAAAAATTATAATAAGTATGACTTTTGAAATAATTATTATAAAATCAACTAACTTACATAGGGAATACGTATACTACTTTCTCTATTTTAATTCTTTCAAATATAAAAAAACTTTTCACTTTTCAATAGTGGTGCATAAATGTAAACAAACTTTCAATGGACTTTTTTTGTTATTTATCATACAACTTTTAATGTTGTTAATTTTGCTTTCAAAAGAAGTCATTAATTATTAATTTTGAATATTATATTAATAATTTTAAATTTTAAAACAATAAAATAATATTTTAAATACTTGTTTAATTATTTGAAACTTTTATTAAAATATTCATTTTATTTTTTAAAATCTCAAAATTGATATAAAACAAGTTAATGGTAAAAATAGTCATGACGAAATAAAAATTAATATCAACAAGGATTGAGTCTATTAGAAGAGGTTAGTCCCCCACAACATTTAAGGTTTGAATTAGAGGTGTTTAAATTTAATATCCAACAATGCCCCAAACAATATTAGTTTCTATTAAAAATACCTATAAGAAACCAAAAAATAAAAGTTAACTATAAGAAACTTGTTTATGTTTAAATGAATTAAAATATGAAACTCATCAATTAAGGATATAGTTAGTGTTTAGAATCAAATAAGAATAGTAAGAGTACAATAGGTGTATGAAAGAATAGGAATATGATAAACATTTATCTTATCTAATGTTAATGCACATCAAATACACCTAATAAATAATCTTATAAATTATATGCAAATAATAAAAATTATCGTTATAAAAAAAAAGTATCAATGATTATAGTAAGAGTGACATAGGTGTACAATGACGGTGGTGGTAGAAACAAAAGTGACAATAGTGATGATTATGGTCATGATAAGGGACAGAAGTGATGAGGGATGGAAGTGATTAGTGATGGTTATGGTGATGGTAATGGTAATGGTAAGATAGTGGTGATAGTATGACAAGATGCAATAGCTGTGGGAATTGCTGTGGAGATGTTAGTAAAGAATAATAATGGTAGTAACAATAGTGGTGACAGCAATGATAATGATGATAATGGAAATAGTTAGCAACATTAATAATAAGACCAAGTAATGATAGAAATGACAGTGGTGGTCGGAATAATAATTATGACAGACAATGTGATGGTGGGGTGGAGGTAATTGTGATAGTGATGGTGAAGACGATGGTAGGCATGACGAATGGTGGTAGGGACAATGATTTATATTGGTGGTGATCATGGCAACAACAATAGTAATAGTCAAACAAATGACTAGTTAGAAGTACTTATAGTAGTGATGGTGGAAATGAACAATGATAGTCAATGGTAGCAATAGAGGTGGGGCAATATTTACGATGATATCAAAAATAATTGTAAGGGAAATATGAAATATGAAGAACAATTACATAATGTAAAAGTAAAGGTAGAAGGGGAAAAAATTAACTATCCTATTTTTTGTTTTCCTAACTTACCTCTTCCCTTTTATTTTTCAAGTTGTCAATCTTTGTTATGCATACTAGACAACAAGAAAATGAGAGAGAGATTTGATATTCGCAACAAAATGAACAACTTATGTTACACCTTAGGCTAAAGATGAGAATCAATATTATCATTTAAATTATAATTTGATTGGAAAAAAGACAATTATTTTATCCTTCATATCTTTTCTAAGAGCGTGTTTAGCAAAATTAGCTCATAAGTTAGCTGCAAATTTTTAAGCTAGCTAAAAGCTTATAAGTTAAAAGTTATGAGCTGAAAAACTTAAAGCTTATAAGCTAGCTTGAATTAAAAGTGTTTTATGATATTAGTTAATAAGTTAATTGATAAATGTAAAATGACATATTTAGTGTTTTGACCATATATATATATATATATATATATATATATATATATATATATATATATATATATATATATATATATATATAATTTTAATATTTGAATTTATTTCTAAAAATTAAGACAATAATTTTTAAATTTCATATTATAAAGAAATGGCAAAGATTTGATGATTTTGCTTAATCCTCTTCAAGTATAGTGATCTATTAGTTTTGAAAGTAATGAATGATCATAGTTTTTTGTTTTTTGGTTTTTGTGGTATGTTTCATTTTTTTTCAACAAAAAATATGATTTAATTAAATAAATTTATATTATCTAAAATTATTTTTTAATATTTTAATATTATTTAAAAATAAAAGAATAGTTATTTTTTATTTATAATTTTGAATTTTTATCAACTTTTGTTTAGTGACCAAATATGTTAATTAAAATTAAAAACAAACAATGCAATAACTAATTAATGATAAAAAGGATAAAAAGAGATTTTAAGTAATTAAGGAGAATAAAAATAGAAAAGAAAAGTTAGTAGCTTATAAGTTAAAAACTAGTTGAAATAGATTTTGAAAATAAGTTAGAGTGTATTTGACAAGTCACTCTAAGAGCTTATAAGCTAGTTTAACTAACTTATCATATGGTTTGACCAAAAAAAGCTTGTTTGGTAAGCAAGTTTACTGTAGTAGTTCCTTATTTATTTTCATAAGTTACTTCAACTAGCTTATAGCTTATAAGTTCTTTTTTTATTTTTATCCTCTCTAATTTATTTTAAATTCCTTTTTACCTTTTTTTTATTTTAGAAAAATTCTATTTACAAAAGTTTGCATTGTTTGAATATTCTTTTTCCTAATAAAATAAAAGTGCACATTTATTTACCATTAATAATTTAACCCCAAAATTACTAGAAAGGTCTATTATAATTATGGAAAGGTCATTGTGTTTTGGAGAAATACTTGTAAGTTTTTGGTTTTTGGGTCAGTGAATGCACGTGGGTTTGAGTTGATACCCTAGAAAGCAAATTGCATCTCTAAACTCTCTAGTCGTAGTATGTATTGGCTTTATTGGCTTAGACCATCCATAATCCAGTATCTCTCTTTGGGGTTTTTAAATGGGCCTCACTTGTACACATTACTAATTTTTACCTTTTTAAACTTAAGCACCCCACCCTTCCAACCTAGCAACTCCAAAAAGTTTCTTAAATGGGCCCCACTAATAACCCCATATCCTTACATTTCATCAATAATTTATTTATTAAGTTATAATTATTTTATTTATGAAATAATTAAATTATAAAAATTAAGAGATTTATTTGTACTATTTTTTTTACGCGCACAAAATAAAAATTAAAAAATAAAAACATAGCTAATTTTGACAAATTAAAAACTACTATTAAAATAATAAAAATTACATAATTAAAACAATAATTAATTTTGTTGACTATCACGCCCAAAACGTTCCCAAATATGCTCTATAAGGTCTGCTTAAAGTTGATGATGATGTTGCCTATCACGAAGAAGTGCTCTCCTTTATAGGTATGGTGCAAGATTCGGATGAGAACCATTATGTACATCAGTTGTTGAGACATCATTGTTGGGATGATCATAAGAATAATCAAAATGACCATCATATGTGTGTCGTTCATCTTCCACAATCATATTATGCAATATGATACATGTATATAATATATGCTTGATTGTATCCATGTGCTAAGCACGCACAGGGCCACGTATAATCGTGAACCGAGATTGAAGTACTCCAAATGCTCGCTTCACATCCTTTCTTGCTGCTTCTTGATGTTGTGCAAACAGTTTTCTTTTATCGCCTTGTGGCATAGGGATGGTCTTGACAAGTGTAGCCCATTCTAAATAAATACCATATGTTAGATAGTACCCCATGTTATATTAGGTTCCATTTACCATATATTGCACTATAAGGGCTTGGCCCTCCAAAACGTCATAAACATAGGAGATTCGCTTAGCACATTGATGTCGTTGTTTGATGCCGCAACCCCAAAAAATGCAGTGTCAAATCTATAAGTCCTGTGATGTCCACTACTTCAAGCATGATTGTGGGTTTGTCATGATCACCATGACAAAATTGACATTTCCATGCTACTGGACAATTTGTCCATTCCTAATACATACAATCAATGCTACCTAACATACTTAGAAAACCATGTGTCTCCCCTACTTTCAGTAGGCGTTCAATGTCATTGTTGTTTGGCCTTCTTAAGTATTCAGTTCCAAATATCTTGTAGACACCTCTTACAAACTTATTCAAGCATTCTAATGCAGTGCTTTCACCAATTTGCACATAATCATCGACACTATCAGTAGATGATCCATATGCCAATATACCAGTTGCATCAACCCTCATTAGAAAATACTCATCATGATTGCCAAGGGCTTGTACAATGCGAAGGAATTCCTTTGCATTCGAAATCTTCATTAGAATTGCTCCTCTGTGTAAATTGGATTGTTGGAGAAGTAGTCATTGAACAATCGAACATGCCCTTCTTCACAACTCCTTTCAATGTGAGTTCGTCTACGCTTATGTGTATTGACTCTTGTTGTAGTTGCCTCTCCATTACCAACCTCATGTTTTGTTCTTCGTAGTCATCATTTATGAAATTTTGATGATTTCCCACTCAAGGTCCTTTTCATGGGATGAATCACTGGAATCCATTTGAATGAACACTGTAGAGTTACAATTTTGAGAGAATTTAAGAAGACCATGAAACTTGTTTGCACAATTGAGTGGTGTGAAAATCTTCTTGAGTGTAGAGACAACACAACGGCTAGTTTGACCAACGGATATGACAAATATGCTCCACAAGCAAACGTCTTTGTTCTCTTACTAGCTCCTTCAAATGATGGGTTTGACCATTTAGGTTCATCCTTCAACAATCGTCAGTGCATGCTCTAACTTGAAGGATTCATGTTCATCTTGAGAATAAATTTTATATGCATCTCGCATGATGTTAGTCTCATTGTTGCCGCTCTTCTTTCTTTGACAAGCTTGTTTATAGCACCCTGTAAATTTCTAAACTATTTTTTTCAACTTCTGCCATCAAGCTTTCAGTTGTGATGCTCCCCTTGCTTGCAAATGACCACGATACTCATTGTAATTAGCTTTAATTCTTAGCCAAAAGGAATCATTTTTTTGATTTACCCCCACAATTGCATCCTTGGAAATATTTAGCCATGCTTGGATGAGAAGTTTATCTTCCTTCGAGGTGAACCTTGCTCTTTGTTGTTTTTGAGTTGGCTCTTCTCTTTCTTCTTCACCAAGCGTAATATTATCTAATCCAATTTGAGTGGAAAATAGTGGAGCTTGAGATTCAGATGCAAAGTCAGATGCTATTTCTTGATTTTTTTTCATAGGATTGCCCTCCACTAATACCCATTGAAGTGCCTTGATCTATGATGGCGTTAGTTGGTGGTGATTGAAACATAGGAAATTGATATGGAAATGGGAGCATGGGAAATTAAAAATTGCCCATATTTGGATTATTTTGTGGGTTTGATGAAAGTGGAGGATTTTGAGAATTTGGATTAGTGGGAAATTGATAATTTTGCATCAAATTTAACCAAGGATTGAGATTGAATTGGTTTGGATCCATTGGAAAAATAAAAATAAAAGAGTAACTTGACAATTTGAGATATGAGTTAAAAAAAAATTGGATGAGATAGAAATTTGAAAGAATATGTTTAAAAAGGAGAAAGAAATTTAATGAACAAGAAATATGAAAAGTTTCAGAAGACTAGTTGTGTAAAAAAAAAAAATCATGTTATTTATATTTATATACAATAGTAAAATTACTTATTAATGTTAAATTTTTAACATTAAAATCTGCAAGTTGTACTTTTAATTTTAACGGTTAAAATTCTTGAGTAATGTTTAAAATTTGTTTTCTTTACTAACAATTACATTTATCTCTATTGTTCAAAACTCTTTCACGTATAACAAATTCTTTCACCATTCAAAATAGTACACACTAGTTTTAATTTTTTTTAATAACAAAATCAAAAGCATACTGAATAGGAGCCCCACAATTCAAGTTAGGAACCGGTACTTCTATAGGCACCTGGTCCTTATTAAGAAACCTCTCCAATAGGACACATCCGTATAAGAACTGTTCTTATTGGGAAGTTTCGCTGCAAGCATTGCCGTTGCAGTTGCTCTTAACTAGTTGTCCCATTTCATTCTAGTATTCTTAAGCTTTAAGGATTCTCAACCGTGAACAAATTAATATGCGTTTTTTAGATTTGCCGCCCTTTATTCGTGTTCAGACTTAGTAAGGCGGTTAAGAGCCATAAAAGATAAAATTCTCCGTATTAAATTTAAACGTAGTTATTTTCCAACATCATCTTTTAAATTAAAATAACTCCCGCAAGCTCATCTCTTTCTTCAATCTTTTATTTTTCCAGACTCTTTTATTTCAAAAATTATAACATTGCTGTCCTTGTTGCAATTGATCAATGTAACTAGACACTTTTGCAATAGAGAATAGAAGATATTTGCTTGCAAATTTGAATCCCTTTTGGGTGGATTGTAAGATAAAAGATTGGCATTGTAAGACATGGGAACGATCCAACCAAGCAGGCTTTTGATGGTCTGATATGAAATTGAACCAAAAGTGTATTTGAAAGTTGAAAAATAAAGAGCCCTGGTTTGTTTCATATTGACAAGGCTTTTAAATTTAACCCCTTTATTTTTATTTGTTTTTCTAAAGCTATGAATACATTGGAATGATTTAATTTGATTTGATCCTATTCCCCCTTACAAAAAAAATATATCCTGCTCATGTTCGCTTTTTCCTCAACTTGTTCTGAATTATTACAGCAACATAAAATCCAAGGTAGCACAACTCTCTGCAGGCTTCACTTTGATTGATTCCAAATTTCCAATCCAAGTGTTGCTATCTTCAACTTGATGAATTAAGGATTTTACCCTCACCAAAACCATGGATTGCATTTTCTGGCATCCATCTTCTTGCCCCACTCATGCAGCCTCAGGTGCAGCTCTACAGCAGCAATTAAGAAGTGAATAGCCTGTTTTGGAGCCAGAACATTAACAATTGCCTTCAGTGTTCTCAACCTTAGCTCATCAGCTTTCAGCAGGATCTTCTCCAAACCTTCCTCCTTTGGCACCAGAGTTGATTCAACCTTGTCCTCTATTTCCTTATTCTCATCAACCTCTCCTGCTTCATTGGCTCTAATCATCTCAGAAACCACATGAGACAACTCCACCATTGAGGCATCACCCACTGTCTCCTGGTGCCTTGCCATCAAATCTGTGATCTCCCTCTCCTCTAAGATGGTCCTCCTTTGCATCTCATCTAAGTGAGCAAGTTGGGAGGCTGATAGGTCTCCCAAATCATGTGTTCTTAGACCCTGGATCAGCTCATTGAGTCTGGCCTCAAATTGCAAACCAGACTTGGAATATAGCAAGTGAAATGCCATGCTGGGTCTCCATCCACCAATCCAAAGAAAAGCCTCTTCCAAGGAACTCATCCATGTGGGGGACAACATGGCCAACACATCTTGCTTTGCACACCTTGACTTGGCCTTGTAGTAGTACTTATAGTGCTCAACCACCCTATCATTCAGTTCCCGCACTTGCTCTTCTGTAGGCTGAGTTGATTCAGCAGCTAAAAGGTCCTTCAGATGTTGGTTTTGCTCAGAAATCCAGCACTCAAAAAACTTGTGAAAGCTTTCACTTTCACACCCAAACTTATGTTTTTCAGTGGTGTGGTTGCAATTGCAAGGAACCACAGACATAGCTGAGAAGTAGAATAGAAGAATGGTCAAGTACAAGACAAGTACACAACCTTCCTAATGTGGTTTTTATAGGGAGAGACATGCACTTGCAAGTGGGTATAATATGGAGGCTTTCAGTTTCAGGGGACTATGCCATTGGATGATGGGATCGGCATTAGATTCACTGTATCTCATCTGGGAAATGTGAAAGAAAACAATGGTCTGAAACAAAGGTGGTATGAATTAAATTAAATGCTGCTATGCAATGTAGTGAAAGAGATTTAATTAGATGTGTGTGCAATGCGTGTGTGAATATTAAATTAAATGCTGCTATATGGAATGTAGTGAAAGAGATTTAATTAGATGTGTGTGCAATGCGTGTGTGAAGGCTATTTGAGGAAACGGACAAGATATTATATGATATAATAGTAGTGGATGAGATCATGCATGAGACTAAAAAAGAATAAATGGCAGAACTAACTAGAAGCTGTCTACTGCAGGGTGCCTTGCTTCCCGGAAGGGAAAACAACAAGAAACTTGTTTGTAGCTTTGCATGGCAGGTATAATCTGTGGGCTTTGGTTATATACTTGTATGATATCTTAACTGATTATATATACTGCATATATTTAATGCGTTCCGCTCGAGACTCGAGAGTTTCTTGTAAGCTAAGTCTGTCCCAATATAAATTATTATTTACCAAATTTGGCGATATGAGATTTTTTTTGATAATCTAAATAAGTATTTTGAAGATAATTATTCAGAGTTTTAAAAAAGAAATATGAAGTAGGGATAGCAATTACACATGTTTGGGTATATAGGGTATTACTGTATTAATTTTCATACCTACGTTTTAAAAAAATTACTCATTGTTAAACAAAAGGATTGGATCTAAGAGGGAGAGTGAATTAGATCTTTCAAAATTTTCAAGAATCCTCAATTTCTTTTCAATAATGAATAACTAGATTTTTCAAAACCTTTGAATCTTATTGATTTGGTTATACAAATGAAATAGGATTGAATCAATTTATCTTGAACTTTTTTATGCAAAGAGCCTTTTGATTTTAAATGCAAGTGATCAAGATTCAAAATGCTAGCAAGAGGATAAAGGAAAGAAAAGAGCAAATAAGATTTATACTGGTTCGATCACTACCACTATGATCTACATCCAGTTTCTAATCAAACCGATTGGTGTTATCACTAAGTAATTCAAATGTTTACAAATACTATGCACAAACACAAGAATTACAATCAAACAAACCACACAATCAAGTTTCTTGAACCCTATCAAGAAAAACTTGAATTCTTTTTTGTGGAACCCTACCACTAGGAAGATAAGAGAGATACCCTCTCAAGAACAAAAATCAAATTAAAAGAAAGTTAGATATCACATTGGTTTGTGATACATGGAAAACAATGCAGAACCAATCAAACTTTACCCAAGAAAAGACTTTTCTTTATCTTTAAAGTTGATCCATGAAGAGCTCTTTGACTTTGATCCAAAACTTGTTATGATGAAGAGTAATAAGAATTCTCTCTAGAAAAGCTCTCACTCAAATTTAGAAAAGTGAGGTTATGTTGACGTTTTGTTCAAGACTCAAAGATTCACTTTATATAGAAAGCTCACTAGAATAACTAGTTATTTACACTTGTAATCAATTATTTTGTTATTTGAATTCTGGAAAATGAAGTTTGAATAAGTTTAACTAGTTATTTTCATATATAACTAGTTAAAACAAAGACCATGCGTTTTTGGTCTTGTTGTAATAACTAGTTATATAGCTTTGTAATTAGTTATTTTCGCACAAGACAAAAACGATGTTATATTATGTAACTAGTTACAGAATTATGTAATTAGTTACAACAAAAATAACTGATTACATAATTTTATAACTAGTTAAAACAAAATATATGTAACTGATTACATATCAATTTAACTAGTTAAAACGGTGTATATATTTACTGTTTATGCAAATTTAAACAGATTTAATCGATTACAAAGCTAACTTAACCAATTAAATGGTTCTTAAACATAAGATTGAATTGTTCTAAAGCTTTAATACTATGGCTTTCACTTCCTATCAATTTAAAACTTAGTTTTATCCAATTATTTCTCTTTAAACTCAATTTTAGACTTATAAAAATATGTTTCCACTTTGTTAAACCTTTAAGTCTTAAACTTTGAGCTCATTACCATCAAACCATCAAGGATAAAGATAAATCATGCAAGACATACAACCACACACACATACATAAACACACATTACAACTCTACACTCATCAAGAGGCTAAATCATCAAAACTATATTAAATCTCTTTAAGGGCAAGAGTAATTCTCTTCTTGCTTCTTCACTCATTCTTAAACTCATGACTATGCAGATAATAACCTTATGTCATATAGAGATTGGCCCAGACTACATGATCTCGGACCATGTAACAATTTCTCCTATATCATATGAATAACTAAGTACCTATATTTGCAACTATTACTCGCATTTTTGTTAAGGATGAAGTTGTTACACAAATAGTGTTGTAATTTTTGGGGTATACATTACTTGCTCTTGCATTCTTTATAGTGTTTATTTATCAAATTGTTTTAAAAGCTTCTAAAGTGACCAGTAAGAGGCATGAGCTTATGCGCATGAGATTGGGCCTCATGGACTTGATGCAGTGCAAATCTACTAATTTTCCTTGCTCTGAGATTCATGGATTGCTTAAAGTCTTGCTAGTTTTTATTCCTCGATTTACCAAGAAGCACCTATTGTATCCTGGGAGACTTGGGCATATCACACAAATAAGTCCTTTAAGATAGTGTCTTCACACGTCTCAAGTTGATTGATTTGAGTTCTTCAACATTGCAAACTACAAACAAAACATAGGTCTAAGGATGACAATTTTACAAACCCAATGGGTACCTGCAAAAAATGTTTGCAAATAATAGAGTAAATACTCGCTCAATGAAGATGGGTTCAAGGTTGAGGATTTACCCACAAAATTTAATGGGGATGGATGCGGGTATGGCTATGAGTATTATAATACTTACCCGCCCCATCCCCGCACCTATATATATAAATTAAAATATCTCATATATAATATTAAAGATAAAATGCCTCACATATAATATATCGTAAAGATAACTTCTAGTGAGTATTAAAATATCAAAGACCATGATTTATTTTTAAAAATAAAAATATTGCAAGAAGTACAAACAAAAATAAGAGTTTAATTTATATACATTGTTAGTCAAAGAAGTGCAAACAAAAATAAGTTTTGCATTGACATTGTATATAAATTAATTTTCAGAAATAATTTATACTCTACTAAAAATATTAAATTATATCAAAAGATTTTTTTTTTCAAATGCATGCATTGCTTCAAAAATAATACTTGTAATTATTGTTATTGTTGAACGTAATTTCTTTTTTAAATTAAAATTATGCAAATTTTGTTTAATATTAATTATGTTAAAAGATATTAAATGAATTTGCCTTTATATATTGACAGTGAAATTTTAGAAAATTTAATTATAAAACTTTGATCAATAATTTTGTAGTTGATAAAAAAAATAAGATTTGATAAATTATATTAAATTAAATTTTGAATATAAATTTCGCCTAAGTTCTCCAATTTTTTTGCCATGGTATGTACTTAAGTAAATTATAATGCTCTTATCTCTAAAAGGGAAATTACAAATATCAATTTAATGAATGGAAGAAATAACAACATCATATATGTATATATATATATATGTGTGTGTGTGTGTGTGTGTGTGTGTAATATTAAAACATACTTACAATGAAAAATGAGTTTGATAGGCAATGATTAAAATTACTTATATATCGTTAATTAATTTAAAATTTTAATAACAATGATAAGAAAATTTTAATCTAAGTTTTATTGATATTAACTTTTATATTCTTATATGTTTATTATTTCTTTTATGATACGTGATAAATGAAAGTATTTGATCTATGATATACGTTAAAGTGAACTTAATAATATATGCAAATAATATAAGGAATAATAATAAAATAAAAATTTGAGGTGTCTATTATTGGAAACCAAGGAATTCCCTTTATAATTAATTTATACATATTCAAAATAAGATACTTAAATTATTCATAAAATAAATAATAAATAAGTAAGTAAATTTGATTTTAATTAAAATAAAAACAAATTATAATTTAACTCATTAAATTCCAAACACAAGCTTCGCTTAAAGATATTTGGGAGTAAAGTTTCGAAGAAAAGAGAAGGATAAACAATTTGCTTTTTAAATTAAGAGAGTTCTGTGAGATTTATAAAAACAAGGCAAAGTTTTGTAGATAATTTTCAGAGCAATTAAAAGGTAAAGTAGTCTAATAAATTGTAGAGATCAAAAAGGAGTATCCCTTTTATTATAGTTATAGATTCAAAATAAGATACTTAAATTTATTTATAAATAAATAATGGTATTAAAAAAAAAATTAATAGTCATACACTGTCAGTATAAAATGTTTTACACTGTTATCCTAAAATACTCTCATAAAAAAAAAAAAAAAAAACCTCCTAAAAACGTTTTGTTAAAAATTAGTTCTTAAAAATATTATTGATCAAGATAATTATTCTAACTTGATAAAATTTTCAGAAGACTAATGAATGACATCTTGAATTCATGAATCATGATGACGGGGTAGAGAGCTTCTCGCCAATGATATAAAATCCTTAACACTTGCTTAAAATTATAGTCCCAAAAGTATGTTCCGATAATTTTCCCAATTGCTGCTTTTCATATCTTTACACTTACGCCTCCGAACAAAGTTTACATCTTAGTTACAGAAAGCTTCAATAATTATAGATAAAGAAAAATGTTATTGTTACCCACAAGAATTTCCTTGTGAGTGAAAAATTAGTCCAAGGTAATCTGATTCCTGTGATCACAGAAAATTTCAAAACGGAAATACCTAAGGCAAGTGATATTTGAACTATCTTCAATCATGTCAGGCAATATTCTACAAATACAAAATAGTAACATATAGATTTAATCGTGAAAAGTTCCATTATGAAAACCTGAAGGATGTTCAACATTTGGTTTACTAACGTTGATCTTGCCCAAAAGCTGAGAAAATACAAGAGAATTGCAGAGTAATAATCATGATATACATGTGCTTACAGTAGCTTAACCCTTTCATACGTTTATTCCCTTTCACGGCCTCATTGGTGTTCCAGCATTACAGTTAGCATTTTAGCATCAAAATGCCAGCGAAGAATGCACCCAATCTTTGACTGCGATAAAGTGAGGTCTGCAAGTATTGAAGGCAAACCCTATGCCGAAATGTCCTGCATGAGTTCAGGTACTGAAGTATTGATCCCAAATCTATCTTCACTTGGTCCCTCTTCCTGCAGAAACCTAACCATGAGACACTATTACATCTCACTAGCAATTTGCAAATGAAGAGTTTCCCAACTGTTAGTTCAAGTATTCCAACAGGTGCAATATTAATGTTGGCTGGAATTATAAAAATGAAGAATGTGTAGAATTTGATGTTTGCGACAACCCACAAAACACGTGATTAGTAAGAAATGGATTAGGTGATGCTTGATTTTGAGATTCCCATACAATTTTCAAGAACCTTAGCACAAGAATCAAATTCCAAGCTTAATTTAAATTTTCCCGTAGAACTCTCATGAACCTTGTTCATCCATAAAAATCACCCACACAAAATATGAGATAATCGATAACACTCATCAAATATTCCAATAGAAGATTTTTCAGATTCACATCTCAAAGGTATCCTCCGAGCTCAATGAAAACTCAAGTTCATATCTAACTATGACAGCTACCAGCCTACCACCATTGCCACAAATAAGTGAAGCCATAAGTCCAAAACTGCATTACCTTATATTCGTCTTGACTTCTGTTGTGCAGGGTATCCCGGCATCCCATTTGCTCTTTCCTTCTCAACTGTTCAACATAGTAAATTTGAATATCGCAACAAAAGAAAAAATACCAAAAAAAAGTTAAAGCCCTGTTCCCTTTTCCCAATTCCCATGAAACACTAAACCTGTTGCGGCTGATGGGCCTGTGGAACACCTCGTTGCTTTGATATACTCCCAGGATTCATTCCATCCCCCATGGCTGCCTGAGACGTGAGATTATAAGCTGCCATTGCCTGAGGTGGCATTCTTACAACATGCATTGGCCGAGGGACAGATCTATTTGACCCATGAGCACCAGGCATGCTGCTAGAAACTGCAGTTGCCTGACTCAAAGAAATAAGAAATAAATTTACACAATTATAACTCTGAAATAGAGAATGTTTACACGTATATGCTTGGGCACAAGCTAATATAAAACCATACTTTACCATGAATGGGTATTTTTTAAAACCAAGGCAACTTAAATTTCAATAAGGAACAATGATATCAAATGCTCAAATTCTGCTCAGCATATTATTCATATATATAGGATGACCCATAGCACAATGGCTCCCACCTAGTGAGGTCTGAGGAGGGCAAATGTTTGCAGTCTTACCCCCACAAACAGAAAGAATGTTTCCAGGATTTGAACCTCTAGGTCACAAGGCTACCTTATCATTGCACCAAGGCTCGCCCTCATATTATTCACACACACACATATATATTTAAGTTCAGCAAGGAACCAGACAATCAAATGCACAAAAGGCACTTTGCATATTATTAATAAATAGTTAAGTAATTATATCCAGCTTTTTAACTATACTAGTACAATTTGGGTTCAATTTTACCAAACTAGCACATATTTAGAATTTATTACTCTACCATCTATGAATTTTGTAAAGGAATGTTGTAATGGTCTTGATGATTAATGAGAAAAATATATTTTATGCAAGTCCTACATAATTAAAATTAATTACAAAAGTTGTATACATGAAAAACAACAACTAAATTTTATTTTATCAAGAGTCGTATCCATAATATATGACTCCCAGGTTATTTATTTAATTAAATAGCAAACTTTGAAATTGAAAAGATATCTAAATAAAAAGTTACATAAGTCATATATGGCATAAACAAACAAACAAACAACAACAAAGTCTTATTCCACTAGGTAAGGTTGGCTACATGGATCACACGACGCCATTCAGCTCGGTTAAAAAGTTACATAATTGAAAAGATATCTAAATCAAAAGTTGCATAAGTCATATGGCATATACAACTTACATAATTTTTAAGTCAGTAGCATATGTCATATTTGCATTGCGTAACTTTTAAAATTATTAAAATTATGTAATCTGTTATGCATAGACAAGATGACTTACATAGTGTTGTAATATTTTAAAATTTAAGGTAAAAAAGCATTTTATCCCCCTAATCCTTGAATTATTACTCTAGTTGCACTTTTCATCCTTATATATTAAATTAAGCATAATATATCCTAATTTAATACAATTCATAGTAATTTTCCCTTTCTATCCAATTTAACTGTCAATTTTAACAGAGTCAAATGTTCATGCCATCCACATGATATTTGGACAAAAAATGTCTAAAAGACAAGAAGAAAAAAAAAGGCATGTTATTAAATCCTCACTGTCCAATTCAGAAAAATCTGGACCATCATCTTTTTAAAAATTCTTTCTCAATTTTTATCATGCAAACACAAGTTATTGATTAAAACAGGGTTTTAAATAATGCGCTATTGTGCCACTATAGCAGTGTAGTGGAGCGGCCCTTGGCAGCTACAGGGGCCACTGTAGCAGAGCATTTAGTGTAGCAGAGCAGTTTAGTGTAGCAGACCAAATAGTGGGTTGCATAGCAGACAGGATAGGGGTAATATGTGTTGATTCCAAAAAAGCCCCCTGCAAAGAGACATTAGGGCTTTTTAGGGGGTTATTTTTGGGATTTCAATTTCCAAAAATGAAATTTACAGCTGTAATAGTAGTGAAAATGATAAAGATTTAGATTTAGATGATGATTGATGATTCCTATCTAGGAAACTTGTATTTGACTTTTGTTAGTATTTACTTGTATGTTTTGTTTAAGACACCTATGACTTTTTATGAATGTCATGAATTTTGAGTGATTTTTATCATTTTTTGAGAATTTATATGTATATAGTATAGCGGTTATCCTGCTATAGCATTTTTGGGGCCAGCCACTATCCAAGATTTAAAACACTGGGATTAAAATGTTGCAGTTTAGAGAAAGCAAAATTGTTTTGTAATTGACATAGTGTGAGGAGAAACTGTGCATACTTCACAAGAAGTGTAGGCAGTTGAAACTTAAGAATAAAAAGGGTGTTGATGCTCACAGGTTTGGGTGTTAATGCTCACATGTTTGATTTTATTCAAACTTCAGCTACAAAAATCAAAATTTCTTTCAAAGTAGTTGACAAAATATCTAGCAGGATAAGTTGATAGAAGAGGAGTTATGGCCAGATATCAACAAGTTCATTTTCAGGTATGTCATGGCTGAAGTTGCTTGTCCGTTGTCACAAATTCTTCTCTAATTGGTTGAAACCTTTGTAGTTGGAAGGTACAGGCCACTATCTTAAGTCTTATATTGTAATTGTGTTGTGTTGATGAAATAGATTATAGATGGGTCGAAAAACATCCTATGAATTAGTATTTATACTTTTGATGTCTTGATCTTGTTTTTCATTCTACAGCATTAGGTGCCAACAACCAGAAATAGAGATAATTTAATCTCATGGAATAGACATACCCAGTAAGCAGGAGGAAGAAAACAATGAAATTTCATTCTACTGGAAGATAAAGTGATAAAATTTTAGCAGAAGTGGAGTATGCATTTTCTTTACCAATGATTCTGCATTATTTATGTTGCATGAAGAGGCATGTCTTTCAAATTGAAATCTTACAGAAATAAATTAAAAAAAGGAGAATTTAGATATATAAGAATCCTAAGGAAAATTATAAAAAAAAAAAATGTATATACTTATGCATCTCTTCCAGCAAAATCAAATGAACCTCTTGAGTGGCTTCTTGTTAACTTATTAGTAAGGCTGTACTGCTCTCAGTAATTCTACAATTTCTTCCTTAAATGCATCAGACAGAATGCTGTTTTTCTTTCTTTGGATTTCCCCCCTTTCCCCTTTTACTTGCTAATAGTTATCCATTTGTGGAAAAGGTCTCTTGGAATGTGGAAAGAAATGCCAGAATGTTATAGATGCCATTATACGGAAATTGCAGAAGCCCCAAGTCTAGATGCCTCTTCGTTGGAGTGACAAAACTCAAATCTGAAATACAGAACTGAAATTTAGGCTTCTCAGATTGGATTTATGCCCAAAAGCCCCATGTGAAAGCCTCGAATACTTGGACAGCAAGATGTCTACCGTATGAACCTAGAGAAGAGAAATACCTGATGGTTCAGCTCCCTTCTCCCTTTGATATCAGGGATTTTTCCTTGTCTTTTAGATATTTTTCTTTCCAAATATTATTCGCACTTGTGCATTTGATTCTATTAAAATTATCCACTAAATTTGATGGAAAGGGAAATTTACAATGAATTGTGTTAAATTGAGATGGTATTATGCTTAATTTAATATGAGGCTGGAAAATGCAATTAGAGTAATAGTTCAAGGAGTTAAAGTGTTTTTTACTCTTCTATTTATGATATAATTTTGTTGGTTGAATGTTGAGTGTTTTTAATAATTTTTTTATTTTACATTTCATAGGTCCTAAATATATAATCATTTGAGAGTAAAACATCAAATTAGTCCCTAAAAATATAAGCACAAGTCAATTTAGTCCTTGATATTATAAAATAGAAAACTTAGTCCTTAACTTTCACAATTGTCAATCACTTTGGTCCCTGAAATTGACACCACCAATCATCTTGGTTCCTAACATTACAGAATCAAGCAATTCGGTCCATAAATTTAACAACTATTGTTAGTTTGGTCCCTGAATTTTACAACCATCAGTCAATTTGGTCCCTGACACTATGGACCAAATTGATTGATACACAACAAATTTAAGGACTAAATTGACTAATGCACATCAACTATAGTCGTCAAAATCAGGATCAAATTGACAGATTCTTAATATTAGGGGCTAAAATGACTAACGGGTATTAATTTAAAGAACTAAAATTTCTTTTCCATAATTTCAAGGACGAAAATGACTAATGATTGTAATTTCAAGGACTAATTAATGATTTACTCAATCATTTGAATAGAAATAATTATTTAACAAGCTTAATTTTTTTACTTGAAAATATAAAATATTACAACCACAATTGAAAATAAAGTTCCTAAGTTTACATGATGAGCTTGATTAAATTTACAAGATGACCTCATTGTGGAACATACCAAGCTGATCATGTAAATTGATGAACTTTATTTTTAAATTCAGGTTGTAATATTTTAAATTTTCAAATAAAAAACTTGAGCTAGTTAAATAATTATTTCTATTCAAACAATTATATATTTAGGTTTTATAAGACTTACATAATTTTATATTAAGAAACATGTATGTTGTATATGTCATATGTGACTTGCGTAGTTGTTGTTAATTAAAAATTATGCAAGTCATATATGACATATACAATTTACATAACTTTCGGTTTAAATATTTTTAAAATTTAAAAAGTTTACTAATTATCTAATTAAATAAATAATCTAGGCAAGTTGAATATTATGGACACGACTCATGATATAATAAAGAGTTAGGTTGTCATTTTTCATGTGTACAACTTTTGTAAAATAATATTTAAAAATTTTCAAGTACAACTTGTATAAAATATATTTTTCACAATAGTCATTAATAATTCAATACCAACTATGACTTGCCATTACCAATCCACAGATGATACGAAGGACTTGCTCTAATTTGATAATAAATTCAAAAGTTGCACTAGTCTGATAAAACAGAACACAAACTGTACCAATATGGTAAAAAAAGCCAACTATGTTCTATTAGACATAGCAAAATCATTGAAAATGTTCATAACCATCATGGCACAATGTAATTGAACTTTATTAATGTTAATTATCACCTACATTTTCTCCACGCAATTCCACTATCTGAAAGAAATATAAAACTAGCAAGTTAATGCATGGGTGTTTTTAAATTTTACTTAAATTTAAAAATATAGATAATAACAAATATATAGGAGAAAAACTATCAATATTGTTAAACAATGGTGAAATCACATATCTTAAGCATAAAGTATAATGGGAGATTTATTCATTGCAAATAATAAGAATTCTATTTTATTAGATAGGAATAAATTAAACAGATAATGTTTTTGAAAATTAAAGAGGAAATTACAAAATTAATTTTTTTTAATCAAAACACATTAGCTCCATGTCTATTAATTTGATATGGTGTCTTAAAATGCAAAATTAGAAAACCAAATCAAATAGGAATTAACTAAATTTAAGCAATAATATTTAAGAATATAAACTATTTTTAAAAAATGGGAGATACTTAATGTAAGAGAAGCCATATGGCTTGCTGAGAAAGAAAGTGACTTCAAAAAGTTCTCTTGTTCAATAGTAAGTACTCAGATTTATAATTGGATAGACTCCATTAGATATGGGTTAGCCAAGGTAAATTCAATCTATTCTCTTTTTCGTATATCATAGTTATATTGAAAAGTTTAATTCTTTTGCAATCAATTCTCAATTTGGATACAAAAGGAAAATAAAAAACAAGGTAATTTCCTTGGAAGGTTATAGGGAGGATAGTGAACAGAGGAAGAGTTGAAGCTCAAAATAGAACAAGGTTATTTCCCTTGGGTGGAGCTTCATGAGGTCATCATTTAAATTTCAAAATAATATATCTTCTAGAGATATCATAAATTTATTTGAACAAGTGTACATTTCTGCTCCCTTCCCCCTCCCCCTTTTTTCTCTAGTCCTCACATATTCCTCCTTATATAATGCCTATTTACAAGGTCTCATTTCCTTAACATCTTAAGTATTTGTTCATTGACAAATGAAAAGTAACTTATCATTATACAATATAATTCCTTATCATCCTATAACTCTGATTAACCTTAAATTTTTCACACAATAAAAACTCCAGCTGTTATAACCCATAGGTTACCCACACCATCTACAATTTCTTTATATTCTATTCACCAAAATTGCATGCAAATATTGTTTAGATGAATGTGGCAAAAAAGAGGAATTGACTAAACCACCCACCAACCCAAAGTCGTAACATAAATTGTATTTACACAATTCAAGGTACATCAAACATTTAAAAATAATCCTTCATTTCTCTAAATATGCAATACTCTTACAATTTAAGGTACTGCCTTATCCATAAAAAAGAACATCCTTAATTTTTCTAATATTCATTGCTCCTAGTAAATTTAAGTCTATAAGATTTCATTAAAAGATTATTTAAGGACAAAATTAAATCATATCCTTCACTATTTTGAAATGCCCTACTCTATGAAAATTTTAAATCTATAACAAGACTTTGCAAGATTGAGATACGGCCAACAATATATTAAGTATGCACAATTGCAGTTTAGAATGATATAGTATCAACAAATTTTCAATCATCATTGCATACCGTTTGTGAAGGTGGCAGATTGGTTGTCCCTTCAAGATCAGTTGTTGTGTCCACTGGACGTGAGGGATAATGTACAATTTTCTCTCCAAGTTGACAGGGTACAAGTGCACTGAGCATGATTTTACAGAAATGTTCAGTTAAAGAAAATAAACATTAGCGGAATACGTGCTTCATGAGGACTACTTTTTTTTTTTATAGAACACAAAATACTGCATGAATATTTTTGTTTATAAATCTTCCAAACAAAATTTTAAATAAATTAAGAATAATCAAGAATGACAGGAACTGGTTTTATCCATTGAATTTAAGAATAAAGGCCAATCCAGAATAACCAAAAGTGGGAAGAAAGAATCTTACTTCCGTCCAGGCAATGGTTCAATTTTGAAATACCTGGCAAACAGAGCATAAGGATGCTTGTCAGATAACAACTGAACGACAAAAAAGGAACTATATAAACAAAAGTCACAATGCACAGTCCTTAACTATATTGACACAACAAGATGGCAGCCACATCATTTTCAATGCACCATAGATCAAGAAATAGAACATACAAGAGGGGGAAAAGGTAGAATTAAGTGAAGATTTCGGTAAACATAGAAAAACCAATAACTTAAAAAATGTAAAATCATACTTTTCAAGGTTAGACATACATAATACACAGAAGAACAAACAAGGAGAAGAAAAGGAGTCCTACTCATGCTCCAAAGCTTGTGCTGCAGTTATACGCTTACGAGGGTCATATCTGCACATAAATACACAATCCATTATTAAATGTGAAGACATTAATGTGCCTTCATCATAAAGCTTAAGCTTTTGGGATAGTTAGTTTATAACATACTATTAGAGCCGCTATGATCAAATGGTCTAGAGTTCAATCATTGCCATCTCCATTCTTATAAGTAAAAAAGTTGAAACTAAGCAATAGGTGGGCTCGTGCATTACCCACACTTCAAATCCAAAGGATTTGTGTTGGGGAGTATTAAATATAAAAATACTCATGTGCAAGGTTGTTGAACTACGAGTTTACTTAATATAAAAAAAATATTAAAATACCTGTAGATAACATAATAATTCCATATTTCAACCCCATAATTAAGCAAAATAGTAAACCACAATAATAACATAACTAAGTTTAGTAATACATTACTACTAGATAAGTTCAAACTACACCAAATAAAACATAAGTTCATACAAAATATAAGTTCTTAAAATGATAACATTTAAAAAAAAAAACTCAAGTAGAAAGAAACGTAGTACAATTTAGGCCACAAGATCAATCAAACTTTCCAAATTTCACATTACTTATATCAATATCCCAGAGCTACAGTTCAGTCAACAAAAAATACGGTGGCTTAGTGTTATACAGCAGACAGAAAGAGAGACCAAATGAGAGAGAAGTTGCTGCTGCTATTACTTATCAGTTTGGAGAGAACAAAACAGAAAAAAAAAAAAAACCCAGTCAAAATACAGATTGGAAGACACTAGGATGGAAAATCTAAGAGCAAACAACAATGTCTGTATATAGACCTTCCATACGAGCAAGGGAGAACAGAATATTGCTCTATTTGAGCAAAACGATGGACAAGCAAGGGAGAACGGAGCAGACTAGACGAGAATAGTCAACGAAGAACGAGAATCGCGAAAGAGAAGACGAGACCCAAATGATTCGATAAAGAATCGAAAGCCCTAAATCTGTTCTCATGAGAAAGCGAGAAGCAAAACACCCCTACACAGCGTCGTTTTCAGCTAAATTAGTTCGCCCAACTGAACTCGCCAAATCGTGCGCAAACTCGCAATTTTGGTCGATCTTGCACGAGTTTGCTCGAGCTTACACGAGCTTGCTCAAAAACGAGTTTGCTTGCGAGTTAAACAGGTTCGTGCAAGCAAACTCGTAAAAACGTACTAGTTTACGAGTTGAAACATGATTTTGATAACCTTCCTCATGGGACTTCACTCTAAAACTTAAGCTTTGGGGATAGTTGGTTTATGACATCCCTATCATCTTAAAAAAAAAAAAAAAAAAAGAGAAGCCAAAAAGAGGGAATTTTGTGTTGAAATTATGACGTTTTAGTTAGAGGAAGGAAAAGGAGATAGAAGATACTGAATAAGCTAGTCGCTAAAATTGATATTGACTTGATGTGTTAGGATGAGTTGTGTATGTTATAAAAACATAAAGCACTAACCCTTACTCATACTAATACTAGATTATAATCCTAATTAAATAAAGGGACAAATCATCAAATATAAGGAAATATGGAAACTAATCCTCAAAAATAATTTAAGAAGCTGTAAATTATTGTAAGATATAATCAAGATACTATTGAATACTTTTCATATATTCAAACACTTCCATTACAACCGAATGTCATATATCACATATCCACAACAATATGCGCTGTAATATTTACAGGTTGAATTCCATGTGCGGTGAGAGAAAGGTGGTGAGTGGCAATGACACCGTAAGGGTGACTGAGACTGACAATAGTGGTGAGTGGATGTGGCAACTGGTTCAGAAGAAATAAATTTTGTTGCAAAAGAGGGATTGAGACGAATTAGAAGTTACGACTGTTCCAAAACAATTCCAGAGGCTCAGGTCTCTCATAACACTCATAGACTAACTGCCAAAAGACCCTCTATTCTTTACCAGTTAGGCTTAATATACCTCTAGTCCCTTTAACCACTATAACAGACTCCCACCCTTTGTAACTACCCTCAACAACCTTCTAACTGCATTGTTGTAATATAATTAGGAAGATAAATTAATGGCCTTAAGAAGGGGAAAACAATCAAGTACTAAAAATCCCATATCCCAATTGTTTCTACTAAATACCTTACTGTGCAGAACTAGAGTTTTATTTCAGCTACTGATTCTATCAAAACCCCTAGTCAGTACAAGAAGCCTTAAAGGATGAGAACTAAGTTCAAGCCATGAATGAAGAGATGGATGCATTGGAAAGGAATGAGACTGGGGAGATTGTAGAGAGACCAAAAGACAAGGCAATAGGCTGCAGGTATACATGGTGGAATATCAGTCTAATGGTACACTAGACCGGCACAAGGCGAGACTAGCCACAAAAGGGTACACCCAAACCTATGGGATCGGTTATGAGGAGACATTTGCTCCAATGGCAAAAATGAATACGGTAAGGATCATCCTCTACTTGGAAGCACATTTTGGTAAGGAAATACATTAATTTGATGTTAAAAATGCATTCCAGCATGGAAATTTGGAGGAGCTGTATATGAAGATCCCACCTTGATATGACACCACCAATGGAGAAAATTAGGTTTACAGGTTAAAAAAGGCCCTGTATTGCCTCAAACAATCTCCCTAAGCTTGGTTTGAAAGGTTCACTCAAGCTTTGGTATCCTTGGGTTACAGGCAGAGACAGAGTGACCACACTCTCTTTATAAAACATTCTTTGGATGGAAAGCTCCCATGAGACTATTTTCTAATAATAAATCAGCCATTAGCATCACACACAACCCAATTCAGTATGACCGAACATAGCACATGGAGATAGCTGACATTTTATTTAGGAGGAATTGGATAGCGGACTTATAGCCACTATATACATCCCTTCAGGACTTCAGTTGGCAGATATATAAGGACTTCCCACGAAGTGCTTTTATGATCTTACTTGCAAGCTAGGAATGATAGATATTCATTCACCAGCTTGAAGGGGAGTGTTGTTATATAATTAGAAAGATTTATTCCTATAATTAGGCTTATTTGCAACTCCTATAATTGGCAGATTTGATGTATTTGATTTGAACAGTTTTTATTTCCTTAATTGGGTGAGATGAAGTCTATATTCTATATATATCATATGTAATCTCTCTGTAAACACAAGTCAAAAATACAATTCATATTTATTCATTTTTTTCAAGTTGCATTAACAACTCTTGTTTATTTGGGCCTCATCATTAGCTAGCCCTGTCCCTCTTCTCCTAACATAGACTCTTTTTATTAGGGGTCTACTATCACAATAGTGATGTATTTATTATTTCATAAAAAAAAAAGGTAAAATGGTATTTGCAATTTTCACCCAAAAAAAACAGGATATAGCAATAAATTAATTAGTTTCTTGATGGATTGGATTTGGAAGGAATGCACATTCCCTTTCCCTCCTTCCAAATTGGAACTTAGAAGAAATAGCCATTTCCTCAATCGTTGGAATGATCATTCAACTTGTTCTCCATTCCTTCTCTTGGTAAACACCAAACAAACTTTGAGCCCATTGCCATTCCAACCATCCTTATTCCAGCAAACTAAATATTACACAAATCTTGATGACTCTCTTGAGTGTTCATAATTTAGCCATTGCTATTATTGCTTTAGGTAACTCTTTGTTTTGGGAAATTAGGCTAGAGAAGAAAATTTGACCCAACATTCCTAGATTAATTAATCAAGATAACCTGTACTTGAGGAATAAGCCTTATCTTGTAGTGATTGATATATTTTTCCTACTTATTTAGGGTAGTAGAATGGGCTTTGAATTCATTGGCAATATCAACTAATTCCTAGAATTTGGATGCCAAATACGTTTAAGGCTCACATGGTAAATAATTTACACTAAAAGCATCAGTATCACAGCCTTTCACAATTGGGAAGATTGCCATGTAGATTATTCAACAGATTGACTAGTGGAACAACAAGAAAAATAAATCATTCAAATGACATATAAAGCAGGAAGAGATAGACTGAGGCTGAAACTGAAAAACTAGTGATCATGACTATTAAAGCAACAAGAAGTTAACAGGGGTAATAGGTGATAATGATATAGTTACATACAAGTAATAAAAATCTCAAGCCCATTTTTTACATATCAACACCTGGACAAGGAAAGGAAATGTTGTGACACATTTATCCACCCCATCACTATTTGGGAGGGAGTGTCACTACAAATCACAAGTATATAAAAGTGATTATACTCCACCTTGTGTTCAATTTTGTATTACTTAAATGGAAAATGAAACATCATTTTTGATTTTCTGTATAGGCATAGCAAAAATAAAAATTTAAAAATCCAAGAAGGAAATAACTTACTCAAGCATCTTTGACAAGAGGTCATATGCAGGACTTTTTGGAGATAGGTGCACAACATTATAGAGACTGGTGTTGTCACTTTACACACACAGAAGAAAGAGAAAATCCATTAATTTCACAGTAGAAAAAAAAATCAATTAAATTTTAAAATTTAAAGAATAGGTAAGTAAAGGAGGAAGCAAAGAAGGATTACATACTAAAGGAAAAGACCTACATATAATTGTATAATCACATTAATAATGAAAATTGACAGCATCACTTAAAATAATAGCAAAAGATCTTACTATTTGTGTCCTTGTATATGTTGCAGGTCTTGTTGCCAATATGGAAGACTTGCTAAGGAAGGCCACTTTTCTAATGTGGGATGGCCTGGCACAGTAACAATTTCCTTTGATATAGCTCTAGAATATTCATCAACAGAATGAATGTCCACCAGCAGGAAAAAGAAAAACAGTAAGCAGATAAATTACCTAAAACCTTAAATATCTTGTCAAGTTGGTCAAGCTGCACAGGTGGTTAACAACAATTATACAAAATCCAAAAGGTAAAGCTAACGCTAATATAAAAATTACTTCAACACCAACCCAAAGAAAACTAAATCAATAACACATTCAACTACAGAATCAGAAAGCTATAAGTTATTATATCAAGTACCTGAAAGGGATTTGATGAAGCTTTGACTTCTGTCCCTTGAAATAGCGGCTTCAAGGTCAACAACTCAGCAAAAATGCATCCCACAGCCCACATATCTAAATGTATATTTAAGGAAAAATGACGGGGGTACTGGACCATTTTTAGAATAAGAATCTACAGACACATTCAGTTACTATACATTATAGATAAGTTTAACTATGGATTATGTGTACCATAGTGGAAAGCTTCCCCCAACATCCAAATGGATAAACTAAAATGTAAATATATGTCAATCTTATGGACATTCAATACTTTGACATCTCCAATTCAGTGAAACCATAATTCATTGAAGCAGGTGTCTCAAGTCAAACTAGGGATAACAACAGAACTACAAACCATGTATCTCTGAAGCTAACTATGCCCCAGCACAGTAATTCCTTGACCGGCAAATATGAACAAAAAAAAATACAAATCCCCTTGATACCCAACACAGTAAAACTTTAATAAAGGGATACCAACAGCACTGGTATAATGTTTTGCTCCAAGAAGCAACTCAGGTGCACGATACCAAATGGTTACAACAACCTGCAAGTTAGTATCTCATATATTCAGGAAACCCAACAATCAAAACACATGACAAGCTGAAAAGTGGCACAAAATACACAGATAATTGAGGGCTACAGATGAGAACAGACAATCCATGTTTAAGCAATCCATGTGTGGGGAATCAAAATACTAGAGAATGCTAGCAGACTAGGTAGTTGTAGAAGGTAAACTTCAAGCTAACATATCCATCATTCTGCTTGTAGAAGAAATCTGGGATAGTATGCACCTCTAATCTAATGATTTCCTGTCTACATTATATGCTTAGCCAGCCTTTGGTTTCTCAAATCCCAATAATACCATATGTGTGTGTGCACGTGCACATTCGGATGGAGATTTCTTAAATATACCAATGAAATGATAGATATAATACATGAGGATGAAAATGAAAAAATGCCTCATATGGTCGTACCCAGACCCGATGAGGCATTTAGGCCAAATAGCCTGTTGTCTAAGGTTCCAAATCATATAAGGCCACCCAAAAAAATTATTTATTGTTAATTCAACTATTAGTGATAAGAGTAGTAGATCACACATTCAATTCAAGATTCTTTTCACATTGGTTATTTTATATACACATTAGATTAATTTATTTCTTCTATTGAGAGCCAATTTGAACAATATTTAGAATATGTACCTATTTTTTATTTTTTTATTTGGCTAACAAACATTTTAAAATTTGGACGAGGGTTTTATAGTGGAAAAGGACTAAAAAGAATGACATTTTACAAAATCAGGAACTAAAGTGTGTGTGTGTGTGTTGGGGGGGGTGGTTGGTGGTCTTGTAAAATCGGTGACTGATCAATGCTTACAATCTCAAGGACTAACGTGCTTTTCTAGATGCATGCATTGCATATAAAATATTACTGACAATACCCATAATTATTGTCAGTGCTGAAAGAAGTTTTGTAAAATTAAAATTGATTAAATCGTATCGTATTTGAGATTAACTATGTCGCAAAATAGATTAAATGGATCTAACCAAATTATCTATTGATAGTGAAATGTTAAAACTACTATGTTATAACACTTTGACTAACAATTTTGCATCTCAAAAAGCTAGAAAAATAAAACGAAAATTTATGAAATATATTAAACTAGGCCTTAAATATAAATTTTGCTTAAGGCCCCAACATTTCTAGACATAGCCCTAGTCATACCCCATTTTCAGATAATGGCTTCAGAGGAGCTTGATATATCCTTGCAAGTCCAAAGTCAGCAATCTTAACAACTCCGTGTTCCTCTCCGTCACCCATAACCTGGTCAAAGAAAGTTCATTCAAAGAAAAAAGCAATACAAATGGCCACACATAGCTAGCAGTAAAAGAACTAGTCAGTGTACAGCAATGAGGCGGCCAAAATCATACCAATATATTCGATGGCTTCAAATCTCGATGTATCATCCAATTACTACGAAGAAAACGCAAAATATCAAGTCTATCTACAAAAGAAACACACACACACACACAAAAAGAGTGATGTTCTAATTCAGTAATTCACACCTGTGCAGATAGCTTAATCCATTGAGCAACTGCCAGAGTAAAGACTTAACAGTGTATTGATTAATGGAATGGTTGACTTTGTCCCTGTGATGCCTAATAATTTCCTGCCACATTGAACACTACAATTTATCATTCCACACTCGACAAAAAGGTAAAATGCGTCCTCGAACGAACGATATACCGACATAGAGATCGTGCTCGGCGTAATCAAACGCGAGGTAGAGCGACATGTCGGCGTGGTTGATGTGAACATTGACGAGCTTGACGACGTTCTCGTGCGTTATCTCCCTGAGCAACTGCAACAGAAGAGGAGTGAAGGAAAATTCGCATTGGAATGGAAGGGAATGGGAAAGGTTACCATGATTTCGCGGATGGCGGTGGGGGAGACGCCGTCGCCGTCCTTGGACTGCTTGAACTTCTTGATGGCGATGGATTTGGAGGGAGAGGGAGACTTTGTTCTCGCCAGGAAGACGAGGCCGTAAGTGCCTTCGCCAATCTTGCCTAGGAGATCGTACTGCTGCACCCACTCCGCCCTGCTCCACCGGCTCCCACTTCCGTCTCCCATGACGATGATGATGATCTCTGTTCGATCGCCAGGCGCAGTTAGCAGGGGGTGGGCGAATGGGAAAATTGATACGTTTTTTATACAGGAGGTATTTATTGCGACTCGTGAGGGTAAAAAATTATTTATTATTTCATTTAATTAAAAATATTAATGAAATGTATTTAACATCTTTAATTAATATTTTTAAGGCATGAGCCTTTCAACAATTAAATGTCGAGTGGCAAGTCACTAATAGTTATAAGCTAGTTTGACTAGTTTATAAGTTGATTTCTTTTTTTTTTTTGTTATAAAATTTAAATTATCTTTCACGAAATGTAATCTTTTTGGTTGTTGTTTACATCATGGATATTTCTCAATTGATAGTCAGAGACTAATTTTTTTTTAGATGTAAATATCACCAAAGTGGATTTTACCTCTTCCAATAAAGTATTTTCTATTCACATGGCCAGAAATCAAACTCATAACAACATGTTTAAGGAACCCAACTATCTACCAAATGTATTGTACCTTGTTGGTTCACAGGATGCAATGTTACTCAAGTCAAATAAGTTTATTATAGGCGACAAAGTCTTCTTTTTGAGTATTTAACATAGTTATGTATTTAGGATTCAAACTTGAGACTATTGATTAAGCTGAAACGACTTCGTATCTATTGATCCACAAGTCTAGTGGTAGCTTATCATGAAATTAAATTTTTTTAATTTTTGAGTTTACTGATATGACAGTAAAGAACATGACTGTTAAAATAATTATTACAAAAGATAACAATTTTATTATACATGGTAATTTGTGATTCAATGATAATATAAAAAAAACATTTATATTATCATTGCATTCTAATTAAGTTCTTAGGTTATTTTCAGATAAATAAATAGAGTTAACCCACAATTTAGGGGAATCGATTGTCTACAGTGACTTTGTTACTGTATTATATCCTAGCCCTTCAATAAAATTCATTAATATAATATATTTTATTTTAAAATTGAGGTTTAAATGAATAAATGGTGAAATCGTAATACTTGACATGGTCAAGATTTTATTTCCTTGTTGGAGAGAGGATCCATTCCCCATAATTTAATCCTTGAAGGTGGAAAGTTGTTTATCTTTAGAGTGTGAATATTTGTCTTTGTAAAATTTAGTTCCCAAAAGCTCGAAATTACTCATTTTTTAGTCCTTAAATGTATGTTTTTGTAATATTTAGTCCTTAAAAGTCTAGAGTTATTCACTTTTTAGTCCATATGCTAATGGGAGTTAGGGGAATGACAAAAAAGTGAGTAATTTTAAATTTTAGAGGACTAAATTTTATAAAAAACATATATTCAAGACCAAAGGTTAACAAGTTGCCATTTTTAAGAACAAAATTGTGTATTGACGTATTTGACATCTTTTAAGGTGAGAGAATATATTTCAAAAAATAAAATATATTTATAATGATTAATTAGAAAATTAATATAAAATTATTCTATTTAATTGTTCTTAATTATGTAAGAAAATGAATTTTGTATTTATGATATGATAAATATTTTTTTTAATAAATTTTTTTATTTTTATTTTTTATTATTAGTCCCATAGTGTTAATAAGATTATAAATTAAACAATATTAGAAATTTTATTAAGAAAATGTTGTTGAATAATAAAAAAATGATAATTTAAATAAACCAATCCATTAGTCATAAAAGAAATTTTTTGGGTCTTCCTTATTATTAGAAAGTGACACTAAACTCTACTGATGAAAGTTGAATCGCATGAAACCATTTAATGACATAAATCTCTATTTTTTTTATTTACGGATTAAAATTCAATATCTTGTTGAAGAGAAATTAAGCAATTTACTATATAGAACACAAAATATTGATAGACATAAAAAAAAATAAAAAATTGAACGACTATACTTAATCTTTCAAAGTAAATATTATATTTAAAACCTTAAATTAATTTATTTAGTAATTAAACTTAAGTCAAGAAAAATATATAGTGAACAAACCAAAGTATGTTATACACAAGACAAAATCTAGGTATAATAACGTACGTAAGTGAAGGTTTTCTAATTTAAATTAGCATTTTATCTTTATAACTTATATAATAATAGTCAATATTAAAGGTTAGTAAATATTATTAAAGTAAAATTTTATTTTTAATTAAATAATAACATAAAAAATATATATCCCAGTCTTACTCATTTATGTATACCATCAAGATAAGTCGAGTCTTACTCATTTATGTATAGCATCAAGATAAGTAGAGAATTTTAATTAAAAATTAATATGACATAGTTATATTCTTATTCTTATTTAGTTAAATATTTAAATTATTTCAAATTTTAAAGGTGAAAGTCTTCTTCTTCTTCTTCTTCTTCTTCTTCCTTTTTTTTTTTTTCAAGGATGTGGATTCTAATCTTATTATTAATGTAAAATCCCTCAAAACTCAAATTATCTAAACTTTTACGGTAGAAAAATAGTAATTTAAATTATAAATTTGATAATTATTAGGAATGGACGACAGTAACAAGTAGAATTTGGGTAATATATTATATTCTCCATTCTCACACCAATATTTAAAAAAGAAATACTTGTATCCAAATTTATATCTGCATGAGCAATACTTTCGACACTTGTCACAAACCATGTTTGCGACCCAATTCATGTTTAGAGCACATCAACCCAAAACGGTTTACCACTAAGATGTAGATGTTTACTTCAATCAACACCTTGGCACATAGAACTTAAGGTATGGGTGTTCGTAGAGCAATGTACTTTAGTTGGCACAACAAAGAGAAATTTATCCTAATTAATTTTTATTAGAAATGGTATAATGAAAAACGAGAAAAATTATGCTTTATTTGACTACTAGGATTTTCACACAATAAATAATATTTTCACAAATTTTCTTTTGTTTTTATCCTAAATAAGACTAAGAAGTAGGAACCCCTAAACAAGTATTACATATAAATACCCCAATTCAACATATGTCCTAAATCTAATTGTGAACATCTTGTTCATGTTTAAGAACTTTTACTAGCTAATAAGTTGCACAAATTATGACGTACACAAATATTAGTCCCAAAATTTCCAACCTAAATAATATATAACAAATTTGGTTAGGGAGAGTCATCTAGGCCCAACCTGATCTTGTTATATAGGTAGGCAAGCATAAGAAATGTGAGAATGAGATGAGAAAGAGAGTAACACTAAGTGATGCACCGAATGAAATGATGTTCAATACTAAGAAAAGTTTAAAGATATTAGGTTGACCAACTAAAAGTATTGATTTCCCTAAACAAAATTCATTGGAGACTTGAGTTATAGCAGCTAATCCATGCATAACAATATCCATTTAATGCATTTCAATACATTGCAACTTGTAATATTTTCATCTTTACTATTAAGAAAAGAGCACTACAGCAAATGAGTCACTAGAAATTACATTGTATTGTGCTAGACTTTCAAGCTTTCATCATCTATTGTCGATTTTGAACGTGATATATATATACAAACTTTAAATATTTGTATAAACAAGTAGTTTTTATTATTGTATTTTCAATGATCACTTAAATCATTTGAAACTATTGTTATATTCACTCAATTAACTGTTGGAAGTAGTAACCAAAAAATATCGATCAAAAGAGATATTGCTATATGAAATAAAATGTTGAAGTTTGCTACCTATATTAATGGGTCTACAATCTAGTTCACCTAATAAGACCTAATCCACTGTATAAGAAAGCTTTGTACTCTAATAGTTTCCGCTATAGGAAGGAGTGTTAATAATCTTTAGATACATAATAATTATGAATTATGTAGATAGCATCTAAATTTAAAAATGAAAGTTTTACAATATTTTATAATGAGGAGTGTTGGCAACACACTTTTTAACATATTATTTTTAAAGTTTAATGATCATGTACTGTCAGTGTAAAAAGTTTTACACTGTCAACTAATCAGAAATTATCATTGATATGACTTTTAAAGTATTTATTATAAAAATCAATAAACTTACAATAAATGGTGGTTTGTGATTAGAAGACAATGTAAAACTATTTTATACTGTTAGTGCATGATCTTTTTTCTCTTATTTTTAATACACATTTTAGTATTTGGTTAAATTTTTTTGAAAACTACAAAACTAAAAGAGAGACTTAAAAATAAGAAGTGTGACCTACAAAAATTTATAATTTTTAATAAATTTTAGTCAATGAAAAAGAATATGTTTAAAATAGTGTGTTAAAAAATGTGTTACTAGCATTTTTCTTCTTTTTACACCCTTCAAACAACAAGGGTGCATGGGAGAAGATTAGTGACTAACTTTAGAATAATGATCTTGCAAATTACTTCTTCTGTATTATTTTGTTTGATGTTTTAGCAATTTTTTTTTGTTCGATTTTGATTGTTATTTTACATTATCAATGAAGCATTAATTACTTTTTTTTTTCTTTCTATTATGCCCTTAACCATTTATTGTGGAGTGAGAAAATTAGAAAAAAAAGTATAAAAGAGAGAGAATGTAATTAATATAAAAGACTAGGAATATATTAAAAATTATATAATAATTTTTGTAAAATCTAAAATTTTAATTATATTTCTTAACATCAAAATTATGGTTAGCGACAAAAACATAATTTCCAAAATTTGTCCAAATGTTTTATATTTTTGGGGGTAATAATAAACGAGAAGTGATATAACCAATATATCATTGATCCAAGTGAAAATAGGCTTAGATTCCTTAAGTAATGCTTTGGATTTGAGCTTTGTGAATAAAAAAAAAGTGATTGGAATGATATATAACAGTAAAGGTAAATTTTAGATTAATATTTTAAATTAAGATAAATGCTAACAACAATCTCTTAAACACTTAAAACCCACTAGGGTCGGCTTAGTGGAAAGTTGAGGTAATATGTATAAGGGCATAGGTTATATAACCTTAATACGACCTATTGTACACTAAAAAAAACTCTCTTAATATTTTTTTTTAACATTCTCTCTATTATTATTCAAAATTTATTAGAAATTATAAATTTTAGTATGTTTTACTTCTCATTTAATGAGTTTTTATCCTGATTTAAAACTAAAAACTATCAAAATTTGTGATTTCTAATTAATTTTGACTAATACTAGTAAAGAAAAATTAGAAAGAGAGTGTTTGAGAGGTATTTATAACATTTTTCTTAAATTAATGATTAGGAAAGGTGGATACTTGTCACCATAAAATAGTGAAAAAAATAAAATACGGAGATATAAAAGTAAGGTAAAACAGATCACGGGAGGGAGTAAGCGTGGAAGCAGAACAGCCGCAAAGCTTGCAATTAGCGCTTGCCTCACTTCTTCTACTCTCTTCTGTTTGTTTCCCACGCGCTCTTTCTCCTTTTTCATGCTTAGGCGATGAAACCAAACCCAAGTCAATTTCAGTGACACATTTTGAATTTCGTTCTCTCTGCTTTTCGCTTCTCAGATTAGAATGTCGCACATTGCTTTGGCTGCACCGGCCTCTCCCGCCGTCGTCGCTTTTCACCGTATGTTCTCTTCTTCTTCCTCTATCACCTATCATCTCACTCACACACAACTCCACGTTTGGAATCTGAGAAAAGTGAGGGAAAATTATCGCTGTTCTTTGTTTCTACTTTTAATAATTATTATCAATTTGGTACTATTATTGCATCAGCATTCTTTTTGAGGTTTCAGGCGGAGCGAAGCAATGGAGCGCGCTATTTCCGAGTTTTCGGAGAAGCAGGGGGACCGGCTCGTCCTTGTTCGCAAACTCTCTCGGGAAACGGTTGCATTTGCGGTTTTTTGCTTCGGGAAAAAATGGTAGGAATGGAGGTGTTGCGGACGAGATATCTGAAGCCGAAAAAGCGCCTACGCATTTCGCGTGGCCTGATAACAAGGTTTCGAAGCGTTACTTTTACTATTTTGGATATCGGATCTATTTGCATGATCTGGGGAACCTGCGTTCCTGGTTTATGTTAGAAATTTCATGGTTGGATTGACAAGAAAAGAATTATCTGATTGCAGAAACCTAGGGTGTGCATATTAGGCGGTGGATTTGGTGGCTTATACACTGCTCTAAGGTTGGAATCACTGGAATGGCCTGACGATAAAAAACCACAGGTTTGTCATTCAAAGTCACTCTCTCTTGTGGAGTTTCATTTCATGTCACGTAGCAGGTTTCTGAGATTGCTAATGTATCTTGGTTTAATAGGCGTTAAAACTCTGTGATTGCTTCTGCTCATAATGCAATGGACATATATATGCATGTTATCAGTTTTTTTTTATTCACCTTTTGCATATTCATTTCCCACTTAAGTCATTTGTTGAAGATATTGCTTGATCCTTAGTATGAGAAGTAACTTATTCAATGTGCTAACAAAATGCATTTCCCACATTTTAATCCACATTAGAATGGAGCCTTTTTGTGTTACAATATTAAACTAGAATGCAATTACTGTTGATATGCTTACATGTCAAGGAAAATGCCATAATAAAATTAAGATTTGCTAATGAATATTAACCCCTTACTCTACTTATAGGCCTTTGTTTTAAGGTATATTATTACATCTTATGAATAATGTAATTCCTGGCTAAATTCAAAAAACATATTTGGTTAGAATTTAGTATTTTTATGAATGCTTTTCAAATTTCAAATGATGAGAGAAAAAGTGGAAGTGGAAATGGAAGTTAATAATTTAGTTACAAGATAACTTCCAATATTCCTACAGGGAAACAACATACCCACTCTTCATCATAAAAATGAAAATTAAGCAAAACGTGTGGATGTCAATTTCTTGGGAATCAAACAATGCCCAAGAATATATATATATTTTTTTTAAAGTTTTTACCAAACATTGGTAATGTTACATTGCCAAGTTCACCTTTTGAGAAATAACTTTACAAACCTTAAAATGAACACAACAACAACAACAAAAGGTCTTATCTCACTAGGTAAGGTCAGCTACATGGATCACATGATATCACTGGGTTTGGTTAAAAACCAAATTCTCAGGGATATTATTCACCATGAGATCCTTTTTAACAATTTCCTCCAATGTTTTCTTGGTCTCCTTCTACTTGAGTCAATAAAAATCATATTTAAGTCTCTTTTTTTGCTTCAATACCTTTCCATCAAACTCCGTAAAAGATTAATGGCTTTTGTAGTAGACCTTCTTGGCATAAAACCAAATTAATTCTTTGCAATCCTAGTCTCTTCTTTTATTGTATGCTCAATCACCTTTTCCCATACTTTCATAGTGTGATTCATAAGTATCATTTCTATGTAGTTTACACAATTCTAAATATCTCCCTTGTTCTTAAAAATAGGAATTGAAGTGATTGTCCTCCACTCATTTGCCATTTTCTTATATCTCAAAATCTCATTAAATATCTTAGCAAGTCAAATGATACCTTATTCTCCTATGTATTTCCAAATTTCAATAAGAATACCATTAGGACTACCAGCTTTACCATTATTCATCCTCTTAAACTCTTCTTTCTCCTCTCTAACCCGAATTCTGTGATAGTATTCCAAATTTATTTGTCCTCTTAGATTTCTAGTTCTTCCATATTGCAAATTGATCTTTGTCCATCTTTGAAAAGCTAGTAAAAATAATTCTCCCATTTTTTTTAATTTTTTTTTTATATCTTGATGTGTAACCAAAACTTTTCGTTCTTCATCATTAATATATCATACTTGGCCCAAATCTCTTGATTTCCTTTCTCTATTTTGGCAAGCTTTTATATCTTACATTCTCCATTCTTTGTCCCAACATCTTGGTAAAACTCTTCAAAAGCCTTTGAATGTGCTTCACTCATAGCTTTCCTTGTCTCATTTCTAGCATTCCGATACTTTGCCCAATTCTCAGCGTTATTGCACTCCTGTAAGGGAGATATTCATGTTAATTACGAACACACCCTTATCAAAATTGTCTACATGATTCATGTGAGCATGCAGTTCTACCTGTAAAAATTGTCTAGTCATCCATGTATGTTCCTTTAACGACATCCCTTCAGTTTTTGCTTACAATTTTCTGTTTGTCAACTCCTAATAGCTTACTACAATTATACCATAAACAACGGAAGGGGGATGGAGGAGGGGATATAATAACCTGTAAAATTTATTCATCTGCCTTTCAGTATTTACAAATATACCATAAACAATTGTTGGGGGCGGGGGGGGGGATATAACTTTAAAATTTACTCTGCCTGTTCAGTATCATAATCATATTAAACTTCCATTATGCTTCTAAGTTTCATGAACCAGTGATAACACTAAACGATATGTCCACTTTAGCTCACTGTTATTTTGACTAAATAAATAACATGTATTCTCCTATACTCAGCTAGAGCTACCTCCCTTATGTTTAGTTATAGTCTTCCTTAACCTAAAGCTGCTAAGTTCTAGTGGTTACATTTACATTTCTTAGCTCAGGATAATCCTTCCATTCAATTTGTTTGATTGTATGGCAGTTGATACAAAAGCCATGATAGAAGGTACTTAGGACTAGGAGCCTCTTCTTGGATGGAAGGCTGTCTCAGTATATCCACCAACGAAACAAAAGGGAAAAAGAATCACATCAGTATCTTTAACATCTGCAAATGTCTGTTTTGATCAGAAATTATTTTCTTCTTCTCTTACAACTATGAATGTGATGTCTTATATCCATGTCTGGTGATGTAATTGTTTGGTTTTTCTGTACACTTTTTGTTTACTTGTAGATGTTTTAATAAAATAAATTCTTTATCGAATATGGAGCAGATTATTCTTGTTGACCAGTCTGAACGTTTTGTTTTCAAGCCAATGTTGTATGAGCTTTTATCTGGAGGTATGCATTATTAAACGTAAGCAACAATTACAGTTTTCTTCTTTATTCCAAAATGATTCAACAGAATTGCATTGTGACATGCAGAAGTGGATGAATGGGAAATAGCTCCTCGTTTCTCAGATTTGCTGGCAAACACTAGTGTGCAGTTTTTCAAAGACAGAGTAAAACTTTTGCATCCCTCTGATCATTGGGGAATGAATGGATCCAAAGCATCTAGTTGCGGAGGAACTGTTCATCTTGAAAGTGGCCTTCTTATTGAATATGACTGGTACAATCTGCCCTGTTTAAGTACCTCAGCTTTCCTGGCAGCAATTCTGTTTTATACACTGCTTAAGATGATATGTTTTTCTCTGGCTCTGTGTGCTGCATATTGACCTGTTAATGGTATGAAATTATTTAGATTGATAATATATGAACATTAAGTTTTTTTTAGCAAAAGGGGTTAATCTCCCATAACATGGTGAATCAAAGTTAAAATCTTTGCTAGGAGAAGAGTTCACATTTATTAGTATTTGATCGTGCCTAAAACAAGATTGTTATCGAACAAGGATACATATGAAAAAAAAATTATTTCTTTTATATGGCGAGCTTGATTTTGGAACTTCAACATTAGAGCTATCAAAGTGAGTCAACCTAGCTTACCTGGATTGGCTCACCACAGGTTAGTCAAAAAGGGTGCCAACCTTTTCTGTTATTTTCTTATGACCATGCTTAAATTTATGCTTCTTGATGCTGATTTGGATGTTTGGCTAGGATCCCTTTGATGTAATTTGCTGAAATGTTCCTTTGCTTGCCTAAATCATCTGTAAAAGAAAATGAATTTGTTTATTGTTAAATGAAATAGAAATACATTTGTAGTGTTATGGCAAATAGAATTGCATCATTTCTGTTAATTTGAACTTTTTCATTTCTTCACACTGGACAGCCAGGCTGGTTCTTGCATTGGGAGCTGAAGCTAAACTGGATGTTGTACCAGGAGCAGCAGAATTTGCAATTCCTTTCTCAACACTAGAGGATGCACGTGTGAGTGCATGATAGGGTGGATCAATTATTTAATATCTCAGGACTAATAGATACAGTCTATATCTTGCAATCTTTGTACTTCATTGATTTTACAGGCTGGTTTCTTCTTGCAGAAAGTCAATGATAAATTAACAGCATTAGAGAGAAAGACCTTTGGTAAGGACTTCCAAATTAGTGTGGCTGTTGTTGGTTGTGGTTACTCTGGAGTTGAATTGGCTGCAACACTAGCAGAGCGATTACAAAATAGAGGAATTGTGAGAGCAATTAATGTTGAAACAATGATTTGCCCAAATGCCCCAACTGGCAATAGGGAAGCTGCACTAAAAGTAAGTTGTTTAGATTTTATATTCTATGCTTATTGGAACATGAATATCTGTTTTGTACAATTCAAAAGCGTATGCAATTAAGTGATGGTCCAGTAAGATGTTGGCTTTGTATTTCCTTCTATGGAAAGACAGTGAGATACACTGCTCTCTTCAAATAATTCTTTCCCTATTTCTTGTTAATAAAATTTAATGGAGTGAAGCCAGATATTTAGAGCTTTATGTGTAACAATTTTTGAAGATGTTAAATAAAATTTAAATTGTCTAGTAACTTTAAAAAAGATATGCTTAAATTAAAATGTGATTGTTTATTTTTTGGGTTGAAGAAATGTCACCCAATTATATATAAAGGCAAGATGATTCTTGCTTAAATGTAACCCTGATTATAAGGCAAGATGATCCTCGCTTAAATTAGGTGTGTTGCTTCTGTTTTTAGTTGACATAGACAGCTAAGATTCAAACTAATTTCTTCATAAGTTTCATGATGCCTTAGCAAACATGTTTAGTACTTTAGTCCTTTTAGGAGGACTTGATCATTTTTTATTAATTATTTCATAGGCCCTTATATATATGTATTTTTTTTGAAAATTTAAATAGGTCCCTATACAGTGAAATTTGTAGGTGAATCTTTATAAATTTTTAACTTTTCACTTTTTTTTGCACTATAAGTACTGTTACAAATTTTAAACTATGGGAACTTATTTGAATTTTCCCAAAACATATGGAGAGCTGCATAGTAATATGATCTAATTGTTTGCCTAAAATATTCTGAAGAAGAAATTCTGAGCAGTTTGAAATTATAAAATTTCCTTCCACGTAACTTCACTCCTATTCTATAGTTAACACCCATTTTTAAATAGATTTTTTGAAACCATATAAGCATTAGCCATAATTGAATGCTACATGGGTGATGGGTGCCACACGATGAAATTGAAAAACTGAATGTTTTTCAAACCATGTACTTGAAGTCCTGCTTTCAATGTTGAAGTAGCTCCAGCATGCAACTAACCTGTTTCCTCAACTATGGCTGCTTTAGTTTTTGCATGCCATTCAATTGTATTCCTCTAGCCTAAGTCCATTACGTATGTTATTGCAAGTAATGCTTATGGTTTCTGAAAGGAAACATTCTGCTATGGATGTTAGATTCTTTCATCAAGGAAAGTCGAACTTTTATTGGGTTATTTTGTCCGCTGTATTCGGAGGCTCAGTGAATTAGAAACTTCAGATACCCTGACAGGGGTGGACGAAAATAGTATTGAAGTAGCACCTGATTTTGAGAAATATTTGTTGGAGCTACAACCTGCTGAAAGGGGAATGCAGAGTAAAATCATTGAAGCCAATCTGGTATTGTGGACTGTTGGAACCAAACCTCCTCTTCCTCAGCTGGAAGCTTCAGATGTACCATTTGTAATTCCACTTAATGCCCGAGGACAAGCTGAAACAGATGAAACACTTCGTGTTAAGGGTCACCCCCGGATATTTGCCCTTGGCGACTCTTCTGCATTGAGGGATTCAAATGGAAGGATTCTTCCAGCCACTGCACAGGTGTAACTGCTGCTTGATATTTTATGTGATGATTTACTATGACATGTCTATAAATTGAGGATACCATCATCTTTATTTTCTGATTGTTTTCCTTTAACTTGCAGGTTGCATTTCAGCAAGCAGATTTCACTGGTTGGAATCTATGGGCTGCAATCAACGGGCGTCCACTTTTGCCATTTAGGTATTATTGCATTCAGTTGTTTAATTATGCTGTAATCTACATACACACTTCTAACGTTATATTTGTTCCTAATGGGGGTGCCAGGTTTCAGAATCTAGGTGAGATGATGATCCTGGGAAGAAATGATGCTGCCATTTCTCCGAGTTTTGTTGATGGGCTGACCTTAGAAGGTTCTATTGGTCATACTGGTAAGTTGGCCCCATGCGCCGTTCTTCATCATGTTAGTTACTTATAAAATAAAGGAGAAAAACAGATTTGAGCTTTTTTGTTTTTGCAGCGAGGAAGATAGCTTATTTGATCAGGTTACCAACGGACGAACATAGGCTTAAAGTGGGGATTAGCTGGCTTACAAAATCTGCTATTGATTCTGTGTCGTCGCTACAAAGTACCTTGTACAAGGTCCTTTCGGGCTCTTAGATTGATGCATATAGCATGGCTAAGCATTTTTGTTTATAGGCTACAGAATTTAGCAGCCATGGTTTTTGTTCCTTGTATCACAAATGTAAGATGGAAATCATAGATTCAACTCTGAAAGACAAGATCGATACAGCGATTATTAACGATAATAAGATGTTGCAAGGTTTTTCTTTCTTCTTTATTATTATTTTTTTTGTGTGCAGGGCTGTGGGGGGAGCGGGGTTGTTCCAGAGCAATTTTAGAGACGGATTTTGCTCAAATTGTAACATGTAACATAGGGCTTTTTGAATCAAATATCTGACAATATGAAGCCCCATATTCTCTCAACTTAGCAAGGAAGTTAAGGACTTAAAAAAGAAAAACATAGGAAGGAAGTTGATAATGAATGTTTAGTAGTTTATTCTAATTCTTTTTTCTCAGTGTAAAAGAATTATACTATATGTTCTACAAAATAAAAAATTTATAAAAAAGATTAAATAATAGTAATCAATACATAAACCTTATGTGTGAATCTTTTATTTATCTAAAAATAATTTTGAATGAAAAAAATTTAAAAGACAATTTCAAGCTATTTTTTCTTTTTATCATTAGTTTAACTGGTTCTTAATTAATTTTTTACTCCACCAGTTTTTTAGTTGTTTAGATTGTTGGCCTAGTTAGTCGTTAGTTTTCCAATTAAACCAACCGATTCAGTTTCATCTTTTCACTATGTAAATCATTGAATTGAGATGCATTAGTTTAGTTTGGATATATTTCAAATTAAATGCTAAATTACATGAATATTATCATGAAATAACTTATAAAAAAAGATAAGAGTGAAAAAGTTTATGTTTTGCTTTATTCATTTATTTTTTAAATATTATTTTTCCTCTCTCCAATAATGATAATTACGGAGTAGGTATTTATAAGAATTTCTGCAGAAAACTTTCTTCACTAATAGTATTAGTATTTGGAAATTAAGAAGAATTCAATCATTTGGAGAATTAGTTTTATTGGCTTAATGGAAAGTTTCTGTTTTCATTTTTTTTTGGAGAAAATCTATCCTGATTCCTGAATTTACCTTATTTTGTCATTAGCCTTTGATTAGTAGAGAGGAGAGAAATAGATATGAAAGAAATATGTGAGAAATAAGTTAAGAAGTGATAAATAAATAAGAAATAATTTAAAATTTTAAGTTGTTTGATAGAAGAGAAATAAATAAGAATTAAGAGAGAGATGGAGAGGTGAATGAAAGTAAAAGAGAAATTTTGTGAAAATAAGTGGTGAGACCCACAAAAAAATTTAAATATTTCATCTCTATTTCATCTATACCAAACAAAAGAAATTTTCAAAAATTAAAAATTTCTTCACCTCTCTATCCTCTCTTTCTAAACAAACACAGTATTAGAGTCGCTAAGGTAGTTGGCACAAATCACATGCTTACCAATCCAAAAAGATATAAAATAATGCAATTCATTTCCTAACTACTTATTTTTAATTAAGAAGGATATTAAATCAAGCCACACAAACACAAGTCAAAAAAAAAAAAAAAAGTTAATACAGTGTGAGAATAAGTCGCTTCTGAACCAAGGCTAGGCCCTCTAGACGTTCCAAATTTCCAATATCTTCTTGCTCTCTGTATGTTGAAAAATAATTAATCCACGTTTTTTCATCATTTACCGAAGTTGACCAAGTTTCGTGTTTTGCACTCACAACTAAAATATTAAGTGTGAGGGCTAAGTCTTCTTTGTTCGTTTGATTAATTCTAATTTCCAAATCACAAGTTATCATTTTTTTTTCTTTTCCCTTTGTTATCCGATCCCCTGATAATTTCCTCTATGCTTTTCATCTTTCATTAATTGATTTGCATCTTTTTTCCTCAACTGTCACTTTATAATATTAGTTATACGTTATATCAAGATCATGATATATCTCTAACTTGAGTCGGAGGGAATTCACATGACTTGCATGTGCAACCAATTTTTATTTTTTTTAAGGTATGTGCAACCAACTAATTAAGCAGTCTAGTTTAGATAAAATTTTAATAAATACTTCTAGGTGAAGAAACTTTAAAAAGTAAAATAATTCAAAATGTATCTAATCAGTTAAACTTATGTAAATGAAATCCTTTTTGAAAATATTAAAGTATATATATTAATTTTAACTTATAAAAAATTTTAATTATTTTATCTTCATTTTTTTTCTTATAAGTACATATTAAAAAATTTGTCCATAGGCCATGTCATAAACTTCTTTTCGATCTCCTTATGTTAAAACCGCCGCTGATTAATTAATTGTGGAGTTTTAGCACATGTAACACGTACTATTAACCGAAAAAAAGGACAAAATTTATTGTAATAATTTTATCCCCACCATTCAATAATTCTAAGAATAACACTCCATTCAACTGCACTCTCTCTATTTCATATTTATTGATATTTTAACTTTTTAATTTTGTTTTAAAATTATGGATGTTTTAGAAATCCAAGACTTAATTAATACTTTTTCAACTATACCCATGTTTAAAATAAAGAGAATTTATGATGTATTATTAAAAATTTGATTTTCTAAGTACATTGGAGGAGAGGATTAAAGTAGATGGGAAAAGGTATGGAAATTTGTATTGTAGATTGTTGGAAATATAAAGAGGGTAAAATAGCATAGAGAACTCTATCAAATATATATCAATTAATTAATTTTTAATTTGTGTGTATTAACTCTAAACATTAATATTTATGAAACAAAGGGAGTATACATGTAGATGGAGAGAGAAAGACTAATGAATCTTGTCATGTGTTTAGGATGTGAAATAATTTTGCCTTTGAAGTTTGAATCTAGTACAACGGGTCATTTGAATTCAACATATAAAAAGGAGTAACACTTGTTTGGATAATTTTTTCCTAAGTACTTATAAGAGGAAAAAAAAAAGGTAAAATGAATTGAACTTCTCTTATAAGTTAAAATTAATTTTTGTACTTAACTTTTATAGAAGATCTCTCATTCAACTTCTCCAAAAGTTGAAGTGCACAAATTAACTTTAGTTATAAGAGAAATTCAATTTATCTTACTTTCTTATTTTCATATCCTATAAATACTTACAAAGAAGTTTATTAAAACAAAACCTAACTTCGTAATCATTATGAATCATATATCTTGACCTGATATAATTTCTTTAAGCTTGCATGGGCAAATCTTACGCTTTCAAATTTAAGGACATTCATTTCTTGAACTTCTTAGCATTTTGAGCATGACCATTAAATGATCTTAAAAGAATAAAAAGATGATCCCACACCTTATCGAAGGAGATGAGAAAGGTAAGTACAATATCAGACAATGCAAGTGCTACTTAAAATGCTGCAGAGAGTTTATGGCAAGCATTAAAGGGCCGACTTTTTTGGACCATACATGAATGACTCTACTTTATACATCGACCTACAGAAATATTAGAGTAGACTGAAGTTGCACAACTTTGATAATCTAATCAATGATTGACAAATTATTACATAACATATAAATTAACCAAATTATTCAATATAAAGTGATAATATAATTGTTATTGATTGATTTAATATAGGTAACTTTATTAGTGGTAATAAAATCAGGTTTATTACTTTCTTACAAGAAATTATTATGATATTAATTCAGATCCAGTCACTGAGTTAATGTATTTTTAAGTTGCATTGGGTTGAAGTTATCTATTACAGGTTGATAATTTGTAAAACCGGTACCATATCAAGCTTTTGTAGGCTGATTCATTGTCCTACCTTTTTTTTTTTTTCTATTTTTTTAAAATTACTCTATAACTAGCGGTGTTCACAGATCGGTTTGGATCGGTTTTGAGCTAAAAAGTCATCCGATCCAAACATGAAAAGAACATGCAATTCGGTTCAGTTTGGATGGCTTACACACAAAAAATTCGATCTGATCCAATTCAAAAAATGCAGTTTGGATTGGATCTGTTGATTCGATTTTTACCGACCATCTTTACTGATTCTTTAATTTCCTATTTTCTAAATCCATACATGAGAAAAATAAGATATGTAAAGAGAAAAATAAGAAAACTAGTAAATACATTAATTCATCAAGTGTATCAACTACCAAATACATCAAGTGTTCAACTAAACAACGTGTACGTGATTTTGGTATTGCAAATTTTATATAGATGCTAGTAAGTGTTCAAATATATATGTTTACATCTACCTATATATGTGGATTTAGAAGTATACGTGGTTTTGGTACTGCAAATTTTAGGAAAAAGAAATGTTACTTTCCTCTCAGCATGACATATATGATAATAATTCAATACTTGCTTAACACACATATTTAGTATTATTATTTCAGTTCGATTTGGTTTTAGAGCCACCAACCGAAAACCGAACCAAACTGATTGGTTGGCCACCAAAACCATCTAATGAAATCCAAAAAAATTTCGATTTGCTTTGGTTTTTGGTTTTTTGATTGATTTTTAGTTTTTTTTTTATCGGTTTGGATATGAACACCCTTATCTATAACTATATCAATAATATTATAAATATGCGTGGGAATTAAGTTACTCCAAGAGTAACTCTTGGTAGAGTTACCCTACTCATTAATTATTGACATATATTGAATTTCAACGATCTAACTGTTAAATTAAGGAATTTTATTGAGTAGATCAAGTATACTAATTTTCATAAAGTCTAAAAATTATTTGATACTTCATTAGACAAATTTAAATTAACATATAATATACTTTTCTAAATTATAAGTAAATGTCGCCTATAAGATTAACCAGCTACAAATGTTTAATTTTTCTAAAATTTGGTATACATAATCATTGACATAATTTTAAAATATTCAACAGTAGGATCATTAAAATTCAATATATATCAAGAGTTATTGAGTGGAGTAACTTGATCCCCACCCTTATATATATATATATATATATATATATAAATTATTACCATTTTAAATATTATTATACTCTTACATTAGTATATTATATATAACATTTCATATTTAATACATTTATAACGTAATAGAATTGATCACAAGTATCTTTATACTTTAAGTTTTTTATTTGTTTTTTTCTTAACCCACAGATCAAGAGTAAATTATTAATTTAATTTTTAAAATTGTAATGGTCAATCCAATTAGTTCTTTAAGTTACCAAAATGACAAAATGATCATGAAATTGTAAATAATCAATTAATTTAGTCCCTTCATTAGCTAATGTCATCTAATGTCGTTAAAAAGATTGAATTGGCATGTTAATTGCCTAGGTGACCAATTAGACACATATATGGTTGCTACATCACATGGACAAAAAGACTAAAACATTGATGGAATAATAATTAGTTTTTTTTTCCCATCCTAACGTCTTTGTTCTTCGTTTGCCCATTAGCTTTGCATTAGTTTCTGATCTATCCATTGAGAAAATGTTACCATAGTAAGCCTTTAAACCAAGTTGTGAGAAACATGCGTGATTAAATTGTATAAAAGAAACGTGACCTTGTTCAAATTGACGTCTTTACAAAGGTGATGCTCACAATCACATGGTAAAGGGAAAAAGAATCACAAACCAAATTGGTTGAGAAGCACCATGTATGGTCATGGTTCCATTAATCCAATGACCAAGGTTGTTTCTCCTTAGTTGGTCACTAGATCAAGAAAAGAGACATTTTTGTTCATGTAACATGACAGTCATGTGTGTGTCTAGTTGGCTTATATTCACGTACTTAACATGTCAACTTAACCTTTTTAATGACGTTAGATGACATCAACTAACAAAAAGACTAAATTAATTGATGATTTACAAATTTAGGAACAATTTTCCATTTTGTTAGTTTCATAGATCCATTTAGCCGACCCTTGTAGAGATTGAATTAGTAATTTACTCCACATACCAAATCTAATATAAAATGCTTTAGTCTAAATAAATAATGGTATAATTAATTATTAAAATATTTAAAAACTAAAACAACTCAAATCATGGACAATGTAAAGCAGTTTTACATTGTCATTCAATCACAACCCACTATATATGATAAGTTTGTTGACTTTTATAATAGAGTGCATATCCTCTAAAGTAAAATGGTGCAGTATTTAGTAAAGTAACCAAGTTATTGGTCACTATAACACTTAAATTATATATCTAACCACACCAAATTCATTTTTTTACATACCCATATTTACCTCCCATTTAATTTACTTTATTATTTTTTCTCTTTTCCTATTCCTTTCAACGTCTTTTCATATTTAACAATAGCAAATGAATATTTTCTATTTGATGTATCTATTATTGATCGTGATGTATCTATTATTTCCTCTTTTTATTTTTATTTTTGAGCTAGTGTTGCCGTAAAAAAATAAATAGCAAATGAATATTTGATAACTGAATTGTAGGGATGAATAAGTATGTTCAAGTGTAATATTGTAATTTTCATATTCAACAATAGCAAGTGATTTATTAAAAAAATTGATCTAGTTATATGAAAAGACGCTGAAAGGAATACGAAAAGAGAAAAAAAAAAAGTAAATTAAATGGGAGTAAATAGGGGTATGTAAAAAATGGATTTGTGTGGTCAAGTGTATGATTTAAATGTTATAGTAACCAATAACTTAGTTACTTTACAAAATATTGCACCATTTTACTTTAGAGAATTTGCACTCTTTATAATGACTATATTTAAAGTCATACTAATGATAATTTTTGATTGGTTGACAGTATAAATTTTTTACATTGACAATGCATAATCATTAAACTCAAAAATAAATATAACATTTAAATATAATTTTATCTCATCAAAATTTAATATGAGATAATTTTTTTTTATTCAAGCTAGCCTTGAAGCTTGGATTATAACAACTCATAGATATCAACAACTAAAATAGACAGCGATATGTTACTACTAACCACTAAAAGAAACTAAGCTATAAATATACTCCTGCTGACGACTCATTTGGAACAAACTAGAGCTTCCATGAATCGGGATTCACCAATGTTGTTTTAAGTTCCCTTTTTCTCTTTAAAAGCATCTTTAATAAGAATTGTTCAAGATTTTTAAAATTAAGAATAAGTTTTTACGCACTTTCATTAGTGGAGTAGTTATCGTGATAGCATCAAAGTTCTTAAAAATTATGAGACAATTATAAGACCTGTTTTAAGCTCTTATAAATTGTACCATTGAAAAGAAATCTTATTAAAGTTCTTAAATTTTATATGACATTACAGGGCTTATAAGAAATAAGCTAAGCAACTCTACTATAATTATTTCATGCTCGAATATAATTCTAACAAACCGATGTTTCATAATAGACTTAATGCATGTATGGGTTGTTAACTTGTTATTCGAATTGCTGTGATGCTCATTCTAATGCACTTCTAATACATAAGTAAGGACTGAAATTTTTGTTACACAATCAATAACTTTCCTTACTTATTCATTAGTCAGTATCAAATTTTGAAAATATATCAAATATGGAAAGATATTTTAGGAGTACCGACAAAACTAAATTCCAACAACATTTTTGCATTGGACCGCTGAAAAGTGACTCCTGGCGCCTCAACTCTTACAATGAGTTATGGGCAATTTAAAAGTTGGAGACGTTTTTTTTACTAACAAACTAATATACATTTCTTTTTTCTTTATAACTTTTTTATATCTGACTTGGTGTATGCCTTAGTAAATTACAGTACAACAAATTATATAGTCAATCATCATGCGTAGAGGTGGATTAAATGGTTTGGGCTTGTGAGTTGTTCATTTAACCTGCTAAATAAACGGATTCAGACTAGATAATATACTGATCTATTTAAATGCATTAATCCGCAGACTATACGAATTGAGGTCCACGAATTACCAGACAAATCTGCAGACCAATTATTATTTTTAAATATAAATTGTTTTATTGTTTAATCTTTTATTATTTTATTGTTTTTAAATATGAATGATTGTTTAATGTTTAATGTTATATTTGCTATATCTTTTTTGGTTAATCTTAGATATTTTAGTTTTTGTCAAAATTTTATAATTTTCAATCACTTTTTAATTTCGTTAAATGTTTAAGTTTTTTATATTTTTTTATTATTCAGTCTGCGGACCAATTTATTAGCCCACAGGCTAAGGGGAGCGAACACATAAAAAGAAGTCTATTCAGTTTAATATAATCCAATCCATTTAAATGGAGGTTATTGCAAATTAGACTAAAAATCATTGCTGTTAGACTAAACAGATTGATACCCAACTATAATCATGCAACGACAAGAACAAATAAAACAAAACGAACTTGGTGGCAGAGAGGCAGAAGTAGCAAGCTAGTGAATTGTTTAACATTTTCAGCATGCAGCCAAAAGTACACTTAGCCCAATGAACTAAAAAAACATTTCGGAATCTAAGTATATAAGCCGAATAAGGAATAGCAGGAGGAATACAATGTTCAGCTCCTAGTTTTTCTCATACAAACTCCACTCACCGTGTTAATGAAAATGACTTGACTTGTTTTCCAGTTGTCATACCAGACCCCATCCATCAACATGACAATTAAGAAGTGATTATAAGAAGATTGAATTAATGTGATGTACCTCTTGCTATCTCCGCCTATTCTTCCTATAATATGTAATCTACTTTGTTGATAATTGCATGCCCTCTCCATTTTTCTGTCCATCTCCCTAAGAGCAACTTCCTTAGACTGATGGATTTGTTCAAAAGTAAGGGCGTGGTTTATAGGCCCGTGGAGGATGTCAATTTAGGCCCTGATAGCAGTGAATTCTATCTCCAAGCCAATGTCAAAGGTTCATAATTCGTTTTCTTCTATTTTTGTATGACATGAAGGTGTTCCCATTTTCTTGGAATGATTTTTTCTTTCATGGAAAGTTTATTATGGTTCACTTAGTTAATTGTAATGTTTACAACTCTTTTGCCGGATGCAGAAGAGTTTCAGGATCGGAGAACGTTATGAATATGTGGGTGTTAGTTCACAATAAAATATTTTCCAGCTTTGAATTGATATATCTAGTTTAGAATTTATTAATTTAATATTTATATCCGAATCTTTGGTTGTCAGTAAGTCTTAATAGTTAGTAATGATCATTATTTCAATTATAGCTCCCCGCATGACTGGAATTCTGGTCAAGATTTTCACTTGGTTCTTGGAGTCTCGAATATTTGGAGCCTTGCTTTTGTACATATTAAAGGGAAACAATCTTATTCATAAGGTAAGCTCTTGGTGCATGGTCAGTTCATTTCATTTTCATGAAATCTTGTTCCAACTGAAGCAGAATTTCATCCTCTGTGTGTATTAGTAACTTGGAGAGACTAGCCATGTGGATATCACTTAAATAGCATCTTTCTTTAGTTTTCCCAATTCTTAGCTTTTTCTTTTTTTTATTTTGCAGCTGATTACAAATGCAGAGTTAGAAGAGTCACCCCTCTATGTTCCCTCACATCATTTTGAAGGTTTGTTATTTTCCACTAGGTTCTTTCCATCAGGTACAAAAGTGAGAGATCAGCTTCATGATGGTGTGAACATGGATATTATTTTGATTTCAGAGTAGTTTCATCATAAATCACATTGTGCACTTTTTGTCTTAGATGTGTATTTATCTCAAATAACAAAATTTTCTCAGGGTATTCTTAAATGGAAAGGGGATTTCTGATTTCAGTTTATTCTTGCAGACCACAAAGAACAAGAAGTCAAATGCTTAGATTCTGCTTTAACTCCACAAGAGAAAGTTCAACTTGCAATAGAGTGCTTACCTACATCTTCAGAAAAAGCACATAATGGAACAAAGCCTTCATTCTCTCGTTGGACTATAATGGACTATTCCAGAGCCTACAGCTCGGGAGAAATAACACCACTTATGGTATTTCATCACTTAGATATTCATATTCTTTTAACATGTCCTCATCTTATCATTATTGTGTTAACTCATCAACACCTTCTTGCATAAAGTTCTATTGTTCAAAATTTTTCATTGCATAAATATTTATGCCAAGGTTATTTCATTTCATCACATGCCCTTCATATTTGTAGTTGCTCTTAATTCTTATGTACTTTTCCATTCATTAACTTTTCTTTTTTTTTTTAATTTACAAAGGTTGCAGAACGATTTATAGCTGCTGTTGATGAATCTTCAAAACCTCCACTCCGAATGGGATTCTTTATTAACTACAATGCTGATGATATACTAAGACAAGCAAATGAATCAACTCTTCGGTATCAGAAAGGTACTTTATTAGCAATTTCAAGTGTCAATCAAAATGGTAATGATTCTCTTTCAAATCCATTGATCTTTAGATGATGCAATCTGAGAGTGTTATTAAAAGTTGAAACTCATAAATCTTTATGTACCTTTGTTCTACTCAATGTTCTGACTTACATGTTGATGTGTATTCGACCCTCTTCAGATACTCATTTGGTGCTTGATGTTTTTTCAGGGGCACCTATCTCTGTCCTGGATGGAGTTCCTGTTGCCATCAAGGATGAAATAGATTGTTTGCCATATCCAACTACAGGTAATGCTGTGTTATTCTTTTCACTATTGTTTGTTTTATATTTCAGATGTTTCAGTGGTTGATTTCATCTGTAATTTGAGTATCTAAAAATGGGGTCCTCTAGGAGGTACAAAGTGGTTGCACAAAGAAAGGCCTAGTATAGATGATGCTTGCTGTGTTAAGCGTCTAAGGTCATGTGGTGCCATACTTGTTGGGAAGACTAATATGCATGAACTTGGGGTTGGAACTAGTGGTATCAATCCACATTATGGGTAAGAAACCATGAGTTATAAAACTTATGTTTTATTCACATTATGTTTACATCTTTTTTGACTTCTGAATTATACATTAATGAATTTGCACTAAATTAGTTGGTGACAATAGTATGTGTGTTTATTTACTTTCGTAGGGCTACTAGAAACCCGTATGATACCAATAAGATTGCCGGAGGTTCTTCTAGTGGATCTGCTGCTGTGGTGTCTGCAGGGTTGTGCCCTGTTGCCCTTGGTGTTGACGGGGGAGGTAGTTTATTTATATTATGAAAGATCAACGAACTCATCATTTATTATTGTTTATGTGCATCTCACATACTTATATTTTAGCCAAAGTTGCATGAATTTTAATAGACAAGTCTATATCAGTAGGTATATGAAATTTTAATAGACAAAAAAAGTGGTAAATTAATGTTTTATTAGCATACTTGTTCAGGTTCTGTGAGGATGCCTGCTTCTCTTTGTGGTGTAGTTGGTCTAAAACCAACTTTTGGTCGTGTACCTCATTCCGGGTGGGTATGCAAATTTGTTTTGTCATGTTTCAATAAGTTGAGAGGATTGTGATGATTTAAAAGAATGATTTTGCGCTACATTCAGAGTCCTTCCTCTAAACTGGACAGTTGGGATGGTTGGAATACTAGCAGGCACTGTTGAGGATGCAGTGATCGCGTTAGTTGTCCTTTCTATGATTTTCTTTCTTCATGGAAGTTTTAAGATTGATTTTACATCTTCAATATTTCAATATTTGCAGTTATGCAGCTATCAGTGGAGAAAATCCATCCCATCATCCCTCTAGTATGCTTGTAAGAACTTGTATTTTTTTTCAAATTCCAAATGATTTTTATCACTGTTAAAGTATTAATCAAATGACTCCTTTTTATGTTTCAAATTTTCACATTGCGAATGAAGTTCGACAAACTGGCCAGAATTTAACCTGATACTAATCTTTTAAAATTCTGAAAATATTTTGTGCAATGCCTTAGACCAAGATAAATCTTCCACTGCTGCCCTTGACAAAGTCAATATCTGACATCAAGTTGGCAAAATATGGGAAGGTCAGAAACATGTTTCCATGTCTTTAATATATAGATTGTTCATTCCCATATGTTGAAAAAGTAGGTTGTTCTAACATCATTTACGCCCTCTAACCACTAATTCCATCAATTAGTGGTTTGATGATTGCAGTGATGATGTCAGATTTTGCTGCTCCCATGCTTTGAGCAAGCTTCAGGATCATTATGGTTGGAAGGTACTACAGAATTTAACCCAAAATAGAGGAAAAAGTTTTAAATGTTGATTTTGTTATCATGCTTAACAAATTTTAGGAAGTTAGACTGTTTCAAGTGTGAAGTTGGAAGAAGCAACCTATTTTGAGTAGAAAATACCTAAAGAGCTTTTCCAATACAATTATTGAACCTTTCATTATGAAATAGAAAAGTGATTATTTACTAACCTGCCAACCTTATTTTTTAAACATACAAGACAATAGATGTCACTATACCAGACATAGAAGCAATGCGCCTAGCACATTACTTAACAATTGGATCTGAGTGTTCTACTTGGATTGACTCTTTTGGAGAGAAGTATGCCATCCTAAACCCTTGACTTTCTTCCTTATTGCCCTCTAAATTGAGAGGGGTATGATTGCTGACATTTCTAAATTATTACCAAAGACATTTTGCAGAATTAGGATGGGATGCAAGGGTAGCACTTAATGTCTATGGTGCTTTCAGCGCCAAGGAGTACCTTAAAGCTCAGAAAATGAGGTAAGTTATGACCTGGTTTTCTTAGTAAGTGATATGAAAAATTAGGCTGAGAAATTCAGGTAATGAAAATTTAAACTCAATAAGCGAAACCACAATAATAGAAAACATAACAACATTTTGTAATATGCTTGACAATTATGCATTCCTCTCTTTACTAAATATTGCTTTTGTAATCTAATCGTTGTCTCTGGTCAGCAACACATTATCACTTCTCAGTACCACTAGCATCAAAAGAGGGTCATGAAGGCTAAGTTTCAGTATTTAATATTATATGAATTACTGAAACAATGCTAGAAAAAACTCAACCCATTATCCAGTTCTGACTGGTAAATCATATTTTTTCTTGTGTGTTCTATTTTCCAAAATCTAATGAACTTTTCTTACACTCAATCCAATCACATTTTGTTTAAAAGAAAACATATATTCAGAAAGCAGCATATTGTTACTATTGACTGTTTAGTCCCAGTTTGATCATAACATGTGGCCTCGTACGAGGATTTTTTTATAGAATTTTAAGGTGATACATGGTTCTTAAATTATGGTCAGGAGCCGCCAGATGCAGTTTCACAAGAAAATATTTGCCGAGGCAGATGTCATTGTGTCACCAACAACAGGGTTTGTTCTGTTTTCCCGTAATGCCTTTCTTTGGATCGGTAGCAATTTTTTCTTAGGTAACACACTGTCTAACATTTGTAACAGCGTGACTGCATACTCAATTCAAGATGATGCACTGAAGACTGGTGAACTTGACTACGTAAACGGAGGTATACATGAAATTCATATTTGTAGTGACACTGACACTTGAAGTTGCTGGTACCATAAATACCCGAATTGCTATAATAATATGTTCCTTTTGCCACAATTTCAGCTGCACTTGTTCGGTATTCCATATCAGGAAACTTCCTAGGACTTCCTGCTGTGACTGTTACGGTATGATTATATTCTCTTTTCACATAATGTTAGTTGCACTACAGTTAGCTTGTGTTTGGTCTACTTACAAAATGCTACATTATTATTTTCTAAGAGCTAAGATTCAGTGATGGCTCTATCACTCTTTCATGCCAGGTTGGATACGATAAATTGGGTTTGCCTATTGGGGTTCAGTTTATAGGAAGGCCTTGGGCCGAAGCAACACTGATCCACTTGGCATTTGCAATGCAGGTAATTAAATTCCTTTGTTTATGACCGCACTACTACATAATATATGGCATATGTGACAAATCATTTTTATTTTTTTTTAATACGAATAGTGGGTAGTAATCCGAACTTAAGTACTAACATCATGGTGCTGTTATGATCTTAGGCCATCAGCTTGTCAGAATACAGAGAGCCAAAGGTTTTTTTTGATCTGTTAAGAAAAGATTGAATGGAGTGAGGCGTATCAGAAGGAAGTATGCACTAGCAGGAGGAGCATGTGGTTAAAGCAGAGCCTTTTCTTTGATCTTTTGGGAGTCCTTTTCTTCATTTATTTTTGTACTTAACACAGTCCATGCACATTATGGCAGGTTTCGGTTTTTTCGGCCACATCATTCGAATGCCTAGTGCTGTAGCAGGGGTAGGCTGATGCATGGATTCAACTAAAAAAATTTAGGTTCAGAAACATTTTGACTCAATCCAGCTCAGTCTAAAATTTTATTAGTCCGGCGCTGGTTGACTGACAGTGGACCAGCCAATTCAATGGCCGTAAATTTGAAAAATAAAATAAAATTTATGTATAATGAGGAAAAAAAATAATGAAAATGAAAATGATAAGTTATAATATTTTATGTTAATATGTAACATAATGTGTTTTTATATTTTTTTTTTTTAGGTAATGGAATCCTATACTTTTTTTTGTGATATAATGGGTTATTATGTTATTTTGTAATAAGTTTCTAAATTTTTTTCCTTATATTGAGTTCGTGTGTTGTTGTTGCTTTTTTTTTTTATGATGGACTTCATTAAATTGTCACTTGTGGATGTATTACTTATTACTTATTAAATAGTAATGTTTAATATATTAATTTAAAAGTATGACAATATTATCATTAATTATTATAAGAGTATAATATGTTAGAAAAGTGACTATTTTGCATAAGTATATATAATAAAAAAATTAATATTATATCATTTATGTTGTTAAAAAAAGATTTAAATATGTTTTTGGTCCTTATAAAATACTACTTTTTTGGTTTTGGTCCTTGTAAAATTATTTTTTTAAAATGGTACTCGTAAAATTCTTTTTTTATTTTGGTCCTTGTTATTTTGTTTTAGTCCTTGTAATTTTTTTTTCCATATAATGTTTTTTTCATTTTGAATTAGTCCTTTTAAAAAAAATTGACGGGGACTAAAAGCAAATTATTTACATATTACAAGGACAAAAATGAAAAAAAAAATATTGCAAGAACTAAAACAAAATGACAAGGACCAAAAACAAAAACAAAAAATTTACGAAAATCATTTAAAATAACATAATTTTATGATGACCAAAAGCAGAAAAAACAGTATATTGCTGATACCAAAACCATATTTAAACCTTAACAAAATAAGAATTGAGCTTAAAATAAATTCGTCTGACCCAACCCAACCAAAAAATATAACAGCCCGCTATAATAGGAAGTGAGAACTCTATCCTGTAGGCCCAAAATTACACTAGCCAATATCCATGTTTGTTAAAAACAGTAATATTGATATTGTTAAAAAAGGTCCTACCGGGAGTCGAACCCAGGTCGCTGGATTCAAAGTCCAGAGTGCTAACCACTACACCATAGAACCTTGGATGCTAGTCGGAAGTTAAATATTATATTTCACCAAAAAGCAGAAATTTTGACTCCGATCAATCCCCGTTGATTTGCTTGATCCGCAATATTTTAACAACCACTAAAAAGTCGATAACAATTCATTTTAAATGCTAAAAAAAAGAATTATCAAAATAACTGCTCTTTATTTTATTTTATTTTTTTGAAAACCACTTATCCAGTAGTATAGAAGCCAATAACGGGAGAATAAAATAAAATTAAAAAAAAAAAATTGCCTAAGAGCCTGGCGACAACCAAAAATTAGTAAGAGGCTTCTTGTCTAATAAACCAGAACCTAGTAACCTACTGTGTTGTGGATTTTACACCACCACATTTTAACCCGCAATTTTAATACATTATGTGTAGAAGAGTGCTAACAAGAAGACTTCTTTTTAACGAACTTTTTTTTATTAGTTAAAATTTATTAAAAACCATAAAATCATGAGTGAGGTTTATTAAATATGAAGCAAGAACCACAATATTATGTGATTTTCAATGAATTTCAACTAATAATAAATATTGTGTTCAAAAAAGAGTATTAGAAAGTGTGTTGTTAGCATTTCTCTTATGATTATATGTCTTTTTTTGTTCACGTTGTCATTACATTAGTAAATTTATTTTCAATGTCAAAATTCTTTGCTTGTACTTGACATTGTCAACAAGATAGCCACAAGTCACTGAGTTCTTAAACAGTGGCCTCTCTGTCCAGAGGATGTTGTGTCCAATATGAGTTCATTCATAAATGCAACTAGTTTTTGTGATAGGCAGCTCATCACTCACGTGTGTGGGGTATGAGTAGGAGCTAGTAGTAGCATCATGCTTTGGCTTCTATTTCTGATTTAGTGCTCTTTATTTCGTTTTCGTTTCTCCGTTTGATGTTAGACAACGTAAACTAATTTTTTTGTTTCTTTCAATGATTGAACGCAAATAATTAGGAGCGATTATGAATCCAATTTAATTTGTGAACCCCATTAACTCATCTCAACTCAAGCAAAAAAAAATACATATTGATTCGAATACTCATGTTAGATTACATTATAAAAGGTATAACTTAACTATCTCTGAATTGGATATTAGATTGCATACTCATAAATCCATTTGATCTAACCAACTCGAATTATTTTAATTATTTTCCCTTCTCTTGCTTCCTATTATTTCTATTTATTAATATTTTTAAAAAATAATATAAATATATAAATATATGTATAATAAGAAATATTTTTCTTTTTCAATGCCATTTTAATTTTGTATAAGTATTTTCTTTAAAAATTAAAATCAGAAATCTGTCAACCCAATTTGATCTAACTCAAGTTTTACTAGGTTGATTTGGGTTGGATTAATTTTTAAAAAATGAAAAACGAGATCCAATGCAACCTAGTTATATATTTTTTTTAGTCCAAACTTAGTTATATTTAGAGTTAGTTTTTTTTATATTTTTTTTAATGAAAAATCACTTTTATTTTGAAAAAAAAAAATCTCTAGTGTGTTTGTTTAAATCTTTGAAAAAAAATCAGAATCTAAATAAAATATAGATTTATGATTATTTTTAAAATCTGCCTTCTGTATATCTTCTAAAACAAGGTAAAATTGTAAGTAACTTTTAAAATAAAAATACTCTTTTATAATTGTAACCATTGAAAGAATTCAAGAGAGAGAGAGGCGTAAAGATGAAACTAAAAATTTTATTAGAATGACTCAGCACACAACAGATACAGAGAGAACCTTTTATATATAGTTACATAGTTAGAGACCTAACTTTTCTAACAGACTTCTAACTGATATGCTAGATCACTAAAGAAATTATTATAGTTTATACTTTAACTTTTCCCCTGCAAACTCAGGGTGATTGAAAGAAATTGGTCACTTTAAGTTTGTCCCTAAGAGTTGAGAACCTAAGCTAGGACAGTGGTTTTGTGACAAAATCAACAACTTGATCAAGTGCTAGAACATGAACCACAATAAGAAAGTTAGCAAGGACTTTTTCTCTAACAATGAATATATCCAATTCTATGTGCTTGGTTCGAGAGTGTAGAATCGGATTATGACTGAGAGCTACTGTACTCTGATTGTCACAATAAATGGTAGGAGTAGAGTAGAGAATGTGTAGTTCATTAAGCAAACCTTGAATCCACATTATTTTAGATGCAGCAACAGCAAGACTCCTGTATTCGACTTCTGCACTTGATTTGGCCACCAAAGTCTATTTCTTAAACCATCAAAAAATTAGGTTGGAACCAAGGTAAACACATGCTCCAGAAGTGGAGTGTTTGTCATCAATATCTGATGCCCAATCAGCATCACAGTAGGCATACAAATCATAAGGTTTATGGTTTTCATAGGGTCGGAGTAATAAACCATAATCAATTATGCCTTTTAAGTACCTAAGAATATGCTTTATTGCCTGCTAGTGATTAGATAGTGGTTAACTCGTAAACTGGCAGACTTTATTAACATTGGAACTAATCTCAGGCCTTGTGACAGTAATGTACTAAAGAGCACCAACAATGGACCTGTAAAGAGTTGGCTGATCCATGTAATCAAATCCATATCTAAACAACTTGAGTCCAAAGGTCATAGGCGTAGAAATGCCTTTTGCTTCAGCCATATTAGCCTTCTGCAGCATATCACAAATATACTTCCTTTAAGGCGAAAGAAGAGAGCCATTTGGGAGGTGCTTGACCTCAATTCCCAAAAAACAATCCAAATTCCCAAGATTCTTAAGTACAAAAATAGAATTCAGTTTAGTGATCAGAGACTGAACAAGTTGAAGAGAAGTTCCCGCGATGATTATATCATCAATATAAATAAGCACATATAGGCAGAGTAGTAGTGCGAAGAACCATTAACGAAAGATCACATTTGCTTTGCACAAAACCAAAGGTAAGCAATGTCTTAGTACGTCGTTCATACTAGGCATGTGGCGCCTACTTGAGCCTATAAATCACCTTTTGCAGTTTACAAACCAGATTAGGATTTTCAAATTCAAATCCAGGTGGTTAAGACATATAGACATCTTCAACTAAAAACCCATTCAAAAATACATTGTTTACATCTATTTGTTGTATAGGCCAGCGATTAAAGAGTGCCAATGTGAGAACCAACCTGACTGTGACAAGTTTAACCACAGAAGAAAACATTTCTGAGTAATATGAACCAGAGATTTGATGAAAACCCTTAGCAACTAGGCGAGCTTTACACTTATTTATGGTACCATCAGGATTTTCTTTGATACGAAAAACCCATTTACAGCCAATAGCAGACTTGCCACTGGGAACGAAAACTAGTGACCAAGTGTTATTCGTCATTTTCTTAAAATCTCCAAAAAAATAAATCACTTTTTTATGTATTCTTAAAAAAATTGAAAGTATGAGAAAACAAATCACCTTTTTATGTATTTCTTAAAATCTTCAATATCTTTTGTTTTTATCAAACCTGAAGTGAATCGTTTCGTAATCATTTTCTTCGAAAAAATAAGAAGTTAAAGAAGGGGTGGTGGCGCAGTTGGCTAGCGCGTAGGTCTCATAGCTATAGAGTAATCCTGAGGTCGAGAGTTCGAGCCTCTCTCACCCCAAATTCATTTTAATTTTGCTTATATTGGGAAAGTCCAACTGCCATATCAACATATGACCAAAATACAATTAAGAGGGGGTAATCTTCACCTCTTCAGCTAGCTTTGGGTTGAGTTAGGCCCAAATCCCAAACTGTAAAAATGTATATACTTATTCTTTCACAACCAATTAACAGACAATGATTTGAGAGATTAAGTTGTTATCAATTACCATAAATGATCAATTGTATTGATTTATGTCAGCGGCGTTACCGTTGTTAGCGCTAAAAGGTACAAATAATTTATTTTGTACCTTGAACATGGGGGGTACCACTGTGCCAGCTGTCTTATTGTGGAATAGCGAGAGGCAGAAGTCAACAACAGCTAGAAGAGAATGTTTTAGAATTTGGACTTATGTATTACTATATTTGCTTTGAACATTTTTACTTCTTCAAGCATTACTATTTATGTAAATACGTAACATTGGATTCATCATACACGTTGAATCCATTAGATAAAAATGAATAACCCAAATTTACAACTCAACCTTATCTTTTCTCCACTTTCCTTTCAGTGACTTCCTCTTTTGCTTACACTCTTGCTTCTAGGGGTGAACTTACCATAGCCATTACGGCTTTTCTCATTGGTAATTGATGAGTTTAACGAAATGGGTGGCTCAGAATCTTTTTTGGGCAAGCTCAAATCACTATGATGTAGTTTCAACTGTTCACCATTTTGAGGACCTTGCTTGACTTCACAAGTTAACTCCACAGGGTTGTCTGAATCAAGTAGAAAGTCTTCCAAAGTTGCAAGGGACTTTAGCTTCTGTCCAAGAGATGCAATGGTCTTCTGGCACTCAACAAATCTACTAGCAGCCAGTGCAAGCTCCGTTTCCTGCAGAGAAAATGCCAAGCTCTTTACATGAAAAGACAAGTATAAAATGGTTGGTGCAAGATTTGTAATCAACAATTATCACTTGTATTAGTCTATTTAGTCATCAAATGTGTTTCCAACAAATCTTCTGGAGTGACACATAACATTTTGACTGAAATTTGGCTTCAAATGCTCACTAATATGATGTGTGATTATATTTGACATATAAACTGCAACACAAAGGAGCTGGGAGCACTGTGCAAGTATAGTCATGCAAAGCCTAGGTAAAATGAGCAGATATGTGAAAAACAGGGTAGAGATTATCATCTCTACTCAAATAGGCTAAGCATGATTGTACAAATCATGCTATAATACGATAGTCTTGACTCCGGATGCAGAGAAGTTGCTTAACTAGGAAGTGAACAACCACTAAAAGATTTGTTGATATACCACGATTATAAGGTTTCTCTAAACCCCCACACATACAAATTTTTTCACCAAAAAATATAACTAAAGATTGAATAATCATGTATGCATATTGCACTTGACAAATTTCATCATAAAAAAACAATGCCAGAAGGTTAGCTAGCATGTATCTACAATATGAAATACATTAAAGTAAGACTTAAAATATTAGGTTCCCCAATAAGTGTTAGCAAACTGACCTGTTTTAACTTCAAGTCGTGATTAACACCTTCCCTATGCTTTATCTCGGTGTCTTGCGGAACTTGAGCTTTGCGCTTCATTTTCGAAAGCTCGTCCTCCAACTTTCCATATTTGATTGAATTCTCAGCAGACAAAGTTCGCTCCTTCTGAATCTCTTCCTCCAAAGAACGGATTTTTGAAATCAGTTTTTCAACCTCAGTTTGAGCAAGTTTGAGTGTAGACTCAACTATCTCCTTCTTTGCTTTGGTTGCTTTTAGTTCTTCACATGCTTCTTGATTTGATTTGTTTGCAAGAGCTAACTGAGTTTGAACCTCTGCTACCTTCAACTCTGCTTCCCTTAACTGACTCTCTGATGTCTCAAGCTGCATGTGGTACTTGGCTAAAACCATGTCTACCTCAAGTTTACCTGCTTCCATTTTCTCCAGCTTCTTCTCCAATTCAGCATTCTTTTGAATCATAGCTTTCATTTCAGCTTCCATTTTCCCCAGCTTCTTCTCCAATTCAGCATTCTTTTGAATCATAGCTTCCACTTCAGCTTCCATTGTACCCAGACCGACATTAGATTGATCTGATGCTATTCCTTCCCTAACAAAATTGCTTCCACTTTCAGTCTCTGGCAATGCAGCAAGCTTTTCCATCTCAAGGAAATCATCCATGAGATTGATCTCAGTTGAAGGAACCATATGATTTTTTCCAGTAGCCTTTTCGTTCTTAAATTGATCAAGTTCCATAACTAAAGAAGATGAGCATGAATCAAAACGGCTCAGCTCACATTCATTCATCTCCCAGCCACCTAATTTACGCATATCACTTTCAACTGCAAGTAGCCTCTCTCCACTATCTGACATGCTATCAGTGAAGGACTCAACATAAACGGAAGATGCAGTCAAGGACCTGTGATCATTAACAGAAAATGTTTTGCGAGTCGTGGCTTTCAGTCTACGGCACTCAGCTTCAAGCCTAGCAACCTTCTTGACACTCTCCAAATGTTGCTTGCTAGCTGTCTCAGCTGCTTGAGCACTCAAATCCCTCTCAACTATCCTGAATTCTAGTTCCTCTAGTCGAGATTGCAGCTCATTTTTAAGACTTGAATTCTCTTTCTGCACAGCCTCTAGTTTCTGATGAAGATCAAAACGAATCAATGCAGCAGCATCTGCTTTTGCCGTCTGAAGTTGAGCCTCAAGCTCAGCAACTTTCCCCTCAAGTTCAGATTTTTTGGATTCCCAGTCACGAGAACTATTCACAACAGCTTCAACAATCTTTTGCTCTTGCACTTCTCTAGCTTGTCGAAGCTGCCTCATACACTCTTTGAGTGCCCCATCAAGATGACCAACTCGGTCTTCAAGAATTGAGTTCTTCTGCCTTGCAGCCTCAAGCTGTTGTTTTAAAGATGACACTTCATTTTCAGCCTTCTCCCAACCTAAATAAAATGGAGATCCAATCAAAATCTTCTAGTCAATTAACATAGATTTTCTGGCAGGGAAAAAATATTTTTTCAAATAATTTGGGTTAAACTTCCCAATAGCCCATTAGAGCAGAAGATTATGATAATCATGGCTTCACAAGGTAAGAAAAATGCACCATAGACATGCAGGTAAAACGCATTTTACTAGACTGTCCTAATATGAGCATAAACCATGGATCATGCACAAACAAATTTAGCTTTAGTTTTAGACATTGTTCCTTCAAAAGCGGAAAAAAGTCAGCATTTGAAGAAATGTGAAACAACAAAGTCAATCGCAGTTGCAAAGGATAGATAGCTTTCTCACTCAATAAACCTATCTACCAAACCAAGATGGACATTGATGAATAAATCTCTAAGAAAGAAACTAATATGTGTACCATATGAAGAATCAATGAATTTAAATATCGTCCAAAACAAAAGAAAAAAGTGCCCAAATCATTGTCTAAAAAAGTTAAGAATTCTTCACCAAGAATTTTCCTTTGTGATCTCCTAAAGGCTAAAAGTATCACTTTTGGGGGGTTGAACGCACCTCACATTTCGTAGTGATAAAAATAATTGAGGTAGCACTATTTCCACTAACATGCATGGAAAGGGCCTAACAATAAATACCTGAGACAGCTTCTTCTGCAACTTTAGAATGCTGCTTTACCAAGTCTTCTTTGGCACTAATATTTAGCAGAGCAGCCGCTAATTTGTCTGTAAGAATCTTCACATCCGTAACTTCTTCTTTACTCTTTTTGGGGGGACTAACTTCTTCATTCGGTGCAGCCTTAGATGTGACTTCAGGAGATAAAGCAGCTTGGGTTGGATATACCTTTACAACATGGGGAAAAAAAAACAGATTCATCGTATTACTTTTCCAACTTTACAATAATCTGAGGAAGCAGAATTCTGACACTCTAATGGGAATAAATTAACGATAAAGTCCTTTATGCTTAGAAAAGGAACAAGTTCATTCAAAACCTGCAGACCAAGCAATAACCATGGTTTTCATCTTGACTACACATTACAAGCTATCTCAAGTTACAGTAGGAACAATTAGTGTTATCATTCCAGTCTCTTGTACCACTGACTCAACGAAACCTCTGCAATAAGGTCATGATTACTATTCAAAATGGTACAGTTCTTTTTTATTAATCAAGCCTTGAAGTCATTTTCCTCCCTCTAAATTCTTTATCTCATTCAACAAAGACTACGATTTTCACCCCAGAAAATGACCACAACGGCACAACCCAGACAATCTATTACACCAACAACTATAATAAGAGCTATCCAAGATTGAATTGTCAAATATAAGATAGGAAAAAAGAAGAGGATTTAAAACACAGCCTGCAACCACAATTGCGGCTGCAATGAAAAGATTTTTGAGATCTCTACAAATACAATTGTAGTCACATCAGCTGCATTTGTCCACAATTTTCCATAATATCAAAGCTGCAACCGCGATTGCAAACTGTGTGACAGGAAGCCTTAAAAAGCACATAACAATCAGTGCAATCATAATGGTAAAACATAGTCAATTTAAATACAATGATACCACCTCCATTCCAACGCCCACCTGATCATCAGAGAATCTTTCTGAAAGAGATGATATTGAACCAGAACTCTCCGTTTCACCCGGACTTTTCTCAGATGACTTCCTGCGCCAAAGCCAACTCCTTCGATCCATCTACAGTATTATACGCAAAAGAAGCTAGCACCACCCTTATTCCCACACAATGACTTCACCTACAACACCATTACACAACACAACACAAAAGACTCAAAACTCGATCTGGGAAACAAAGTCTCACAATTGGTATATGACAATGACACCAATCAGATAGCTATCAAAATCTGCATTCTGCAAAAACCCCCACCACGAGGGAAAAATATGAGAGTGAAACCAGAATCAAGTTTCAAATAGAACAGAAGAAAGTGGTTAGTTATGAGCTTTGCTTAGAATTCACTTCCCACCCAAACCCATCTACCTCCATTCTCAACTTTTATTGAAGCTTCCCATAAAAGGTAGTGCTTTGAATGGAAGCTTGAAAGGGATCACTCCCAAACGTCAAAATTAAAATAAAAAATAAAAATAAAATAAAATGAAGAATTTCATTTCATGGCTATCACTCTACACTGGAAATTTTAACAACTCCTCTGACAGTCACCTACCAAGGACTTCTCAAATTGACGCCATTGAATGCAACATTGAGAATAAAAATATCTGCAAAAGATGAAGTGATTGACCCACTTGAATTGTCTCTCACGAGATTGCTTAACAAGAAGTGTGATAAGTACCCAATTGAAAGGGACAAGAATGGGATATGGTACCTTCCAGAGTGTGGAAAAAAAACTGAAGAGACAAGCTATGGAGATCGGAGAGGAATGTCAGAGGAATTTTTCAGAGTTGAAGGACCATCATGGGAAGATTCACAAATATTATCCAACACGTTCTTTCTCACAAAACCAAAAATAAAAAGAAATAATGAAAGAGAGAGAGAGAGGGTGGGGAAGACCATGTGAGGGGAGAGAGAGAGAGAGAGAGGGAAAATAAAAAAAGATAAAAAAAATGAGAAAAGTATTATGTATGCAGTGGTATGCTAGTTTTATCTTTTTGTTGGGCGTGTTGTGTTGTTTACTTTGCGGAGATTTGGTGGTAATTATTGCATGTCATGGAGGTGTGCGTGTTTTATGTTTTTCAAATGAGGGGCGCGTTATTCCCGCTCATTGGTCCTTCATTCTCACTACAAAATCTGATTCTATTTTTGTTACTGTTGATGTTTTTGTCCTGCGATACTACGTTACCCACTGTACTTCGAGATGACATGACCGTGTTACATTCTTGCACTCAACTTCAACTTGTTTATTTTGATATTTTCTTTCTTCATGCTGTGATGCATAATGCATTCCAACCTACGTCATTTCAGGCCACGCAGCCAAGCTAATAATTGGAATTGTTACATAAAATTAAGACTACTCAAATTTTATTGTCTTATAAATTAAATAGAGTCTTTTGATTTTCATCTAATGATTCTAATTTACTGACTATGTGAATGTGTAAAATTGCTGACCGCAGCGAATTTGGATCCAATGTTGCCTCAATTTTGATCTTGTGTAGTAGTGATTTTTGTGTTCCTGTTTGCATTGGGTTGCTGATGAAGAGACTTGTCGAATGGTGCAGAAATCATTTTCCCGTCTATTGAGCTGCTAAGAAACGAGCTAAGAATTTGGGAAATTTTTTCTTTTGATTTCTCAACCTTAATTATAGGCGAGATTGACTAAACAAAATAATTGTACATGTGGACAGCTAAATTTTCAAACACTTATTTATATTTATATTTTAAAACTGGTTTTATTTTATGATTAAAACAATTTTTTTTAAAGCCATGATTAAAACAAAATTATTTTTTAAAACCTTTTTTAAAACATTATTTTTAAATATAAATAAATTTTTTATGTTATTTTTTAAAATGTATTATTTTAAAGTTAACTTTACCAAAACCTAAACAATACAAATATAATTTGTTATGCCAGCTTTTTGTTTTATAAATATAATTTTAAGGGAAGGAGATGGTGTCCCAGTCCAAAGTACAAGAGTACTTACGTTTACCTCACCCACGGAGATGAATAGGAGTTCAAACCTGTGACCTGTTAAATGCGAGAATTTATCTTATTTCACTCGACCAATTCCTTGAAGTTATTTTTAATGTTACTTTTAATATTTGATTGACGTATTAACAAAATAATGGGAGTTTAATTTATATACACCATTTTACATGTATATTTGACAAAAATTAATCTTATTATCACATTATCTTATTTATTAATATTGACAATAGAATAAATTTTTATTGGATGTCTATATAAAAAATTTATAGTAACAATACATATAAATTAAACATAAATAATAACTAATAACCAAAGGCTATAATTCATTTATTTAAATTGTGTTCTTTTTTAATAATTTAAATTATGTATTCTTTTATAGTATTTTTTGTGATATGTGATTAGATTAATATTAATAACATATTTTTTAATATATTTTTTTAACACATCTCTTATTTTTAGTAAAAAAATATTAAAAAGTTATAAAATTTTGTAGATTTTATGTCTTATTTAATAAACTTCACTAATAAATTTGTATTTTCAATAAATTTTCATTAATAGTAAAAAAATATATTAAAAATGTGTTAAAAGAGTATATTGCTATTGCTAATTTCCTATTATAATGAAGTCAAATTACGAATGACTTCTTTTAACGAATCTCAAGTCTCGAGACCAAGGTAAAAATCGGCATGCCTAACTTGTTTGACTTTCACATTGTATTGTCCAATCAAATGATTTTTTTTGAATTTCATTAATGTTGCTATTTAAATTTATGTTGATTTTCATCGAATAATTGTATTACGTTAATGCCATATTGCGACGTCCAATTTATTAAATAATATAAGTGGAAGTATTATTGAAAATAACTATAATTTTTTATATCAATGATGTATTAAAATTAAAATAATTATTATGTTGTTGATATGTTACTCCACACGTAATCCTCAATACTTATATAATCATCAACATTTATTTAAAATTTGGTAAAACTCATGAAGTGTGTCTGGTTAATTTTAATTTAATAGTTATAATTAAATGTTTTCATTTTTCATAATAAGAATTCTTATTTGATAATGTTAATATCACCAATTTTTAATTTTTTTTTATTTACAAGTTGTTCCCATAATCAATTTTCGAAATTAATTAAAATTTAACTATGAACCCATGGCAAAAAGATTACAAAAGTACAAAGAAGATAAAGGCCTTCAAAGGACGTAAATGTCTCCCTTTGTTAGGAATACGAGAGGGAAAACACTAAGGATAACTCTATCAAAACTACATAAATGAACTTGACACTATATTCACCCTAAAACTTTAAGACATCAGGTTTATCAGTCTTTGTTACTTATTTGTTGCTCAACTTGCATACTCTTATGCCCAATGTGAAAGTTTATATTCACACTTATACTCTAAAAATCTCTCCTTCAAGTGAATACAAGGGGGTAAATCACCAAGAGAACTCCATCAATGGGTCAGAAGCCAACTACACAAGTGAATTTCACATCGCATCTAACCCAAAATATTAAGACATCATGTTTATGGATCTTTGTTAGTTATATGTTCCTCAACTTGCCTACTCCTACCCCATGTGGGATTTCATATTTACATTTGCACTCCAACACCCTCAAATCTATACCATGGGATTATGTTTGTTGACAAAAAATGGGGTAAAATTTCACACACACACACAAATACAATCAATTGATATTATATATTAAATTTTTATATTTATACCACTTAATAACTTTCTATACAATACAAAATTAATCAATTCAATTGTTGAATTAAAAATATTATAAAGTATATCAAGTATCTAAAATTTGATGCAAATAAAAATCTAAGGCTAAATTGTAGTTTTGGCCCTTTATTTTCCCAATCTGCAATTTTAGTTTTCCTATTTTTTTAGAGACATTTAGTCTCCCTATCTTTAAAATTTTGCAATTTTGGTCTCGTTATCACATATCTTGCATTGACCATTAGTAATTTAACGTTGACCATGATTTATCAGTACTTAAATGACTTATTAGAGTCAAAGTCAACGTTGAAGCGCCAGAGTCAACACTAAATCACTAACAGTTGATGTAAGATATTTGATAATGAGACTAAAATTGTGGATGTTTAAAAATAAGGGAACTAAGTGTCTTTAAAAAAAGAAAACCAAAATTACAGATTTTTAAAAATAAGAGGACTAAATGTCTTTAAAAAAAATAAGAGAATCAAAATTGTGAATTGAAAAAAAAGAAAACCAAAAATGTAATTTAGCCAAAATCTAATTATTACTCCATTGTACTATTTTTTACTTTTTTGGTTATCATATTATAGGTACAAAGTATTTATTGTCTTTAATAATAAAAAAAAAGAAGTGTTTATTGTCTTTGTCGATGACTAATATCTACTAGGAACCTAGTTGACCACCTTTAGTGAAATTTCCTCTCCCAACCACTTTTTTTTAATCTATAAAACTCAAACCCAAAACTTTGCTTAAGGGATCCAAGTTCAGTTTCACTTAGACCAATATAATGTTGATGCACTATTTTTATTTTAACATGTAATAAGCAATTTAAAATATAAGTAAATGTATATTTCTAGATAATATATCAACAAGTGTTCAATTTATGTAACCCACTAGGGTTGGCCTAATTGTAGAGGGTTGGGGTAATATGCATAAGGTCGTAGGTTATAATCTCAGTGTGACTATTATATACACACACACACACACACAAACCAGTGTTCAATTTATATGAAAATTTTAATATACCTAATCAGAAAGATAATATCTTTTTGATAAAGATAATTAGAAAGATAATATCAAAATTGATTGAATTAGTTAATTTCATATTATATAAAAAGTTATTAAGTTGTGTAAGTGTGAAAGTTTGACACTTAGTGCAAAAGTTTAACACTATGGACACGATCAATTAATGAGAAATGCTAGTAACACTCTTTTTCTAACACTCTTTATACTATTGGTTAGAATTTATTGAAAATCACAAATTTTTGTTGGTTTCATTTTTCATTTAATAAGTCTCTTTTCATATTTATAAGCAGGGCCTATCAAAATTTTGATTTCCAATCAATTTTGGCCAATAGTAGACTGAGTGTTAGAAAGAGAGTGTTGCTAGCATTCCTCTCAATTAATATCAAGTATCAAACTTTTGTATTTATATTACCTAATAACTTTTTATACAATACAAAAATTAATCAATTGAACTGTTGAATTGAAAATTCTTATAGAGCACATCAAGTTTTAAAAAATTCATACAAATAAAAAATTAAGAGCATGTTGGGATAGCTGAAATTTCTCCAATTCAGCTATTTTTATAGAAAAAAAAGGTTTAAAAAATAATTGTTACTTCCTTGCGCTACTTTTATTTTGATGGATAATAAGTTATATAAAATATAACTAAATGTCCATTGTTAAATAATATATCAATAAATGTCTGAATTATGTGAAATTTAATATATATTATTAGAAATATAATATCAAATAATTAAATGTTTGAATTGATTATTTAATTTCCTATTATACATAAAATTATTAAATGGTGTAAATGAAAAAGTTTGACATCTAATGCAAATAGGTGTTATTAAATAAAAATTAATTTACTGTTTTCAATTGTTAAATTAATTTACTTTAGATACTTTGTATTATTGTGTTTTTATATTAATAGAATAAAATGAAAATTATTTGACATCACTCAACACGTTAATGAATATAAATTTTTGTCAAAAAATAAAATAAAATTAAAGAGTGCGTGAAACTATTGCAATTGTAAGTGAAAATTACTTGCAACTAATAGATATGCGCTATACGTGTTTAACTAAGTTTGACACCTACGAGTAAAATGTAAAATAAACAAAAAATAAATAAATGATGAACACTTACTTTTTGACTTCCAAAATAAGTAGTGTTTAGAAATGTTTAAAGTTTAAGCAGCAAGTTACTAAATTAATACTTAAAAAGATAATTTGGCAAAAGTTTTAAATCAAGGCAAGTAATTTGTCATTTGACCTTACCATTTAACCCAATAATATTTTTATGAAAAATTTTAAAAAAATAAATATAAATATTTCTTTAATAAATAGTACTACAAATGAAAACATCTTATCAATTATTTATTTATTTAAAGTCACGAAGAAGATAAATTTGTAATTTTTTTTTAAAACTTTTCAGGGACAATTGTTTTCAATCACTGTTAAATTAACTTACTTTAGATTCTTTGTATTATCTAGTTTTTATTAATGTAAATTAATTGACACCACTCAACATGTTAATAATTATAAATTTTTGTCAAAAAAATTAAAGAGTGCGTGAAATTATTACAAAGTGAAAATACTAACAACTAATACGTGTTTATTTAATTATATAAAGAATGCAATTTAAAAATATAAAAATATGCTAAAATGAAATTTTTTATTAATTAATAGTTATTATACATGATTTATAGATAATATTTTCAGTATAATACACTTTTTTTTATAAGATTAATACAAACATTAATTTTTTTAGTTAGATTATAATTAAGAATGAAATATATTAAAAGTAGCAATTACATTGGGATAGTTTATTATATAATTTATTCACTGTAATATATATAATTTATATGATATATTCACCAAAAAAGGTTTATTATATAATATATATAATTTATTCACCAAAAAAAAGTTTATTATGTAATTTACTGTAAACTATATTTTTAATTGGGTTTACATATTTTTTATTTTACTCAACAATATAATTTCTTAATTCTTTTAACGATATCATTTTTTTACTATGTAACATATAATTAATTATTATAACTAAATACAAGTGATTTCTCAATTATTTTATCAATCACGTTTAACTTAAGTACTATTTTATCATTAGAATTTTTGCAATTATTGATGGTTTTTTACCCAAGGGCAAATTTTCCTTAGTAAATAATGCATTACCAATAAGTTTAGCTGTCTGCAATTGATAACAACACTTGTCAATGACAAACTTGTTCGCAAGTGTGGCGTCATTTAACGAGAGAGAAAGGCATCGACATTACTTACAAAGAATATCCGTCGGTAAATTTTAAAATTTTTAAAAATAACAATTGAATTTTTTATTTTATTTTTTCAAAATCATTTTAATGTTTTTTAACGGAATACGATAGTAAATTAGATAACAAATCACTACCCCATGAAAATATTTGTTGTGAATCACAAAATTTGAATATAAATTATATATAAAAAAAGGACATCTAATCTCTTTGGATTGCTATATTTTTGCTAACCCATATTTTTAATCAACTCTTTTAAAATACCATTTTCATAATGTTTTTGAACACTTGGTAAACATGTCTTTACGTTTTGATAATTTGTTTCATGTCCATACTATTCCAAACAATGATCATAAGTATGAGTGATGGACCAATATGATCAAAATGTACTTAAAAGAATAAAAAATATCAAAAAGTAATGATAATCACAACAAATATTATGGAAATGATTTGTATTTTTAATTTATTATATTTAATTTTATCACATTCTATTTGCCAGTTTAAATAATACACATTTGCCAATGGGAGTAGTTCGGTAATTAAGTGCTAAATTTGATTTTAATAGTTAAAAGCCCAAGTAAGATTACAAATTTAACCTCAAGAAAAAAATATTTGCGGAGAAAAAACATTTTAGTAACCTAAACAAAAACTAGTCACTCATAATATAACAAATTTTTTATATATAATTTTTTTATACTTAACTAGACTTTGTACCCTTATAATGCATGGGTTTGTATTTCTTTTGTTTTTATGATACTCTATCCGCATCTTTTTATAAGACCTAATTGATTAATTTACTAGGGTTAAGAAAATTAATTAATTTAGTTAGTAGTATTAAATTTGTCTTAATTTTTTTTTCAAAATTATCCTTAACATTAATGAGACATATTTTTATTATTTTTTAAATATTTATTTCTTTTAATTTTTCTCATCAATAATATATTTATTGTCTTGATTTTTATTGGCTAAAAATGTAAAGAGATAAAATAAGATTTTCAAAATTCTTTCCATACAAAACAAAGTTAAACTCTCAAAGAGTCTAACACATTAATATATTATACCTACTATTTATTAAACACAGAAAAAAGGCTCATAATTAAAAGTATTTTTGTAAAAAAATAATTAATGTATGGGATATTATAGATTGATTCTTATAAAAAAAACCAAGTCAAACTTCCAATTTAATTTTTTAAAAAAGAATGAAAAAAGTATTATTTATTAATTATAATTATAATTAGGTTAATATTATTAAAGTTATTCTCTCTATGTGTGTGTGTGCATGTTTGTTGTTAACCACGCCAATACTAAACAAATCAGATCGATCATAAGAATTAAATATGCGGACTATTTCCAATTAGGAGGAACTAAAATAATACGTTTTAAATTTAGGAGACTAATAAAATCAAGATTACCCTGATTTGAATGAGTAAATATACATTTAACTCATTTTCAAATGAACGAAAAACTTCACAAGTGTCTATTTAAATTAATTTATCAGTTTTTTTTTTACAACATCATAAAATAATTTAAAAAACATTATTCAAAAACAATATTTCTTAACTTTTTTTTTTTTTTTGAAAAAACTGTATACAAAATGTTAGGTATTCGTATTCGTATTGCAGCCTTACACTGCAAAAATTTCATGACCGATGGGCAACACGTGTATTTGTTATTTTTCTTTTTTAAAATTAAAAACCACATGATATGACGTGGACTGGAGATAGATGTTTCCCACACTGGCTTTCTTCCACGCAAAGAAAGTTGTAGTCTCTGTCCCAGTGTTTCTCCATTTGATCCCACACAGCAAGTATAAGACAATTATTTTGCTTTTAAAGTTATGTATGCGCAATGATGATTGATAATAATGCATAATTTCAAAAAACATAAAAATTTTCAAACCCCCCACCCAAATTTCACCTTCTTAATATTTGATTTTGATACTGTGTTAAAAAAAGAAAGAAAGCTTATGAATTGATGATAACATAACGCTTACGCTCAATATTTTAAATGATTTTGTTGAACATTAAGAAAATTATGGTGGTGTGATCCACTGCATCTTGATCGCATTCAATCTCAAATCTCAATTTTCTAAAAACCAAACTACTGTATAGTATATGCCAAAACTTGATCTCGTTGTCTCAATTCAACATATCGAGGTTTGTACATGCATGCATATGTTGATGCTCTCTTGTCTGTCTCTTATTTAATTTATTTAGTTGCTCTGTATATCTCGTGCCTCATTTCCTGGTTTATATTTGACCAAAAGTTTATTCTGCACTATGGTTAAGCTATAGGGGAATCTCAATTATTCGCATATTGAAAGCATGAAATAAAAAAGACTGGTTTATATAGGTTTATCATAAAATTTTGGAGTTCGTTTTGTTCTGTTTTTGTTATAGGTAATTAGGTATGTCTCCCATATAAAATTAGTCAGTTACGCTTACCTGTGCTACTGATATATATTTTGAGAAATCTTAATTATAATATATTTTATATGTTATTATTGTTATATTCTTGTACCATATATTATAATGTATAAAAATTTGATTTTTTTTTTTACTTTTTATCTTAATTTCTTTACAACATTTCATCACTTTATAGTTTATTGTATGTGCGAATATAATTTACATTAAAAAATATATGAATAGTTTTTTTCGCCCTTAAAGAACTAAAGATACATCAAAATGTTAAAGCTTAAAAGAGATAAAATTACATATATATGTTAATTAACTAAAGTTAAATAAGAAATTAACTTATTCTAAAAAAAAACAAAAGATATCTAGACAAATTAATTTACTGTAAAAAAAATATTAAATTAACGTATAAGCTGAATGGATTCTCATGCCAAGCCATTGTTCATTGTTCTCTTAACTAGTTTGTGCACCCGTACGATGCACGGTGCTTTTAAATATAGAAACTATAAATTTAAAAGTAAAAATACATTTGAATTCATTAATATTATATAATCAACAAAATGTATCTTATCTTTTGAAAGATCTCCTTATATATATTATGTTTTTAGTTAATGTACAATGAGTATTATCATTGTCATGTATCAAAATCTTTAATCCTCTTTGAGACTTAATTCTTGAAACTACAACATATAATTGTCTATGTGTAAAAAATAGTTTTGGCAGGTACATCCCAACCCAACACAACAATGTATGACATAATACAAAATGAAATTATTTTTTAAAATAACATGTTTTAAGTTATTGTAAAAATATACATGTTAAAGAAAATGATATAATATAAAATTATCTTGATTTCAATTTTAGATAATAATATTTTAAATTTAAGTCAATTAGGCTTTGTTGAGCAAATTTTCTGTTTATGATTATTTTTAATTTTTCTAATTTAATTCAAAATATTTAAAATAAATTTTACAAATTAAAAATAATAAAATCTATAAAAAAGATAATACATTGAAAATTAAAAAAAAAAAGTTAAATAAAATCAAGTAAAAATATTAGTGGTCAACGTCTAAAATGTGGTAATTTTGTAACACACACACACACTCACATTTACTATTAAATAAATTCTCTTTTTGGATTTCGCATATTTTTTTCTCGTGCAATAGCCTTTATTTTACGTGTATATTTTTTTATTCATATTACTTTCTTAGAAAATGATATGATATTTTTATTTGATTAATATTATTTTTATGTTTGAATATCATCTTCCATGTAATTTGATTTACATTCAAGTTAAAATATAATTGGACAAAATTTTATATTCAAAATTTTATCTTCTTCCAAAGATTCGTCTTACACAAATTTGGTTATAGGACTACTTAGGAAAATAAAATAATAAACATAATATGTCAGGGAAATAAAAAAAAAATACACTATCTTGTAATAATTATGGATTATAAATTTATTTTGATGAGTTACTAAATCTCATTTTTATCTACTTTTGTTACTCTTTTGCATAAATCTAATTCTTTTTAATATCTAATGTTCATGAGCTGTCACATTACTTTGCCGCATAAAGTTAAATATTTTGTATGACATATATAATATTATTCTTTTTTGTTATACGTAAGAGTTAGTAAATTTGTTGTGTAAAAATTGATAATATTAATTCAAATTTGAGTTTAATTTACATACATTATCATTATATAACATTTCTAAGTAGACATTGAATAATATTTGACCATTTTCTAAATCATTTTATTCATTAAAATGATGTGATGATAAAATAAATTTTTATTTAATATTTGTGTAAAATTAATTTACACTAATAAAGTATATAAATTAAACTCTTCAAAATTAACTATCAATAGTTACTGTAAAAGAAAAATATTCCTAAAAAAGCACATTTGAAATCAAATATACTTTCTGTCATGTATATCCTTCTTTTTAAAAAATAAGAACGTAATTTTTAAAATAATGTAATTTAAATACCTTTAAAAGAAATAAATATAATTTTCTTTTTTTATTTTAAACAACAATGACTAAGTAAATAATAACATAACATGACTATACATTAACAATCATAATTTAATCAGTCTTTCCTAAGTTTTAGAATACATCATTCCTAATGGTCAATAATAAATTAGTAGACAAAGGGTGCTAGCTATTCAGTAATTACCCTTCAAAATATTTCAATTTTTAAAGTAAAAACTAAAAATCCATCGAAACTAAAATAGTTACACTTATATATACCAAAATCATCATAAAAATTTCCTGATTAGCTAATTAATTGTTACTAATGCAATATAAAATTAAGATTAATATACACTTAAATAATATTTTTTTTCTCTTAGGCAAGGAATCACAATGAGACAAATAAGAAATGGGAAAAAATATGAAATTTTATTCTTTCCTTTGTTCAATATGTTAATTTGTCACTTACAATTGCAAGTCAAACCATATCAATCCCACTTTGTGCAAAATAGAAAAATATTAACAAAAAAAGAAAATTATGTCTCCTTTAACTTTAGCTCAAAAGAAAGTAGAATAAAATTTAAAATGCCAAAATTGCTACACCAAAATCCATTACCAATACTTGCTACAACTATTTACGACAATAAAACTAAATACCGTTAAGCAAAAAGTCATGATTAGTTTCTACCATAGTTTTAAGAATTGCTATCATGCTTCCCACACCTTACTAAGCTTCCATACCAATTAGTATAGCAAGAAACAAAAAGAAATTAAAACATGGCATTTAAAATTCTCTTTTTTATTTGTATAAAATCCAACTTTGTAATATTGCTAGTTTGAAAGCAATGACTAAGGAAAGCAATAATCAAATCATCCCAACACCTATTTAGTTAAGGTTAACAATGTTCCCCGAATATATGAATTTAAGTTGAGAAGGATTCACATTAGCACTAAAATATAAAAAGATATTAATTATAAAAATGATCATGCATCAATTTTTATTTAAGTAAATATTTTTTATTTGAAATTTTCTTAAGATGATTAAATTATCTTTCCTTACAATCATTTTTTATTTTCTTAAAATTTTATAATCCTCTTTTTGAGTATAATTTTCTTAAGATGATTAAATTTATGATTATGATTTCATCAAAATATCTAGATATTTTCTATTAATCATAAGATTTTTTCGATCAACATGTCCATGGAGAATTAAATTTGATCAACTCCTCAAATCAGAAAAATATAAATCAAATAAAGGTTAAATTATTTTATAGATCCCAATAATCTAAATGTTTTAACCGTTCTATATTCTTGTATATTTTTAAATAAATTTCTATACTTTAATTATGTTTTCAATTAGGTTTGCAATAAAATTGTATAATGAACTTCCCTAAAATCTATAACGACATAAAATGGCAGTAACTATTTAGTAAGATAGTCTAACTTGTCGTTAACTAAGAGCTAATCCATGTACAAATTAAATTAATTATAAGTATAAAAATACTTAAAAAAAGTCATTATACCAACCCTATAAGAACCCTAATATTTAAATGGTCAAAAAAAATTCAAAAACCCATGTGTTATTGACCCATTTCATAAAACTGCAAAATATTAAAATAATGGTTCGCCAATAAACAGTGCAAAACAGTGTTTCAAAACTTAGTTGATTATATATATATAAATATAGATATAGATTAGCATATATTTTGTAGGCGCCGGGGTAATATTCTGGTACATGCATTTCAAATCTTGATATAGGATAGAAACACAGATGTTTATTCATTCTTAGATATACGAAGAATGCCTGTTTAAGGATGAGAAGTTGTAAATGTCTGTATAAATTATTCATGATAGAGCAGAATATGGATATTCATTGAGTGGGGTGGAAATCATAATATTATATTCATTTATAGAGCAGAATATGGATATTCATCCTGTACATACCTATAATTTTGTAAAATTAATTTATTTTTCTATTATTTTATTACAATCCTTTTAATGAATAAAAACACAATGATTAAGTTATATTATATCTGTATTGTATTGTATTATATTATTATTATTATACTATATTATATTATGTTATGTGAATATTTTTATAATTTTTAAACTTTCACAAATATCTATGAATATTCCTGCTACCCATATAAATGTCTCTTAATTAATAGAAATAAGGACAAATACGAAAGAAATACTGTCCACATCCATCTGGTTCTATTGCCATCCTCATGTTTGTCCTGTAAATAAATGGAAGGAAATAATGCTATTGCTGTTTCCTAATACATTTTTCATCGGTACAATTATAATTTTATTAATTTTATGTATCAAACACACACAAAAAAAAATTATGGTTGTAAATGCATGGTTGTGTTTGGGTGAAATTTCGCGTCACTTTTAAACATTTTACCACCATTTCCTAATTCTGATCTGAATTCATAGAACGCTTCATATAATATTAATTTTCTATCTTTTTTTGATTCATATTTGTCTTATTTTTGATTCATAATATTAATTTTTTATCTGAATACAAAAGTGAAATAGTTATATATTTTAAAAATTCTCAATTCACCAAAAAAAATTCTCTGTAAAGTTTTTTCTTAAAAGTTGTGGAGAGGTATTCAAAATCTCCACCCGGCACCGAATTCAAACCTAAACTAAAATATTGCGCTTACACGAATAAAAGCATGTTTGGATATCCGTTACCAACAAATTGAGGTTCACATATTCCAAAGCATGAAATGAAGAAGTAAAAAATTCCGTTATACATTGAACGGTGTATTTTATCATTTCAATTGAAAACTAAACATACTATAAATAATTCATATATATCTAAGAGTTTAATTGTTATATACTATTAATATAAAATTTTTTACACTATCAATTAAACGAAAATCAGCTCTAGTGTGACTTTTAGAATGGTTACTATCAAAGTTAACAAACTTACTATTAACAGTGAGTTGTAATTGAATGATAGTGTAAAACTGCTTTACATTATGAGTATATAGCTTATTTTCTCTATATCTAATCTAAATAAAATTATGCAGGTACTTCAAAGTAAAAAATATACAGGTTGCGCACCGATATGTTACGTACGTACACACAGAACATTATTTATTTATGCTCTTAAAAGAAAGAATTTTCTTCTGTACCCCAAAAAAAAAGAAAGAATTTTCTTCATCTAAATAACATAATCATCACTTGACAAGGAAACGAGACACATCAACCTTTAAAAACATATAAACTTAACGCTACATACAAAACATAATTATTCCCCATATTCAATTGACATCGTGAATTACAAAACAATATTAGCCCCTTTGTGTAGCCTCTACTTATCCTCTGAAAGATAATATATGTTAGAAAACTAAATGCATCTATTGATTAAAGGAAGTCTACTCTTTAGGGAGTACAATCATGGAAGGTAGTTAACAATTCAACGTTTAGGATTTAGTGTATGTTTAGTTAACTAAGCACAACTAATTCTTAAGGGTGTGTTTGGTTGCAGAGAAATTAGGAAGAGGAGAAGAGAGTGGAATGTAGTAAATTCTCTTTTTTTGGTTTAGTGAAAAAGTAGGGTTTTTTTTTACAAAAAATACGTGAGTCCCACTTAAAAAATTATTGTTGCAATGGGAAGGAAATCGTACATTGTTTACTGTGCAGTTGCCCAATTGTACATTGTGAAATTGATTTTGGATACCAAAATCGATTTTCTGCCACTACAATCCACCCCCCGCTAACCTCTTTTATATAATAATAATAATAATAATAAATAAATAATATAATATAATATAATATAATATAATATAATATTAATAATAAAACAAATATTATTATTAATAATAAAAATAATATTAATAATAGTTAAAATAAAAATAATCTAAAAAATTTACTTTCTTTTCATTTTTCTTATATTTTTCTTCAACCAAATAACTTTAACTTCCACTCTATTTCTTACGTATTTCTCTTCTCTTTCCTTCCTTTCCTTCTATTTCTTTCCTTTCTACCAAACATATCTTAAAGCCGGTGGAGTACATTAATAAATCTGATCTAACTTTCAATCAAATCAATATTTAAGATTAACTAGTATACACATTAATACTGTTAAAGTTTTTTATATTGTCATATAATTATATAATTCATAAGTTTGTTGATTTTTATAATATTTATCTTAAAAATATATTAAAGATAATTTCTGAGTAGTTGATATCACATTGACAGTGCATACCTATAAATTTTTTTTGAATTAAAATTAAAATTTTAACTTGATATTTTTATATTAAAAACACACTCTTATATTATAAATTAGCATACACAACTTGAAAAAGGAAACGTTTGTTCTCTCAACTTTTTGAATTAGACATTTTTTAATATTTTCTCTCTTATCACTTTTGGAAATACATTTTACACACATTATCTCTACAATTAATTAAAAAAAAATTCTTTCAAACTACCCACCATTTATTTTATCTTTATTTATATATTTGATTTTCTTAATAGCTTATTATTTTCAATTTATCTCTAAATTGATTTTTAATATTTAAAAAAAAATTATTAATAGTTAAATCATTCATTATAAATTTAAAATATAATTTATTTAAAAATATTTATTTATTCTCAATCTTAATTATAATATAATATAATTTATATATTAAAAATATTTATTATAAATTTTAATTACGTAAACATTATCCTCTGCAAGACTAAAATACTACTGATTAACATTAAAAATTAAATCAGTGAAAGAAACACTATGATGTCTTTTCCAAGAAAAGACCCATTTTCCTTTAAAAAATCAAATTACATCCAAACTCGGGACAAGTGGACACATACAAACCACAACTCCGAACCAAACTTTGTTCTATTTTTACAGTAAAAACAAAATCGAAATCATGTCCATTTATTCATTTCTTTACATTTCCTTGTATTTTTTTTTTCTAAAAAAAAAAAACTGAAGATTGGTGCGAAATTTGAACCTCTGACTGAGCGATGAAAAAAAAAAAAAGACGTATATATATAAAAAAGAAATATATTATTTTTAACCGAAGGAAGAGGAAAGGTTGCAGAGGCATAGGCAGAGACAGAAGCAGGGGCGGTGGTGACAGAGGAAGAGGAAGAGGAAGAGGAAGAGAAGAAGAACCCTAACCTAACCTCTGTCTCCGAAAATGAGTGGTCACATAACGAGGAGGAATAGTGCCCCTCATAAACGCCCTCCCTCGTTGTCCAAGAAGCTCGAAAACGGAAGCCTTAGCGAACCTCCCAGCAAGGCTTCTTCTCCGCCACCTCAAGAGTACCTTTTCTATCATTTCATCTTTTCGTTCCTTTTCGGTTCGCTCTGCTTTAGATTTTCTTTTTGCAACAATAAACCGATCCGTATAAATACAATTAAATCGTTTATATTTAATTTAGAGATAATAGATTCTCCATATTACAAGCGTAGTCGTAGATAATGTAGTGTAAGAGATTTAGTTTTTGTTACCTACTGTTATTGTTATTAATTCGGTAGGTAGGTTAATTGTTTTAATTTGTGGTTACCGTTAGCATACGGTTATGTATTTTTTTTAAATTTTTTCCTTTCATGTAATTAGAAAGATGCGGTCACTTGGAAATGTTTTTTATAGTTAATTGAATTAGAGCTTTTTAATGAATATAGATGGGTCGTTGTATCAGTGTTTTGATTTAATTGTGGTTATTAATTAATTAAATTATTTAGGTTTGATGGGGGAGAAAGGACAGTTAAGAAGCTTCGGTCGTTGAAAGCCCTCACTATATCTGAGGGGACGACAGTTTCTGAAGCATGCCGGCGAATGGCAGCTAGGCGTGTTGATGCTGTCTTGTTGACTGATTCGAATGCTTTGCTCTCTGGAATCATGACTGACAAGGTTTGTTTGTTTGTGTCTGTGTGTGTGCATTTGGAGTGTGTACATAAGAATTTTTACAAGCTTGTGTGTCTTGTGTTCAGGACATTGCTATTAGAGTTATAGCTGAAGGTTTACGGCCTGAGCAGACAATGGTGTCAAAAGTAATGACTCGGAATCCTATATTTGTGACATCTGATACGCTAGCCATAGAAGCTCTTCAGAAGATGGTCCAAGGTTAGCTTTGTTCCTACTGTTAATGTCATTGTTATTGTTGGATTTTAGGTATTGCTGGGCTTGGATGATTGAGTTCATTTCTCAAAAGAATGGATAATACAATGGCAGTTATTTTCTTTTTCTGCTGGTCCCAATTAATTTAATACATTTTATTGAACACTTTTACTTTGTATGTAAGAAGAGGTCTGGTTGCAGTGGAGCAAGGATGCGCTTGATGTATGTGTTTTTGGACATTAATGCTCATGCTTCATTATGATCATCAGATATCTGATATGACAAGGCACTGAAGTATTCACCCTAGGATATGAACTAAACAAGATTTATATTCTCTTGCACTAATAAATCAGTTGTTTGCATTTATATTGCAATTACTATGCTATTGTACAAGAATGATGTGTGATAAAAGGGTTTGTGACTTGTGACAATGATCACAGACAATTATAAGCACATATAGTGATTTCCTTATTAGCAAGAAGTTGTATGGTAATTTATATTAGAGATATTGGTATATTCTCTTGATATTATTAGTTAGCCTGTCAGTTACTTACAATCTGTAACTGATCTGTCCATTAAGTTGGTTGGATTGTTTGTTACATGATGGATTGCGACAGAATCTGGATACCACTGGTAACCAGTAACCACTGCGAAGATAACTGTCAGGGATGTCAGAATTGGCAACGTAGGCCTGAGGTTGCCTATGAAAGTCAGAGTTATGATTGACTTGAGAAGAATCTTGAGCGTGGGGCAGAGAAAGGGGCCTGTTTGGGCCTGGAGCTCCTATTAATGGACTGGGCCATTGAGAGGAACCAGCCCAGTTTCCAGTGGACCACTGAGAAGGTCCTGAGTCCTGACCACGTGGGTGGTGCATTGACTGCATTCCAATCACCATGTGAGGGTGCTGGCCATGGGTTAGGCCAAGGCCAGGTAGGTTGATGAAGATTTCTGTGATAACAGACACTGGCATTGTTCCTGTTTTTGTGACAGATCTGACATTGAACTGAGGAACGGCCATTGGAGTGACCTCAGTGGCCTTGTGAGAGACCAAGATGGCTGTTGTGGCCTCTGCGTGAACCACGAGAGAACTGCGGATCATAGGCCTGTTCATGTGCTTGATCTTGTGCATACTAATCTTGGTTGGAAGGGGGTTGCCCAACATTTACTGAGAGAGGGCTCAACAAGAGAGTCCTTCTTGAGTTTCTCCAGTTTCGGTTCATGCAAAAGAAGCATGGATTCAGCTTCAAGAATATCACATGGTTCTGCACAATATTGAATGATTGCAGTGAGAGCACTATACTCTTCTGGAAGACCTTCAAGAACGGCTTCAAGATGGTCACAATTTGACATGGTATCACCAATCGAAATAAGCATATCAATGATGACTTGGATGTGAGCTAAATACTCCCTATGGTATGATCACCCTTGGTGATAGATTTCAGCTCAGAATGAAGTTGCCTGGATTTGGCATTCATCTGTGTGTGAAGAATTTATGAATTTATTCCCACACCTCTCATGAATGAACACAATGAACTACTCTTGGAAGAATAACAACAGATAGAGTCGATAGTAGCCAGGTGAAGAGCAATGAATCTTGCTGTACCCAATCTGAATATGCTGGGTTGATGACATCAAGATCCTTATTTTGTTCGGTAAGATAGAAAGGAGGAATTGTGGGGTTTATGAGAAATCAATGAAGGTTGTAACTTGTAACCACATATTACTCCTTCAATTTGTTGTTTCCAGGAGAGAACATTTTTGTTGTCAAGCTTGAGGCTGATCTGGTGCACAAAAGTAGAGGAAGCACGAGTTTCAGGATTAAGAATTGTTGTGTGGGGAAGCCATGGCTGGATCAAGAGTTAGAAGCCCATGATACCATAATACAAAGTGAACAGAAAGAGAAAACAGAGAGAAGAGAGAGATTGAGACTAATGCTCAAAATGATAAACTGATTCATTGTGAACTGAATAGAGGCGTACACATTTATAGGCTACTGACTGCTGACTCAGCAGCAGCCATTTACAGACAGTTACAATGGACAGGCCAGTTACAGATTGTAACTGACAGGCTAACTAATAATATCAAGAGAATATACTAATATCTCTAATAATTTAGATGGTTTAAGAAGGTATGCACTTTTTTAGTGCATTTATCTTCATACAGAACAGATCCTGGGAAAGATACTCTTTGCTGTGAGGTGATGTTTGTTCTTTTTTCTGAGAAAGCCCTCACTTTCGTATTCTAAAGTTACATGTATCACACTATCACCTCATTATTCCTTTAAAAATTTTGGTCACCAAATTAGACCCTCAGATTCATTTTGTCACCACTTTAGTCCATTATAAGGACAAATATAGTGACATCTTAGATTTTTTAGGGACTAATTTGGTGAAAAATTAAATCTGAGGGACTAATTAGGTGACAAAATCTTTGGAGGACTAATATTTTAAATCTTTGAGGGACTAATTTGGTGACTAACATAGTTACTCATGTAACTTTGGAGGACCACATTGAGGGTTTTCTCTTGTCTTTTGCGTCACTTCTTGTAGGAGCCATGTCTTCTGTTAGCTATAATAATGTCTAGTGCATTCCAAAGTTTTTTTTCCCCCCGGGGAGCAAAGCATTATAATAGTGGAATAAAGAAGAACGTTATAATCATTTGGCATCTCATTGCCCAGACATTTGTTTTCAGAGACATGTATTAGAGAGAGAGAGAGAGAGAGATCTTCTATTATTAATGTCATTGAACCGTTGGTGACTTGAGCTCAATCCCATGATCTTAGGAATACTCCTTTCTTCTTTTACCTTCATAGTGGCATATCTCAGGGCCATAGAATTTGGTGATAAGTGATAATCTTATCACCTTGAACTATTAACTATTTACACTATTCAATTAGATGGATTAAAAGCTAATTAGTTGTTCATTTTCTGTTGTCTATTCTTCCCTCAATTTTTCATTCCTCAATTTTCTTGGTTCTAAATCCATGGTCTTTGTGATTTTCTTGGTGCACATTGTGGATTTTGGTTGTCTTCATTTTTTGTTACATCAGATTTTATTAGATGTGCTGTCTTGATTGATTTTTTTTTTTTTTAATTTTTAACTCTTTGGATTGCTTTTCTCCCCTTTTTTTGCATTGTGTTATCTTTCGCCAGACCAAACAAATGGTGTCTGATTTCCAACAAAACCTTTACATTTTTTGTCCCTTTTGGCAATTAGGGCCATATTATGTTTCTTCTTTGTTATAGGGTTCCTTTTTTCATCCCATTGCTATTTCTGTATCTTTATCTGGTTTATACCCAATGATACAAGACTTGGGCATATTTTTCTATTAGATTCTGTCTGTTTACATTTTGTATTAATTGAGACATAGTCTATAAAGTAATCCATTAAATGAGATATGATTTATTTATTTTAACTGATAGGTAAATTCAGGCACCTCCCTGTTGTGGAAAATGGTGAAGTCATTGCCATACTGGATATCACCAGATGTCTTTATGATGCCATAACTAGGATGGAGAAGGCTGCTGAGCAGGGCAATGCCATTGCTGCTGCAGTTGAAGGGGTGGAACGCCATCGGGGTAGCAACGTATCTGGTTGGTTAACAATTATCTTTTCATCCAGTTCCATGCATGTTTTTTTAATGTTTATACTATAGCTGCCATTGTTGAATTCAGAAGTTTTATGTTTTAATATGAAATCTATCATTTGGCATACTCATTAACTGACATGACTGTTTATGCTAAAAAAATTGTAGGCTTTATTTATCTTTGTGGCTAAAGTTAGATAGACACAAAGGATTTGATAATTAATTGAAAGAGAATGGGTGAAGAGAATTCCCAAATGAGTGAGAAAAGTGCTTTATGTGACTGTTATCTCTAAGAATTCATCATATTTTTTTTAAGTTAGGAGGAACTAAATCCACATGTTTTTTAAAGTTTGAGGACCAAATTCATCAATATAAAAATATAGGGATCTTGACCACGTTTTACCAAAAGTATGGGGAGTACAAACACACTTTTTCCTTTATTTATTTTTTATTTTTTTGATTTTTCAATTCTTCTAATTGTAATTTTTCTATTCTATGTATTTTATTTTATTTTTTGATTATTTGTTTATGTACTGCACTTAAAATTTTTAGATTTAGATTTTTACTCTTATTATTACCATTTGATTATGATATGAAAGAAAGTGCAAAATGGGGGTGGATGAATAAGCAAACGAATAAGAGGACAAATTATGGTGCTCATAGTTATGAATTTAAAATAAGAGCTAATGGCATAGCTAATCAAGGTTAAAATGGGATAATAAAAACAAAATATTGCATTAAGAAGTAGGCAAAATATGGTGTCCACAGGGATGTATCTAGTGAGAAGACTTTTATGTGAGGGTGAGAAAAATAAATTATTGATCATTAGATCTTATCATGAATGACCAAGATTAAAATATATAAATAATGTGAGTTTTTTTTTTTTTTAAAATTAAATACATGATATTTTTAAGTGATCATGTGACTTAAAAAAAATAAATTTAATTTTGACTTGGCCATCCATATATGGTTGTATGCCCAGATTTACTTTTCTCACTTTCTTTTAAAAATGATTTTCTCACTATATATATATATATACATGAGGAGTGCTAACAACATACTTTCTAACACACTCTCTTTTATTGGATAAAAATTATTGAAAACTACAAAATCATGATAGAGAATCATTAAATAGGATGTGGGACCCACAAAATTTTGTAATTTTCCATGAATTTCATCCAATAAGAGAGCGTGTTTTCAAAAGAGTGTGTCAGAAATTATGTTCTTAACATTTTCACATATATGATATGTGTGTGTGTGTATAAAAGAGTGGTAAGTGTATGAACCTTCTATTTGCTTAATTAATCACTTGTGTGGCTAATCATTCCCCAAACTGGAAATAGTTTTGCTAGACATTCCTCAATTGTAATTTGTCATTCCCCCCCAAAAAAATAAAAAATTACCTTGAGAACAAAATTGTAATGATCTGGGCAATGTGTTCTTAGTATTTATACTTGAATGACATATTTCAGAGGTTAACTTTTTAAGGTTTTCTCTGTGAATATAAGGTAGGTAGATGAATGGACAACCAAATACTGTTAATAGAAGTGAAAAAAAAACTCTGCAAATTTAGGCATTAAATTTGTCTTTTAAAATATACAGTTATACTTTATGTTTCTTCAAAATTGATGAGTGGTTACCACTTACCATGTATTTTGAATTTTTTTTGTTTTTGTCAGTTGGGCTTCTGTTAATAGCTTCTCATAGTCCTAGCTTTATCAATATTTAAGTGTTTGGAATGGCCATATTTCTTCTTCATTTTGTAATGATGCTAATTTTCTGCTTCAATTGCTACCATCTATCAGCTAGTGCTTTGATAGACACATTGAGGGAGCGCATGTTCAAGCCTTCCCTGTCAACTCTAATGGGTGAAAATACAAAGTAATTTACGCATTATATTTTCTTGTGTTTGTATGTATTGCTGCAAGATGCTTGTATAATCAGATATAATTGTTTTACAAAGTTCTGTAGCTTCATGTTTCTAGGGTTGCTATTGCATCACCTGCGGATCCTGTCTATGTAGCTGCAAGGAAGATGCGGGAGTTGCGTGTTAATTCAGTTGTTATTGTGTCCCTGTCGGGAACCAAGATTCAAGGGATACTCACGTAAGATCTTTTTCAGAGACTTTATTCTCTTCTTTTGGAAGTTGAGGATATGGAATAATATACACAATTGCATGTTTTCTTAGAACTCTCAAGTTTTGGGATATCAAATATTGTTCTCTGGTAGGTGCCTGGCATTTTATTACAGAAAATAGGGATAACAGAGGATACAACATGTCAACATCTCAGAACTTCAAGGGTCTGTGTGCAAGCCTCCCTTCCCCCAAAACCTTACTCATTTCATGCATACCTCACTCTAGCCCTTGTTCATTCTTTTTCACTTTCCCTCATAAACTTCTAACAATGCCCTTCCTGATTTCTCTCCCAACCTGCCACATGGACAGGAGGTAACACTGCTGTCCCATCCTGATTTTCCCATCCTCCTACTTCTCACTGATCCATCCCAATCCTCTGTTACTCATCCCATCCTTCCTAATTTGCACCTTAATCATTGTAAGATACTTAACATTCTCTATGTCTCTCATGCAGTTCAAAGGACATACTAATGCGTGTTGTGGCTCAAAATCTTTCTCCTGAGTTGACTCTAGTGGAAAAGGTTGTTATTTCATTTTGTTATTTGTTTTTTGGAAGTGACTTGAGTGGAAAGAGGGTTGTTGTGAGAGGCCTTTTCTGATTTTTGCTAGATATTCAGAACTGAGTTGATTTTCTTCTTGATTCTTCCCTTTCTCACTTAGGTAATGACTCCAAACCCAGATTGTGCATCAGTAGACACAACAATACTGGATGCACTACAAATGATGCATGATGGGAAATTCTTACATCTTCCTGTAGTTGACAAAGGTGACCTTTACTTTTCCAATTTTATAGGCAGTCTCTTAATTCTTACCTTTTTGTGCTGACTATTGTTGTTGGAAAAGCTGTTTTGTATCTGCTGTCAGCTTTTCTAAAGCTGTTTTTTGCTGTATCTATCTGATTCATATAGGTTCTAGGTTGTAGACTTTTCTCTCCCTATGTATCTCTGTTCAGACTGTTGTGTTTCTCAAATATATATATATATATAAATCTGCTGAGTGGGAAGTACTCGTGTAGTTTTTCTCCTCTCACATTCAAATTTATTTTTAACTTGGTATCAGAGCGGGTTCGATCCCGCTTTGTTGTCATTGGGCAAGTTGTCGCCGTTTACCACCGTCAGGTGTTGTCCAAGTTGCTGGCAAGCACCTGGATCTGGTGCGCCTCCGCGAGCGCAACCCACCTCCAGAGGTTTCCAAGTCAGAAACCTCTCCACGTGCTCAGTTTATCCGCTGACGAGACAGGCGCGTACTGTTCACGTGCCAGCTTCCGGTGATCGGAAAACCCATGCGCCACCACCATTCAGTTCGTCGGAGCCTCCCGGCCCTGTTTCAAGCCTCCATGTGCCATTTTTCTTTCGTTTGGAGAGTAGGTCTACCTGTTTGTGAAGCCTTTTCTTTTCCTTCCTTCTCTGTTTGGCAAAAATGACGTCTACTGGTCCTGTGATGTCTATTTTTGGGACTCCCATTTTCACTACACAGAAACTAAATGGCAAAAATTACCTATCATGGTTTGCCTTCGTGGAACTTTGGTTTCTTGGACAAGGATATCATGATCATCTGGAAAAGGAATTTGATGAAGTATCAACTGAAAACCGTGCTCAGTGGAAGAAACTGAATTTTCAATTATGTGCAGTATTGTGGCAGTCAGTGGAACCGAACATTTTCGAGACTCCCAAAACCTTCAAAACATGTTCATTTTGGAAGAAAGCTCAAAGTATTTTTGCTAATGACATTCAATTATTGTATGATTCTGCCCAAAAGTTGGCATCTCTCAAACAAGTTGATCATGACATGGTATCATATGTTGCTCAGGCTCAATCAGCAATTGAGGAGCTAAAGTTGTTCTTGGAAGCTGACTCATTAGAAGAAATAAGGAGGAAACATGATAAACTGTACAGGGTGCTGATTCTTCATGGTATGCATTCAGATTTTGATCATGTTCGTGATCAAATTTTGACTGGTCAAGAGGTTCCTTCGATGGAGAGTCTAGTAACACGACTCCTTCGTGTTCCTATCGTTACAAAGGATAGAAATTCTCTTGTGCATACTGAATTTTCAGCAATGGTATCTACTTGAGGAAGAAGAGGTCATGGAAACCGAGGAGGACGTGGTGGTAGAAGTGGCCGTCCTCAGTGCTCTTATTGTAAGAGAATGGGTCACACTCAGGAAACATGCTATTCCTTGCATGGCTTTCCCGATAAGACAACAAATGTTTCCAAGTCAGAAAAGCTTGAGCATAACCTCTCTGAAGATGAGTATCAAGAGTACCTTCAGTTGAAGTCCAACAGCCAAGCCCAGTCATCTTTAGCTCCTATTGTTTCAACAGCTTGTATTTCTCAATTTGTGGAGAGTCAAGGTCTATGGATAATTGATTTAGGTGTTTCTAACCATATTTTTGGTAATAATTCCTTGTTCTCCTCTATTTCTTCACCTAAATTTTCTCATCTTATTACCTTAGCCAATGGGTCTAAGGTTGCATCCCAAGGAGTTGGTCAAGTCTCTCTTTCTCCTTCCTTAAATTTGGAATCTGTTCTTTTTATTCCTATCTATCCTTTCAATATAATTTTTCTAAGTCAGTTAAATTGCTCTCAAAATTGTTTAGTAACATTTGATGCTGATTCCTTTGTCATACAGGAACGTGGTACGGGTAGACTGATTGGCATAGGACATGAATCCAGAGGTCTCTACTATCTAGAAACAAGTCCCCCAATGTCTTGTTTTGCTGCTCCATCTCCAAAGATTTTTCATGATCACCTGGGTCATCCAAATTTGTCAAAATTGAAGAAAATGGTTCCTAGTCTCAACAAATTACAAGTGTTAGATTGTGAGTCATGTCAATTAGACAAACATGTTCGGTCTTCTTTTCCAAAGCAAACTGAAACAAGATGTAATTCGGCCTTTCCTACCATTCATTCAGATATTTGGAGTCCAAGCCGGGTCACATCTTTTGGGTTCAGATATTTGTCACATTTATTGATGAATATTCTCGATGTACTTGGGTATATTTAATGAAAGATCGATTTGAACTTTTGTCTATTTTCATGTCTTTCTTTAATGAAATCAAGAATCAGTTTGGAAAAATAATTAAGATTCTTCGGAGTGACAATGCCAAAGAATATTTTTCTTCTGATCTTTCTTCTTTTTTATCCTCACAAGGCATTTTACATCAATTCACGTGTCCCCATACACCACAACAAAATGGCATAACAGAAAGGAAAAATAGACATTTAGTTGAAACTGCACGAACCTTATTACTTAATACAAGTGTTTCTGTTCACCATTGGGGTGATGCAGTTCTCACTGCCTGTTTCCTGATAAATAGAATGCCTCCTTGATGTTTCTCCAGGTTTAGACAAGCTTTCTACAAGATCTATCAAATGTGTTTTCCTTGGATACACTTGCCTTCAAAAAGGGTATAAATGTTACTTTCCAGACACTAGAAGATACTACATGTCTGCTAATGTCACCTTTTTGAAGAAACTCCCTTCTTCTTTTTCGCTATGCAAGGCTCCATTTTTGTTGAACAAGTTTTACCCATTCCATCTTGTGATCCATTGTTCCTTCCCACTCAGGAGACTTCCCATCAAGAAGTAGGTCAAACTATCTCACCAATCAACAGTCCTCTTGGTTCATCCTCACCTCCTCTCATCACCTATTAGCGAAGGACACAACAGACTGGTCCCACATTGCATGAGGAGACAAATGATTCATGTCCTTAACCATCAACCAACCCTACGACAGATCCAAATGATGAAAACTCTGAGTGGCCTATTGCTCTTAGGAAAGGTATTCGATCTACTTGAAATCCCCATCCAATTTATAATTTTTCGAGTTATCATCGTCTGTCACCTTCATATTTCTCTTTTGTATCCTCCTTGTCTAATGTTACTATTCCCAAAAATATCTGTGAAGCACTTGATCATCCTGGATGGCGACAAGCCATGATTGTTGAAATGCAGGCTCTTGAAGATAGCGGCACGTGGGAGTTGGTCGCTCTTCCTCCTTGGAAGAACATAGTTGGGTGTAGATGGGTCTATGCCATTAAAGTTGGTCCCAATGGTGAGATTGATCATCTCAAGGCCAGATTAGTAGCCAAGGGATACACTCAGATATATGGTCTTGATTACCGTGACACTTTTTTTCTTGTGGCCAAAATTACTACAGTTTGCCTTTTCCTTGCTATGGCTGCTATCCGCCATTGGCCTCTCCATCAACTAGATATTAAAAATGCCTTTCTTCATGGTAAATTGGATGAGGAGATTTACATGGGGCAACCACCTGGGTTTGTTGCTCAGGGGGAGTCTGACCTAGTTTGCAAACTTTGTCGCTCTCTCTATGGGCTCAAACAGTTTCCACGAGCTTGGTTTGGGAAATTTAGTCATATTGTGTAGAGTTTTGGATTGAAACGCAATGAAGCGAATCATTCAGTCTTTTATTGTCACACTTCTCCTGTAAAGTGTGTTTACTTGGTTGTTTATATTGATAACATAGTCATTACAGGGAATGATGTTGTTAAAATTTCTAAGCTAAAAAAAGCACCTATTCAGTCACTTTCAAACTAAAGATCTTGGCAATCTAAAATACCTCCTTGGTATTGAGGTGGCTCAATCAAAGGAAGGCATTGTTATCTCGTAGAAAAAATATGCTTTGAACATTTTGAAGGAAACAGGCATGACTAAATGTAGACCTATTGATAGTCCTATGGACCCAAATCAAAAGTTAATGGCAGATCAAGGTGAACCCTTCTCAGATCCAGAGAGATACAGGAGATTAGTGGGAAAACTCATTTACCTCACAATTACTAGACCTGACATCTCTTTTGCAATTGGAGTTGTTAGTCAATTCATGCAAGCTCCTCATATTGATCACTGGAATGCTGTGATTCGCATCCTTAGATACATTAAGAGAGCTCCAGGACAAGGACTGTTGTACAAGGATAAAGGAAATACCCAAATTTCTGGGTATTGTGATGCTGACTGTGCAGGATCTCCTATAGACAGGCGCTCCACTACTGGATATTGTGTTTCCATTGGAGGGAATATTATCTCTTGGAAGAGCAAGAAACAAAATGTAGTTGCCCGATCTAGTGCAGAAGTAGAATATAGGGCTATGGCTTCAGCCACTTGTGAGCTTGTGTGGATTAAACAACTCCAAGAACTAAAGTTTTGTGAAATTCAGTAGATGACGTTATAATGTAATAATCAAGCAGTGCTTCACATTGCCTCTAATCCCATGTTCCATGAGATAACCAAACATATAGAAATTGACTGCCATTTTGTTCGAGAAAAGTTGCTGTCCAAGGAAATTGGTACTGAATTTATCAGCTCCAATGATCAACTTGCAGATATCTTGACTAAGTCTTTGAGAGGACCTCAAATTCAATTTATATGTTCCAAGCTTGGTGCATACAATTTATATGCTTCAGCTTGAGGGGGAGTGTTGGAAAAGCTGTTTTGTATCTGCTGTCAGCTTTTCTAAAGCTGTTTTTTGCTGTATCTATCTGATTCATATAGGTTCTAGGTTGTAGACTTTTCTCTCCCTATGTATCTCTGTTCAGACTGTTGTGTTTCTCAAGTATATATATATAGATCTGCTGAGTGGGAAATACTCATGCAGTTTTTCTCCTCTCACATTCAAATTTATTTTTAACTGTTGCTTCTGCAGATGGATATATAGCTGCTTGCATGGATGTTTTGCAGATAACTCATGCTGCAATTTCCATGGTAAATTTCATGTTTCAGATACATATAAATTATAGACTATAGAGTAGACGAAGCAATTTTATTATATAGGCCCTGTTTGGATAAATTTTTCAATAAATACTTACAAGAGAAGTGTTTGGATAAATTTCTCAATAAGTACTTACAAGAGAAGAAAATAAGAAGGTGAAATGAATTAAGCTCCTCTCATAAGTTAAAATTAGCTTATGCATAATCTGATTTATAGAAACTCTCTCATTTAGCTTTTCCAAAAGCTGCTTTTAACTTTTGCATAAGTTAATTTTAACTTATGGGAGAAGCTTAATTCATTTCATCATATTTTTTTTCTTCTATAAGTACTTATTGAGAAGTTTATCCAAACATAACCTGTTTGATTGGAAGATTTTGATACATATTTGATTGTTATCTCCTAAATAAAGGAACGTTGGACCTGGGTAGTCTTGTAGATTTAGTGCATTAGTTCTGTTGTCCTGCTTACACTCCCTCCTCGCCTCCCAATCATAATGCTTTTATATCTGGTGGGGTGTGCACCTTTAGTAACATTGAAGTCTATTATCTTGTATAGTAAAAATCATGTACCTTTGTATTTACAGTTGATACTGTTGTACAGATACCAGTTTCTGAGTACTAAAATGTATTTTGTAGGTTGAGAGTAGCTCTGGAGCTGTTAATGATGTGGCAAATACAATTATGCAAAAATTTTGGGACTCAGCTTTTAATCTAGAGCCACCAGAAGATTCTGATACTCATAGGTACTCTGGTTGTGCAGATGTTTAAACATAAGATTTGTTCTGTTCTGCTCCTTGAATCCGCCTGTATGATGTTCTATTGCAGTGAAATTTCTGGGCTAATGACATCAGATGGGGCAGATACAGCAAAGTCTGCTTGTCAATCTGTAGGTTTTGGAAATTCATTTGCCTTCAAATTTGAGGATCTCAGTGGTCGTGTGCATCGATTCAGCTGTGGTGAGTGACTGTCTTTGGTAAAGCATTGTGAGGTTGAAGAGTCCCTTTTTACCCTGTCGGATGTTAGTCACAAACATAATGCGCATTGATATCTGAACCTGGGTCACGTAATTTTATCATCTTCACTAACCTGTTTGATTCTTATAAGAACTTACAAGTATTGTGTTGCTGTTTTTTCTAGGTACTGAACATCTAGATGAGCTAGTTTCTACGGTCATGCAGAGAGTTGATGTTGATGATGGAGAACGCCCTACAATTTTGGTGTGTTTCATGCTACTTCAATTTCTTCTGCCTTGAGTATTGTCTGTCGTTATTATCATACTGACTTTTTCCTCCTTTATAGTACGAGGATGATGAAGGTGATAAAATTGTTCTTGCAACTGATAGTGATCTTGTGAATGCGGTCAGCTATGCTAGGTCTGCAGGAGTGAAGGTGAAGATATTTTCTTTTACTAGCTTTTTCATAACATTTCAATTTGCTCCACACATTCTAATATAAAAGCATCTTTGTGTTTCAGGCTTTGAGGTTGCATTTGGATTTTGGCAGTTCAACCAAAGCAACAACTCCAAAATCTTGTACGGACCACTAGACAGAAAACTAGTGCTTTGTCTATGCGCTCTAGTATTTTTGCAGGCGTAATTGTTGTAACTAGTATTGGCGTGTTGGTCTACTTAAAGCGTTCCAAACAGTGACATGTTGCCAATTTGGGGAGACAAAAAGCAATAATCGCTCTGTAATAGTTCTAGAGCACTATTGCCTTTTAAAGGTTCATTGCAATCAAGGAAATCTTGGATACTGAAATAGGCGAATGATGTGAGGTTCTTAAACTTGAGTCTTTTTGTTTTGGGGTTAGTTTTTTTCCCCATGGTAAAGCCAAGGTGATTAGTTAAGATAGCCACTTATATTTTTGTCTCTGATGTAACTGCAATCAGTAATCCCTCGTCCTTCGTAGCGGGAATATGTATAGATAATGTCTTGACATAATATATTCAGATAATGTCTTGGCATAACAATAACATATTCAGATACTGTCTTGGCATAATATATTCAGAAATGTTGAGGCAATCTTCATTTTTGCTTGAACTCGGGTACTTGCAATGATGTCTCGAAAATTCAGATAAAACTTGCAGTGAACTTCAACGTTCCATCATCATGTAATGTCTGCAAATTTTGTTGCCACCTTCCCTGGTTCCACCATTACCCTGTTGGTCACAATATTTTTGACGTTTTATTGTTAAAGTCTTGTTACTCTCTGTTATGATTCGGGAAATTTCTTGAATGCTAAAATTTATGTCGAGTTTTTAAGTTAGTTCAGGAATTATTTTTAACAAATGTTTATTGCAACATACTTTTTTCGTAATTGAAATCATACAATTATGATAGTTATGCATGTTTAACTTATTTTTTTATAACTACTTTATATAAATAATGGTAGACAACATATTAAATTGATTTAATAAATGAGCAAATTTAGGGATGCAAATTTGTGCGGAGGTAAAAAGCTGATGCTAACAAGGATTAATTTAACTAATTTGGAAGATCATTTCACAGGAGAAGTCAGTTTTTTAAATAGATATTTAGAGATGTTAGTTTCTGGCTTCTAAATGGGAGATATCTCGAGTTCAATTTTTTTTTTAACTAATTTGGTCATTATTCCTAATTTTTACATTCTCCACTCAGATTTACTTCGGGATTTAAACCCGTCTATTTCTATCAGACAATAGTTGCAGACTTCATTTATATTTTTAATATCTTTTTAAGGTCATGTTATAGAGAATTCAAATAATTTTTATGCGACCTGTTATTATCTAAAAATTTAAGGTTTATTATAGAAAAAAAAGTCTGACGAAAATCTTATGTGGTTTGTTATTTTCTAATTAAATAAGTATATTATTTATTTACCAATATATGTCTTATTTTGAGAGTAAATAGGAATTATTTTCCTATCACGAAAATTGATTGTATTTTCATTTTGTAAGGCAAGAGAAATGATTGGAACCAAAAATAATTATGGTAGCAGATTAAATTTTGCTGCCCAAATATAAGGAACAATAGACTGACCAAATTGTAGAGGCCCAGCATTGGGCCAAGAAGTGGCTACCTCCAATGTAGCCCACAAAAATATATATTTAAATGATTATAATATTTTGTTGCTTTCCATTATAACCGTTACAAATACAAGGCAATAATGGGACCGTGGCATGCCATCTGTCTCGAAGCCCTTTTTCTTGTCTTCCACCGTTATAAACTCACTCCCTCTCTCTCGAACTCACACAAACAATGGTCGCCTACGGTGACATGCTCAAGGGATCATACGGATGTCAACAACTTCAACTCTCCTCCTTTGTCAGAGATGTAAACTACAGGTAAGTGAGTCCTCTATCTCTCACACTCTCTATATCATTCATAGACGTAGATATGTGTGTGTATGACGTGTTTTCATTGCATGTCATCTATGTAGCTGCGGTTCGTGCGGTTATGAGCTGAACTTGAACTCCAGCAACCGCAACACTTCCCTCGTAGACTCGAAGTCCATAAAGAGAGGCATCATCTCCTTCTTCTCCGTGGATGAGAGCAGGTTCACTCAGATCCAACAACCTCACTGGCCATCATGGATACCCTTTTTCAACTCCAAGCGCCAAAGAGCCAAGCTCCTTTGCCGCAGCTGTGGCAACCACCTTGGCCATGCTTACACTTTGCCTTCTCAATCCTGGGATGGCATCTCCGACGATTCCAGAGTCTATGATATCAGACTAACCACTTTATTGCCTTCCTTCAGTGAGGAACCAGGTCTGAAGTTAGAGGATATGGAATGGAAGTATGAGAGTGTACCCTCCCCTGTGGTGTTCTAGTTCTGAAAGGGACAGGAAGATATACAGTTTATTGTTTCATTTAAAAGTATAGGGTCCGGGTTGTGTGAATGTGAATTAATGGATTCTACTTTTTGATTGTCATGAGGATATTTTCTAAATAATTATTTAGTCTATTCTGTGCTTAGTTTAATCATATAACTCTTGTGTACTCTGTTTAGCTTTATTGTATCTTGTATAATCTCCTAGTTTTTTACAATTTTGAACTTGGAACAATCTCAACGGATAGACTCCTCAAAGTGCAGCAGCCTTTTTGTTAATTAATGCAATAATCTTCATTTCCCGTTATTTTCTCTTAAGTCCTTTGAATTGATTAGTCTTCTGTTCTATAATCATTTTGAATTGGGCATCAATGTAAATTAACTTAATTTGCTGCTATATATCATATGAGCAAGGTTGTCAAACTCGAAAGTTTACGTAAACTCGTGGAGCTTCCGTAAACTTGACTCGTAGAGTCGACTCGTAAACTCATAAGAGTTTGCGCAATATAAAACATAATATTAAAAAACATATTATTTACATATATGCTTAACAAAATACTCTTATTACAACAATAATTCAACAGTTCAATTTCATAATAAAGCAAAAGAGCAAACCACAATAATAAAGTGTGGTTTTACATTAGTAATAAATAAGATCAAACTACATAAATGACCAAATTATATATAAATTCATAAAAACATAAGTTACTAAAGTGAAAACATTTCAAAAGAAGTTAATTTCTTCAAATCATTTGAAGTTTGGGTAAAGCACTATCATTATGGGATCAATAAGAGGCAAATATTACATTCAATTTCAAACTTGCTAACTCGCTTCATGACTCTAGAGTTTATCTGAGTTTACACGAGTTTACCAAGAAAAGAGTTTGACAACAAGTTAACTCATTTTATCTACCTAAAATTGTAAAATCGTAAGAGTTAGTTAACTCAGGAGTTTGACAACCATGCATATGAGAGAGCAGCAGAATACATTTACTTTCAAATTTTCCTTTGCTATATAACTTTGCCTGAACAAAAGAAGAAAGATTTCATTCTATGCCACTGAAAATTTAGTTCCCCAGTGGAATGTTACCATTGACAAGTACTTTCCTCAAGCCAAATGTGGACAGAAGGACACGAAAAAGAAACCAAGAATCATGTGTTACTATAAACACCACATTATATTTGAACCAATATATACATGTATCCATACTGTTTTTACTCAACCCAATTTATGTCCAACTGTTTTAGCTCTGTAAGCCATTTTTGTGTATCTTGAGAAACATTGGGTCTAGATGGCGTCTTGATTTCACTATCTACATCAGGTGATGCTACATCATCAACTTTCTTATCCTTGGCAAGGTTTCCCTGTCTGCTTTGTTGTCTCCTCACCTTGAGGGACAAAAGGCGAGAAACCTGGCGAAGTCCACCCCACTTTTCCAGCGCACGTGCTATATCAAAGCGCCCTGTGGGAAAATTCCATCATATACTATAGTTCAAAATGAAAGTGGGAAGAAGTTACAGAAATGTGATGTCACATGTTCTGTCCATCTTTCTTTGTTAGACTTGAAAGTGAGCAAACCTATGGTTTGTTGTTGTAAACAACAAAATCAAAGTTGAGGAGAGTATCTCAACCTACCTGCACGTTCAAATGACTTTCTGCTTGGCATAAATGAAGGGTCCATTCCCCAGCTCTTTTGAAATCTACTTATCTGCATGAAGAAATGAATTATATTCTGATTGAAGATGTAGACAATGTTATGCTTGTGCATGCTCTTTATCATGGAATAATCTTTCATAGATGCTTAGCATTTATCCTTCATCATGTCATTGTCAATTGACATTTTAGCTTGTCATTCTGGTAAAGTGGTAACTAAATTGGAACTTTTGCAGCCCACCTCATCCTGCAAATTTTCAAGATTGTCCCAGTAACCCTTTGGTTTGCGGTGTTTGTAAGCCAGAGAGAGGTTCATTATAATTGCAATCTTTCTGAACCCGCCGTTTCGATTTACAGCCTTCTCAATATCCACTCTTCCAAGCAAACGAAGTTGCTTCCTCATTGGCATAAATCCTTCCTGTCCATGTTCTGCAATGAATTTCAGGAGTTCAGATTTTAGGACTTCAATATCCCTTTGTAAGCCTGGAACTCTTGGTCTTTGTTGAGATGAGCTTTCAGCATTGTAATCAGACAAGTCTTCAGCTGAACAATAGCTGTCATCATCTGCAAAGCCAGATGGAACAGTTTGTTGCCCTGAATTTGTATTCTGCTTACATGCTTCCAAAATATTTGATGCTGTCATATTCTCAATATAGTCTCTGATTGCACACAAGTTTGATGGGAGATCTTCATAAATGACCTGAAATAATATTGTTACATTTCAGGTATTCAAATACTCAGTATATGTGTGCGTATTGTTTGGAGTGACAGACGATTGGATCAATTTTCCTTCAAAAGATTGTATCTAATACAAAAGTAAAATGGCGCTCTCTATATTTTTTGAAGGAAAAAGGGACATGGATAAATGAATGTATCTTGCTTCCACTTATATAGGTCAAACATACTGAGAAACTATCTATTTTAGATGAATGAGCTCCTATCCATTTTCTATCTAAAGGTTATCTTAGGTGGACTACAATGAACAGTAGCACATTAAAATTTTGGAAATTATCAAGGTAAATATTAAAAACAATCGATATAGATCAAATCAAATCAAATCAATAGACAAACACCTCTTCCATGATAGCTTCAGAAAGGAAAGTGTCTTGGCGCATTTTTGACTCCACAGAGTACTTTAGCAGTGTGTGATGATTTCCTAGCTGCTCAAAAGTCCATTTTCCCTGGAATGAGTCAAAGTCCCCTTCAACCTGTTCAAAACTGATCTCCTGTTCTAGATATTCACACAAGTCTAGTACAACACGAGCATGGAGTACCATATAAAGCAGGCCCTTACACCCTTCCTGCATATTGATTTAGCTACGAAAATTACATCAATCACATCATTTATGGATAAAATTGTTTCACAACTTCATGCTTGTATTAGTCACTCTGCTAAGATACTTCCGTATTTTGCTGACAGTGGAAGGTGAAGGTAACTAATGGCTGGTACATAATACAGTGACAAGCAAACAAACTAGGATATAAACAAATAAACAACTGTGATTGACATTGCACCATACCTGGAGAATGCGAACTTTATTGTTATCTCGTGATAAAATCTTACTGATTGCCAAGTTTGGAACTATCCTGCAAGAAATGATTGTTTTTCAAGTTGGGAAATGAGACATAACATCTGGAGAAATCTTCTACAGTATGTTTTTCAATATAAGACGTGCACACTACTTACTCAGGAAGAGACTCATAGGAAGACAGGACATTCCATACATCGCGAACAGGAGCTTTAACCGTTATGCTTGCAAAAACGAAGCGATGAACACCTCCATTTTCCTTCACAAGAAATTTGATCACAAATTTAGCTCATTCTCAGAATTAAGGCCACCACAGAACTATTTAGTGCAGGTAAGTTACCAAGAGTCCATCAAATCTACGGAGATGAACTTCATCCACCACACAAGGCCTGTCAAGTCTGCAAGCTTTTCCAAATACACCCCAATTATTGATGTTCATCTCATTAGAAGACATGGGCAAGGAACTAGAAATTGAGCTGGCCAAATCTTCTTTGTTTTCTCCAGGTGACAACTTATTGTTTTCACACAAAGCACCATTTATCTGTTGGGTAGATGACCTATAAATAGCACTGGAAGTTTTATGCAAGTGATCTTCTGGCATGGGAGGTTTCTGATTTCCTGAAATATTCCTTTCAACTCTACATGCCAAGGCTCGGAGGTTCACTGGAAGATCTGATGTGATAATCCTTTCTAAGAAAATAGCTGGGAAATTGAATCTTGGTATAACATTAACTTCATAAGATAGATTAGTTGATGAAGATCTGCAAGAAACAGAATTGAAGGATAAACAATAAATGAATGTTCCAAGTCAATGGCAAATGAATATAGTTACCAGTAAAAAATCCCACTTGAGCCAAGTCAGTGAAGTGATAAGACAATGAAACTTCCCTTTCCTCATTTGTTTAGTCACTAAACAAATAAGGTTAGCAAAGCTTCATCATGTTATCAAGTGTATATGATAAGAACCTTGGGTGAACCACACCACAAAAGCTAGTTGTCGTAGTTGGAGAGCCTAAGGCCTTACAAACCTCATGCTAGAATCCTATATTTTCAATGTGGGACTCAAGTCCCATACCTTGCAACTGGATGCTAACATCCCGCCACACTCCGCAGCCCTGGCGCCCATGCAGGCTGGTTGTGCACCAACCCTTTGACTAGTCCTAGGCAAACAATGCAATGCAAGCGTCACCACCTGCGCTACTCGTTTACAGCCGAGAGACATGGTGGAAGGCTTTGATACCAATTGATAAGAACCTTGGAGAACAATACAAAAGCTAGCTGTCGTAGTTGGAGAGCCCAAGGCCCTATAAATCCTATACTAGAATCCCATACTTCCAATGTAGGACTCAAATCCTATACCTTGCAATTGAATCCTATCAGTATAATGCATTAATACTTAATTTTGGTTTGGGGGGGGTGGTTGTTATTATTACATATGCTCAGTTAGTTCTTTTTCATTCTCTTTCATACAATTACATTTTGGGCGCCTATACAAAAGTAGAACATAGTCAAGACTAGAGTTTAAGTTCAAAACACATTGATATGAAGCTATTCAACTGAATACCTCCATATAAAGGCCGAAAATGAAGTCTCTTCTGTCATCAGAACTTCATCCAAGATTCCAAACTTGTGTGTTGACATTACATTAGTGGGATGTACTACAGATAAACACAACGGTTTGTATTGAAGCAACCTTAAGGTGCCCAATGACTTTAGAAGTAAAATCAAAATATAGTCTCTATATTATACAAGGCTGCTTAGCAAGTATTGGCTATCAGGGGTATAGGTTCTACCTTGTTCCAGATTTTACAGACCATTTGCCCTCAAACTTCTTAAAGTCTCCATCAACCATGGAAAAGTGAAGTTCTCGATCCCATGCCTGAAGCATTAAAAAGAATATGTGTCAAATATATAATGCATGCCCTCTGTGTATGGGGACAATTCTTGAGAAAGTTTTCCATCAATCAAGTAATGGCTGTAATGCAATTGGCTTGGGGTGCCTGCCAACGATGCACAGACACTTAGACACTAAAAATGAACACTTTTTATTGCTGACGGTTAACTCTTAACTTTTTCTCATTTAACAGGTTTCAATATTTTTAATCCTAACAGTTAACTCTTAATTTTTTCTCATGTTAAGAATTTAACAGGTTTGTATTGTATCTAGTTCAATACTGATATGCAGTAACTGAATCACAGAAGAATAAAAAAAATAATAGCAAGTGTTTATGGATGAGATGCTTACAGAATTGATGAATTCTTGAAGATCCAACACAACACGAGCTTCTATGTGCCAATACATTGACCTTTGAAATCCTCTTTGCTCTAACCATATCCGTCCAGGATATGGGCAAGGAATTCTCCCACTGTCAAAAAAAGAAAAAGAAAAAGCCAACAACTCATATTCATAATCTTATACAAAACTTACATGAAATACTATAAATATTATTAGTACTTTCCAATCAAAAATGGCATTTCATCTCCGCAATCACTGCCAATTTTATATCAAGTAAAAAAGCATCAATTAATGTGATGAAATGCCAACATTGATTAGAGGAAAATCATCATAGTACTTATAATACTCTACTTATGGTTTGTCCAATCTCTTGTTGTCACTTTTCTTATTCATATCTACCATGATTTCTTAAACTCTTAACATATAAGTAAATATTACACCATTGTCCAATCACAAGTAATTAAATATGGTAAGTTTATTGGCTTTCATAATAACAGTTTAATTATTTTTCTAGTCTCTATAGTTGAGTAGATTTTCCCTTTTAGGCCTTATAGTTAAAAATAATCCATTTTAGTCTTTATACATATACTTTCGATATCTATTTGGTTCCTATTATCAAGTATGTTTTAACTTTGTAAAATAAAACCGTCACAAAATAAAAATTAACTGTGTAAAATCACCACAAATTAACATTTTTTGATGTTTTTTATTCAATTTATGGCAGTTTAAAATAGCAGGACTAAACTAATATCGAAAGTGTATATATAGAAACTAAAACTGATTATTTCTAACTATAGGAATCAAAAGAGAAAATATGCACAATTATAAAGATTAAAAAAGTAATTAAACCTATAATAACTATCTTAATAGTTATACTTAGCATGATATCTGATTGGTTGAGTATAAAACTCTTTACTGGCATTATAGAAATAAAACTCTGAACATATTCATACATTACCTCCACACAAGATTTGGAATGAAATCGGCGAGATGCTCATAATCAGTGAGAGCGTTCCAAACGGATTCAATGTCAGCATTGATAGAAATTTGGGCCTTAACTCTCCTTTCCCTCCAAGAAACCACCTGGACCTCACACTGCACCTCACGTTCACCCTCTTCTTCTTCTACCCCATTATTATTACTATTTCCTACTTCTTTTTCACACCGGATTCTGGGTTTGCACTGGGTTGAGGAAACCGCAATGCCCTTGTGAGCGGAGTGGGAGGGGAAGAAGAGGCTCAGAGATAGAAACGCTGGTTTGGATGAGAATCTCAGAGAAAGAGGTTGAGCTCCTCCAAGGTTGGTGGTTGAAGAAGTTCTGCAAGTGGTGATCATGTCATGAAAGAAAGAAAGAAAGAGCACAGTGAGTGGTGGAGAAGCTGAGAAGGTGTTGTAGTTGTTGTTGTTGTTTTCGTTCTCGTTCATGTCGTGGCATTGGGTGCAGTGCATGCATGCATGATGGCCACTAGTTTTTGCTTCTGTCGTTGACTGCTGCTGTTTGCACTAATTTGCACTTTTCGTATGAATTAGTGGTTCTAATGCACACACGTTGGTGCCTTTTCATTGTATCCACAATTTTCTAACTTTTTTTAAGGCTAAATATTTTGTATGACACATGCTAATTTCAAGTTCCCGGTGGACGACATTGGTGGATAATTGCAGTGATTGTATGATATTGATATAAAGTTTTTAAAGGATTTTTTTTTACTATGTTTGCACATTTGTTGATTAAAACATATTAATTGTACTAAAAATATAAAAATTATTTAATATTTTAAGTAATTTAAATTATTTATTAGTTATTTAATACTTTCATATTACACGTATATGGGTGCACAATAGACAACTCTCATTTTTAATAAGACAAAATTTAGTTGGAGTCTCATAAGTACTTTTGGTAGTATTAACCTCCAAGTAAACTTTGAGTTTCACCTCAATATTGATATAAAAAAAGTTAGAATTGAAGGTGGATCAAGTTATTGAAGTAAAATTTTAATTTTAAGTAGAAAACAATACCAAAAATATTTATAATTATACTCACTTTTATCCTTTTAAATAATATATATGTTAAGCACGTTGTCAAAAAATGTTAACCTTTTATGTTAATGATTTTTTTTTATTTGTAGCGTTTGCATATGATTATTAGAATAATTCTAAAATCTGGATATGTAATTTATAACCTTATGTCTAAATTTCCCATAATAAATTATAGGGGTGTTCGTATAATGAGTTTTTTTGGTACATGTTCATATAATAAGTTGAGACGAGTTAATTTTTGCTCCTAATTAATCCGAAATTTTATTAGGGTTATTTTTTCGAGGTGGAAAATGAGCTGATCAACATTAGAGAAAGTTTATTTAAAATTAAGGAACTTAACTTTTACAAAAAAGAAAAAAAAAACTTCTTAAAGAAAGATTAGCTGAAATGAATTCTAAAAAAACCGCATCTCTCTCTCTCTCTCTTCATGAATAAGTGATTCGGGTCAATCACAATGTGATAATAAAATGGAACTTCTAGCTAAAGAAAAAATTAAAATTAAAATTGTCAAACTATTTTTATTTTTAAAAGTTTTATTTTAACTTTTAAAGTAATTTTTAAGTCAAAAAAAAGTTAGACTAAATATATATTTTTTACATTAATTTTCAATAAAAAATTATTTATTAATTTATTAACTAATACTTTTAAGACATTTGTTAATTAGCATTAGAGTGTGTTTGATAAATCACTTTGCTAACTTACATGCTACTTTGACTAGCATATTCAATAACATGTAGCATGCTGATTACAAGTAATTCCTTTTTTCCCGTTTTATAGCAGCAATTCCAAAGTTATTAAACTTATCACTACAAAAGCAAGCCAATTTCTCACCATAATATAGTTTATTCATAAATTCTTAAAGTGATTACAAGTAATTGTCCTCTATTGAGAGAGCAAATATTTTTTCTTCCCCACCACAAACATACAAGGAATATAAGTATACATCCTCCAAATGTACCGCCAGTTGTAGCCCAAAATTGACGAGGTTTACCATCAAAGAGTGTGATTTGAATATTCATGCCAAACAATCCTACAACCACAATACCGGCATTAACTATCATGTTTAAGGTGTTGAATATTATTGCTACCTGCAGAAGCTCATTTCGCTTATCATCCAACATTATGTTGATGTAGTCCTCCGTGTCATCCACGTACTCACTCAACTTAACCAAGTGACAAACACATGTACACCAGTGAGTATTTTAGAGAAGAAATCAAACTCTTAAATGCAATCACTTAATATTATTGAATATGTCTCATATATTTTAACTAATTTTTAATGACATAATTGATGTAGCACAGTATATATTTCTTCCCACCCAAAACTATTGATGTTTTAGTATTTTTTTTTTCAAAACTATTAATGTTTTACGCATTCAAAGTCTCATTAATTATTTTTTTTCTTCACATACACCCTATTTAAGAATCATGTCTTACTCTATAACTATTCCTATAATAAGTATTAAATGAGAGTATTTTAGACTAAATATATTAGTTTATGAATAATATTAAATATTTCTTAAAATGTGTGCATTGAACTTAAACATCAATAGTTTTAGATTGAAAGAAGTAATAAATATTTTTCATATTCCAAAACAGTTTTTCTTGTTCTGAAAACACAAGAATCTTTCACGTTAATATTCAAAAGGGTACAAGAGTTCAAGAGATACTTACACTAGACAATCTTTGCAAGATTCCATTTGTCTGTGCAAAATATGCTTCTAGAAGCATCTCCAATTCCTCAACGTCAAGTTTAAGACCAGGGAATTTGTCAAACTTTTCCGAATTCGATTCATCACTACGGACAAAAGCAACCATTGTGAGCGCGACTCATGTAATTGCTAAGCTCAACTTCAGTCTTAAGTGTAAAAATATAGTTGTTATTAAATAGACAAACATAGATAATTTTTACCTTTGATCGTTATCTTCACACTCAGAATTGTACTCTTCTTTTAATGATGCCTGATCCAATAAACGAGCATTAAGCTTTTGTGTCAAGTACATTTCAGCCATGTCATTATCATCGTCCAACAAATGTTCCAGTTCATCTGCTACCTGTAAAATATCCAAGACTAGAATTAGTCCTTTTTATTTTATTTTTGCGAGAACAAGCTTTGCTAAACAATTAATCATAATATTCCTAGGCATATACTGCATCTTGGTGCAAAAATATGGCTTAATAGTCGGTTATTTTTATCTTCTCAATTTGTTGTGAGAAGTCAGATATAAATACCTTGGGATGTATATGATTGACATTCACTCAATGAATCAGTATTATTTTTCTCTGTTATTCACTGTATCCCGTTTACTTTGATTCACAATATAGATCGACTTTATGTTCCTACCTGAATTATCCTTGACAACAATATAGAAGCAACCAAATGTCTTCCTAGCATTTCTTCTTCTAAATTAAACTTGCACAGACAGGCCTACTCTCCATTTGCATAGTGGAGAATTTATGTGGCTAAATTGAATTAAGAACAAAACAGGACAATGAAACCAAGACACCTGCTCACAACAGTGTTTGCAAAATGCACTCCAAAACAACCAGCATTTGCGTAAAGTTGCGCAGTAAGCCACGGTGAAACACAAAATGGCACAGATTCTTTAAGATTCAACAACATCAACCAGTACATGTTGGCATATCCATGTAACAAGAATGAAATGGTATGGTTAGTTGCAAATACTCAAATCCAATTTGCCATGAATATTGTATACCTTCTGCACACGACCGGAAAGTGCAACCAAACGACTCTTGATGTGTCTTACACGTTCAAGATTGAGTGTGCTAAGTTGAGAGGTCAATTCATCTAAAGCTGGGTAAGCCTCTTCCTCCAATGTTGAAATCTAATGTAGATACGTCATAATAAGCATATAAAATTTACTAGCATTTGAACTCATCAAATAAATAATAAAGAAAACATAATAATGTTAAAGAAAGGAGAACTATTCATATATATATATATATATATATATATATATATATATATATATATATAGGAGTTGTCTAACCTATCTCAAATAAAAATAGAATTAAACAACTCCATTAAAGATGATTAGTATAATTTTTTATGTACTTAAATATGGTATCTTAAGTAAAAATAGAGTTAAACAATTCCATTAAATACGATTGGTACAATTTTTTATGCTGTACCAACTATTTTTAAGTACATAAAAAATTACACCAATCATTTTTAATAGGATTATTTAATCTCATTTTTACTTGGAATAAGTTAGACAATTCCGTATATATATATATATGAGTTTAATGGTCACGTATCGATAATGTAAAGTAGTTTTACATTGTCATCCAATCATAAACCATCATTTATTATCAATTTGTTGACTTTTATAATAAATATTTTAAAAGTTATATTAATGGTAATTTCTGAATAGGTGACAGTGTAAATTATTAGTGCATGACTATTAAACTCTCTCTCTATATATATACACATCCTGATCTGAGATAGAGGAAATGCAGTTGTATGAACAAAATAAGTTAGTACAGACCTCAGATTCAAGGCACCTGCAAGCAGATTCAATACATGTCTCAAGTGCTCGGAACTCAAAAGGTAACTGCTTAGGAGCTGGTGCTCCTGTTACCTTCTCTGCACTGATCTTAGGGCTATCCGCTCTTACCTGAAACGCATCAGAGTCCTCAGATGTTCTCACAGGCGAACCGTTTCGAGAATCTTCACCATCCATGTCATTGCTCATCTGTGTAATGAAGTTTAGAGTAAAAATTTTCACTACCACCATAAACAATGCATGATCACGTTTTAATAATCTAAGACTGCAGATATTTTAATAGTCTTTCAAACCTAAATTCACAACATGTTAAAACTAACATATTTTTCATACCGAGAAGAAATTATAATTTAGATTTTGTCCATTAATTAAAGACACTCCATTAAACATTATTTATTTACTTTGTGGACTCCACGATAAGTTATTAATCAAGACGAACAGATTCATTAATGATGAGTGAGTAGTGTTAAGGGAATATGGAGGTACCAGAGAGGGCGTTTGATTAGTAAGACGAATGTGAAGATCTTGAAGGAAGCGAAGATACAAAGGGTTGGAGGAGTTGATCATGAGAACCTCGGAGGCAGTGATGATGCCTTTGACATGTTCCAAGTTGACAACAATGGCTCTTTCGCGTCCTAGGATGGAAGAAGGGTAAGACAGCATGGGATCGAGGATCCTAAGGTCACGCGCCGGCAACCCAGTTCGCCGCATTAGGGAGTGCTTCCCAACATCCTCCGGACGTGCCTCCCCTGTCTCCGACACCACCATCCAACTCTTCACTCCCGTTTTTCCCACACTCTTTCTTCTCATCATTCTCACTTTTCACCTTCTCTTCCTCCACACTCTGCGCCTCAACCTACCATTGACATTGTTAAAATTTCAATATCAAAACCTATCTCTATTCATAACTAGCTAGTAACTAACTCCATCACCAAACAAAAACCACGCATAACAAACTCTTTATTTTTATTCTTATTTTCCGTTTGATTTGATGATAAGATTTCTCCATCCAAATTCGAATTTCTCTGATTTATCTTTTTATATGGGCAAAAAAACAAAAATTAATAAATCATTTGATCTAACAACATTTCTATCCTTCAATCAGTTTTGACCTAAAAAAATAAATAAATCTGATAGCGGTCTGGGTTGAATTGTATTTTTTTTTTGTTTTGTTTTATTATAAAATAATAAATATATCTTATTTTAAGTTTTAACCCTTTCCATTTATTATTCAAAGTTATTTTTAATATATAAATTAGTATGTTGACCCGTGGAATTCGTTGGTATTTACACTTGTGTCAAAATGACTGTTAAAAGTCTTTTTTGAATGTCAAAATACTATATTGCATTAAACTTCTATTGACTTATTTTACATTGTATTATTTCATCTAGTTAAATGTAGAATGCCTCATAATTCTGAACTAAACGAATTCGGCAAAAATTTATTCAGCTGAATATTGGATATTATAAAGGGAAAGATATTGGAACTAATAGAAAGTTTACGTCACTTGTGAATGATTTATTTCAATTCCCTTGGATGAAAAATGCTACAACAAATACAATAGTGCTGGATGAGAAAGTCAAGTCATCTTTCGATTCATACTAGTATTTATTGGATACACATTAATTAGTACATTCCCAATATTAAGGAAGTCACACTATATGACTTTTTTAGCCAAGCTAAGTCATCTTTCACCTCAAAATAAACATCCATTACAAAGAACACTAAACTAAGAATAATATCTGGCTAAAAAATGAGAAATAATTATTTCTGAACTTGCTGTTACTAGAAGAATGGAACATCAGATACAGGTCATGGACAATCAACAACAATCTAACAAATATACATAGCATAGATGGGCTTAGGTTAGTGATTTATAGAGGGACCTTGGCCCCTAACTTTTTTTTAATTTAAAATATATATATATATAATCTTTTTTATTAGAGTAATTATTTTTATTTTGGAATTTTATTGTGAAGATAATAACATTTAAGTGTTATTATTTATTTCTTATTTTTTGATAAAATATTCTATTCTTATTTTATAATTTTTATTGTGAAAATAATGACATTCTTTTATCTCTTTAGATAAACATTCTATTTCTCTTTTATAGTCTTTATTGTGGAGATAATTGTATTTTTTCTTCTTTTTAGACAAAATATTCGAATATCATTTATTTTTCTTTTTAATAGTCTTTTCCTTTTATCATCCATTATGGTTATTTTAAAGGCTATAAATAATTGCATTTACAATCAAGTGATTTTATTAGTCTTTTTTTTTTTATATGGATTTGATTATAAATAATTTGAGAATTAAAGATTATTTATTAACATTTGTCAATACGACAAAGTTACGAACACTATATAGGAATTAACCATTTATGTTTTGAGACACACAAACAAATATTTTCTTCTTCTATCACTTCTTCGTATATTTTTTATTTTTATTTTTCTCCTTGTGTCTTTTTCTTTTCGGGCATTGTTTGTGAGGCTCCAACGTGCTTCTGAGTCCAAACATGTCATTATGTAAATTTTAGGGGAAGCAAAGTGAATATCGGGTTGAACATGAAACTTGTTGAAATTTGCTCTCAAGTTAGTGGTTATTGTCGCAACACAACATTATTCTTCTACTTTCAACAATATGAAAGCAAATTCTTCTTCAATGGTTGTTGGTTACTATTGTTTAAAGGATATCTTATAAATAACATAATTCATCTTGATTTAGTAGAGTTTTAGAACATAATTATTAGGATATTTTCTAAAAAAATTATAGTTAATTTAGATACCAATTTTTATTATAAATTTATGAAAGTTTATATTTTTGGAAAAAAATAATCATGAAAGTTCATTGTAACATATGAAACTGATAATTGACATTTGTAACCTTGGATCTCTAAAAAAATATATGTTTAGTTTGTTTTCTTTGTAAATATTTTTCTATTAAGTCTTAAATAACTTTTTCGTCCTTATAAAGTAGGATTTTTTTGCTTTTAGTCCTTTATAATTTTTTTTTTCATTTTCATCTCTATAATATTTTTTTGTTTCATTTTGATCCTTGCTTTCAGGTTTGACTGTTAAATCTAACGAAAGGACCAAAAGAGAAAATGCAGAAATTATAGAGACCAAAAAATTAAGAAAAGCAAAGTGAAAACAACCAAAATTAAGAGGACCAAAATGAAAACAATCTTATGTTATAGGGACTAAACAATAATTTAAACCAAATTTATAAAAATTAAACCTTCAAATACTACAAATGCACTGATGGGGAGCAGAAAAATTAAATCTACAATGAATGCACTAGTAACCAGCCAAAAAAATTATAAATTACATTGACACTCCTTAATTGTTTGAAAAACATTACATTAACACCCTTATACATTACACTGACACCCTTTATGCATTACACAAACACCTTGTGTTACCTAAATCGTATACTCCTGTAAGGGGTGTTGCTGTAGATGTTAAAAAAGAAGGGTGGTCGTCATGTGCAACATTAAGAAGCTTTAGAGGGTGCAATGTGCTATTGTAATTTGTTCATATATAATATTAACATCATGCATCCTTCTTTTGCTTTATTTGTTATTTTACACTAGTCTGCTACCATTCGTTTTGATAGCTCTGTCTTGTTTTATGTTTCGTTTTTGTTGCTCTCCATTTGCTACATTTGCTTTATAAATTGAAGGTGATTGCATTATTGCATAACTTCTACAAAGTTGTATGTTTAAGGTTTAATTTTAATAAATTTTTTTGTTGGTCACTAATACATTCATTGTAGGTTTAATTTTTCTACTCTCCATCAGTGCATTTGCAGTGTTTGAAGGTTTAATTTTTATTAATTTGGTTTAAATAACTGTTTAGTCCCTATAATATAAGATTGTTTTCATTTTGGTCTTCTTAATTTTGGTTGTTTTTGTTTTGGTCTTCTTAATTTTTTGGTCCCTATAATTTATGTGTTTTCTCTTTTGGTCCTTTTGTTAGATTTAATAGTCAAATCTAACAGCAAGGACCAAAATAAAATAAAAAATATTATAAGGATGAAAATAAAAAAAAATTATAAAGAACTAAAAGTAAAACCCCCTATTTTATAGGAACAAAAAAATTATTTAAGCCTATTAGCATTTTATACATTACTAAATATTTTATAGGATATATATATAAATATATCCCTTTTATCATTCGAGTCTGATTCCATCCCTCTATATAGGCAATTTGTAATTAAGGAGCTTTACAAAGAGAATATTTGACATGCTTAATTTCAAGGTTGACACTTCAAACAGATGATATTTTTGGTTCCTAACTAAATAACTTGGTTCACAAAGAGAAAGGATTCCTTAAGGGTTTGTTTGTTTCAAATGAGGGAGGGGAGGGGAGGGATTTTAATGAAGGCGAGGGGAGGGGAGATTATGATTATTTATTCTGTTTGGTTAAGAGAAGGGGAGAGGAGGGATTTTAATGGAGGGGTGGGGAAGTAGCCATATAATTTTAAAATTTAAAATATAAGTAAAAAATATTTTAGTAATTATACTTGAAATGTATTAAATCTCCTTCCCTCCCTTCCAAATTCCCCCAAAATTGGAGGGGAGCAAAAATTAGATAAGGAGGGATTTTGTTCCCTTCCATTCTCCCCCCCCCCCCCCCCCCCCCCCCCCCTCCTCCTAAAAATTGAACCAAACAATTAAAGTTTATAAAAATTCTTCCTCTCTCCTCCTCTCCATTTCTCTCCAACCAAACACTATGTAAAAGTTAGAACCTTCTACAAAGTGCAAAACACCACATTTTGCTTGGACTATATTAATCAAAGTTGCCTTTTAAGCACCCACAGGTAATTAAAAAAAAAAAAAGTCATCTCTTTCCTTTTTTTAATTTTTAACAACGTAGTGTCACTTAATTTATATCTCTACAGACCCAAAAAAAAAAAAAAAGAATATTGTGAGCCAAATGTACGGTATGCATTAAAAGACATGGCCTTTTGTTGTTTACTTTTTCCCTGCTAAGATTCTGTATGTCCCAGACAAAATACAAATAGGATTAAGATATTAGTATTCTACATGATTTGCTCTGAATTTCTATGAGCCAATACTCCGCATATAGGATTGTAGACCTCAGTTTGTGATAAATCTAAGTATTGTGAGGTCAAGATATGATGAATGTATATTATATAAGAAAATAATGGGGGTATTTAAATACGGATGTCATGTCAGTTAGTTATTTATTTGAAATTATATATACAGTTTCCATGAATCCAATTCTCTTGTATTAGAGCTTTTAGCATTTGATGGATATTTTCATTTTTTGTAAGATTTATGTTTGTTTCAGTTGATGATGATTAAATCAGTTATATATTCTCTTCGTTTTAGAATATCAATTTTATAAAATTTGTATGTTTTATCCCTTTTTTTATATAGTCTGGTGTTCATCTAAATCACACACTAATATACTCATACATTCAAAAATTCTTTTCAGGTCATACCAGAAAGACTTCCAAAAGAAGAAATAGGTGGATTGAAGGAATTATTTAAAATGATTGATATAGACAATAGTGAGACAATAACTTTTGAGAAACTCAAGGAGAGTTTGAAAAGTGTGAGCTCTAATCTCATGAAGTCTGAAATTAAAATATCCCTTATGGATGCAATAGGTAGATTATCATAATCTTAGAATGTAATACAAACAAAAGTGTTTCATGTAATTTCAAATAAGTTCATATCATTTTTTGCTTCTTTTGTGTACGTTGATTTGGGTGATCATTAATTGCCTTTCTTTGTGAACTTTGGCAGACTGATATAGACAACAATGGAACAATAAACTATGGTGAATTTCTCGTTGCTACACTGCACTTGAATAAGATGGAAAGAGAGGAAAGTTTGGTTGATGCTTTTGTCCATTTTGATAAAGATTGGTTGATTATTATTATTGTTATTAATAGTCTAATAATAATAATAATAACCAAATGCTTCCCAGTGTAAAGAGAGGAGAATAAACACACTGCCACAATTCAAATCAGTAAAAATTGTGTAATTTGAGCTCAAACACTGTAGTGGTTGTATTGAACTCAAACACTAAAATGCTTCCCAATGATAGACGGAAAGAATAATAATACATAATAGAATATCTTGCATGTAGCACAAACCAGTAAAAGTTGAATATTAAAAAAAGAAAAATGTACCAAAAACAATTCATAAAGTTGATGAAAAAATAGGTGATTTTCTTGATCAAACAAATTGTATCTAACCATTCTGAGCAAAATAATATCGTGTGGCAGAAGACCACTGTATAAAACAGTAAAAATTTTGTGTAATTTGAGCTCAAACACTACAATGGTTTTCTTTTTAATGGAAGCTAGAGCATCAAATATATTATGGCAAGAATTAGAGCATGAAATAACTTGACCCATGGCACACAGAACAAAAACCAAATGACCCATTACGCACATCATGCTACAAACATTACATAACACCAGTTTTATATACATGACCCATTCCTCCAAACAAAATAATAATTGTGGTTGAACTTTGAATAGATTATTGCATGGAGAGCAAAAACCAATATAAGATGAATTTATCACACAAGGGTATCAATCGAAAAAATACCTAGAATGAAGAGGAAGCAAAGTAGAACAACCACTACAAATGAGAGCCACTGAAAATCGCACACATAGGGAAAATCAAAGTAGAACAACCGATTCAAATTAGAAATTATGAAAATACAAAAGCTGTAAAGCCACTTTTTGTAGCATGAAAGTCAAAAATATTTGCTGTACATTTATGGTGAAGTAAAATTTCTTTACTTGTATTTAGGTGGGTGTTGAAGCTGTAGGAGTTTTACTTCGATAAATAGCAACTCGTTTGATCAATTTGATCATCCCATCTAAGAGTGAATTATATGAGTATTCTCCAGGTGTATTTTCCTATTATAAGAGAGAGAGTGTGTAATTGTTCCCTCCTCATATTTAGAGAGATGTTGTAATTTTCTTCCACTTAGTGAAATTATTTCTCTAGTCTTGCACGTGGTTTTTTCCTTATCAGTTGAGGTTTTTCCACATTAAAATATTGTGTGTCAATTCCTATATTTCTCATCTCTTATTTTAGCTGCATGATATTATTTTGTCACTCTGGTACCCAACAGTGATATTAGAGCAATAGGTTGTTGATACTATTTCGCTGTGACACGCTAGTATAGTGTCAGATTCATAAGAAAATTCTTAGTATGCTTTGTGGTTATAGCTTAGTTTGATTTTCCATATCACAAAAGAATTTCTCTTGCTACTAGTAATAAAGTGTGGTAGTGTGGAAGTGCATGTTTAGGAAAGTTCTGGCTAGCAAAGACTTGATATTTAAGTGTGTCTATTGGTGACCCACCTCTCTTTCTTTGGAACTTACCTGGTGTACTAATTCACAGACTATAGTCATTATTCAATATACAATACTATTTGTGGTGGAAATTATGCAAGTCGGCTTAGCTAAAAAATTATTTGGTATAAAACCATGGTAATAAAATGCAAGATAGAGAAGTTCAAAGGGAGTAATTTCTTCCTATGAAAATTGAAGATAAGGGCAATTTTGAGAGAAGACAATTGTTTAGATGCAATTGAAGGCAGACCCACAGATATCACTTATGAAATGTGAAAAGAGATGGATGACAATGTCATTGCTAATCTGCACTTAATAATGGTAAATTCCATTTTGTCCAGTGTTGCAAAGAAAAAGACTACAAAGGAGATTTGGGATGCTCTCATCAAATTATACGAGGTCAAGTCACTTTACAACAGAAAGAGGAAACTCTACATTCTTCGAATGAGTGAGTCCACATTGATGATGGATCATATCAACAATCTGAATTCTTAATCTCCGTTTATAGCGTCAGATTTCAACAAGGTAGAAAATGAAAGTGTAGAACTTCTACTTCAGAGTTTATCAGATTCGTATGATCAACTCATCATCAACATAGCAAATAATAATGTTGTTGGTCATCTATCCTTTGATGATGTTGCCAGAGCTATTCTTGAAGAAGAATCCAAGCAAAAGAATAAGCAAGATAGGTTGGAAAATTCAAAGTAGGTAAAGGCTTTAACGATGACGATGGGCATATTAATGAAACAGGGCTCTAGTGGGAGTCAAAATCATGGTAGATCAAAATCTCAAAGAAGGAAGAATCTAAAATGCTACAATTGAGGCATGAGAGAGCGTTTGAAGAAATATTGTTGGCATAGCAAGAGTGGATGAAAGAACTCTGAAGCATCAACCTCTCAAGGTTGCGTTGCAAGTACCTTAAATGATGGATAAGTCCTATATAGCAAAGCAACAATTAGTTCTAAAGGTGAAAAAGAACAACATAATGTTTGGATAGTGAATTCGGGTGCAACTTGGCACATGACTCCACACTGAGATTGGTTTTGCACTTATGAGCCTATCTTGGAAGGATCTGTGTTCATGGGAATTGATCATGTCTTAGAAATTGCCGGAGTGGGTATCGTCAAATTAAAAATGTATGATGGTACTGTTTGCACAATTCAAGGGGTACAACATGTGAAGGGCTTGAAGAAGAACTTATTGTTCATTGGACAATTGGATGACCTCGGGTGCAAGATCCATACTGAAGGTGGGATCTTAAAAGTAGTAAAAGGCAATCTTATAGTGATGAAAGTAGAGAAATTCACAACCAATCTATACATGTTTTTGGGAGATATGTTGCATGAAGCACATACATCAGTTGTAGCAGAAAGCCAAGAAGAAGCAACAATGATGTGGCATCCTAAACTCGGTCATATGTCAGAGCAAGGCTTGAAAGTCCTTGATGAACGTAATCTCTTGCCAGGGCTCAAAACGGTAAATTTACCTTTTTGTGAAAATTGTGTGATAAGCAAGCAGAATAGATTGAAGTTTGCTAGAGTAACTATTAAAGGCAAACATATACTCGACTTGATCCATTCTAATGTCTGGGAATCACTAGAAATATCCATAGGATGAGCAAAGTATTTTGTGTTATTCATTGATGATTACTCTAGGAGAATATAGGTGTACCTAATCAAGAAGAAGTCATATGTGTTTCCATTGTTCAAGGAATTCAAAGCACAAATGAAGCTTGAAACTGGAAAAAGAATTAAATGCTTGAGGATAGAAATGGAGAAGAATATGTAGATGGTGACTTTTTGGCATTTTGCAAGCAAGAGGGCATTTCAAGACAATTTACAGTTCTACATGCACTTAAGCAGAATGGTGTGATAGAGCAGATGAATAGAACTCTCCTAGATAAAACAAGAGCTATGCTAAGAACAATAGGAATGGTCAAATCTTTTTGAGCAGAATCAGTTAAAACTGGTTGTTATGTGATAAATTGATCACCATCAACAACAATTAGTTTAAAGACACCAATAAAGATGTGAAAAGGTAAACCAACTGATTATTCTTCTTTACATGTGTTTGGATGTCCTATGTATGTAATGTACAACTCCCAAGAAAGAACAAAGCTAGATACAAAATCCAAGAAGTGTATATTCTTGGGTTATGCTGACAATGTTAAAGGGTATCACCTATGGGATTCGACTGCCCATAAGGTTGTTGTTAGCAGAGATATAGTTTTTACAGAAAATGAATTGCAAAGTGAGGAGAAAAATGATAACACTTCCCAAGAGACTACTTCAGTACAGATAGAGGGAAAGTCTAAAGAATATAATTCTTTTGAAGCAGAACAAAAGCATGAAGAACAAGAACCAAATGAGGTCAATGATAGAGATGTTCGACGAACAACACATCAGATAAGGAAACCATCTTAGCACTTAGACTATGTTATGGCAAGCCATGATGCGTACTATCTTCTAATTGAAGAAGGAGAATCATTAACCTTTTCAAAAGGCTTTAAGGAGTTTAGATGCTTCTCAATGGATGGTAGCAATTCATGAAGAAATGGAAACCTTACATATAAATAAAATATAGGAACTGATTGAACTTCTAAAGGGCCGAAAAGTCATTAGACACAAATGGGTATACAAGATCAAATGAGATGGTAATGATCAAGTGGAATGATATCGTGCAAGATTGGTGGTCAAAGGATATGCTCAAAAAAAAGGTATTGACTTTAACGAGATATTCTTGCTGGTTGTCAGACTGACTACTATCAGAGTTGTTTTGGCTATATGTGCTACATTTGACTTACATTTTGAACAACTTTATGTTAAGACTGCTTTTCTTCATGGAAAACTTGAAGAAGAAATATATATGCTTCAACAGGAAGGCTTTAAAGAACAAGGAAAAGAAAACTCGGTTTATAAGTTAACCAAATCTCTATACGGTCTAAAGCAGGCACCAAGATGTTGGTACAAGAGATTTGATTCCTTCATTATTAGCCTTGGTTACAACAGACTATGTTTAGACCATTGTACGTACTGCAATAAGTTTAATGATAATGATTTCATCATTTGTCTGTTGTATACAGATGACATGTTGGTGATAGGCCCCAACAAAGATCAAATCCAAGAATTGAAGGCACAATTGGCTAAGGAGTTTAATATGAAGGACTTAGGACTAACAAACAAGATTTTAGGGAAGCAAATTCACCGAGACAGAAAAGATAGGAAGATTTGGCTTTCTCACAAGAATTACTTACAGAAGGTCTTGCGACGCTTCGACATGCAAGATTGTAAGCTAATTTCTACCTCACTTCTTGTCAATTATAAATTATCCTCAAGTATGAGACCTAGCAATGAAGTAGACAGGATGGAAATGTCTCAAGTGCCGTATGCATCAGTGGTGGGAAGCCATATGTATGCCATGGTATGTACAAGACTAGACATTGCACAAGCAGTGGGAGTGGTTAGCAGATTTATGGCAAATCTTGGTAAAGAGCATTGGAATGTTGTTAAGAGGATCTTTAGATACATCAAATGAACCTCAAGTGTTGCATTATATTTTGAAGGATCGAAATTTATTGTTAGGGGCTATGTTGATTCAAATTTTGCAAGTGATCTTAATAACATAAAATCTACCACTGACTATGTGTTTACACTTGCAGGAGGGGTGGTAAGTTGGTTATCCAAATTACAGATTGTTGTAGCTCTATTTACTACAAAGCTAAGTATATGGTAACTACCCAGGCATGCAAGGAAGCTATTTGGATTTAAAGGCTGGTGGAAGAACTTGGGCACAAGTAGTAAAAGACTATTATGTATTGTGACAATCAAAGTGCCTTGCACATTGCAAGGAATCCGGCCTTTCATTCCAGGACAAAGCACATAGGTGTTCAATACCACTTTGTTTGAAAAGTAGTAGAGGAAGGAAGTGTGGATATAAAGAAGATTCATACCAAAGACAACCTAGCAGTTGTTATGACAAAGCCGGTCAACACTAACAAGTTTATATGGTGTCGATCCTCTTGTGGCCTACCAGAAACGTAAGCAACAAGGAATTGACAAGATAGATAAATTTTTTAAAACTTCACAAAAGTAATTTCAAGTAAGAGATTGTGAAAACACAAAAGTAGTAAAGCCACTTATTGTGGCATGAAAGTAAAAAATATTTGCTATGCATTTATGGTGAAGTAAAATTTCTTCACCTATATTTAGGTGGGTGTTGGAAGCCTTAGGAGTTTTACTCCTATAAAAGCAACTCATTTGATCAATTTGATCATCCCATCTAAGAGTGAATTATATGAGTGTTCTCTATGTATTCTCCTATTATAAGAGAGAGTTTGTGTAATTGTTCTCTCTTTATATTTAGAAAGGTTGTAATTTTCTTCTACTTAGTGAAATTATTTCTTTGGTTTTGTCCGTGGTTTTTTTCTTAATAGTTGAGAGTTTTTCATGTTAAAATATTGTGTGTCAATTCCTATATTTCTTATTTCTTATTTCTTATTTCTTATTTTAGCTGTATGATATTATTCTCACTCTGGTACCCAACAGATATCACAAATGAAATGCTTCAAAAAATGAAAAATGAGAAAAGAAAATAGAGCTTACCAATGGAGAGATGGAGAAAGGAGAAGATGTATGTAAAGAAAAAAAAAAACTTAAAAAAGGGAAAAGAGTAAATGAAATGTAGCGTACAATAAAAGTAGATGGTAATGGAATAGATGGAGTCAACAGAGGCAGATTACAATGGGTGGGAATTAAAATCACAAGAGAGTGACATGTAGCCAGAACATTGTTTTAAAAATAAAATTAGCAGAGAGTGACACTAGTCTTGAGTCAGGACATTGTTTATATATTAAAAAATAGTACATAGAAGTATATAGAATTCAAAAAAAAATAGTTCTGGTCAGACGGATGGTTGCTGGTGCATGGTGGTTTGTGGTGTGGCATGATGGTTCCAAAGAGGTGCTTCCTGGTTCAATGGTGGTGTTATACGGTAGTCTAGTGGCTCAGTAATGGTGCAAGACGGTACAGCCATGCTATGTTGTGATTTTTCTATTTTTCTTCTTAATTATATTATTTCTGTTTATCAATTATTTTGCAAAGAACCCAATGGGGATCTTGGTTGGGGTTGGGAATTTGTGTGTGGTCTCTGTGAGAATATTGCATTCTGATTGTATTTCTTTCATTTTACTTTTTTGCCCAGTGTTATTTCTTTCTACATTTTTAGAGAATTATTCGATGATAAATATTTGCTTAGAAAGGGAATCATGTTATAGTATGTTTGAGCTAATATTGTCCGGAAGCATTAATTAATGCAATGCTCCTGGCATACCTTTTTTTTTTTTTTTTTACTAAATTGGAGTTGTTTTTATCAGTTTTGATGATATTAGAGCATGAATAGACATGATTAAAAAAATTGTTTCTCATTTTCTCCCATCTTTCTTCATTTCTAGACTGACTCGAATGGACTTGGATTCAGTTAAGTGGGTCGGTTTAGATAAAAACAAAAAATTTAAAGGAATCTAAACTGAACTAACTTGAAGTGTTCTAATTAATTTGGGTATTGTTTCTCTCCAAATTTACTCAGCCCAACCCATACGTGTTCACTCTTAAAAAATAAGATTATATAAGGATGAGAGATGTACTAATTTCATGAACAAAAGGTTTAATTATACTTTTAGTCCTTTTATTTTAGTCCTTTCATTTAAAACTCTCAAATTCTCATTCCTTTTACATAATTTTTTCATAACTTTAATATACTAAATTGTTTTGAACCTTCTTTGGTGTAAAATTCACCAATCGAAATATTAAATTTCATCCAATGATTAAAAAAAATTCCAAGGTTTCTCATTTTTAACTCTAATATTTCATCTTATTAAATCTTTTAACTTATATTATCGAGTTTTCATTAAATTTTGACTTCTAAACTTTTTTAAATTATTTTTTATGCTAAATCTATCAAAAATTCTCAATTATTTTAATAGAAAACAATATTTTAAAGAGTTTAGGTAAAATGAGAGAACTAAAGTTTAATTTTAAAAAGTGATTTGTTATATAAAAAAAATTAAGGACCAAAATCACATCCAATCTAAAGTATTTTATGCAATCAAACACACACACACACACACACACACATAGGTTTAATTTAAATTGGATTAAATTAGTTTTCAAAAATATATCCAAAACATATATAATCCAATTCAATAAAAAATATTATTTCAGTTTAAAATTATTCCATTTTCTCCCTTTTATTCTGAATTTTTAGCTTAATTGCAATTTTTATTCTCTTATTTTAAACTTTGTAATTTTAGTCCTTTAATGTTTTTTAACCAATTACGTTCCTCTATATTTACAATTAAGAAAAATTGGTTGCTTCATCAATTTTCTTTCACCTAAAATTTTTTTATTGTCATTTTTTATTCAAAATCTTCACAATTGAATCAATTAAATTATTTTAAACTTTCTTCTTCTCAAACTTTTTTTTTTCTTGTGGGGGTAGAGCTTGAGTTTGATTTAGGCAGAATACATCCTTGAAAAAGGACAACAAGTTTTAAGTGTAACTAAGCCTCAAACCAAGGATTACTCTTATAGTCAACCCAAAGGACTGAAACTTGTAGGAATACCTTAGGGTCCTACCAAAGAACCAAAGACCCTAATTATATATACTGGTTACAAAAAAAAAAAAACTCTTCTTTTTCTATTCAAACCCTAGTCTTAAATCGTATAAAATTCTTGAAATTTTATCAAATTTTTACAATTTTTTTTTGTCTAAACTATTAAATGTATTTTACAGTCCAAATATCTACTCTTATATTATAAATGATTTTTTATTTGTCCAAGATATCTTTCGACTGAGAGTCAGAGACTAATCCTTCAAGATACAAAGATCCATTTAAGGGGCTGATCTCTCTTACATATGTTCTTACATACACACAGACCCGATGATCGAATTCCTAACCACATTCTTAAGGGACATAGTTATCTATCAACTATACTACATCTTGTTAATCTTGTTTTATAAATGATAATACACAACTTTAGAAAGTGAGTTTCTCACTTCCACCATTCTCTTAATTACACATTATCAATATTCTCTCCTTTGAATGTACGTTTCACACATTATTTCCACAACTGATCACAAAACTTCTCTTTCAACTATCTCAAACTACTCTTATTTTATTTTTATCTCTAAATTTAATTTCAATATTTTTCAAAAAAAATTATTAATAGTAAAAATAATCTTGTATCACAATTTAACTTATTCATTGTAAATCTAAAATATAATTATATATTTGAATATATATATATATATATATATATATTGAGTTTTAATTATATAAAAATAAACATTTATCTTGTACAATACACATGATAAAATACTAATGTAAATAGTAAATAAGAATTTAAAGGTTTTATGTAGAAGAAAATTGACAAAATGATAAAATTTGCTTTATTTTAAAAATAAATCATGATTTTAATTGGTAGACCAAAAGTACAATTAAATCTTAATTTTTCAATTTAATTTTTATTGTATGCGTTGAATTGGATCGATTTATAAAGATTTAATGATTTATCACATCTTCTAAAGTGAAGGATTTTACTTTAGAAACAAAGTGCAATTACAACTATTGATTTAAAAATTAGATTTTTAATATTTTAAAATTTTGTTATACATGTACTTATAATTTATTGCACAATCTCAACTGTGATTGTACTTTATTTCCTAAAATGTTTAATTTTTATGTATTGTTAATGTAAAATATTTTATACTATTAACTAATCAAAAATCGTCTTAAGTATAATTTTTAAGATAATTATTATAAAAGTAAAGAAAGTTATCATTCATAATAATTTGATATTGGTTGACATATATTGTGTATACAATCTAATTAAATTGTTTCCTAAAATACAAATTCTTTCATCTTAAGGAGTCAAATCTAATTTTTAAATATCTTTCTTGTTATAAATTACATAACTAGTAACTAGCTAAATTAGAATGGATAGTGGCCCAATTCTTAAAACTCGTCCATTAACATGCTATTTTGTTTGGATTAGGGATGAAATAGAGATAAAAGAAATAGGAAAGAAAGCAAAAAATATGATAAAAGTAAAAGCGAAATATGGTAGAAAAATGTATTGTTTAGATGAATAAAAATAAGAAAAAAAGAAGTGGAAACATTTCTTTTTAGTTGTTTGGATGAGTGGAAAAAAGAATGAAAATAAATAAATAAATTACATAAAAAATATTTTTATGCTAATTAATTTTTTAATTTTTTAGTCTATTATTTCTTTCTTAGTATACAATCATTTATTATTTTTTTAAAAAAATTATGTTATAAAAAAAAATATTTGTTAAGGATGGAACTAATTTTATGCAAAGGAAGGATGGAAGCAATTTTCTGGTAGGACCCACAAAAAATTCTTTACTTTTCTTTTATTTCAATGATAGACAGTGGCTAGGGTGGGAGACCTAGAGATGTCTCCCACAATAAGAAACATATTTTCAACATTTAGATATATTATTTTTTAAATGGACGGGTGAGATTTTATCTTTTTTTTTTCTTTTTCCCATTCTCTCCTATATTTCCCATTTGTCCCCTACACCCTATTTATTCTTTCTCTTCTTCCACACACGCATGACCTTCCCTCTCCTTCGTCTCTAAGACCTTTTCCCTCCTTCTTCAATGTTCTGTGTTCTCTTCTCTTTTTGCAGGTGTGCATCAGTGACTTGGGGTCTTTTTGTTGCAAGTTTGGGTTGCGTAGAAGTGATAAGATGTGGTGGTTTGATGGCGGCGATGAGAAAGGTGGTGATTGGTGTGCGATGGTTCAATGGCTTGGGGTGCATAAAGAGAGGTGGGGTGCGGTCGGAGATGACAATGTTGCTACCGATGAATATGATAACAGATCTGACGAGGTTTCCAACAAAGGCGAGATGCTCAAGGTTGATGTTTTCGCTTGACACATAGATTCAACTAATAGAGATTTTTTACGACAAACAGATGTTGAGGTTGTGTCTTTTTCACCCACCAGGCCATAACCTTGTTGGAATCTAACAGATCTGCACAGAAGAAGGCACAAGGTGCCATGAAAATAGGGTATTTGAGCATTTGATGATAGAGCTCGCAAATCATCGGTGGAGTTCGTGAATAAGTTGTGGGTTAGGCGGTGAAGTCATGGAGTTGCGACAGTGCGAAAAGGAGAGAAAAGAAGAAACAAGAGAAAAAACAAAACATAGCTGTAGGAAATCGCCTCTAATGACGGTGCACGATGGTTCACGAAGGTGTATCTAACTGAGAGGTTTACTGCTTGAAAAAGAAGAGATATGGGTAAATTGGAAAAAGAGGAATAGAAATAAAAAATAAAGAAAGAAGAAAGAAGAAAAATTTTCAACCATTGATTCAAAATTGAACAGATCTAACAGTTTCAAACTTGTTTCTGATGGGCTTTTCCACCCTAGCCTTCGTCTTTAATGATAAACAAACAAATGAAGTTAATAACTTTCATCTTACTTCTAACCTCCTTAATTCCTTCCATAGTATTTCCACTTAAACAAATAATAGGTTAGTGGTAGAACTTAAGAAAAAAATTGGAGGGGTCAAAATAATTTATAATATATAAATTAAATGTAATAGTCTTGATAATATCATCTCTTATAATTGATTTTAAGTATTTCATGATATTATTCAAATATTAACTATTTTTTAATTAATTATCTTTGATGATATTAAAATGTTTTTTTTTACTTTATTAATAACTCTCCCCAATTTTTTTTATGACTTTTATACCCTCATTTGCTATTGAATAAAATTTATTTGTAATTTTTTTTTGTAAAATAATTGCAAGAAACATTAAGTTTTTTTACACAAAATAAAATTGTATGAGAATATGAAAAAAATTAAAATTTTCTATGAATTTTTTAATGAATTTAAGGAAATAATCAATTTTTTTTCCAAAATTATAGCAAAATTTGCAATTTTTTTTGTAAAAATATGTGCAAGAAAATCACAAAATTAATAGAAAAAGTTTGCATAAGAAATCTACAAGAAAAATATGCAAGTTCAAGTTATATTATATGAGTTTTTCTATAACAAAATGAAAATATATAATCATAAAAAAAAGTTTGAAATATGCATAAAAAATAATTTTATATTATAAAAGACAATTAATAAAAAAATATAGATAATGTATAAAAATATTATTAAATCAGCCATAAGGGCCGATTTTATCAAAAATAAAAACTTAAAGTACAATATTGACCTAAAAATGTTTATAAAATAATAATAATAAAAATAACTAAAGATTATCTTTATGCTTTTTCAAAGACTAAAAAATTTGTAAATTAATATTCTCTATACTCTTTCAATGATTAGCTTGTTTGAGAGATTAGCTGAAATTTGGTAAAAAGCTTTTTTTATATATATAATTTGTAGTTCTCAAACACATTATTTTCAAATTACCCCAAGTTTCAACAACAATATTATAGAAAATCTTATTAATACCGACTAAAAATATAAATAATTTTTAGTAATTATATTTAGTCACAACAAAGTTCTGCCGATGCACATAAAGGAAATAGAATAATTAGTAGGAGAATATAATATCAGGATTTATAATTATTTCATAATTAATGAATTTGTAAATTATGTTTTTGGCCCTTCTAAAGTTCTCAAATTCAGTTTTAGTCCTCTAAAAAATTTTTATCTTATTTTCGTCTTTCTAATTTAAAAATACATCACTTTTGATCCTCAAAGTGGTTATAATTAACATTTAATGATAGTTATAAATCACCAGAAAATACACTTTGAAAAACAAAAGTGATGTATTTCTAAATTAGAGAGACGAAAATAGGATAATTTTTTTAAAAAGATTAAAATCAAATTTAGAAAATTTTATAGAGACTAAAAATATAGTTTATCTTTAATGAATTTTGCCTCCTTTCCAACACCTAACTATAAACTATCCATCATCAACGGAAGAACGTAACACATGCGCACCTTCTATACATGCATATATAACCTTTTGCACGGGCACGGGTGAACGTGTGTTTTTATTGATCCGAAGAAGCTTACTACTTAAATAGTTTGTTTTTGATTGGTTGGTTCAAGTGATATATTTTTTATTTCTCTTAAACAATTAAGATTTTCGATTCAAATTTTGTACGTGAAAAAAAAATTGATTAAGAAAGTTAGTCTCACTCTGTTATGGATGTTCTTGCCTTAAATATAATTGTTTCTAGGAAAAGATATTTGTGATTTAGATAAAAAAAAAAAAAAAATCCTCACGAATAGCTCGAATATAATTTTATTTATTATATTTGCTTGAAAATTTTAATTTTATTGATTATCATTATATATATAATTTAATTCATTTCAATTTTCAAGAATCATATTTTAAATAAATGATGATAAATTTTCTTTAAAAAAATCTACCATTTTTATCATTAAAAATTTGCTTGAATTTAACATTTTATTTAATAAAATTTACATAAAATTCATCTAATAATAAAAGTCTGTATCACTGTCCTTCTCGAACCAATTTATGCTTTCTGAATAAAGCTACAACTCCTATCGGCCAGAAAAAAGTAGTAGGTTTGATAACTTCTGTGTCTGATGAGGAGGACACTATTAAAGATCAATATTATCATCCGTTAACTACCTCACTATTCCATCCATATTGGTGTTGACGTTTTTGGTCTCAAAAATTGTAAAATGTTCATTCCGTATAATTCAAATAATAATTAATTTGTTATTTTTTAAATCACATTTTTTTAATAAATTAGCTCGAATAGACAAATAACAACCGCTGTGTCTTTTCTTTTAATCATGATATAACCATTTTTTTTTTCCAATTCAAGTTCTTCACAAAAGTTGATTATCATGTCGGATTATCAACTTCCAATTAAAGTTGTATTGAAGATTTGGAACCAATTCGTTTCACAACAACAAATTCGGAAACGAAAGTATCATTAAAATAATTTTGTTTTTATTGAAATCATTTTATAACATTTTTAACACAATCTTATTTATTCATATATCAAATGCAAAGTGCTTTTTAACAAGGATAAATAATATATGTACTGAAAATATAAATATTTTTTACATTGTCATTCAATCATAAGCCGTCATATATTATAATTTTATCGAATTTTATAACAATAATAATTTCTAATTAATTAGTAGTATAAAAAATTTTACACTAACCATGTATATCTATTAAATTCTTTTTATAAAACTTCAATCCTGGAAAGTGGAAACAACGCTATCTATTTAAATTTTTTTATATAAAAGTAAGTAAACTAATCAATATTTATATTATAAACTAAAGTTCTGTCGGTGCACGGTGCATGAAGCTAGAATTTTTGTAGTATAAATCGCTCCTATAAATATTTATTAGATTATTCATTTTTATTTATAATAATATGAAAATAATATATATTTTGTTTATATATAAGAAAATACAGCAAATTAACACACACATATATATTAAAGGATAATTTTTTAAATAATAATTATATAATAAGAAGAATAACTCATATTTTTCTTTAAATTATATAATTTATATTTAACAATTAATTAACCCAACATTAAAAATAACTTTAAACGATAACAACTTTTAATGGAGAGATCAACTTAATTTTAAAGATTTCACTCATTTTTTTTATGGAAATCCTTTAATCATAAAAACACATCTTAATTTTATGACTAAACAGCAGATTTATACGAGAAGATTTCTTTAAATTGTCCTAAGAAAGATATGCTTACGCATTTTAATATAAACATGAATCTCAGCTGAAAAATGAAAATAGTTATGGAAAAAGTAGAATTGCAAATTCACCCATAATCTATTATGACCAGGAAGATATCACCTCAAGTGGAAAAAAAAATTGAGATTCTCAAGTGTAAAGATTTTACCATTATATTCTTTTAAACCTTCACTTTATAATAAAAATAAATTATATTAATAAATTTTATTGAAGGGATGAGATCTCATCTAGTAATAATGTCACTGGAGAGGATCCATTTTCGTTATGATCAATCTTTATTACTGTTCTGTTCCGTAGTTATGCATGGAAATCACTAAGTCATCCTTCACCACTCAATTAATGACGACAAAAAGAAATATATATATACACACACACACATAGAAAGATGTGACATGAATAAAGATTTGAGTTATTTTTTTACGGTGGAATTAAGAAATTTATTCAAAATAAATGGGATAAATTCAATATATTAATGTCTATGATAGAATTAACCTCGGGGCAACTCTTTCATCCAAATAAGTAAAGGCTAATTTAGACAATTGATCACTAAGAGTATTATAGGATCAGGATCACTTGGCGTGGTAAAGTGAAAAAGGATGGAAACTAGTGGCTAATGATGCATAGTCCTATATCACATGTATACAATGAAAGCTGGACGTCTCTTGTATTCTATGTGTGGAGCAAGCTTAGGCAATCAGTCTCAAATATAACATGTGTAAAGCACAAGTCCCGTGCTAGTTGTATGATCCATCTAAAGTACAATGCTTCTGCCAAAGACATCTTGAGCACCCTCATATCACAAAGTAGCTGCAAGAAGCACATATCCATTGTGATTACCAAAATCTGCACTAGAGTCATTGCTAACTACAACATTCCATTAACTTTTTACAAAGTCAGATGGAGGGGGAGACCATGTTGGCTGTGAGGGAATTAGATTCTACGTGGCATGATTTGGTGCCACCACACATACAAACACAATTCTATTAACAGTTTGTTCAATAGACCACAGAAAAGAATTAAATACCCATTTATTCTGCCCATGCCATTTTGCCTATATAACTGAGAATAAGATTTGTAACGCCAGTCACTGCTTTTTTTTTTTAGAAACAACTCAGCCGCAGATTGAAAAATGTGGTTATAATCCCCTAGATATGCACAAACAGGGGAAGCCAAACCAAATTACACAATTTGATGGATAGTAAAGCAAAGCACATGACCTATAGTTTCCTCATCTACTCCACAAAATGGGCAATAAATGTCTACAAGTACACTTCTATTTGCATAATCCATGTTAACAAGGAGAATCCCTTTAGAAGCCCGCCACACTAGATCCTATTCTTAAACATTTATTATTCTTAAACGTGAGTAGATATGTTATTATATTCCTTTTCTCTTTATAACATGTAACGTTATTATTATTTAACATTTATTTTTATATGCTTAAAATTTAAAATCATTAATAACTTTTAAAACTTTCCTCTTTTTATTATTATTTTTCTCTAATATTAGTTTTTTTTTAATTTTTGTACTAAATTCTTTTCATCCCCAATTTTAATTATTTATACTCTCAAATTATTTATTTTTAAAATTTATTATTCTTCTTAAATTTATATTACTTATATTTTTCTATATTACTTATATTTATTTATTTAAATTTATTATATATTTATCTTATAATTTTGGATTTTTTATCTTGTATTTTTTTAAATACTATGAAAACTAAAAAAGTATTCACACAAGGCATGAACACTTGCTAGTTTGATTTTCAAAAACAAAAAACCAAAATAGAAAAAAATGTATTTCATCACAATAACTATAGAATGGAAATGGATAGAGATTTTTTATTTACTTTTAATTATATTTATGTATTTGCATAGTACTATTTTTTCTTTTTTATCTTATTTTTTTATTTTTTTATTTCCTTTCTCTTATATCACGTTACTTGTTATATTTTTTACTCTCTTTTTTATTTTTAACTAATATTTTAGCCCATGCATTGTACGGATCATAAAAAAGTGAATTTTATTCATATCACATAATTAAAATAAATATATATCAAATGAACTCAATAAAATTTAATGAATTTGTTTACAAAATAACATTAAATATATCTAAATATAATAATTGTCAACATAATAAATCAAAATAAATAAAATCCAATAATAATTTTTTGATATGTTTCAAGACATGATGAAGGTGGTCAAGATTATGAAATATATTAAAACTAAATTAGGTAAGAGATAAAAGAATTTAAATCAAATAAGAGATAAATGAATTTAAATTAGTATACAAGTTATATGAGATAAGAATAATTAAAAGAGATAACTGACAAAAATAATTTATTTCCAAGAAATTAGACAAAATTCACATAAAATTGGAGATGTTAGGGGCAAATTAGTTTGAATTAGGAAAGAGATAAAAAAATCAGGAAGAGATGAAAAATTTTAAATCAAGAAACTAGGAAAGAAGAAGAGAAATCTTTAGAGAGATTTTTTTTTAAAACAAAGAATATTTGCAAAGAGGAAGAGTGTAATTCACCTTTGAGAGAAAAAAAAAACAAAATCAAATATAGTAGTGTGGAAAGAATAAAACTCTTACAAGCTAGATAATTATTATAATTTATATAAATATCTATAATTATAATAAAGAAAATATATTTTTTAGTCTCTATTTTTTAATGAACTATTATATCATTTAATTATTCTCTAATTTATCTATTACTTTATCCTTTAGCTACTCTTTAAAGTATCTATTATATATTCTCTTTATTTTATTTTATTTTTATTTTTAAAAATTAAAGAGAGGACCCTCTTTCTCCTAGCAGAAATAGAAAATTTTTGTCACTCTCCTTCAATTTTCCTAAAACAAAATGAGAGTAATTATTTTTTAATAACTATGTTACAAGTGTAAAGTATTCACCGATTTTTTGTGAATGACTAATCTTTTTGCTTGATTGACCAGCGTTTTCCTCTTGGAGATTAGTTTGAAAGAGTTGAGAGAGATAAATAGACTAATTTGAAATAGATGAAATGAAGGGATACAATGGTAAATAGCCGGAGAACGCGTCTCCCATTCGTATCTTACGGTAAATCCAACAGGGGAAACCGTGTTCATTGGGCGACGGAAATCCCGCCCTTTTTCCGTTTCTCTCTCTCACTGCTTTTTCCTTTATGATTATTTAATTATTAAATAATATTCTACTTACTTTTCGATTGAGTAAGGTGAAAAAGAAGGGGCACAAAATCAAAATGAAACGTTGAAATTTAAAATCTGATAATATAACAATAATATGTAGGAATTGTATTAATGTTTACTTCTTCGAAGGGGAAGAGAAAGGTTGCAACTGTATTCTGTTATTAAGCTCCTAAATCAAATTCCCTCACTAACTTCCATTCAGGTTTCACGCCAATTCCTCTCTCTATTTTGTTTTCATCTGATTCATCGTGTTGCGTAGATCTAATCTCTCTTATCTCTCTTATCATTTTCTCAACAATTTCGTTTCTTCGTTCATCGTATCTCTAGATTCCATCCTAAGCTGCATTTGCGATCACTGTGAAATACGTTTTTCGATTTATCTCAATTTTCAACATTAGGTGCCGCGGTGCTCAATTCGGTTTAGAATTCTGCGGCAGCACCGTGCGTACCCTAGAATTTCTTTTTATTTTCGTTCTTAATTGAGCAATTGGTTTGTGAGTTATTTTGGAATTTAATCGCTTGTGCTTTTTGCTTTTTGTTTATATGTGATGTGATTTAGGAATAATAGGGAATGGTGTAAGTAAATGTATCCTGATTTTTCATTTAGTTAGCCAGTTGAAGGGTGCTATTTGTTTCAAGTTAGTCAATCATAATTCATATCTTTCCTTTACTTTTTCTTTGTGTAAATTTTATTAACACTCAATTCTGTGTTTCTGAAAACTGCATCAAGCTAGTGAACTCCATTCTGAATTTTCTGTTTTGTATTTTTCTGCACTGCAACTGGCCCATCATGCTTTGCTGCCCATACTTACTATATTTTTTTATGCTCTGTCTAATTATTGTTGTCAGTCAGATAACTTCTATTTTTTTTTTTTTTAAAAAGTAATTCTTATCTCTAACATTGTGTGACAGTTCGTCTCAAATGGTCAGGTTTTATGTTAGTTCGATCAAATGAGTTTAACCATGATAGATTTGGGAATTTCATTTCTGAGGTTGGTCACGAGCCCTGATGCTTCCAGTGCATCTATTTTTGGATGGCTGATCACTGGGTCATTTGGACTAATGGCTGTCATATATGCTGTTCTCAAGTGGCAGCGAAGATCCTCATTGAATTGGATTAAAGCTGCAGCAAGAGAAAAGAAGAAAGTTTGGAAAAAGTTTAGAGTACCCCTATCGGATCATTTGTGGGTTGAAGATTTCACTTATAGGGAACAGCCATCCACTTGTTGTTTCTGCTTAACTTCCCTTTGGCCTTCTCAAAATTTAGGCACACCAGCCTCACCGCGTACTCCTCTCCATCGTTGCTCTGTTTGTGGTGTCGCAGCTCATTTCCTTTGTTCTCGGTTTGCAGCAAAGGATTGCAAATGTGTGGCTCAGGCTGGTTTTAGCCATATTCGACACCACTGGTCCGAAAGATGGGTTAATGTGGATGAAAATCATGAGATGTCTGCCTTCTGTTTTTACTGCGACGAGCCATGTGGTGTTCCGTTTGTCAAAGCTTCTCCTACATGGCATTGCCAGTGGTGTAAGCGCCTCATTCATGTGAAATGTCACAACAAATTGACTAGAGATTCTGGTGACTTTTGTGATTTGGGTCCTTTGAGGCGAATTATCCTTTCTCCTCTTTGTGTCAAAGAAGTTGATGAAGATCAAAAAGGAGGACGACTAAGTTCTATTATAACCTCTTCTGTTCGTGGTCAGATTAGAAAGCGGCGTAATCGCAATAAACATGGAGCTGGTTACCATATGAATGGTAAGTCACATGGTTCCTCGGTTACTGATGCAACATTATTGCAATATGTGTTGAATGGTCTCAACTGGAATAAGTCTAGTGATGAGAAGCTTTTTGATCACGCGAATAATGGCAGAGTATTAGGAAATGGTTTAACTGCTACCCCTAGCCAAATCAAGAAATACACATTGGTTGATTTGCCACATGAAGCAAGCCCACTTTTGGTCTTCATCAATGCCAGGAGTGGTGGGCAGCTTGGGCCTTCTCTTCATAGGAGATTGAATATGCTACTAAATCCTGTTCAGGTGAGTACTTTGTCTTTGATAAACGAACATGTTTTTGCATTTAATTGATGTAATGACATCTGTTATTAAGCATGTTGCAGATATATCTTTTAGATCTTTTTCAGAGTCAATTCGGATCATATGATTTAGGAGTTTGTTTGATTAGCAGTTATATTTAATGGTGATCTTATATCAAGAATCCTTGATTCTACCCTTGCTCTGTCCTTCATACTGCCATGTATATATTGTAGACAGATTGAAAATGAAATTTCTGCATTTTAAGATGAAGTCTGTTTTGGATAGGGCTGCAGAGTGATGACTTCCGTGGAAGACAATTGCAATCTAGCTCATTTTTCACTAATATTCTTAAAGCAGAGTAGTTGTTGAACAGTGCTAATATTTGTTAACCTACTTCAATTTTTAAAAGAGAAAATATTTTTTCATGTATTTTCTTATAATAAAGATTTTAACTCTACCATAATGTGTGAACTCTGTGACCTGTTGGCTAAACATTATGTGATTTGGATTCATCATTTTAATTCCTGAAAATATAAAAGATTTTTTTGCAAATTATCAAAAAAATTAAAAGGTTTTTTTTTTTTTCTTTTGGAAAATGTAACTCAATACTGTAGAAATTTCCTTTACGTTTTGTTGAAGCAAAGAGAACATTTATTTTTAAAATAAAGTAATGCTGTAATTTCATTATTAAGCATTGATATCAAGTGCAAATTGCCTAATCATGAAATTTTCTCCTGACTATTTACCTTGTGCCCTTGTGGCTATTTGTTGAATCCATATCTGTGTTATTAATTGCAGATTGCGGAAATTGGCAGAAAGCCAATAATCCGCTATGTCATATAACGGATAGCATTGCAGGCAAATAGCAGAAGTCCCATAGCAGTTGAGATATGATATATATCAATTATATGTACAAAAATTAAATTGTATGTAAATAAAAATAAAATACATAAAAATTGGCATAATATTAACTCAAGTTCAATTGGCCGGAGACTTGCCAGAGATGACAAGTGGATGCAGGACGCATGCCTAAACCCTAAACCAATAGCAGACGGAATCGCAATTGCAGATCCGAGAAAATCCACTACACAATAGCGCTATAGGCTGCCATTGTAGCTATTTAACAAAACTGATCCATATAATTCCTAATTATGAAGATTTTCTGTGTATGTATGTTACTTTAACCTGTCATTGTTCATGAATGTTTAAAGTAATCCAAATGTTTTGGTGTTGTATTAAGTGTTTAATATTTTCTAAAACTGCTGACAAGTTAATAAAAAGGAATAGAAACTAGGTTTTCATGTAGTTAAAGGAAACAGTCAAGCATTGTTGTATTATTTCCTCCATACCAATCAATATGAGAAATTCAGCACATTATGTTTTATCTTATTGTTATCTTTCAATTATCTCATCAAATAGAACTTTCTGTGGATTTACCCCTTGAATTCTTGTGTTTTTATAGTGGATATCTGTATGATAATACAGATTAAGAGAAATGCTAGCAACATATTTTTTAACACACCCTTTTTTTAAACACATTTTCTACTATCTGCTGAAATTGATTGGAAATTACAAAATTTTGTAAGTCTCACTTCTTATTTAATAAGCCTCACTCATGATTTTGTAGTTTTCAATAAATTTTAGCCAATGTTGTAGAGAGTGTATTCAGAGTTTGTTAGAGAGTATGTTGACTCCTCTACAGATTAATGTTTCATTGAATCCTACTAATAACTAAATAACTCTTTAAGAACAAGTTAACTATGAAAATTATTTTCTCCTTTCTTCTGTAAACTAGCAATACTTGACTAGATATAGATAATGTTTTTCTTCCATATCAGAGTCTCACTGGACATATTCTGGTTTTGTTATTTTACTGTAGATCTTTGAATTGAGTGCTTCTCAAGGCCCTGAAGTGGGCCTGGAATTGTTCAAAAGTGTACGATATTTTAGAGTACTGGTATGTGGTGGGGATGGCACTGTTGCATGGGTCCTTGATGCTATAGAAAGACACAATTTTGAGTCACCTCCACCAGTGGCAATTCTTCCCCTTGGCACTGGAAATGATTTGTCCAGGGTACTGAATTGGGGAAGAGGGTTATCTGCGCTTGATGGACAAGGTGGATTGACCATGCTTTTGCATGATGTTAGCAATGCGGCAGTTACTATGCTAGATCGCTGGGAAGTTAAAATTGCAGAAGAAAACTCTGAAGGAAAACCAAATAATGTGAAGACTAAATCCATGATGAACTATCTAGGTACTTCTCTGAAACAAAAACTACCTAGGATTGTTTCTTAAGAGTTACTGACATCTACAACCTGCTTTTATAGGCATTGGATGTGATGCAAAGGTTGCATATAAATTTCATGTTACTCGAGAAATAAACCCTGAAAAGTTTTCTAGTCAGGTAGAAGTTCTCCCTTCCTCTATGTATATCATTGTAAAATATTCATTCATGTTAGTCCATGTCAATTGTCTAGTTTTCTTTCAATGAACATTCTTTAAACTATCATTGTAAAGACTGCAATATTTAATGAAAGTTATAATGCTGGTACATGCTTAAAGGCTAAGCTTATTCTAAATTGCCCTTGTTAGCACTAGGATGCTAAATCTAGTTGACTGAAATAGGAACCTATTGAGACTGATTCTTTTAATGTTTTTAATTATACCTCGTGATGACAACCAGGAGAGACCATGATGAAGATGAGTGGATGATCAGCAATATGATTTTGGTCACTTTAACAAATTATACATGTTTACTTCCTCATTTTAGCTATTCCTTATTAAAGAGTTTTGGTTATTTTTTCCAGTTCTCTTATCTAGGATATTTAACTTGTGTACAATCCATGCAATGCTTTCTGACTTAATTTTGGGTTTGTTTATCTCCAACGATAATGCTATTAACAGTTTTTGAACAAATTACGATATGCAAAAGAAGGAGCAAGAGATATTATGGACAGAACTTGTGCTGACTTGCCATGGCAAGTATGGCTTGAAGTTGATGGTAGAGACTTTGAGATTCCCAAGGTTAATTACTGATTCTGATAATTATTTTCACATTCGGAAATTCATGTGATGAATATCATGTTCTCTAAATTTACATGTAAAGCATTGTTTATTAGTTCTCCTTTCATACAGGATGCTGAGGGCTTAATTGTGCTCAATATTGGGAGCTATATGGGTGGAGTAGATCTTTGGCAAAATGATTATGAACACGATGATGATTTTAGTCTGCAATCCATGCATGATAAAATGCTGGAGGTGGTATGTGTATGTGGAGCATGGCACTTAGGAAAACTTCAGGTATAGGATATTTTAATATTATGCACTTTTGAAATATCAAATCAGGTCTTTATAATGATATTGTTAATTTAAATTATTCAACTGGTTCAAAACTAAATTATAAAAATAATCTTTCTTTTAATTATAAATAATACATTTAGGTAAGTTCTTGGGGTATTAATTATTTTTTTTAATGATATAATTATGTATGTAGTTTAGTCATTAAACAAAGCAATTTAAATACTGAAAGTACCAAACTGATCCAAATTATAACATTGTAAAAGTGAAAGGTATTCACAGTTTGGTCATTACCACCATTTCTTGATTAATGGTTAGGTCTAAATTCTACAATGGAGCCTCTCTATCAATATTTTATTTTGTTTTATTTTGTAAGCTTACTTTACATTGGACTCGGTGAAAACAACGGAGATCAAGCTCTGTACAAGGTAGAGGTAGCCCTCTGTTAAGACTGAAATCACAAAGAATGCCAGAAAAGAAAGAAAATAACTATGGAAATTCTTCAACCACTGAATATTCCACCCTACTAAAACTTCTCTACCTTAATTCTTGCCTAAACCTTTCTCACCCCTCTCCCTCACATTTATCCCACTTTCTGGTGGTAATTCCCGAATCGCTCCACTCAATCCTTCTCCTTTCATATTGTATCAGCCGTCTAGGTTGTTAAAAACCTCTTTTGTCTTTTTTTCTGCTGAGGACAGACCTAAGGTCTCCCTTATTCCTGAGAAATTATTACATGGTCCAGGACCATTGGTCCCAACCAATCTCCATGTGACGCGTGACTACATTTTTCAATTTACAAAAAAGAATTAATAATGTTTCACATGAAAATTGGTTGGAACCACATGGTCGTAGACCATATAATAATTTCTCCTTATTCCTGCTTTTCTACACACACAGCCCACTCTTATTCAGCCCATTTCTCTCAATTCTAGAGTAAACATGTGTTACAGGTCTATCAATAAACCAACAAAGTAATTAAAGGCCCGTTTGGGGTAGTTTTTAGTTGTGAGTTTCGAAATTTTCAAAAATTGTAACTAGTTTTTAGTTTTCAAAAATTAGTTTTAGTTTTTTCTCAAATTTTTGGTTTCAAAATAAACCCATTTTGAATTTTTTTTTATTTTGTTAAAATTAGTTTAAGGGTATGTTTGTGTAGTAGTGACAAAGGTGGTGGTGGTAACGATGACAGTGACAGTAGTGACAGTGCTGATGGTCGTGGTAGCAATAGCGGCAACAATGGTGTTAGTGGTGGTGGTGGTGGAAAGAGTTATTATCAAATATAATAATGTGTATTTTTTTAAAAACTAAAAACTAGATTCACAAAACCTTTTTTCTTGGTTTTAAAAATAAATGTAAAAGTGTTTTCAAATTGAGTTAAAAATCATTTCAGCTTTATTTTAGCCAAACGCGTTTTGTTTTGAAAATTGGATTTGAAAACCAAAAACTTACAACCACCACAAACAACCCTAAAGTTTTGGATTCGTGTTGACGAAGGTCTTGCTCTTACATCTTTATCCGTTTGAAAGTCTTATTTTCCGTCTAATATACTTACGAGATTTTAAATTTGATCCAACTTCAGTATAACTATTAAACTATTTTCACTTATAGTATCTTTTAATGTCATACTATTGTGGCAATATTTTTTTTTCTCAAAAGAAAAAAGTATATATAAAACCCTGTCTGAAAACTTGAAATGATTACTTTAGATAATGTAGAATACCTGTTGCAAGAGATTAATGTATTTGTACATTTATTTCACGAGTATTTTTTATTGCAATCCTTATAAAACAGATAAAAGATAGATTTTTAAATTCATGGTAAATTAGTAATAGCAATGCTTGATTTACTATCTAGGTTGGACTTTCACAAGCAAGAAGGCTTGCTCAAGGTAAAGTCATCAAGATACACTGTTCCAGTCCTTTCCCAGTTCAAATTGATGGGGAGCCTTTTATCCTACAACCAGGCTACTTAGAAATAACTCATCGCGGGCAGGTAATGGCTTGCTTTCATGCTTTTGTAGTAAATAACTCACATTTCTACCCAATGTTACATTTCCAGTATGTGGTTTAAGCGAAATACGTTCATATGCTTATGGGTCTAGAATGTATTTCCGCTTATCAACTTATAATTGCTATCATAAACTGTGTACATGCATCTTCTGGGTTTATTAAAACAGTGTTTTCTCATCCAGCCTTTCATAAAATAAATAAATAGATAGATAGAATGACGGTTTGTATAATATTTACATATTAAAATGAAAAAAGGGGTTGGGGGTTACTGGTTGTCCCTATTGCAATAATTAAAAGTGGTCTGTATCTCCTTTCAATGCCAGAGAGGAAAATATATGCAGATTGTCATGGCTGTGCATGATTGGTTTTAGTGTCAGATGAGCCGAAGAGATAACTGCTTTATCCATTATCCGATAACTTTCCCGTCCATTTAGCCTTCCCCTGCTCCCAATTTCCCCTCGTTGAATTGAAAAAATAAATATTGTAGACTTCAAATTTAAGCATTAGCAGATGTGCACAGTTTAGTTTACCAGAATTCTGAATACAGCCAAATTTCACTTTTATATGGAAGTGTTGATATCATGGGAGTCTTATTTTGTATATTCAGGCATTCATGTTAAGGAGGACTTCAGAAGATGAGCCTAAAGGACGAGCAACTGCAATTATGGCAGAGGTATTACTAGATGCTGAGTGCAAGGGCATTATTAATGCATCTCAGAAGAAAGTTCTTCTCCAGGAGATGGCTATCAATCTTTCCTAAAGATCCATCTTGTTCAGCCCGCTTTATATCCCATACATGGGTTTTTGTCTTTTTGCCCACTAATCCTTTTTATAGGACCATTTTTGATAAAATCTTGGAAATAGAGACAGAAAGATTAGCTCCACGAAGTGGCTAATATAGTAAGAGTGAAAAATGTGCGGCGGCAAGGTTTCCATTTACTGTTGTGTTGCGTCTAACACCCTACGCTGTGTATATTGTAACCCGGCGAAATATAATTTCATGAAATCTTTGTAGTTGTACTATTATTACCACTGTAATGAGATCTTTTCTGAAAAGAAAATTTAAAGAGTGTTCTTAGTGCATTCAAAAAAAGTTGATTTTTTTTTGTATCAAATTATAAATCATTTAAAATTCTTCTCAGTAATTAAAAGCATGTTTAGTAAAATATATTTTAAATGTTTTCTTGACAAATGTCCTTAAGGCATGACATAAAAAAATATAATTTATTGGTTTTGTTAATATTAACTTTAAGGGTTGTTATGAGGAAAATAAAAGTAAAAATATATCATTAACAAATTAAAGAGTAAATTATTCTCTCAATATGCAAATGTTACACTCCTCTCCCTTCTAAATTTAAAACATACACTTTAGCTTGTGCCTTTCTCCTTGAAGGTGTTCAGCGCATCGCTCCTCGAATGTTAGTATTACCCTAATGAATTATTGCAATGGGAGGATATGGGTTCAAATGCAAGTTTAGTGGCCATTCAAATAAACGGTTTTGCATGATGGGGATTGGCAATCCGCGTGCCTCACTAACAAGGTTGGTGACGTTTCCACTCTTTCCAACTTTGTGAATGACTAGGCCTCTTTGAATCAAAAATATAGTAAAGAAGGATAATTACAATACTATGTAGGAGCATCTCCACTCCCACAGTGAGACTTCTAGTTAACAGGAGTACTTTTGCAAATCAACAGATCACTTGCTAAAAAAAAAAGAGACATAAATTAAATCTTATAGGTTTTAGTGAATAATGCTATTCACTATGTCAAATTAATCCAAGGCTTGGATTAAATTCTTTGTTGCCTTATTATTTTTAATGTGCTCACTTGTAAAGTATCATCAAAGTTCATTTTGTTGAGAATTTTTTAAGGCAATTACAAACTATATCATTCTTCTATTCTATATGAATCATATTGATTTACAATTAAAGTTTTTCTTTTGAGATGACATTATATACTCTTATTAGGCTATCAAAGCTCAGTAGTTCTATACACAAAGATGAATGACACTCTATGAGGTTAGTTGTGAAATTTTAATTTTTTGACTTATTATATAATTGCATATATGGAAAAAAAATTATGAAGATATTATTACCCTTTAGAGATCATAAGAATACAATTATATATGAAACTATATATGAATATTCCCAAAATATTATGAAATTGCATAACTCTACAACCAATTTATTGGTTGCTCGTTATAATACTCTCTTTTGTAATTGTATTTTAATTATAATTTACAGTAGGAGTATTTCACATCTTATTAGTTCGAGAGTTTTATTTTTAGATAAATATAGAATTACTTTATATACTTTTGTATGCTTGACTTAATTAAAATACAAACAACAACTTTGTTATTATACTTTTTTCAATAGAAATTATATCATCCTTGCAATTTATGCCTATTTGAAATGTAAATTTCATTATCATTTATTATTATGGTTTAATGTAAATTTATGAATGATTTGATATGACAATATATATATAAGATATAATGTCAAGCAAATTTAATACACTCTATGCATGAACTTGTCATATTCTATTAGGCATAATTGCTAGTACTTTGTATAATTGTCAATTCACCAATGGTGAGTACTATTATGCAAATTTTGTGAGTAATAAATTAAAGTTTTTTCTTTAATTATAATTTATATTATATCAATTATATTTATACCCAATCGGTGTTTTATTATTGATATAATTTGTTAATTTGTATTATATTAATCATAACCATACCCTATTGTTGTGTTATTCTTAATATAATATATAGTTTTACAATGTATGTATTTATGTCAATTATTTGCTTGAGTACCATATTGACATTAGAATTATGACAAAATAAGTTTTGTATATTGTAATATTATATTTCTTATTTATTGTGATTTGAGTTTCTTAGGCAAGATCACAATAAGTAAGAAATTATCTCTCGAAAGGACGTGTTTTGGTTGTATTTATATGAAATTATATAACTCTCTAATTATGTGATAACTTATATTTAATGAAATTTTTTTATTGAAAGTTATGGACGTACCCTATCAGTATGACATTACTTAACAATGATCATTGTGTGGTAGAGAAAAATAGTTGAATATTTTTTGAGTACTTTGAATATTTTAAGTTCTTAGTTCAACTACTTTTGTCTATCAAGGGGAAGAACCTTACATGTCCTATGAATTGGATTGTATTGATACAAGATCTCTACTTTAATTAAATGCCTAATTAATTAGATGTGAGAAAACAAATATAATTATGTTTTTCAATATCTTTTACTCAACTTGCAAATATTTTTCACATATTGTTTGTCATTGCTTTATTATTTGGACCTTTATTGAGGATATTGTCATAGCATCTTCAATTTTTTTTAACTCTTTATTGTCTTATATTATTAGTGAACAACGAACTTTGTTAAGACAATATTTTTGAATCCTAAATTAGCTTAGAGAAGTTTGAAGAGAATTATTTCTCTATTCTATACCATTCTTTTATATCCTTTAATGTTATAATAGGAGTTAAAGAATATTTTCTATTATATCCTCAATAGTTGTTAAGTGTAGGTGTTATGTGCTTCTGCCGTTGGTAACCAAGTATTGTACCCTAAGTAAGTGTGGATATTATTTTATAAATGATCCCATATTATATTTAAAATATGAGAAAATAAGTTTTGCACTGATAGTGTAAAATAATTTTATACTGTCATCTAATCACAAATCACCATTTATAGTAAGTTTGTTGTCTTCTACAATAATTACCTTAAAAATCATACCAATGGTGATTTGTGATTGGTTGATAGTGTAAATTTTTTTACATTGTCAAGTGTAACCATTAAACTCTTAAAATATCAGGAATTTTGAACTCACTCATGTGTTTATAATTCTTTTGAGGATTAATGTTTGCGATGACGTAAGGGAAAATTATGTTATATAGTGTCAAGTTGACTCTTGTAATCTCTTAATTTTACATGCAAAATATATGTGGTTAATTATGAAACCCAAATTTTGTAAATTATATGTTTAAATCATTCTGGAATGAGTTTCATGTTATTCTATAGCCACTTCTCTTGATAATTCTGCACTAGTCTGTCTATCTAATTTATAATTCTTGAAAGATAGTGAGTTTTGAACTCACATTGAATATCACATAGTTATACTCTCACTATTGAATATTATACCATTAGAGTAGTTTAAAATAAGTGGGCTCTAATGGAAATCCTTATCTTGTTTTGGTATAAAGGATTAGTGGGAGTGTGTACATTTTCTCAATATTTATTAATCTTATATTGCCATATGTTCTTGTGCACATTTTATGATCATATAACATATATACTCTAAAAGGACTTTGTTATTTAGTCTTGTCTTATTGTATTGAGATATATAAAATCTGTTGTATTTCAATAGGCATCTTAAATGGATATCAAGGCCATTTTGTTGAGGATTGCACAATTAATCTTTTGGCATATGCAAATATGTTGTGCTTTTTTTTTTTTTTACCCGAAATTCTACATTCTACTTGGTCATAGATTTATAAGTGTATTATATATACAATACTCCTATTGAGTATGATTTTCTACATTGCAAAAGTACTTAGGCTTAATTGCATTTTGTGTCACCCAAGTTTCATCATTTTGCGAATTTTGCCATCTTTTTTTTTTCTCTCGCATTTTGCCACCCTATTTTTGAAATCTTGTGAATTTTACCCAATTTTGCAGATCTTTATTTAATGAACAATTGATGATTGGGTAAAATTTGCAAGATTTCCAAAATAGGGTGGCAAAATGTGAGAGAGAAAAAACACGGTATATGCAAAATGATGAAACTTAGGTGGCACAATGTGCAATTAAGCTAAGTACTTATAAATTTTATGTTTGGACCAATAATCAAAAGTGTATGCACATTTTGACATTCTTGTACTCACATTATAGTTTATTTAAACTAGGTGTCTATGTCATTCGAGTAGGAAATTCTTGGATTTCCTAATTGTTTCTGGATTTACATAGTTACTTATTTAGTGAAATTTAGATTAATTGAATTAATGTCAAATATTGTAGAGCATTTGTTGATCCAACCCATATGTAATTATCTTGTTATTGGGCTATTATGAGCACTTAAATATATGTGGATTGTGTTTTTGGCCTTCATGAATTTTAGACTCAAATTGAGCATCTTGTTAGAGAAAACATTCTTGTAGATCCACTTACTAAGACTTGACTATTTGAGTTCATCGAAATACTGTTACTCTTATGGTTTTAATTGGTTAATAAGTCTTATGATATTTTGGGTTAGTGGGAGTATAAAATTATATTATTATGAGATATGTATAAAATAATATCACTCTTAATTAGTATCATATCTCTTACATCATTTTAAGATGTTTGGGCCATTATTTGGGATTGCATATTTCTCGTAAGTAATAATATTATGCTTTCCCTCATCCATAATTGTTTATGTGAGATATAAACTTCTTAGCATGTATGATTTATGTCCTTAACGGTAATATTTCTGCATTGTTAAAAATTTATATTTCTTAGACTTTTGGTTGATATGGATTTGATCATAATTGATATTTTAGTCTTAAAATGCTTATACTTTGATAATTGACTAATGTTATCCAATTGGAAGAATGTTAGATTAATTATTTAATTAATCTATTATATGGATCAACATTATCAATTATGAAGAATTATTTTTTAATTATTAATATATTATTTTATGGTCAATAGTTATTATCATAGCACTCAACAAATTGGTGGATATATATTGTATTGGACTTTTGTTCTTAATAGACCATGATGGGTTGGGATATTCAATTGATGTCCAATGAGAGATCCTTATCCTCGTACGATAAGATACTTAATTGTTGCTCCATTAGACGGTTAATACTCTCTCTAACGAGCTAATTGTGATTGAGGAGAGTCTTCTCTCATTTCTAGTTCTCCACATGGTCTTCTCTCTTTTCACTATACTCATGTGATAATATACTATAATCTTGTATCTATTTGATCCTTGCATGTGTGGGGCTTATAAAATTTACCATTGTAAACAAAAAGAAAATACATTGCTTGATCTCAGAATCTTCTAAAAGTCATGTTTGATCCTTGGGTCAGGTGGCTATATACAAGTCGCTTGGATAGTGTAGGATCAGTGACCAAAAAACTTGCATAAGTGTTTAAGCCTATGTCAACCTGTATTGGATTAAGACACGTGCAATGGGTTCAAAGCAAAATGAATGAAGACATATATGGCCACTCTAGTACTCTATTTCCTTTTCCTATCCTCCGTGAGAGGGAGGTATGAAACTTGATGGCACGCACAAAAATTGCATATCCCCTTTTTCCTTCCTTTCATTGTTTTTTCCTACCAAACAAATGATGACCCAAATCATTTTGTCTCTTCTATTTTCTTTTTCCTTCTATGTGTGCATACCAAATAGAAGAAGAAAGGAAACTTAGAATGCAAAAGGGAGAAAAGGATCAATATGCACAAAACACGAGTTTAGGGTTAAAAGGAGATGGCTCAAATCAATTAAGGTAAATATGAGGGTTTAAACTTGAATAAAACCAAACATATATGCCAACCTATAATATCAGGTCATTTATATGCCTAGCTCAACAATTTTTTGAGTATAGTAGACACTCAAATTACAACATTTCATTTGAAATGATTACGGCAGCAAAACATTTTAACATATCAGTACTCCAAACTCGAAGTATCTGTATCACCACCCATGAAACGCACTGTATTTTCATTATTTTAACCTTTTTTATGGTGTGGCATCTAATAAAAATATTGACTGAATAATAGTAGAGAGATATAAATTGGATGCTTCAGCTACCCACACATGAAAACAAAGCTATAAGCTAGTGATAGGAGCTTAAATAATCATAAGGATTATAAAATCAATGGTATTTTGAGAGAAAAAAAAAATAGCAAGCGAAACGCGTGTGCTATATTGTTAAGTAAATAAACATTACATAGTATAATTTTAAATTTGTTTATTACTGATATTATTGTGAAAGTTTAAATTTGTTTTAGATTTTCTTGCTGGCTGGCTGACAGTGGGAAAGCTAGCAGCTAGCTCAAATGATAATAAATTCATGGATGAAGCTGTCAACAATAAAGGAGTGCAATTGTTTCACTTCTTTAAAGAGACCAAGTTTGTCATGAAACGATACCCGAGTAGCTGTGTCTTCCTCTCATTTTCATTTCCCAAGAAACATCAGATACCCTACATTTACTCTCTCTCTCTCTCTCTCTCTCTCTTCAAATGCTTTTCAATTTCAAATGCTAAAAGATCTCATCTAACTATTACTATGACTCCACGAAAAGGCATATGAAGCTGCTATTTCTGATCCAAGCTTTTCCGGATATGGTTTCTGCATTTTCAACAACTTTAGAAGCTCCATAAATACATTACACTAAAACACACATATCAGACACACAGTCACAGACACATAATAATAGAAGAGAAGAGAAGCTCTATTTTCTCTTTCTTTTTTTTCTTTTTTTATTTTTTTCAGGTTTAGTTTGCATCAGCTTAGTTATGCATGCAGCTAGATACATACATCTGGGTCGTCATGATAATGGAGGCTGGCATGGTGTGGTCATAGATCATAATCATATATCTGTTCTCTAGCTAGCTACCAAGAGTGACAGACACATAGAATCCCTAGCTAGCTTCTCCTGATTCTCACTTCTTCTCGTTAACTGTTCCAGCACATCTCTTCTTTCATTCAATACTCTTTCTCATATAGTATATGCCTCAGCAACTTCAGCAGCTAGTGATCAGTGCATGCCTCCAACACTCATCACTGTCATTTCACTACACAACAAAACTATAATAAATTCAACAGTGCATCGTGTTTCAAAAGCTCACATCACACAAATAAATGTTTTTTAGATATATGTATTCATTTGAAGGTGTATACATGTGATAATTAATTTAATAACTTATTAAAGATATATTATTGCTTGCTTAACTAGTTACCTGAAGTACATTCATTCAGATGTTCATGAAAATGATGGCTAGCCTTTTTCCCAGGTAAATCTTGAAGTTGCCTTCCCTATAATTTTCACCGGCCTGAAAAACGGGGTTAATTGAAAAAAAGCTGAAAGGATTTCAGAAGAAGGGTGTTGTGTTTTGAAACGCTAGAAAGACCTAAGAGGCATAGCAGCTAGTTGCAGATAATTAAAGAAAGAATTTCACATCTGGTAGGTTTTCACTGTTGATGCTTTCATTCAGCTTTCTTGTCCACGTGAAATAAACATTCCCGCAGGTGTGAGGCCAGGGATTAGCCAACTTATTTGTTGATAATAATATAGTCATAGAAATAGTATCTTATCTCTCTCAAATGTTAATCTAAAATTAATATACCAGAAAACTAGACAGATTTGCTTTGTGGTATACATGCGTCTCTCTCTCTCTCTCTCTTTGAGTGAATGTGTGCGAGAGAGAGAAAAGAGAGAAACACAAAGAAGAAGAATATTTTGAAAAGATAACCATTTATTTAAAAAATAAGATTATTTCCTAAAATTAATAGATTTTCAAGCATGGATTCTTCATACAAGTGCTTCAAATTAATGAGGAAAACTAAATCTATACATGGGAGACTTGAGCACAGTTTACATAATCTGAACAGATGCAAAGTCAAATTAACTTGTCTTTTTTTTTTTTTTTTTTTGCGATATATGTAAAAAAATTGATTCAACCATCACTGATCAAGTTCAGAAGTTCTAGCTTGGGATTTGGTAGAAACCAACATATTCACACGCCTAATTAAAACGAGGGTAACGAAAACACAACCTTTATAAAAGATTTACAAGTAAAACAAAAACAAGATTGCGAGTGGGTTGAAAATTCTGACCCTGCAAAAGCAAACTGTAAAAGAGCATTTTTTTTAAGCAATTTGAGAGAAAGATGAAAGGAAGGGAAAGGCTTACCATGGGGGCATGCAAGTGCAAGATATGAATTGAAAGGAAATAGCAAAAGTTGGGTGGGGGGAATGAAGCCTGGTCCGAGAATCATTTTTGTGTTAAGAGGGTAAATTTCCATATGGAAATTTTCACTGAAAGAGTTGATCTCAGTACTCTCCTCCTCCATGACCTCGAGCCAGACAACATTCCTCTCAACCTCACCTTTGCAAGGAAGGAACATCTTAGCCACACACACAAACATGACATGTGTGTGCGTGTAGAGCCTCCAAAAGAGAACACCTAGCTACTAGCTATCTTGTATTTGAAGTTGATATATATGATGACGATGACTAGAAACTAATCCAAATGAACAAGTACTTTTGAGGGGAATGAAGCCTGGTCCGAAGCCTTATAGTTCCATCCACTGTGAACCTCCTTAGTGAAAAGCCTCGAGCCAGCCAACATTCCCCTCAATACCAACCCATCTCAACACCTTTTGCTGTTTCCCCTCAAAACCCTAACCCACATATACCTTCTTATATATAGGGAGGCCATGTGAGAGAGAGAGAGAGAGAAAGCAAGCACTGACTCACACCACACTAATGGTGCTTTTTAGTCATTCCAAAATTAGCTTATGCAAAACGGAACTTAAACTAACCACTGATCTGTAAGATAAGATAAACATAAAAAGGGTTGTCTCACTTATTTTAAGTAAAAATGAGGCTAAATAATCCCATACAAAATTATTGATAAAATTTTCAATGTATTTAAAGATAGTTGATATAACATAAAAAATTACATCAATAATCTTTGATAAAATTATTTAACTTTATTTTTACTTAAGATAAGTTAGACAATCTCACATAAAAAACAAAAAAACCCGAAGAATCGTACGTAGCTAACTCAACACCACAAAAGACGGAGAAATGCTTTGAATAAACAAACATCCAAGTGATTTCGATTTGTTTTATGTGATGAGATTTACTCAAAATTTACTAAATTCAGTTACCTAAAGTGAATGCACACCGATAAATTTGTCCATTTTTTTATTTTTATATGACCACGCTAGGACTTCCCACTTATGTAACAATATACTATAATAATAAATAATTTATAGGAATTAACGATCGAGGACATTAAAGTACTAGTGAGAAAATTAAACAATAAAATACAGTAAATATACTTCTAAATTTTATTATTTATTAGTATTGTTTTTCTCAATTAACTTTTTTATAATAAAAAAATTGTTATGGGAATGACCTGCTGCTGCCGGTCAACCAACCGACCCGTTACCTGCTACCAACAGTTGCTCCTAGTCAAACACACAGAACAAGACAAAGTGAGTATTTAAAATACACTTTACACGAGACAAGTATGCCTTTAATGCGATTCTTTCATCATTGCCTTATTATTTTTAGCCTTTTGTTATCCCTACTTTCAAACTCCTCTGCACGATACTTTACCCGCACGGCCACATCATATCATAATCACATACTGCTACTCTCCCTCCTTTCTTTTTCAGTTTTCTTTTGTATAACTTTCCCGCTATCTAATTAGCGAGAAATTCTTATGAAGGCAGTGAGTATTAAATGTATTTTATTTGATATTAAACATGTCCTTACGGATGAATTCTGTGGTGATTTTTGAATAAGATACTCTTATTATATATTATTATTGCAGTGATTTTATACTCTATCCGCAAATCCGTATATCATACTCTATCGTGATTAAAGTGGTACTATGTACTTTATTTAATTTTTGCAGTTACTAGGCTATAATATTAAAAATACAATTTAATCAAAAAATATATATTAAAAATACAATTATCTACGGAAAATATTTGTATGCTTGCTCGTTAATTTAATGTTAAATATGAAAAAGCTACAATGATAGTGTAGACAAGAGTATTTCTCCTCCCTACCTGGATGGTCTAAGAGCTAGAGAAAATAGTCTCAGCCTTTTGTGCTACACCAGTCTCATCAATTATTGGACTCATTATAAAAATTACGAGTCTCTAGTTCTTTTAATTGTAAAAAATTTGTGTAGGCATGACTTTATTTTCGCAAATCAATTGGAATAATAATTGTTTAGCACTCGCATTATAAATACCAGTACTTTTATATTTACTTATTCACCCCATTTTTTGTTGAAATGTTTTTGAAATTAAAGGTAGTTTACATATTATATAAACAATTCTTTTTTACTAATATCCTGAGCGATCATACGCTTAAAATGTTTCTAATATGCATACACATGGCTTCATCCATTGCCAGCCAGATAAAGGACGTTAACAAATACTTTTTGTATATATGTGCGTGTTAGCATACTACAATAAGGATTTATACTTGTGACATGCTCGTATACATACTCGTCTTGTATAAGAATGTTTGCAATGGCATGTGAGAAAAAGTATATGTAAAATATACTATATTGTAGATAAAGATGTGGGTCAGTGGGCGGAAGAGAGTTATATCTTTCAATCTGCAAAGAAATGGGTTAATGAGCAGCATATAAGTATTGAGCTGTTGAATATTATAGGTAATATGTATATGATTTACGGTACCTAAATACCATTAAAATTTCATGTGGGGGCAGATAAAAACTATCATAAAGAGGGCCAGATATACACTTCTGACTCAAACCAGTGTCATGTCTAGTGTCTAGCTTCTTATAGGTCATCTCATTTTACAGTTTCAAGAAACTAACGATCGATCAGGTGAGTTGTAAATATGTATTTTTTTTTTTAATGTTTTTATGTAACTTCCCATATTATTTTACGCTATTACTTGTGCCTGAATTTTTATTATTCCTTTCGTATAAGGTAACATGCGTGTATTGCTTTCAAAAAAAAAAAAAAAAATCGCGTGTATTTTATTCGAAAATATATTATTCTTATTTGTAATATCATTTTTTTTAATATTTTTAAGATGTGCAGGACTAATCCTTATTTAAAAAGTATTGATGTTACTCCTTTTAGAAATATTTTTTTAAGATTCGACATATAATATTGTAAAAATTCCTTGACGGGTGAGTTTAAATTTGCTCTCCGTTAGAACCACTATTTTGTAAGTTTCTTTTTTTAACTATTTGTTATCCAAGGAAGCAACATTTTTAATCACATATTTGTGGAAAAATCTCAAGCGTAAAAACTAAGCTTTACATTTCATGTGAATTGCCAATAAGTGAATTGTCAATTCATGTGACTTGATTATGTACTCGATAAATAGGCAAAGATTTTTCAAGATCGTATCTTCATGGAAAAATCTAAATTATATGACCTTAGGCTGCACAATTTACGCCAATTGAGCCAATAAGAGACACGTGATTACACAATATATGTGAATTCAGCCGATAATGGAAACGTCAATTCAAGTGACTTGATTATACTCAATAGGTAAACATTCAAGATTTAATTGGTTATTTGCAGTGGCATAATTTTATTAAGTCGGTATTCATCTACGTAATTGATATGCTTGAAGGGAATGTTTGGAAAAGCTTAATTATGAGAAGCTTAGTTGAATTTATGAAGATAACTTATAACTCTCATAAGTTCTTTTTAGCAAATTTGGTTCTTCTAAACTAAGCAACTCACTGCAGAGGATAAATTAAGTAATCTTAGTCACTAAGGAGAAAGTCAATAATCGATATCACTACACATGCATAATAAATCATGGATGTGTTGCAATATTAACTATTGATTTTCGAGTTCATTAATGACTAAAATTACTTACTTTATCTTTTAAAGAAGCCAAATCCCTTTTCAGCATATTTAAATAAGTTTCTTAGTGTAATTTATCAAAATATTTTTATTTTTATTTTTAGTTTATTCCAACAAATTTCAAAGTTAAATTTATGAAATAAGCCTTATGTGATAAGAATTTATTGAATAAATATTTAATTAAGTTGTTTACCTAAATGCACATTAATTTAATAATCTCTGCCTAATTAACACTAAAACCACTAAAATTAGAACAAAAGTAGAAATAAATATCTTTATAACACTAGTTAGGGAAATGACGATGAAAAATATTTAATGAAAAAACATTTATTATATTAAAATAAAAACTTAAAATGGACTCTTTCATGTCAAATTTTAACATAATTAACAAGATTTTATTTAAAATTGTCACCATTTCTCTCTCCATAGTCATTGCAAGTGCGTTTGGCCAGCTTTTTTAAATTTATAAGTTACTTTTAAGTTGAAATTAAAAAAAAAAAAAAGCACTTTAATTTAAGATAAGGTTATTTGGATAATTTAAATTTTTTTTCTCCTTAAAAATTAATTTTGAGTTAAAAATTATTTGAATTTTTTTCATCTCTTGAGGCCACCCAATAACACCCACACCCTATATAGCTAGACGAGACCTATTTGATTTTATAGAAAGGGAGATACATGTAAAATTTTAACAGGATGTATCATGTATAGTACATGGTAGGATCCTTTTCTAAGAAAAAATTAATAGTTAATTTTTAAATAAAAGAAAGGATTTAATACGGTATATTAAATGTTACTTAATAATGATCTTTAAAGCACTTATTAATGAGACTCGTTATAATTGGAGTTGTTTAAATTTTTATTTTCTGTTTAAAAATTTTTAATCTTAACTATTCATATATAATTGTATGGTTTTGATTTTCTTATTTTACTCTTATATAAAAAATAATTTTACTCTCAAGGTACTGAGATTCATTTAAAGGGCTGACCTTTTCCAACAAATGTTTTTTCATACACACGAACCCAGAGATTGAACACCTGACCATATGTTTAAGGGACAAGGTTATTTATCAACCATGTTCGTTGAATTTCTGACTAAATACATTATACATATACACACACGTTGTGTGTGTCTAATAATTAAAGTTCATTACCATTGTTGTTATGGTGGAGATAGATCAGAAATAAAAATATTATAATTTTAATTAAAAAAAATACTTTTAATTCTTTAAACATGACCTTCAGTACAATGGTTAGTGAAATCCTTTTTTTCATAAATAATAAGATAAAAAGTGAAAAAAAAATACATTTCTTTACCTTTATACTAAAAGTGAGATTAAGATCTTCTCATATTTATAATTATTATAATAATGTTATGTCATGTGAGAAAAAGATACAAATGAAATTAATGGACCATATATAAGTAATAGTGAGCCTTATTATAATTCTTTTGCTTATCTTTTTTATGTCATAATATAACATTGTGACATTAAATATTAATTACTAATGGAAGGATCCAAATCCATACGAATGTGCAAGTAGCATAACCGTATTACTACAGCTAGGTACTAGTAGCTTGACTAGGTACACCAAATTCATGTAATTCATGCAACGGTATATGTTCTGTTTTTTGTTTTTGTCTTACTAATTGATCTGATGATAAGCCATGGCTGTTTGAGATTTCATAGTATCTTTAATTAAGCACAAGAAACCAGGAGCTAACAATTAATTTCGTGAACTACGTAATCGTATAAAGAGTGGACCACGCGTTATAACTTACAGAAGAGATAGTAATTTACTTGCACTCGTGCAGCAAAAGGACCAGTTATTGTAGTATTTTGTTGGGAACAACATGTAACATTAGAAAAGAAAGTTCAAGCTGTGCAACCATATGGCATAGAACTTTTGTCTCACCATCTATGTGAATAAAAGAGGAAAACGGAACTGCGTATACATATAAATTAATTAAGACACCACCGGCGTTTCTCATTGGACATCAATAATTTGAGGAATGGAAGGTGAATAATAATGCACATGCATCATGCATGGAGTTGGTGAAGACACTTTTTTGTGATTTGTTTATAATAATGAATGGGGGTTGGGGGATATGGCTGGGAGCGGGAACAGTGTGTTGCGTGAAAGATGTCATGGGAAAGACGGCGAATAGGGAATGCGTGAATCAGAGCCGTCGAATGTGAGGATCGAACGGCCAGAAGGAAGAGCGGACATGTCGGTGTCAGCGGGAGCGTAGGATGGGGAGAAGCGCGAGTAAAGAACCCGTGTAACGAGGAGGAGCACAACAAATTACTCCTACCAACACCAACACCCAAAACCTTCTTCACCTATCACCATTATATGAGTACAAGACACAGCAGCACCGGCATTTAATCCTCTTGACGTGGACCACTCGAACACCAAACACACTCCTCCTTTCTTCCCTTGCAAGCTCCAACTTTTTCACTTTCAGATAAATTAAAATAAGTTTTTTTTTTTTATGAAAAAATAAGATATGTATTGATTGTTCAATCACAAGCTACTATGGATGATAAATCTATTGACTTTGGTAATAAGTATCTTACAAATCATACCCAATATGATTTCTAATTGATTAACCATATAAAACTTTTACACTAACAATACATACCTATTAAAAAAAATTATTTTATCTTTTTGGTGAAATAAGAAGTGTTACAACATAAAGTCACCCCAATAGTCTCCCCAGAATTGCCCACTAAGCAAAATTTGGGTAGTTTGGTGAGGAACAGAACTCACATTCATGATAATGATGAAAGTTAACTCAAAACTACTAACCACTTGTGTCAACTCAAATTTACAAATAAGAGTCTTGTAGGATGTGAATTAAAAAATTAATACTCCTCTCCATCTCTAATATAAACAAAAAAAAATCACACTAATTAAAAAGTTAACATCATTTAATTTTATTAATCTCATTTAGAAAATAAAATTTTTTCTTAAATTATCCTTTATTGGAATTTTATATCAAGAATAAAAAAATAATAATTGGAAATAGAATCTCAATTAATAAAGAGTTTAATGAATATGCACTGTCAATGTAAAAGATTTTACACTGTCAATGAATTAGAAATTAAGTGCACGTTTGGTTTCATGTTTGATTCTCTAAAATCACGGTGAAGTACCAGTTAACATGATTTTAAATAAATATTTACATGTTTGTTTTCACGTTAGAAAATTGATTTTGGCTCTAGAATTAATTTTAGGTTGAAGCAACTTTAAGTAGCTTTTGCGTTGAATCAAAAAATTTATACTGAATTTGACTACTAAATTGTTTTTAGAGTAAAAAACATCCAAACATAAAATATATCACTTCAAAATCAATTTTATAAAATCAATTTCATTCAAAATTAATTTTACCAACGCTCACCCAAACACACACGTAACTTTGGTATGACTTTTAGGATATTATTATCCAAGTCAATTATATGATAGTTTGTGATTGGATGATACTGTAAAAGAAATTTACACTGTAAGTGTATATACTTTTTCTCTTAAAATAAATAATGTTTTAAGGAAATAAGATGAAATTAGTTAAGATTTTTTTTATTTAAAACCGATATAGATGAGACTTTTTTTTAATCATAGTCGAGATTGGATAGAGTAAGTTAAAATTTTTTACACTTAAAAATAGTATATTAATAATTTATTTATTTTTAATTCTTTAATAAGTATCTTAAGAGCACCGATTGTTTTAAAATGAAGGCCCACGAGACGAAGTGAAAAAAGAATTATTTATAGTAAATAAAGAGTCAAAGAGGTGTGCGTGGAATGGACGGCTGAGATTCTCCGAGCATGGTACGCTGCAGGCATGGCCATGTGATAGCAATAAATGCTCGTTGGTACGGCGGGGTGTGGGTCCGTGGTGAGGGGACAAGAGCACGTGGTGTGAATTGAAGACTTGGGTCACGTGGGGGACCACCAATGGTGACCAGATGTGTTTGGTTCCTGATCCAGTAGGGACCACCATTTTCAATTATGGGGTCATCATAATGCTCATCAGTATGTAATTGTTAAGCATCTTCAACTACACCCCGTATTGCGCATTTCTCGGGCCCTCCCCTAATATATATATCACCTGCATGGCCCCTGCACTGTACATGAATCTCACTCGTAATTGTAATCTAGTGTAAAATAGACCTTATCATTTGACTTTGTGTTGTCATCTTATTAAGAAAAAAAAAAAAAAAACCTCCTTTCATGACTTCTTGAAATATTCAATTATTTTAATAAATATATATCAGTACATGATTAATATATGAACAAATTATACAGTAATAACGTGAAATTCCAATCCCACGGGGCCATTCTCAAAAAATGAGTAATATCACATACCAGGTTAACACTTTCAAGTAACATACTTGTGTAGAAACATTGTACTAAATCTCTCTAGAGAAAAAGGGGAAATTAACATGGACAGATAGATATTCGGTGTATTCGAGAAAATCAATGGATAAGATAGTTAAAAGCTTAAAAAAAGGTTCGTTGAGAGTTTAAAAATTAGATAAAAGTTGATAATTAAAAAATGATAAAGTAACTCATTGAGTGCCTATTTGGATCCATAACGCACGTAAGGGGCGTGGAAATCCAAAACAACTACACATAGCTTCTCTCTAAATGTGGGGATCAGACGCAGTTTTTCTTTTTTACGTAATGGGAGACCAAACAAGCTATGAATTAAAAATACTTTTAATAAAATTAGTGGTTAAACTAGCTAATATGTGGAAAAATATATATATAAGAAGACATAAAAAAATTATGAAAAGAAAAATGAAAAAAAAAGTACGAAACTTACAAGTTCAAATTTGCAAGAAATAGCTTTTAAAAAAAATGTTATCAAAACACTACAAACTAATAAAATAAACTCATTTATTAAATAGATTTAATTTGATCAAACAAATTTTGAATTAGTTAAATAAACTAAAAATTTGTTTAAAAGTCTTTGCCACACACTCATTATCTATAAATAACCAAGTGGAACGGTCATGCTTGTGTTGATTTTAAAAACGGTGGGAGTGAGTGAGTGGATGAGGTGGTCGGGTCTCAAGTCTCAATTCTCAATTCTCGAGCCATAAGCTCAACAGGAAAGCTATGTCCCAATGTATTGACTAATCAGCGCAGACATTTATTACCGTCGACTTTATATATGAAGATCTGTGCATGTCAAGCGGGGGGAATCCAAAGATGTTTGGCATTTGGACAACTTGAAAAGCAGCTCAGCTTGCATTTTCCACATATAAATCACATCACAAGCTTTATGTTTTAAAGGACAATTAATTAATTGGTGATTGCATACTCACAAGGGAACTTATTAATGGGTACAAAGAAGGCTGAATTACAGGACCACTGTATTGCCATTTTCATGTTGATGAAATCAGATTTCTATTTTCCCTTTTAATAAATGCGTAGTAGGTCTTGTTGGTAGACGATATCTGTTTAATTTCTGACCAATGTCACTCCATATTAATATTCCTCTCATCTTTTGTTAGACAAAGCATAAAGATGAACTGGAATCCGAATTTCTTATTGAAAATGAGCCCACTGCCGTACCAAGTTTCTGGTATTCCTAAATGCTTCATCTTGATGGATAGGCTCTTCTGTAGCTAATTGCAAAACCAGACATCATTACATCAATGAGAATATCCACACAGATAAATAAGGATAACATCAGCACGTAGGGTGACAATTAGCAGGATATAGGTTCATATAATTGCACCTAGTACTACAATTTACTAAAACCACCTGGTTAACTTTTCTCGGGGATCAAAGCGAATGACATTAGCTTTGTGTGTGTAATCCATAATTTGGCAAAACCTAAAAAATAAAATGGACAATGATAAACTTACAATCCATTTTGGAGTGTATTGTGATGGAAGGAAGAAAGAGATAGGAAAAAAAAAGTGATAAATGTGATAAAGTGATGTGATGAAAAAGAAAAAGAAATATAAAAAGAAAATGGGATAAAAGGAAATGAAAGAGAAAATAGATATATGAGAATAGTTATTCAAATAAAAAAAAACTATTCATGCACACAACAGGATTCAAAAACAGAATTGTAGGCAAAATACTACCAAAATGGTAAATACAGGGAACGAAAATGTGGAGCAAATTTTCATGTCAAGGGCACTAAGCTATCCTACATGGTAGTTCAAAATAGCTAAAGACAGGACATAGAACCAAAGTATTATTAACTTTACTCAGATAAGAATTTCCCTCAAATCTAGTACATAACTATGGGTAACCAATTTCTATCAGCCAAATGATTGTTAGGGCATTAGGCTGTTAGCTTCATATAGTTGGTTCATCAGTCCAGCTCATTTGCTTCAACTTAAGCTACCAGTGCCCAGGAGTTACTAAATCATGCAAAACCCTATCTTTATAGCTTTCTTTTATTGGCTTTTTGATAGGAAACTTTTAGCTTTCTACGTTCTGAATAAGCAAGGCACCACAGAGGCAGTAAGTTTTACGTCAATGCATGTCCAGACATTAGCTTGATAAATCTCGAAAAGCATTTTTTGTGATCTCATTTACTTAAACAGTCATATCTTCAACAACTCAACTGCAAAGGATATAGAACATTACAAATCTGACAAACAGAAGACTACAACAATTAACCATGAAGTTTATCAGGTAGATGAATGACATCTAAGGAGGAACTGGAAAAAAAAATTAAGAATCATAATAATAGCATTCAGATACAAAAGAAAAGAAATGAAGTAACCAAAGTTACAGGGCCTACAGGATACCCAGCTGCTTGAATACCCAACAGCAAACAGCACACTACTTTCAATAGTATCTAACCGAAAACAATAATTACAATGATAATGTAACAGTCACTAAATCAGCACAAGGTTAAGTTCAGAAACTGTTTAACTGCTTTTCAGGACACAGGTGTGATAGGCACCACAAGGTTAAGTTCAAGGACAATTGTTGCATTATTCATCTCCCCCAAGAGCTAAAAGTTTTTATTGAAGAACATTAGTCAATAGAAGCAGTAGATCGTGGAGAAAAAAAATAATTGCTATCAATTGAACATACCAATTTACCAATCCCTATTTCACCAAATATAAAAACAGAACCATTTCCCACAACATTTACATGAAATGAAGAACACATACCAAAGGTGAATTCCCAATTAAGGACAACCAAGGGATGAGCAGAGAGAGAATACGCACACACATAAATTCAAGTACTATTAGTCCAAGCCAATTTTAGCAACTAAGCAGCATTATATTTAATCAAATCATACACCAAAACAGCATAGATAATAGATCCACCTTAAATTTGAAGCAAAGAAGCATTCAATTCAACTTCAACAGCACACCTCCTCCATAGCCCTTGGGGCATTCTCACATCTCATGATTGAGACAAGTATACCAAATATAGACACCATGCTTGCACGTTCAATTTTCTTGTAGAGTAATAAAGTGTTTCAAAGAGCTTTTGAGAACCTTATTCAGGCTTATGAAAATGGCTTATGACTCCTATAAACTCTATTTAGCTTATTTAAATAACGTGTATCGTCAAAATCTTGGCGTAAGCTCATGTAATATGGGACAAGGGCCTTGTTTGGATAAATTTTTCAATTAACACTTATAAGAGAAGAAAATAAGAAGACAAAATGAATTAAATTTCTCCTCCCATAAGTTAAAATTAACTTATCTATAAGCTAATTTATAGAAACTCTCTCATTTAGCTCATCCAAAAGCTGATTTTAACTTATACATTAACTAATTTTAACTTATAAAAAAAAGTATACTTTATTTTACCTTTTTATTTTCTTTTCCTATAAATGCTTATTGAAAAATTTATTCAAACAGAGCTAAGAGCTTATTGAATAAGCACTTAATTCAATTGTTTACCCAAACACACATTCTTATTTAGGAATTTTGAAGATACATTTTGAGGGCAAGCAAAATAGATGCTTAAAGTTATAAGCTTCATGTCTACGAATAGGATTCATCAGTAGCGGTCAAAGGAATTTTTGTCCTCTTTTTCTGATCTCAGTTTGGGCTTCTGCCATGCTTGAAAAGTACAAGTAAATATATATTGACTATGAATTTGGCAATTACATAAAATCATGATGGAAAATAATCAATGATGGGAAAGAATGAGATCAGAACGTCTTCTGAGTCCTTTTGGCAAGAAATTGCGCACATCTTGATAGAACAATCTGTACCCCTGTAGTAACCATTTACTAATATAAATTATCACTTTTGTAAAGAATAACTTCCTTCCCCAAAAATCTATTACTATTGATTCTATAATCTATTTTTCTTGAACTAATACACAGAGCAATAAAACTTTATAATCTTATTTTATTTTTTAGGTGATATACACAAGCTAATTCTCTGCACCAATTAATTATATAATTGGCATGGCCTATGAAAACCCCTCTAATGATATCATGCACTCTATAATTCTTGATTCTCATCTTTCATGTTGTTAGATAGACCAAAAAAAAAAAAGAGCATAAAATTATCAATTAATGCAGACATATATTGTAAAAGAGAGGGGGGAAGGCACACAACCTCTTAGTTTTAAAGAATCATAGAATGATTGACTCATGATCATGACCAAGTCTACCAGATCCTCCTCCTCTTATCCCTCAACACAAGGGCCCCTCCTCCATCTGGCAAAAATAGAAACAAAGCTCAGAATATACTAGGGATACTTAGTGCGTATAGAGTCATGCTTGTTGTGGACAACTGCATTAGAACTAAAATACTGATAGTTAAACTCAAGTAGACTTAGTTTTTGATTGAAATAATGAAGTAATATCACGAGAGATAGAAATTATCAAGCAATGAATCAACCTGGAAGCATAAGATATTAGGTCCAAGTCTAGGAACGGTGTATACTTTATATCTCTAAAATAATCCCTCAAATGAAAGCCCTTTTGGGCTTCAGGATTGACAATGCACATGCTAACTTTGCCTGTGCTGAAATTAAATTGAGATAGACGTATTGAACTATTGATTACTTGAGAATGAAGATTTGTATAGTATTCTGAATGGGGGTACTTTGTCTTGTTTGAATAATTCTACCTCTGTCTTACTTCCATCTTTCTATCATCCTATCTAACAACTAATCATCCATCTGAATCTTTATAATTCTAATCTGAAGAAAGTTGGACCACTATCTTAAAAAATTGATCCCAAGTAGGTTTAAAATTCTTTGTTTGGTGAACAAGAGTGGCCACAGGCCCAAACAATCTCAACCTACTCTAGGAAACAAACAACCAAAACTATCAGCTAGTTAATGCAAAGAAATACAAGAAGGAAGGGTCTGAAACAGAAGCAGGCCAAGGTCAGTTGAAAGACCATTCTTTGCAAGGAGCAGCAACACCATTTGCTTCTCTGAACATATGTGTTCATTTGACCTCCCAGTGAAGACTAATGAAATGCCTGATCTCCTTCACAAACGGGGCACTTGGGTGAGAAGAAGGGCAACCATCACTGAGAAACCTGATAGTAGTAGATGAATCGGACTCTACAATTTGCTTGGATAGATATACCTCTGCATCTAGCTATAGTGCTAAACAAAGTTGAATCATATACAGCTACTAAAGTAGACGACCTTGTACTAATAATCATCAGAACAATACTAAATTGCAACCAGACATGCATTGGAGTTGTATCGTATAAAACTGAGTCCATCTATTACAACATCTCGAATGGATAGCTGAACATCACTTATATGCACATAAGGGACTTTCATAGACAGAGGTTCAACATCCGCCCAACTGTCAAACCACAAAGACAGATCCCATCACCAATACGGAAAGAGAAACCCTCATCCAACTTCCGAGCAGTTTTACAAATGGCCCGCCACACATGGGAAGATTTAGCATTATCCACCATGTGCAAGGAGAGTCTCCCACGCAGGAACCCATATTTGTCCCTGAGAATACTAGGCCAGAGCTTATTATCATTAATTAGAATAAACATTCCACACCAATTTGCCCAACAAAGTTGTATTAGTATTCCTCATTAGCCTCAACCCCAGCCCACCATGCTTCTTAGGTTTGGTGATTTTTTTCCAACTAACCAGGTACACGCCTTTATCCGAAGAACCTTTCCAAATAAAATTATTGAGAATGGAATCCATTTTATCACACACCCAATCGGGGAACCAGTAAATTTGCATAGGGTACAACGGAAGAGAGGATAAAACGGATTGAGCAAAGGTAATACGACCAGCCTTATTCAAAAGGCGGTTCTTCCATGAAGCCAACCTAGACCTGAACCTTTGAAAAATAGGCTCAAAGCCTTGGGCTTTCAGACTGGCCCACTATCATAGGGAACCCAAGATAATTCCCGATATTGGAAGTGAAATAAATCCCAGAGATAGATAATACTTCTCTTTTAGTTGATGGAAGGCCTCTAGAGCAGAATGCCCTAGACTTTGTAATATTAATTTTAAAGCCAGACATCTCACAGAAGTTGTTAACAACGTCCATCAAGTTTCGCACCTCGAAAGCTTTAGCTCTAGAAAAAAGAAGAATATCATCCATAAAGAACAAATGAGAGATAGCGGATCATTAGGAGATAACCTCATCAGACTCCACCTGCCATGCTCAACATCTTTAGAAATCATCGAAGCAAGCCTTTCCATGCAAATGACAAATAGACAGGGGGAAAGAGGATGCCCTTGCCAAAGTCCCCGTTTAGGAGACAAGGTAGGCAGCTTACTCCCATTCCAAAGCATAGAAAGAGAGGATGACGTGACACAAAACATAATGAGAGTTATGATATGAGAAGGAAACCCAAAGTCCTTCAAGCATTGGCAGAGAAAACTCCAATCCACTCAATCATAAGCCTTTTCTAGATCAATTTTAAAAACAACGTGCCCTTTCTTCTTATGCTTACGTCGATGCATAGTATGGAGAACTTCCTCAAGAACAATAGCATTATCAGAGGTCCCTCCCCCAAGAATAAAACTGCTTTGCAAAGGGCAAATAATTTCATCCAAGAAAAGTCTCAGTCTGCCCATAAGCACTTTAGTAATCAGCTAGTAGATAACATTACACAGGCTAGTAGGCCTGAAATCCCTAAAAGTGGAAGGAGAATCCACTTTAGGAATAAGGAAAATCAGGGTCTCAGTTATTTTAGGATGGAAAGAAGCCAAACAGAAAGCCTCGTTAACAAGCTGAAAAATGTGATCCCCATTAATGTGTCAATACTGTTTGAAGAAACTAACCTGGAAACCATCAGGTCCAGGAGCTTTAAAAGGCTTTATAGAGTTAAGTGCAACAGTTACCTCGTCCTTAGTCACCGGTCTAAGGAAAGCGCTACAAGCTTCTGAGGAAAGCTGGGGAAAAATAAGATCAGTATTCTCCCCCGCCCCCCACATCAATAGCCTGAATAGAACAGAACAAAGAATTGAAAAACTTAACCGCTTCCTCCTTTAAAACATCCTGATCAGTACACTAGATTCCATTAGGTAGATGAAGGCCATAAATCTTATTATGACTCGGCCAAAGTTTGGTTTGGGAGAGGAAGAAATTAGTACTCATATCACCCAGCTTAATCCAACAATCCTTATATTTTTGTTACCAATGAATCTCCTCCTACGCCAAAATCAAGTTATACTCTTTCCTCAAATCCTGATGAAGATTAAGAAGAAAGAGAGAATCCACAGTCTCCAAAGTGCGCTCAATCCCTCTAATGCGACCTTCAATTTTCCTCTTTCGAAAAGAGATCCTCCTCCCAAAAACATCTGAATTAAACTTCAACGAGTCATCCCGGGCCTACTCAAGAGACGTTAGGACACCACGATTAGAATTATCCCAAGCTTGGGAAACAACCTTCTCATAATCAAGGTGAGTAATCCGGGCAACCTCGAAACGAAAAGGCTTATCACCACGCGGAAGGGATCTACCAAACCTCAACAGGATAGGATTATGATCAGAATGGAGCCTACAAAGAACTTCCACATAGGCTTCAGGGAAGGCATCATCTGCAATCCAGCTTCCCAGAAATAACAGAATTGTTTCGGCAGCGACGTTGCCAAGTGAAATATCGGAAAAGGATTCTCTCCAATTATCAAAAAACTGGATGTAATCTCAAGCCTTGTTTAATTTTAATATTTAATAAATTTAAATAAAAACTATATAATGAATGGTGGAGATTAAAAACTGAATACTTTTCAGTTTTTTCAACTGAAGAAGATCTGGGTCCGTGAAATATCCACCAATCGAATGGATATCTACAAAGCTGCAAAAATCCATCATGTTAGAAAAAAAAAAAAAAAAGACAGCACGGGCGTTGGGGAAGTTACCTCCTTTTTGCTCAGTAGGATAAAGAATATTATTAAAAAAAAAAACTATATATATTAGTTTAAAATATATGCAAATTTTAACTAAATTTTGTCGTATGTAATAAATTTATTTCTAAAATACTGTTTATTTAATTGATATTATATTTCTAATAATTCTTTTTATATTGGATATCAAGATACAATGAAAGATAGTTTAAGAAAAAATTATTTTTAATTAAAATTAATAAAATTAAATGATGCTAACTAATTTTCTTAATTAATGTAAATTAATTTTTTCTTATATTTGAAATCAGAGGGAGTACAAGTTATTTTATAAAATATACGAAGCATTAATTTTTTTTCAAATCTACTTTTAATCTCTAATCACATTATGTTTAATTATTTTATACTTTTTTTATAAGTTTTTTCTACTTTACCAATAATAATGGACTAGTATATGGAAATTAATAGGAAATTAGAAAGATAACTAGTATTTTAGTATGTACATTGCATAGAATAAATATTTGTTTTATATAATTAAAATTTATAATAAATAAATACTTCTAAATATATAAATTATATTATGATTAAAATTGTAATAAATAAATATTTTAGGACATATAAATTATATTTTGGATTTATAATAAATACTTTATATTGTGATACAATATTGTTTTCAATTATTGATAATTTTTTTAAAAAATATATTGAAATTCAAGTTAAAACTAAAGATATTGAAAATAATAGATTGAAAGAAATAAGAGGTTAAAAAAATTCTTAAAAATGCTCTCGTTGAAGAATGACAACTAAAAACGTTTTTGAAGGGATATCATATGCATGTTAGGAGAGTGTTGTGTGGTGAACACGAGGAAAGATCTCCGGTGAGCTCCCACAGTAGTCGTAGACATCTCCGGTGGTGGCACCTGCAAGGACTCAAATGCTTAAGTCAGTAAGGGCGCAAGTGTGAGTGAGAATGAGAGAGTGTGTGTGTACCTCATGGGTGTAGAGTCTTTTATATAGAGTGTTTTGGAGGAAAATACCATTAAGTTTGGATGTCACGTGGCAGCGCACTTTTGGGTGCCTCATTATACGTTTTTTTTACCATTAGGCACTTTCCATGCCATGCAGGATAGGCATAAAACTCAGATTGGGATGAACAAGGCCATATTGTCCAGGATATATATGGCTATGATAGTCGAGATAAATAGTGAGTAAACCGACTTAGGATTGAGTTTCGGGTAACCCCTAGAATGATTTTCTGGCCCAACGTGGCAAATGAAATGGCCGAGTTAATGGAAGAAAAAAATACAGGCCCAACAACCATTCAATGGTTTTCTTTCTATTTTACTTAAGCTCTTGTTGAATTAAAAATAAATAAAAATAAAAAATAAATAAAATAAAAGAGAAATAAATAAAAAATGTATTATTTAGATGGATGAAAATAATTAAAAAAATAGAGAAATTTCTCTTTATGTGAAAGGTCAAAAAGTGAGAAAAATAAACAAATAGTACAAAAAGTTGTACATACTAATAAAAAAATTAAATCTAATTCAAAAAAAATGATTTTTATATTATTTTTTCTTAACACAAAATTTAGATTATAAAATTTATTTAATTTTAAAAAAATAAAACACATAATTAAGCAACCAACATCTCCACGGGTCATGGCAGATTGGCAATTTAGGAGGATTTTTTTTTACATGTAATACTAAAAAAAAAAAACCTTCCTTCCTATTACTCTCTTAAACATTCTAAAAACAAATTACTTTCTTAAACAAATAGTAAAAATTTAGTATCTTCATTATATATCTTCTCTTACCCTTCCTCTCTATTTACACTAAAGTAAACATAAGATTATGATTCGTTTCAATGAGAAGAAAAAAAATAGAGAGAAGTAAAAATATAAATAATGATGTTTTTTTGTTTGGTTGAAAAAGAAACAAAGAGACAAAAAAGAAAAATTAATTTTTAAAAACAAATTCAAAATTTTCTATTTTAATTTTTCTTCAATTAAAATTTCAAAATTTTCTGTCTTCTTTCATTTTCTTTTCTCACAAACAAATAGGGGATTGCGAAAAATTAATGAATTAGTGACTAAATTTAGTGACAAAAATTGTTTTTTCCTCACTAATTCTGAAATCACAAAATAATTATGCTTTTCAAATTATACATAAATTATTTTGTCACTAATTTTAATTTTTCTTGTAGTGTGACGTAAGTGTGTATAGTTGAAGAAAATAAAGAATAAAGATAGGAAGAAAGAATTTTTTAAATTTTATTAATTTATTCAGAATATTGAAAGAAAGAAAGAAAAATATGAATGATTATGAAAGAATTGAAATCTCTCTCGTCATTCTCCTCCAATATTAGAAGAATTTAAAAAAAGAACAAAGGGATTTATAATTTTTGAATTATGCAAACTAAATTAGCGAAAAAATGTATTTACTTCTTATTTCTTTCATTATTATTTAATAGGATATAAGAATTTAAGCGTAAACTTTTCCTGCCATTTCCTTTTCTATCATTCAAATCACATAAAGAAATATGGGGAGCAAAACTAATGTGGTTGATTGTACGAAAATTAAAGTTAGAACATTAAGATATTGTATAACTTTAATATTTGTAATAATAATTTTTTACTATTATTTTGAAATGGTAAGGGTGCATAGGTAATTGAGAATGTTAAAATGGATTGAATATGGCGAGTTAACTCATTTAACCAACCAAAACAAGTTAGGTTAGATTATATAATTCAATCTACATAACTTGCTAACTCAATGAGTCAAGAGGTGGGGTGGGGTGGGTTAACCAGTTGGGTTGAATTTTTTTGTTGAGTGTTTTTATGAATATTTTGATTTAATATTATTTTATTGGACATAATATTTTATGAGCTCTTATAGATTTCATGTTGTTTTGTATTGCATTTATTTAACTCATGATGATAGTTTTTAGAGAACATTTGTGTCAAGACAATTTAATACGATAACATTCTTGTAATTATGACATTATCTTTATGCTTAAACTATTTACTTTTTTTATTTATTTGGTAAGTTACGAGTCATCTATTATTTTATAATATTTTTTGATTTTGACAGGTCAGTCCAATCCAACCTACTACAACCCACTAAGGGTGGATTGAGTTGAAATTTTTGATCTAATATTAAATCAAGTTCAACCTATTTTTTGACAGATTAAAGATGAGTTAGATTGGGTTAAGTTATCCCATTTTAACTTCTCATAGGTAACAGATTTGAAAATGAGCAGCCATATTTAGTCAATTATGCATTAAAAAAAACTCTTTTTTTTCTTTTTCTTTTTTTTAACAATAATGGGGTTGACCCGCCCTAGGGAAAACTGAGCAACTGGGCATACGTACAAGAGACATCTTCTCAAAGGATGGGAGCAAACGAGACGGGCACCTTCTCAAGAATGTGACAATTAACGCTATGTTTGGTGGCGACAGAATGGCGAAGAAAGGAAAAGAAAAGCGCGGAAGTGTGCAGAAATGATCGATTTCCGTTCGTTTGGTACAAGTGAAATAGCGTGGAAGTTTTTAAATTTTAGGTGAGTTCCACGCTAAAAGTAATCGTCGCAAATATGCGCGAAAGTGTGAAGAAATGCAGCGTTGATTACAAGCTGTCGATAATACCCTCGCTCTTTTGCAAAGACTGTGTATAATTAAACACATATTCGAATATGTGTTTTACATATTCGAATATATAAAACACATATTCGAATATTGTGTTCACATATTCGAATATGTGAACACAATATTCAAATATGTGTATACATATTCGAATATGTAGAACGCATTTGAATATGTGTTTTACATATTAAAATTAAAATTTTGATTTTTAAAATTAAATAAATATATAAACAATTATTAATATATAAATATTACTAATATATATATATATATATATATATATATATATATATATATATTACCTTCTACCTTTTGTTATTTTTTGTTACTCTGAAATGATTTAAGTATATTATTGGTTGAAAATTTATAATTTTTATGAAAGTTGGTGTTAAATATCATGAGTGATTACAGTTGGGTATGGTGATTTGGAGTAAAATAATAACTTGCATGTACTGCACTGCATATATCTATATATTTTTTTTTTCAAAAAATTGAAAAAATATTATCGAAAAATTGGACAAGCAATGTATGAAATATTCAAATATGCATATCACATATTCGAATATAGATATGTCATATTCGAATATGCAATCACATATTCGAATATATTTTCTCTATATCATTCCGAATTATGAAGGTTATATATGTAATTTTATTCTTTCACTTCAAATCCCCAAAAGTCAAAAAGCAAACTTTCTCTCTATTTCTTCTCTATTTCTCTCCAACCAAACAACATCTATTTCTTACCTACTTCTCTTCTCTTCTCTTCTACCTACTTTCTCTCCCTCTATTTCTCTCCTCCCTACCAAACACAGCGTAAAGGAAATCTTGGTGGATGAGGCTCAACAAATTTGGTACACTCATGGGATGGGGGACACCCTCTTCTCACCAAATGAATTACAACTTTTGACTTAACTTTAGCCACCCCCATAGGAAGAAGCGTACTAGGAGCTAGACAGAGACCCAACACAAGGCCACAAAATTCTGCTTTAACAAAAGAGCATATCCCTAAGTTGTAGAATAATCCACCAAGAAAGAGACCTGAGTCATTGTGAATTAGACCTCCACTCGCTGCTAAACCTGTCGATCAAGCTTTTGAATGGTCCATTAACATCAATATTTATACCATCGACAAGTTGAAATGCCGGCAAATGAAATGTTTCTAAATAACTCTGCTGATCCGGACCAGAAGCATGGAACAATTAGCTATGCTATGAATGACAAATTTCATTGAATGTGCATATCCACCAAACTATAATTTACATAAAAAATACAAGTAAAACTGAAATATATAAATAAGTTATCATCGATTTCTAGCAAAACTAATATAATTAAAAAAATGAGAAATTAAACATTTATATAAATAAAATTGATTTTCAAATTTAAAAATGGATCCAATACAACCAAACCCTCACGAAAAAAATTGATAAGTTAGCGAAAAATTAAAAGTTATTGAGTTAAATTATTGAATCAAAAATATTTAATAAAATCATCTGGTGCTCCACAACGAAGGAGGAATTATATTAAAATACTAAATGTAAAAATGATAAATAAAAAATTGTACGTTATAAGTTTATATATTACTTTTAAATACTAATTGAAAAGTGTTATAAGGAAATGAGATGAACTTGTTTACTAAATATCACTATTTTTTAAATATTTAATAAGGCTATTATCTAAATATAATTATACATTTTTTAAAAAAAATAATTTAAAAATAAATATAATTTACAAATATAATTTTCCAATTAATAATTAATCCAATAATATATGTTTAAATTCATTATTTAGACAAAACATTGTCTCGCATCTAATAAGTTGTAAGTTCTAGTCCTTACTCATCTCCTTAGAGTGAGATAAATGTAAGTACTTTTGTAAACATTTTAGGGCATCATCCTCTCCCCCTAAATTTTAGATACAAAAAAATCTCTTTTAATTAAATTAATAAAGTTGTAAGTTAATTAAATGAGATATAAACTAACTAATGACTAATCTAACACATTCATAGTCTACTAATAAGTAATAACCTAAAGGTGTTGATTAAGAAAAAGTTAATAGCCTTATTAAATATTTATAATTACTCACCAAAAATGCTAAATTATTTTTGTACTTTTAAAATAATAAATACTTTTCTTTTAATTAATTACTTTTTACTTTTATTTTTATATACCTATAATTTTAAAAACACTCGTACTCATTTGTCACGTTTGCAATAATATATTACTTGAGAACTTTTAATAGTATAGGAATTTTTATATTGTATCTCATGTCAAATTTAATTATTTTTTTTCTTAAATTTAGACATATATTATAGGATTAATGATTAATTGGACAATTGTATTTGTAATTTATATTTATTTTTAAATTAAATTGTTTAAAAATGTATAATTATATTTAGATAAATTATTTTAGACTATATTAATTTAATAATGTATTTAAAAAACTATATTTCTATTGATAAACTTAAATATTAAAAGAATTCTAAACGAAAACCAAAATCTAACTCAATCAAATTTAATCGAAATTAAACTATCTTGAATTAGAAGTGCATTTTAAATCAAGCTCATAATATTAAAAAAATTAATTAAATTAAATTAAATCAGTTAATTTATTTCTCGTTAAAATTAAACTCATATCCTATCCGGCAACATCTCAAACAATCATGTCTTGCTCTTAGATCGACAACGCATGCTGCTGCTAATGCTAAATACGTAATTTCCAATTGAAAATTGTAGCCCCGATGCGTGCACGTATAACTCAGTCAGATTTTATGTTCCTTTTTCTTTCTTTTTTTTTAAAGAAGTTCGAATTTGCTACACAGTAGATGAACACGAACCACATTAATTCTGGGCTCTTCAAATTCAAGCGAGATCCAACTCTGCGCAACAAAAACACATAAAGCACGGGACCAAAACTTTTCAAAGCACAGTAACATTTCTCTCCAAGTGTAATTACAGAGCGGTGTCGGTTTTTTTTTTTTTTTTCTTATTTTTTTCCCTCAAAAAAGGTAAAGGCGGAAAGAAACACCTAAGAAGAGGAAGAGAAGAGAAAGTATACAAGTGGGAATTAGCAAGAGTGGAAATACAAGGCGTGAGGAAGTTGGCGATGATGATGGTTATGGTTATGGTTATGGTGATGGGTAGTGGATTCTTTCTCGATTCTCCATTGGAGATGAAGAAAGTCATCAACCGAACATGGGAGCTTGAGGGGACCCTCCGTGTGGTAGCCATAAACCTCGTAAGCCTTGTCCAGAAGGTGCTTGAAGAGAGGGTGATAAAGATACGAAATTGGGATCTCAAATCTTTGAGACCCACCCCCACCCTCTTCTGCTTCCTCTTCCACCTGAACCGCCAGCCAACCCTTCTTCACCTTCATCGTCTTTCTCGTTGCTTCTCTTCTCGATGGCCAAGTGAGAGAGAACGGAACCTTATTATAGGTGTTTGGTTTCGAAGGTAGTGGCTGGTAGGTAATGTGTTTTCTTTTTATTATTATTATTTATAGAGAAATATTAATTAATTGAGGTTGTAATAATAAAAAAATAAAATGAATAATAACTTCTTGTTGTGTTGTATTGTTTGTATGTTGTTCGTACGTGATACGGAATCAAAATAGTGAGAAAATGGGTGCTTGAAAGTGGTTCCCAGTGCCGTCCCATTCCGGAATTGGAGGGGGACTACTGAGTCAGATGGGGACATGAAATGGAAATTTTAAAGAAAAAACATAAATAATTTTATATTTGGTTTTGATGTTATTATCTAATTAGAATTAAAGTTTTATAATAATTAATATAATAAATGTTTGCATTAAATATTAATACAAATTATCAAAGTAAAATTTCACTTTTATCTATAAAACTGACTTACCCACATTTTTTCCATAAAATTTGGCATAATGGGTACGGGAGAGAAAATTAAAACACCAATCATGTTCACTCACGAAATTCGTCTTCATGCTATTCAGCATTTTTGTAATCATTAAAGGGATTGTTTTGAAATTAATTAGTGACATATGATTAATTTTTTACTGTTACAAAAGGCTACTAGAAATTATTGTGACCGGCTATTTTTTGGCGGTATCAAAAAATTATTAGTGACCGACAGAAATTGACCCTCAATCTTTTTTTATGGTAAGACCACAGACAGAGATAATTTTACTTGAACGAGATAAAATTATTATTATTATGGTTAGTGAAAAAATTTCTTTGAATATTTAACATAACTGTTTATTTAAAACTTAAACCTAAGATTACTGATTAACTTATATCAATTGATTCACAATCTTGGTGTTCAATCATTTTAAAACAACCCCATGCTAGTTATTAATTTCAAAACAACGTTATCTTAATATTTAGTTTTTAAAAAAAATCCTAAATTGATCAGTGCTTCCATAGACAAAAGTTCCTACGGGGATGCAATTTATCGTTTACTCAATATTTTGCTTTCTTTTTGTCAACTTTTATAAAAATAAAGTATGCGTATCAACATTATCTTTTCTTTTGGATTTTTCTTTTTAATTCGTATTGTTGTATGCTGCAGTTTAATGGGAATTAAACAAATCTCAATCATAATAAGAAGACGACATTATAATGAATGATGACGCAGCGCACAATTAATACTGTCATAGTGGGATTAGGGGAAAAAAAACTAAATTAGTATTTAAAAAAAAAATTGCCAAAATAATGTAGGAAAAAAACATTTTACCAAAATGGGTTGTTTTGGATGGGGGACGTGTAGAAGACGCTGGTATCAATGGCGCTATAAAAGGCGCTGGTGACACTAGCACCACTCACTTATATATTAAAAAAAGGAAGGTGTTGGTCAAACCAGCACCACTTGTTTAGTCAGTACAATACATAATATTTTGTCTTTTTTGAAACAAGATTTGTGCAATAGGATAACTGAACGACACGACATGTTTTGTTTGGTAGTAGAAGGTGTTGGTCAAATTGATGCCTTTTGTACTGGTCAAAAGCACTAGTCAGACTAATGCCTCCTGTACAAGTTGAATAAGTTTGTGTCCGTAAAATGCGCACTCCGTATCCACACATGCATGCAATATCAAATATGATTTGATTATTAAAATATATAACACTTAAAAAAAAACCCTGGTAATTAAATTAATAAATGTTATTTACTTAAATGAAAAATCAATTAACTTAAATAGACACTACTCACTCAAAAGAAGCTAATTAATTATTAAATTGAGAATATAAAAGTGATTTAACATATACTTGGAGGGGCACTATGTATTATTTAACTTTTTAAATGATTAAAAATAAAAAAAAATAGCATTAAACATCACTTTTCACATAACGTAATTAACTACATGTTATTTAACTTTTAAATTATTTAAAAAATTATAGTGTAATATTTCTTAACTAGGTCACTAATATATGATAAATTATTTAAATCATAATTTGTAAATCATAAATTTACAACAATTTTTTTAATTTCAAATTATGATCTAAATTATAGCTAAACATTTATATAGTTTTTTAATTCACAACATTTATATACGTTTTTAATTTTTATATATATATAGTATAAATAAATAAATATATATATATATATATATATTAAAATTATTTTAACTTTAAAAACGTAATACAACTATTTTTTCATTTGTGAAAAAAATTTATCCAATTATTATTTTGGTTTAAACATAATTTTAAACAAAGAAAAAAGACGTACTTTGTTAATAAAATTAAAAACAATTGAACGCACTGCATTATACTAAAAACTAATCATTTGTAAATGAAATTTAATTGGCTAAGGTGTTTTATTAGCCTCAACCTAACCTACAGTCCCTAGTAAGACACCTTAGCCAATTGAATTTCATTTACAAATGATTAGTTTTTAATATAATGCAGTGCGTTTAATTGTTTTAATTTTATTAACAAAGTACATCTTTTTTCTTTGTTTAAAATTATGTTTAAACCAAAAATAATAATCGGATAAAAAATTTTCACAAATAAAAAAATAGTTGTATTACATTTTTAAAGTTAAAAATAATTTTAATATATTTATATATATATATATATAAACATATAAATAATAATATATATATATATATAGTATAAATATATGTATAATTTTAGTGTGTGTGTATAAATTAAAAACCTAAAAATTAAAAACGTATATAAATGTTGTGAATTAAAAAACTATATAAATGTTTTAAACTTATATAAATGTTTAGCTATAATTTAGATCATAATTTGAAATTAAAAAAATTATTGTGAATTTATGATTTACAAATTATGATTTAAATAATTTATCATATTAGTGACCTAGTTAAGAAATATTACACTATAATTTTTTTAAATAATTTAAAAGTTAAATAACATGTAGTTAATTAGTTATGTGAAAAGTCATGCTTAATGCTATTTTTTTATTTTTAATCATTTAAAAAGTTAAATAATGCATAGTGCCCCTCCAAGTATATGTTAAATCACTTTTATATTCTCAATTGAATAATTAATTAGCTTCTTTTTGAATGAGTAGTGTCTATTTAAGTTAAATTAATTTTTCATTTAAGTAAATAACATTTATTAATTTAATTACCAGGGTTTTTTTTAAATGTTATATATTTTAATAATCAAATCATATTTGATATTGCATGCATGCGCAAATACAAAGCATGCATTTTATAGACACAAACTTATTCAACTTGTACAACAGGCACTAGTCTAGTCAGCGACTAGTACAGAAGGCACCATTCTAACTAGTGCCTTCTATTGCACAAATCTTGTTTCAAAAAAGACAAAATATTATGTCTTGTAGACTTGTACTGACTAAATAAGTGGTGCTGACCAGCATCTTCCTCTTTGTAATGTATAAGTGGGTGGCGCTAGTGACACAGCGCCTTCTATAGCGCCATTGACACCAGCGTCTTGTACACATTCCCTATCCCTAAACAACTTATTTTGGTAAAATGTTTTTTTCCTACATTATTTTAGTAATTTTTTTTTTAAATACTAATTTGGTTTTTTTCCCGTGGATTAGTATCACACCTTCAATTTATTTTTATTTTTATTTTTATTTTTCTTTATCCAAATCCTAACCGTGGCATCTAGTAGAGTCAGTACATAACAAAAGTCGCAGACTCGCAGTACAACACGGCACTATAATACTGAAACTGAAAAAAAGAAATTAGTCAAAGTTTGTTTTTGTTGAAACCCACACGTACGGATGTTCGGCCATTTCTCTGCCCTTATCTTAATAGTAATATTTTGAGTAAATTGATTTTTTAGTCCTAAAAAATAGGAAATTAGGCTATTTAGTTTATACCTTAGCTTATAGAGATAAAATCTTTAAGTTAGTAAAGTCTACCTTGTCTGTCAAATTAATTAACATGTATGACCTAATGTTAGCATAGATGATCACATGATTAGTTAAGAGTCATGTCAAGATTTTATATGGAAACATTTATGTTCTGAGGTTGATTAGAAAAAAGTTACATCCACACTCAAATGAATATTATTTATTGTAGTAAATTGTTTCTAAAAGATTAGATCAGGCAAAATTTAGTGATGAGGAAGGTGTATCTATAAAGATTTTAATCCTCGAGTTAGTGAGTAGTTTTAGTAAAGTAATAATATATATGAAGTATAGGTTGAGTTACTCAAATTAATTAACATGTATGACCTAATGTTAGCATAGGTGTGACTGTCCCCACAAACCAACACAAGACTTTTCAGCGTGCTTTGTCCTCACTCACACGCTTCCCGGGAAACTTCCCAGGAGGTCACCCATCCCTAAATCGCTCCAAGTCAAGCACGCTTAACTATGGAGTTCTTAAGTGATAGGCTACCGAAAAGTAGATGCATCTTGTTGGTATAGGTAGCACTTATTAATTCCTTTAAGCTATCCTCAACTGTACAGTCCCATACCCGCACAGCCTCTGGATCCCTCTCGTTCGGGTGTGTATTCGATTCATTCATGTACCCCTCCCGCTGGAAGCCTGCCAGGAGCCGCTCATTGTCCGTGCTTCATCTCTTTTGCACCGGCGATCACTCCCCGCCCTCGTCAGCGCCCGGGATGTTACATGCCCACCAGCTTCCGCTTGGTTCGTCCTCGAACCACACCGTACTGGGAGAGAGGCCTTGCTCTGATACCACTTTGTAACGCCCGGCCGCTTGCAGGATCTGTGACTGTCCCCACAAACCAACACAAGACTTTTCAGCGTGCTTTGTCCTCACTCACACGCTTCCCGGGAAACTTCCCAGGAGGTCACCCATCCCTAAATCGCTCCAAGTCAAGCACGCTTAACTATGGAGTTCTTAAGTGATAGGCTACCGAAAAGTAGATGCATCTTGTTGGTATAGGTAGCACTTATTAATTCCTTTAAGCTATCCTCAACTGTACAGTCCATACCCGCACAGGCCTCTGGATCCCTCTCGTTCGGGTGTTGTATTCGATTCATTCATGTACCCCTCCCGCTGGAAGCCTGCCAGGAGCCGCTCATTGTCCGTGCTTCATCTCTTTTGCACCGGCGATCACTCCCCGCCCTCGTCAGCGCCCGGGATGTTACAATAGGAACTTATTAGAGAAAAGGAGAGTTACTCATACATGTTAATTAGTTTTAGGGATGAAAAAAAAATCTACCAAGCATTTGTGGATAAAATTTGTTACGGGTAAAAAATTGGTAATTTTAATAGGTATTTGCAGATAGTTAAACGGCTATATCCGTTATCCGTTATTAACGAGGCAGGCACGTGTATCATGGTATCCATGTCCGCAGATACCCACTACACGTCATTGTATATTTACTTAAAATCTGTATATATTAATATAGATAAAATTACACAAAATTTGTCCTAAATTTTCAAAATGATTGTTCATTACAAGAGAAATCTTATACAATTATATTACGGAAGAAAAAAACATAAATTTGTGGGCCTTTAAACTATTTTTGTAGAAAAATTGTTAGAATAATTAAAATCTATGGTCAAAGTGATTATTTTAAACGACGACTCTTTAATTTATAAACTAAAAGTAATATTTGCAGCACCTTATGGTTGTTCACGTCACACAAAATAAATTTGTTGATTTTATTTTTTTTATCATTTGTAAAGTATCCATGGATATTCATAGATACCCGCGAATATTAAAAAAATCCATGGGTATCCACTTAATGAGTACCTCACAAGTAACAGGGAGGGCACAAGGTTGGTTTCTATCCAGCAAGGCAAGTAGCGGGTAGCTACTACTCATGCTCGCCCCATGTCGTTGCAATCCCTAGATGAGTAACCAATTTATAAGTGAGGATGGTTAAGTCTATATATGTGATGATTATCAACTCCTAAGAGTCTATATCCGATGATCTTTTCAGAGATTTTTGATGTGACTGGGCATAACTGATGTGGCAAAAAAAAAAAAAGATATGGGAGTACCTGAGTGGACAATACCTCATAAATGTGAGATGTACCTTTCCTTGTACTATGCTCTTGAAAGAGTCGAATAGACGACATATAATGGTGCATCAACATGGGCCGATTAAATACTGAGTCCTTAGTCACGTTTGGCTATCAAAGGCATCATGTCTTAGTTGTGGATAGACATACGTGTGGTGCTTATCGGTTTGAGGCTTATTTGGGTATAGGCTGGAACAAATTTTCATTTATGTCAAATTAGTTCATAAAAAATTAGGAATTAAAAGGATACCATGAAGATTTCAATTGATGGTGATTATATGTTACAAATGCAAGAGACAATGATGCTAGGACGACAAGAATCATGGAAGAAGAGAACATTAGAAAGACATAGCAATTGAAAATGAAGGTTTGATCCATTAAAGTTTAGTTTTGGTGGAAAAAGGATATGAGATTGTTTATAGGTTATGGAACAAGTAAAGACTTAATTGGGGAGAAGATGGCTGGAATAGATTTATAGGAATTTAGTTATTTTGAAATTTATTTGTACTTTTACCTCTTATTTATACACAAGTTATCCAATATTTGTATTTTCTTTTGGACCTTTTTCTAGATAAAAAGGTTTTTGTGTGTACTTAAGTATAAATTGATTAGGAAAAATCGTTGTCTTAGAAATAAGCAATGGTTTTCAAAGTCTAGTAATATACGACGTTGCCTATTATTGTATAGGCAACTTTTTTATCAACATAAAACAACAATAACAAAAAATATTGCCTTTGAAATTAATATTTGCAATAGTATATCTAAGGTTTTTAAATTATTTTCACTATGAATATTAATAAAGAATACATATTTAAAATAATGATTTTCTAACCCGACCACCAACCAATCCAAGTCTATTAAGTCATCAACAATTATTAACAATAGTTAGAATAGATGATAATATATAAATTATATATCATGTTATATTATAGGTGAGGATCAAACATGTATCATAAAAAATATACATTCACTCTTAATCATTAAGTCATACTTGTCTTTTAAGTATGATTTTTATATTATTATATTTATTACATTCTTACATTGTATTTTTCGAGTAAACCTAGGTATCCCTCGATCGAAAGTCAAAGACTAATTCTTCAAAATACTGAAATTTATTTAAAGGGTTGACTTCTTTCAACAGGTATTTTCCCATACACACAGATATAGGGATTGAACCCATGACTTATACTTAAGGGACAAAGTTATTTACCAACTATATTACACCATGTTGATGGTTACATTGTATTCAATAATTATATATGGACAATTTTTTTCATATTATCTAATGATTATTAACTATTCTTAGAACTTATGATGAGAGTAAAATATTTAGATAATAATTATATAATTGTTCTTAAATCTTATGAAAATAATTTTTGGCTTTGATAAATATACTAATTAGTAGCCCATGCAATGTATAAGAGTTTTATTTTGAAATAATTACATATATAATTCACTATTTAAAGATTAAAACCTTTATATGTCTATCTATCTCTCTCTCTCTCTCTCTCTCTCTCTCTCTCTCTCTCTCTATATATATATATATATATATATATAGAGAGAGAGAGAGGGGGGGGGGGGGGAGGGGAGGAGGATGAATCAAATATTTTATTTTTAATTCTTTGAATTGTACAGTAATGAGATATATTTATGTGTAAAAATTCTTAATTATATGATAAATTAAAATAACATAAAAAATATTCAATAAAAAAACAAAAAAATGATAAAATAATACCAATAATAAAATAAATAAATAAATTTTCTAATAGACAAATGGTAAAAATTATTAACCTATCAATTGAAATTCAAAAGCATAACATTGAGTTACAATGAAATCATGCATCCTAAATAATGTTCATAATCTTAAATGGTGATAATGGCAATTTTTCCTTTCCTAAAACTTTGGATAGCTCTTCCTTCTCTTCATATAAGATTGATATATGTTACAATTTTTTAGCAAAGAATGGAGCTTGATATGTTAAAAATAGAAGCGGTATAGCTTTAAATTGGTTTAAATTCACAAAAGTACACAATACACAAATTTTTTAAAAAATAAGGTTTTTTTTCATTGGAAATTACCTTCTTATCAAGTTATTTCTTCATACAAGTTCAATTAATGCACAAGGCCTCCAATCTCTAGTAAGAAAAAAAATGAGATTTTTACAATTCCTACTACTCATATATAGCGTTTTCCTAAGCACTACAAAATAAATTGACATTGACAAGTAAGAAATTAGGAGTTAGATTAAAGTGATCAGTGATTAGTGTACCTGCAAAATTCGAGGTTCTCCTCCATCGAGATATGACGGTGCATGTGGTTATCCTTCTTACTTTAATTGCTTGACCTTTCTTGGGCAGCAAAGGACTTGCAAAAACACTCTAATACCCAAGTCTGAAGGAATCAAGTGTATTAAGGTAAGAGTGGAAATTAAGTTTACATGTTTAGTGTACCCCTTTATATAACGTATATTGTCATTAATTGTAGATATATTTCCAGATAATGGATTAATCCTCTTTCCTTTTTTAAAGGGGACATCATTATTATGGATTCAATCAACACCTGATATTGATCCATAATTTGCAGATAAATGGATATGACAAATATTCTTTGCCTGTGGCTTAACTATATTGATCGCATCACTTGGCCAAGGCATATGCTCAGCCTAATCAAGTATAATATTGGGTAACCATTGCGTGAGCCGTACGTCTAAGTGTGGTTTATCTTCTAATTATCATATGGGGTTGGCTAATCAGTTACACTAGTACTTAAGCTCAGGTAACCTATTTATAAGCTTAGCTAGAGTACAATTAGATTATAAGAAAAATAAGAATAATAAATATAGAGTATCTTACAATAAATCAATCAAGATTTCTTTTGTGACATGTGTTTTTTTTCTTTTTCTTATTTTGTAACACATGACTTGTGAGTTTTTATACCAAATTAAAGCAAATTTTCCCTTTTAATTAATTATACATTTAAATAAAATTTCTAGAATCTTTAATTATTTTAAGCAATATTTAATTTTTTCAATTAACTTGTGTAACATATTTTATTACCAATTAAATAATTAAATATTTTTAAAAAAGTATTTTAAATTTATTTTAATATTTTACATATATTTATAAACTTGTACAATGATGGGATACTTGCTATTTTCTACAATTTCTTTTACACACGTGGTATTTTCCTAAGTAGTATGGAATAGATTGACATTAATAGGTAAGAAATCAAGATGTAAATGAGAAGTAATTAGTGACAAAACTACAAAAAAAATAAATTGAGATTAATAGATATGAAGTATTTTATTGGTTATCAAATATGTTACACAATCTAATTCTACTCTAATTTATGTAGTGTTTTGGAGGTCACTTTGACCGACTTAGTCTCTTAAGTCGATGATGCTTCCCCAAGCATCACCGGCTTAGGGACAACTATTCTGGAGATTACTCGGACCTATGGCTCTAAGCCAGTCCCACGCCACCTATTCCAATTTTAACATTACTAGTGTATCCCGGCTCATGTTTCCCTACTATCCCGGATCAATTTTACTTCAACCCCGATTCGGCAATGAACACACCTGGTGGCAAGAAACGCGTGTAGTTGGGCACCCAAACGAATACTGCCACGTGACACTCAACTCTAACAGAATTTCCCTCCAAAATGCCTTATATAAAGGACTCAACACCCATTAGATACATACGCTCTCTCATACTCCCTCATACTAAGACCAATACTGACTTAAGCATCGGAGTCCTTGCAGGTGCCACCACCGAAAATGCCAACAACCACCATGGGAGCTCACCAGAGACACATCCTTGTGTTCACCACACAACATGTAGTAAGTCAAACTGAATAAGACCAATGATGCATTATTACTCTCATTTTTTTTCTTTTTCTCCGCCTCTCTGTCAGCCAAGATCGAGTCATCTGTAACTCAGCTGGTGTAGATCGAGTCCCTTTCTCTATCGGTCAAGATCGAGCCCTTCATCGGAGTAGATCAAGTCCCCTTCCTTTTTGTTAATGTAAATCAAGCCCCTTATCTCACTGTCAGCCAAGATCGAGTCCTTTACCTCTCTGCTGATGCAGATTGAGTCTGCATGTCCACAAGAAGATTTTTTTTCTGATTGTTTTTTTTTTTTTGGTAATTATGATGGTAGCCCAAATCAATCTCTCTCTAACCTTTGTGATTTTTTATTTTTTTATTTTATTTTCTGGTTATGCATAATGGATTCATTCTGTGCTTGATTATGTGAACAACGGTTATGAACTGTGAACAATGATTTTGTGCTTCATTCTAGAAAAGAACAATTGACTTCCCTCCTCTTTTTGTTAATCTTAGGCCAGAAAAATATATTTTTTATTGTTAAAAATTGGTTAAGCAACATTGCTTATATAAGCAACTTGTATAAGAAACTCCATGTCATTTACTCTAACAGAAAAAAAAAATGTTAAGCAATATTACTAAAAGTTAAGCAACCCATAAAAGAAATACTGTTGGAGATATTCTAGTTGGCCATACCCTTATCCGGAAGCAATTCCATAACTTGTGACGTAAAATCCATTCCTAAAAATATGTGATATGCAATGTTCATCATGCAATTCAATTACTGACACGTGTCTTGCGAAACATATCTCAGATTCTGTGCTAGGTATCAAAATGAAGAATTCTGACATGCTCATTATGAATTAGGCTAGAGCATAAGGCCCTTATTCAACTTGGTGCAAGTCCAAAACAATATTAATTTAATATTATTTAATTAAAATAATAATAATTTGGTAGATATTATTCTAACGATTATATATTTAATTAATCAAGTATTATAATTTATTTAAAAAAGACCACACTATTAATTTATTATTCTAAATATTTATTTAACATCAAATTTATCTTTTAAAAATTTAGAATACAAAAAAAGTATTTTAAAATTACCAAATGTCCATTTTTATATCTTGACATTATTCGACGACTTATTTGATATTATCCTTTTAGATCATGGTAATTTCAAAATAAAATAAAAATATTTAATATAGCAATTTAAAAATAAATTATATTTATCCATATTTGTGAAAAGGTTGATTCAAATATGCTTTAAATTTTACTAACATATAATGATAAAATAATAAAAAATATTTGTAAATAAAAATAAAATATCAACGCTATTATTTTGAATGAACAATAATAACAATAGACTCATAATAATAATATAATTTTGACAAAATATTTTTGTGTATAATAATAAAATATTTTTTTACAAGTTTATTTTTTTTTTATTTTGCTATCTTTAGATAATAATATAATAATAATAATCATTATTATATGATAATATTATGATAATATTATGTATATCATTATATTGTTATAATAATATTATTATTTTAATATACATAAGTTTTGTAGATAAGAAAGATTAAAAAGAGAGAAAACAGGTCATGCACTGACAATGTAAAGTAGTTTTACATTGTTATCCAATCACAAACCATCATTTATTGTAAGTTTGTAACTTTCATAATAAATACTTTAAAAGTCATACTAATAGTGAATTCTAATTGGTTGGCAATGTAAAACTTTTTATACTGATAATGCATGACTATTAAACTTTTAAAAAAATGTTAACACGATACATAAGCAAGCTATATTTTATTTTGGTTTTAGTACAAAAAAGTTATATATTTGAATAATTTTTTAACATGTAAGTGAATATACAATTATACCTTGATTTTTCTTTAGTTGTATTGTCATTTAGTTTTAAGTGGTGTTTTTCCTCATTTTTCTTCTTTTTTATTAAAAAATATTTGTAATTTTTTGTAATTTAATTGAAAGAACTTCTATTTTTAAAAAGAAGAAAAGTAAAACTATTAAACGAAACACTTTCTTAATAATAAAAGCTTTAGTTTAATTATTATTAAGAAATTCTCGAAATAGGTGTTTTGTTCATTTATCAATCATTTCAAACATGTAAGAAATAAGAAATTTCACCAATGGAATTGAGCCTAACAAAAAATATTAGTTCTCTATAATGTGACAAACCAAAGTTTAAATTTCTATTAAAAGATGATACTTTGCCTTCAAATTTAGGAAACCAATCTAAAAAAATAGGAAAATTTCCTTTATGACGTGATTCTCATCGTACACAAGCACGAGTGGCTGTCTCTATCTTGCAACTAAACATTTTACTAGACCCATTCAAAAGTATACGAAAAGAATAGTTTTATTAGTTGAATTCATTTTTTATTTTTTAGATACACATTTTAAAATATATCTCAAAATAAAAAGAAATAATATTTCGTAATCTACTTTTAATTTTGGTTAAATTAAATAGTAGGTTCCTTAACTATTTGAAAATTTTTAATTAGGCCCCTAAACCAAGAAAAATTATAATTGAATTATTGATCTTGTAAAATTTTTGTAATTGAATCCCTAATGTTAGTTTATGATGACTTAAAAGCATCAGAAAATAACAATTTGTGGTGATTTTAAAGATCTTAAAGATTCAATTACAAAAATTTTACAACATTAATGATTTGGTTACAAATTTTTTTAGTTTGAAGATCTAATTAAAAATTTTCAAATAGTTTAGAGACCTACTTGTTAATTTAATCTTTAATTTTAAAAAAACATTTTCCATGTAATAATGGGAGTAAGGCACGATATATGCGGACCATACCCTTTTTGGCGCCTTTACTTTGGTTTTGTGATGTTGTCCTTACATCATGTTTGTGGCAATGTCTAAATGAAAAGAAATGAGTGATCGTGTATCATTGGGCGGTGGTGTCTCACTCTTCCCAAGATTGTGATTTTTCATGGTCATCTCGTTAGATCTTCCTTAAGCAGTCGCACTTTAAATTTTTCTTTCTTTCTAATTTGATGTCATGATCAAACTCGCATTTTGATGACTTAACAATATATCAGCAACTTATAAAATTAAGAGAGTGTACTGTCTAAATCTGGCAAGATTATTGACGAGCTCATCTTAGAGGCAACCTTAGCAAGGAAAGGTAAGCCAATGTATCAAGAGCAACTCAAGAACCCAGCTCGGTTGCCAATCGAGCGGAGTTCACGAAGCCTTTCGAGCTTACCTCAATAAGGTTGCAAAAGGAAATGGCAAAAGTCATGGGATTGCTACGAATCCTAAGATTCCCCAAATCGTGCCCTTGATGAGAGGGCATTCATGACGAGTAAATCAGGCAACTGTGCCTATCACTAATGGCAAATCAAAGGGTATATTCGACTTAGGTGCACACATTCTAACCCTAATCTCAACTTAATCCCTACAACCCTAGTTCACACACCCCCTGACTTGAGTATTAAAGTGTCTTTGTAAGTACCTCACCCCATCGATGTGGAGTAAAAGTAAGAAGGAAGGAGGAGAAACACCACGCGAGGAACAGAGGAGAAGGATTACCAAATTTGTCAGGAATAAAGAAGAATTGATAATATGCTGTCACATTTAGAGTTGAAGTATTTAGATTTAGACCCATAGATGATCCATTTAATTTCTAGATTAAATGGGTTAAAACCAATTAAAATACTTATTTATTTAAACACAAACTTATTTGGTTCAGTTCGTTTAACTTGAGTAGTTAGTGGGTTGTTAACTATTGATTATTTTATAGTTTTATCGTCTAATAATTATAAAAATGATATAGTTTTTAGTGGTGAGTTATTTATTAATATTTAGTTCAATTATGAGATAATAAATGAACAAAATATAAAACAAAATAAAATATTAACCGACTTTACAATTCTTTTCAATTTTATCAATATTTTTTTTATAATTCTTCAGGATTTTTAATATTTTTTTCCAAAATTTTATATATTTTTTTATTATTAGGCCCATAGTCTTGTCCATTAACTTGTGGGTTAAATGGACCAGATGCAAATTAGGCAAAAATGTATTCTATTAATTAGCAGATCAATCTAATCTATTTAAATATGGACCAAAATGAACCAAGTTTACCCATTTACCCACATGTAGTCACACTCCATTCCTAATCATTACCCTCACCTTAATGTATAATGTGACAGTGAATAAGTGGAAAAATATAATTTAAAGAATAAAGTATAATATTAATTATTAATTAAAAAATAACACTTCAAATTTGAATAATTATAATTTGTTATATATTATTATTATTATTATTATCATCATCATCGTAATAAATAATTTTATAATTAATTATTATAATTGTATTTTTTTAAAATATAATTTTACGTTAGAAGAATCAAGTGAAATGAAAAAAATGTTTTAAGGCAAGTTTTTCAGTAAGGGATATATAAATAAATTTATATTGATTTTAAATTTTAATGAATTTAAATCAACATATGTTTTAAATAAATTGAGTGTATAATTCATTAAAAAAAAGTAAGAGAATATATATTTTAAATTACTTGTAAGTTTTTAACAGAATTTCACGCTTCCTCATAAAATATTTTTTACTTTTCTTTCTCTAAAGAAAAAAAAAAAAAAAACACACGGAACACTAAATATTTCTAAAAGAGTCGAACCCAATAAGGCGTAGTAAGAAAACAAGCGCCAATCAAATGAGCCATTAAGCAATATTTTTTTTTAAAATTATTTGGTGATTTTTTAGTAGTTTATGTTGATAGATTTAAAAGCAACAACACAAATAAATACAAACAAATAAATAAAATGGACTTTTGTTTGACTATTTACATCAAATTGAAAGAGAGAAAAAACAGAAAAAGAAAACAGGAAAGAAAAGGAAAAAAAAAAAACTGTCTTTTATTATTTGAACGAAGAAAAATGAAAGAAAATGTTTAATTTTTCTCACATTTAATTTAGAATAAAATAAAACATATAATTATGTTAATTATTTTTTTATATTTTTAATAAATGGTGGACAGGTTGCTAATTGGGGTGAACTTATAATTTTAATAAAAAAATTCCATTTTATTTTTCCTTCACTCAAGGAAAAAAGGAAAATTTTCTTTTTTTGAACTCTACATGATTTCTTTCTCCTTGTTTTTTTTTTTATTAATTAAATGGTAGAAAAATAGAGGTTGATATGGTTTGAAAAATGTATTTATATTTTATATTTTTATAAATAACTATAAAAATATCACTTTATTTTTATTTTATTTTATCTCAAAGGTTTGTATAGTAATTGGTGAAAATGACATTTTTATTAGTGTTATACCAAATTTTGAAAATAAAAAATAAATTATAATAAAGAAAATAATATTTATAATTATTTAGGAAAAATAGGAAATAAAAAATTATCAAACCAAACAAGTCCTCTTCTGTCTTCTTATTTCTCTCTCTATATTATATTTTTGGTCCGACTTAACCCTAATCAAATAAACCTTCAAAAGTTGTAATTGTTTTAGATGACTATTTTTATGAATTAATTTCATTGTTTTAAAATGTAATAATACCGATTACCGAATGTATTTTTTTTCTTAATTGAATAAAAAAGTGAATATTTAAATATTTCAATGTAAAATTTATTTTTTCCTCAAAATTTACTATTTTAATCCTTTTTTCATGTTTATTATATACGTGAATCTCAGTTTATGACAAAATGAAAAGTTCATAAAAGAGATTATTTTCTTCAGCATGATTCGAATATAAAGAGAGGAGCAGAGCATGTAATGTAAAGGTGGGGTGGGTGGCTAATTTTTTCAGCTATGGGTCATTCTTGGTCAGAAATTATAGACGGAAAGTCAGTTTGAATGACTGAAAGAGAAACACAATACGATTTCTTCCTCTCTCTTTACTTCCGTGTAGAATCATGCCCTCTTCCACACCTCGCCACGTTGCTGGTTGTCAGGCCCACAATCGCCTCACTTTGGATTCGGAGTTCTGAGCATGAAAAACAAGGGTGTAAGCATGTCAGTATGTCACAATCGACTTGCGAATCCCGTCCAACTCGATTATATTTTAGCAGTTAGGTTGGGCATCGAATTGGGTCAGATTTATTTTTGATTGATTGACTCAATTAAGATTAAGTTGTATTACGGATTGATGATGCATTAACTCGATTCAATCTGATTTATTTTTTTTAATAAAAAATTAAATATTAAAATATTACAATATTTACATATATTATATTTTTTTGAGTGTTAAATTTGTGTAATTAGACTTATATTTTAAATTGAATGTGTTGAATGAATTCAATTAATTAAGTATTTCTCTTTTTTTGAATTTTTTCAAATATAAAAATTATATTAATATTTTAATTGACAAACTTGATGACCCAATCGCTTCAAAAAAATGCAAATCCTGACCCAACTCAACCCAACTATTTTTAATTGAGTTGAGTCTTAAATACGCCTAAATCTGACCCGACCCGAGCCATTACACCCCTAATGAAAATACTATTTTTGGGGTCCAGTCTATGTTCCCATGTTTTAATGATGTTTTTTTTTCTTTTCACTAAATTAATATTAAAAATATAAACAAATTAATTTATCTAGATGCAACAGTTTGGTATACGTAGTATATGAGTTGGAGGTGGTGATACACGTGGAAAGGAAACTCACTAGGTGGGATAGTGTTTTATGTAAAAAATCAGTTCTTGCAAAACTTATCTTCTGACAATGTTAAAAACACTGGCTAATCTCATCTTTGTTTGAATGTAGATGGAGTGCAAGGAAATAAGAAGGAAAAATATAATATAAAATTATTAAATTTGTACCATTTGTTGAGAAGAGAAATAAGGAGGTAGAAAATTATTTCTACCCTTATATTTAAGAGCGGGATCTACCCAAAAACAAGTCCTGTGATGTTATAGAAGGTACGGACTCCTCGAACATTTCGTGCCTCCTTTACTAATAAAGGAAAGAAAGTCTCAACCAGAATCTCATTCCTTTTGCGTGTGAATGTAGTTAAGTGCTTGACTCTATTGATCATAGTTTCCTATTAATGCTCGCATGCGTAAACCAACCCAACAAATAGGGATGTAAATAGGCTAGGCTTTACTAGACCTAAGCTTGATATTAGTTAAAAATTTATGGCCTAAGCTTGGTCTATTTATTTGTCATAAGTTTTTTTAAAGACTTGACCTAATTTACATAAAAGTCTAGCCTGACTTACAAGTTTACTTAAAAACATATTTTGTAATAATTTAACACCATGATAGAGGTATGATAATTTATTTTAAAACATATTTTGCAATAAGACTTCTAAATAGAATATAATTTATCTTTCAATAAATTTATTAGCTTAAGTCTTATGTAGGTCAACATGCTTATTATTTAAAAAGATAAATAAATGTATAATATTAATACACTATAACAAATTTAATATAATAATAATAATAATATTGACAATAAATATTTATTCATGTTTATTTAAATGGCCCATTAGGCTTAATAGGCTTTTTGAATGGCTTAGGCCTAACCTTTTTTAACCAAATAGGCTTTAATAAAAGTCTTGGCTTAGTTTATTTTTTAAAAAAGCCTGACTTGGCCTAGGCCTAATGTAGGCTAGGTCATAGGCTTCTGTTAGGTGGCCTAACCTATTTTCATCCCTACCAACAAATAAGGAAAGGATGTCTCTCAAGGCATATGAGAATGATTGGAGTTGTATGAAGGGAAACTACAAGAAAACACTTTTCTTTCATATTAAAATGAAATGGGAGGAGAATAATCTTCTCTCTTTTTCATTTTTTTGGTTTAATTTTTTATTTTTTTATAATATTTTTTTTAAATAATAATTAATTTTTACTAAGAAAAAATAATATACTAAACATTTATATTTTTAATTAGTATAAAAATATTTTTTATATAATTTTTTTTTCTACTCTTTTTTCTACTTATCCAAATAAGCAAAGAAAAATTCTTACGTTTTTTTCTTTATATTTCTATCCATTCAACAACATATTTTTTTCACTTTATTTCTCCACTATTTCTATTTTTCATATTTTTTTTCCTCTCTATTTCAGTCCAATCCAAACAAAAGCATAAGTGACTTGGTGTATTATGTGCTGACTGTTAATGGAGAAAAAGCTAACGTACAGAATGCTTTGACCTATGCTGAAGTCTCAACTTTTGTTTTTTTAAAATACAAAAACAAGAGACTCTAAATAACTTAGCATTTTTTGTTTTTTATATACATAGTTATAGTTAGAAAATTGAATTAAATGAAAAGAAACAGATTGCATTCATTCATAGCATACCATCATTTAAATATACATACAATAGGTGATCGGAATCCTAAAACCGATTCCTAAGATAATGCTACAATCTAGTATAATAAGATTATTAGATAATACAATTTGAATTGCGATATCTATAACAAAGTACTATCTACAAGGGATCTTATCATAATATGATCTAGTCAATAACAGATAAGCAAATCATTTTCTAACTGTTAAAATTGGTGACTTTCGTTTTTAAATTATATAAACAAAAGACTTTAACTCACTTAGAGCCTTTAATTACTTTTAAATAATTGCATTAAAAAGAAACTTTAATTGACTTGGCAAGTTTTGTTATTATTTTTTTTAAATATTGTATCATCGCTCTACCAAAGTGGAGATTAGTTCATGGTTCAATGCAAAAAAATCAAATTGAGCCACACCATAAAAGCCAAATTGCATCAACAATGATATGATCGGTTTTGGAATTTCAAGATCACGCGTTTGACAGTCTTGTGTCCGCGTAACATTTAGAGCTTGATTAAGTTCACCATTCCATATATGCTTAAAACTTGTATAGATTGTTGATGCAACAATGAATTATCTTGTCGGCTAGGATGAACAAGTGGAGCAACCATCACCTTTTTAAACAAGAAAAACTAAAGAAGCAAAAAAAAAGTGAACAAGAAAAACTGAAGAAAGATAATAAAGTTATTGGCTACTCAACTTGTTCATCCTATTTGAAATTGTTTCTTTATTGTCTTTCTTTAGTTTTTCTTGTTCAAAATACATGCTTGTATCTTTCTTCTGTTTCTTCAGTTTTTTCCTTGTTCAAAAAATACACTGCAGTGATGGCTACTCGACTTGTTCATCCTATTACATGAGATAATTCATTATCACATCAATAGTCTATACATATTTAATTTCTAAGCATATATGGAATGGTGAACTTGATACGGTTCTAAATGTTAGGTGAACTCAGAACAATCAAACATGTGGTCATGAAATTCTAGAACTAATTATATCGTTATTGATGTAACTTGACTTTGATGGTGTGACTCAATTTAATTTTTTTCACATTGGACCATGAACTAATCTCTACATTGGTGGAGTGATCATACAACATTTTTTTTAAAAATAACAACTCATGAAGTCAGTTAAAGTTTCTTGTTAATGCAATTATTTAAAAGTAACAAAGCTGAATTAGTCTTTAGCTTATGTAATTTAAAAACTGAAGTCGCTAAGTGAGTTAAAGTGTCTTGACTATGTATATCAAAAACAAAAGACGCTAAATGTGCGTATTTGATGTAGAAATTCAAAACTATAAATACTTGCTTTTATCTTAATGCGTGTTTGTGTACACTTTTGAGACATGCGTATATTCAGGTTTTTGCGTCAAAAACTTAAGAAAACATAAAAGCTATACTGAATAGCTTATCAAAGGACGTAGTGTCTGTTTGTTTACACGTTTAAACTTCCGTTCTCATTTTTCAATACACTTTCAAAGTGAATCCATCTCTCTAGTTCATTCACGTTGAACGTGATTCAACTGCAAATCAAACACACCCGTAATTATTCACGGCCAATATGCACCTCAACGCGCAAGCAAACATACGGTTAGACGTGAACATTTAACGTGATATCAATGCAATCAGACTTAAAACTAAACAGGTTATTAGAGTCTCGTTTATGTATTTTGAAAACAAAAGCTGAGTACCGGGGTCAAAGTATTCTGTAGGTCAGCTTTATCTCCATTAATAGTCAGCACATAACTTGCTAAGTCATATACCATTTTTAACATTGTCATTAGATGTTATGTCAGTGAGTTCTGCTGGAATAATTTTTTCGTGAGTTTCCTTTCCACGTGTACCACCACCTCCAGCTCATATTCTATGTGTGCCATACAATCCCATTTAAATAAATTGTTTTTTTTTTTTTGTATTTTTCAGGTAAATAGTTATTTCTTTTAACATTAATGTGATAAAAAGTCGTTAATCATGTCTCATGAATTTTGCGCTCAGTAATATACTGTTATCGTAACCTATTATTTTGATAAATAAAATTTAGGAAAGAAGATGAAACCTTAGTTTAAGACAGGAAAAGCCTCCAACTTTAAAAAATACTTACAAAAGTACTTACTTACATTTATCTCACTCCAAAAAGATAAGTAGAGGACTCGAACTTATAATTTGTCAGATGCGATATCCTGTTTTGTCTCACTCAACCAATCCCTAAGAATAACTTTTATCCCAACCTTCACCTATTGTTGTTTAAAAAAATATTATTAATGCACATGCTTTTTTAATGAAATATTTTTTTATTAATTTCTTAGTTTATACTCTTAAAATATTCTCTCTCTATATAAATTAAAATAATTATCTTGAACAAAAAGCTTTTTACCTGCTAATTTTTAATGAGAGTGTAACGGTTATTATTCAAGGAGAATAGTTTTTAGGAATTTTTTTAACCTTCTTATCTCTTTTAATTTATCATTTTAATATCTTTAATTCTAAATTAAATTTTAATATATTTTTTTAAAAAATTATCAATAATTAAAAATTAACATTGTATTACAATAATTGTTTATTGTAAATTTAAAATATAATCTATATGTTCAAAAATATTTATTTATTATAAATTTTAATTATAATACAATTTATATTTTCAAAAGTATTTATTTATTATAAATTTAAGTTATATAAAATAAATATTTATCCTATGCAATGCACAAGTTAAAATATTAGTTTATTAATAACTGTTATAAGTTTTTAATTAGTTGTGATTTGTTAATTAGTTGTTGGTTACTACTTCAATAAGTTCTATAAATATAGTATATATCATAATCATTTGTATTTTTTTCATTTCAATTAATACAATGATTTATTTCTATGAAAGTCCTCTCATATTCTTTTTGAAAATTGAAAGTGTCATCTCATATTCTTTGAACTCTATAATTTGTTACGTTACTAATTTTTAAAAATAATTTTATAAATGCATCCATAAAAAATTGTTAATGAATGAATTTTATTAAATAAGTTATGGACAGATTAATTTTTTTTAATGTTTTTAATGGATCATAAATAAATTAAGAATTTTTTTTAATTTATCCATTATAATATGAATTAAAATTATTCAATCCATTTACTTGACAGGTCTAATTTCGTCTCAAATTTTTGATATAGTATTAGAACTCGTCGATCCTTCTGGGGATGAAAAGAACATTGATTCTGTTATAGAAGAAGAAGAGGAAAAGACTAAAGCCACGGTGAAAGACCCATGCTTTGTGGAGACGATGATTCTCACTGAAGAGGAGACGACTATTATAGACAATGAGACCACCTTTCCTTGCACCAAGTGTCTTAAGCATAGCAACGGTTTCTATTTACTAGGCATGCTTTGCTCACAAATGATTTAGGATATAGGAGGCAAGGCAACTGACTCATGATCATTGCTCCCTAAGGTGTAGCCAAGGCCGTGAATCTCTTCTCCATTTTTTAAGAGATTGTTCTTATGCGAAGATTGCTTGGCAGGGGTTGGACGGATCGATAATGCACGCATTTTTTTTCAGCCTTGATTTGCACCTTTGGTTGTCGACTAATTTGCATGGCAGATTGCACTCAGAGGATTCGTGGGGCATATCATTTGGATTTATGCTATATACCCTCTAGAAAGTCAGAAATGATCTGGTTTTTTCTGCAAAGCTCATGCCCCCATCTAGTGTGGCATTTATGGTTAAACATGCAACATCTCAAGCTAAACTTTGTGCACTGCTGCGTAATAGCTCTCATAATGACATTGAGTGTGGAATTTTTTGGAAACCTCCTAATAAAGGATGGGTTAAGGTTAATTGTGATGTGATGCTGTTGTAACTAGTCACAATATATATTACATATATATTTTTTCCTCCTATTTTTTCTTTAAATAAATTATATATTACATATATTTTACACTGTATAATATATTTAACATTGTACTTTAAATATTGTTGGGTGGAGTCGGTTTGAGTTCAAAATATGGATTCATATCTACTCCCTTATTTATATATTGGAAAAAGATTTTGATAAACAGAGCTTTAAGGACAATAGTTAAGGGATTAATAAAAGAGTTTTTATTAGAAATTATATTAAAAATTGATAGTGCATTAATACAATTTTTAATAAAAAATTTCCCTGTTCTTAAGACATTGGTCAGCTTTTACAGCTTCGGAGCCCTGAAAACGAAAAGCTAGAAGAAACTACAAAAGAAAGTAATAGCAACTATTACAAGCACAAGACACTTCCAAGGTTACAAAAGCAACATATAGTTGTGATATAAACACAGGCCTTTTTAGGTACTAATACATTTTTCTTTAGAGTAAATTAAAGTACACATATGTATATATTATATTCTCTGCCATAACAAGCTACCACATTTCAAAATTGACTCTCCAGCTCTGCTTATCTTGCTCTGGAAAGCTGTATGGCTTCTTGATCAAGAGTAGATTCATCATTCCAAACAAATTGGTGAGTCATGAGTGAGAATTCTTGATTCGTAGCCTCTTCAAGTTGCTGCCAGTCAGCCCATCTATCTGCTAACCCCACTCCCTGCAGCATTTTTACCACCTCTGACATGGTTGGACGATCCTCAGGAAAGCCCTGAGTGCAAAGTAATGCAACCTGAAGAATGGTCTCAACTTCCTTTGGATCGTAACTCTCCAAATTTCTGTCCACAATGTCCTCCAACCTATTTTCTCTCAGCAGCTTTTTGACCTGTTTATAGAAGCTTCATCAGTATAAATTATCATTACATCTTGAAAAGTGAATGATCACAAAAGCTCCAAGGACCAACTAAATAGTACAAGGTGAAAATATATTATCAGTTTAACTTTGATGCACTGTCAATATCAAAGATTTTTACACTGTCGACCAATCAGAATTCTTATCAGGTATCACTTTAAAGTAGTTCTTTTAAAAAGTCAACAAACTTACGTATATATGACAATGTGATTGGATGATAATGTAGAAAACTTTTACATGGTCTGTGTATTTAATTTAATTATATATTATTTCTAGGGGTTGAAGCAAGAAGCATAAAGCATTAGAAGAAGCCCATAACAGCATCCACAACAATGCCATAACACATCTTTGTATCACCATTAAGCAGCATTTATGTGACATGATCAAGTAAATGATGAGGCAGATTACATGATCAATCAGAAGAACATCCTCGTCATCTTCAAGCCGAGAGAGGTCTATTGCACGCTCACCGGAGACTAGTTCAAGAAGTGTTATGCCATATCCGAAGACATCAGTCTTTTCTGAAGACTTTCCAGTGGACAAATACTCTGGGGCAATGTGACCCATTGTGCCCCGCACTTGAGTGGTAACATGAGTCATCCTTGCATCAACCAGCTTGGCCAGCCCAAAATCACCCAGAACAGCTTCAAATTCATCATCTAGTAGGATATTTGCAGCCTTTAGATCACGATGTATTATCTTAGGATTGCATTGCTCATGTAGATACTCCAAACCATGGGCTGTGCCAAAAGCCACGCGTTTCCTTGTTGGCCAGTCCAAGCCTTTCTCACCAGGTTTTAAATCTAAGGCAGCATAGAGATATGGTGTTAAACAAAACAGTAAGCACAAAGCTTGGAAAGGAATGGATCAGATAAGATAACCAATTCCTTTATTTCTCTTAGTTTCACTATGGACTAACGATATCTCTTCATCTTCGCACACCCCCTTCAAATTGTATTAAAAAAAAAGTATAGTAAAATAAAATATAGAGTACATATTATGTTCTCAAATATTTTGACAATACTAAAAGTTTGAAGCTTAGTCAAAATGTTAAAAACAGCAATCTAGTGTACATGCATTGAAGGGAGAGCAATGGATGGAAGAATTAAGTTATCAGTATTACCTCTCAGTCGATATGCTACACTTAGATTTTCCATGAAAGGGTATACAAGGATTCTTTCAGTTGTGGTTGTGCAGAAGCCAATTAGTCTTAGGAGGTTTCTATGAACTGCAACACTTATTAGTTGAACTTCTCTCTCGAATGCAGCCTCTCCACCAGGATTGTGATGATCAATGAGGCGTTTCACAGCGACTTTTGTGTTATCAGAGAGTACTCCTTTGTACACTTTTCCAAAGCCACCCTGACCAATTACATTGCTTTCACTGAAATTTTTAGTGGCAAGTTGGAGTTCACGCCAAGAAAATCTTCTCAATTGCCCTAAAGAAATTTTGCTCTCGTCTTCACCTGTAGAATTAATTTATCAGATATTAGTATTACTTTTCTAAGGTGTATGAAATATGCCTTAGCTGACCCGGTTTGTCCATAGAAAAGAAAAAGAATGTAAGAAAATTTTGAATTCTTGTTTTTAAAAGTTAATTTTTTTTCTCCTTATTTTCTTTTTAATTAAACAAAAGATAATATATTGTTATCTGTATTTTCTTTCTTTTCTATTTTCTTTCCTCCCATTTAAACATAGCATGAAACTCTTAAAATCATCCATAAGGAGGGTGCAAATGAATTATTACTCTTGAGTTCATGCTCACTATACCTATGCACAAATGTTTTGGGATATGACTCTTCTACAGTGAGCAACTCACTTTAGAAGATAAAATAAATAATTTCAATTATTAATGAAAAAATTAACCATCAATATTATGTATATATCCATAATAAATCATAAATGTATTGGAATATTAATCGTTGATTTTTCATCAACAAGTGAAGTTACTTACTTTAGCTTTACTCAATTTAGGGAACAAAATCCTATATTTTTTATTTTTCATTATAAAGAGAAAGTTACCTTTTGGTTTAATTGTGTTCTTTTTATTTTCTATTTTAAAAATTTAGACTGGAAATGCTAAAACTAACTTATTTCTTATTTTCATTTTTATTGTAAAAATGTGATTTTATTTTTATTTCAAAAAATTATATAGGAAGCAAGAAAAACACCTTATTTAAATGAAAGGAGAATTCTTTTTCTCTAACCGAACATTTCCCTATTTCCTATTAGGCATTATTAAGTTACGCTGAGACAAAAGGATCTTGGAAAGAAAGGAAAAATTACCTGAAACATCGACAAAGATTTCACTTTTGCGCCTATGCATTTGATGTTGTCGATACGTAAAGATAGCCCCAAGACACAGAAGTGCAAATGCACCACAACTTGCATAACGTACAAGTTTTGCCACTTTTGATTTGTGGGTTGAAGCTGTAGGACCAGGAAGAGGTAAACTTTAGGTAGCTACTAGCTAACCTTTTTTATTTATAGTTCATATTCTTCAAGTTAAATTACATTTTCTTTCTTATGTACCAAAAAACTGTTACACACTCTTTCTGTCTGTGTGTTAAACAATCAAACCTGGATTTTCAGATTTAGAAGTGCAAGACTTCTCGAAGCCAGGGCCACACTGAAGGTGCGTATCTGAAAAGCTGAAAGCAACGATGGAAACAAAATTCCACAAATGAAGAGTATACAGAAATGTTTGTCAATGAAAAAAAAAATAAAAAATACTCAAATGAATACAAAGTTCTAATAAAATTTACTTAAACATTGGAACCAAAAAGAGTTGCATAGGGATACTTCCAGTAAGACCATTAGATGAAAGATCCCTGTCAAATAAAAACACAAATCAATTATAGTATGGCAGTAATTAAGTCATAAAAACAAAAATAGTCTCTAGAATACAAATTTTTAGTTTTGCTGACCCTTTAGGATTTGTAGTTGCATCAGGAACAGTTGTTCCCTCTCAACACACTGAATCACACATGAGGTCCTCACTTTCAATTATAAACTGTTTACTCCTCCAAGAAGCCCTTTTTTCTAAAATCATTTTTTACACATACAAGGATGGAAAGACCAAAGAAATGGAAAGTGATGCCTTACAGATGCTTTAGATTGGATAGTTCACCCCATTTAGCTGGTATAGAACCATTAAAATTATTGTCAGCAAGATTTAGATATTGTAGTTCTGTCAAGGTTGAAATGTAATCTGGCAAGGATCCTGAAAGATTGTTGTTCTGCAAATCCCTGCATGAAGAGTATAGTTAAGACAAGCTGCCAGACAGGTCACTATATCATGGAAGGAAAAAATCACATCACTGGTCAATTTGTTTCACTAAACCAAAGACCTGTGATATTGATTTCTTATAATCTGCAAAAATAAGAGATAGATTGCCTTACAAATTGACAATGAATTCATAATGACATAAATTATTCTTAGTAAAATGACGATTTGGTTCACAACATGACTTTTCAAGTTCTTAACAGAGAATCAGGACTCCATGCCTTTATGCTTATGCATTTGCCAAATTCATTGTAGAGTTACAAAAGTAAACCTAAAACACTACCTTAATTTTTATGGCATCATATTCTTAATTCTAGGAAAAATTACTCAAGCTAAATGATGATGGTCTGATTATCTGGACTAGTATAGTAGCAGTAGTTGCAAATATTATAGATGTCAACTTATCATGATGACAACTTACAAGCTAACCAAATATTTCAATTTGGTAATTGAGGGAGAAATTGTTCCAGAAAATCCAACCGAAGCAAGGGCCCTGTAGATTGATTAGCATTGACAAGCTAAATTACTGCAAATCTTTAGAAGGTTCCAGTGTGACATAAAAATTATAGAGAGAAGGATGAAAAGACTAGATTAAGAATATAATAATCAGAAGCATTTTGTACTTTCTATGAGGATGAACTTACAGAGATATGACATGCCCGTTTCTACAAGTGACATGAGACCAACTGAAGCAGGGGCTCACTAAATGACTGTCCCAGTCCGTCATTTGCTTATTGGAATCATTGAGGAAATGCAAAAGATCAAGCAGAGCTTCACCTGGATATTAGCCAAAATAGTTCAGAATTATTCAATTAAGAGTGTCTATAGATAATAAAAGATTGGCACGTAGGGGTTGAAGTTATGCAGGAACCAGAGAATAGCATGGTCAAAAAATGGTCTATTGAAACATAGTAATAATCTAACTTATAACATATCAAAATACTGGAACTCAAGTGGAAAACAATATTTTAAATTTGATCATCTATCAGCATAAAAAACTTTTTAACTGATTTTTCAAACTATCAATAAACAATACAGTGTCAGATCTTTACAATAACATGAGGTTTTTCATTTGTAGTGACTAGTGAGGACTTTAAACAGTTTTTTCAAACATGTATGATCATACGATTCATTGATAGCTTAAAAGTCCTTAAACAGTGACACGGGTAATCAAAATTAAATTCAAACAATACACACTTCAGGTGAGGAAAGAATAACAGCAAAATTTACCATACCTTCTACATCAGGATCTTTGATAGCGCAACTGACTTTCAAGATAGTAAGGAATATGAGCCACCTTGTCAATATTTTGAGAGGACCCCTGCTGAAATTTGGGCGAAACATATGAACTTCTTTGATCTCCAAGGAAAACTCACCTGGCTGAGTCCCTTTTCAGAAGTTATTCACGGGAAAAATCACCGTCAGAAACATTTTAATATCATTTTAACATATGTAACAATACAACTATGCTGCAAAAAATATTATGCCCAGAAACATATAGACGTTTTATTCCAAATAGCAACACTATAGGCAGCATGATATACAAGTTTACAACAGCAACTCCTTGTTTTCAAAGATGAATGCGAGAGAGAAAACCAACATAGAACACAAAATCTTAAAAAACCAACATAGAACATAATAGCTTAAGAAACCAATATAGAACATAGAGCATTTGTTCAACCAAAAAACATGATGTGTTCCCAAGCAAAGCAGTTACACAGAGGGACACAGTTGCAAGAACTCTAAATATGGAATTTAGTAGAGTGACGAATTAGATTAGATAATCCAGGAGATGGGGCCAAAAAAGAGAGAACATAAATACAGACCCAAATAACCATGCACCTAGATTATTAGTCCATGAATTTTCAGAGCCAATCATTGCTATACATATATTTTCACATCGTATGGATGTTCATGTTTGTCTTTTATCCATGTAACAAGAAGCTAGCAAGTATTTCTATGAAGTTAAACAAAGGGACAAAATGAGGAGAAAAGGGAAAAAAAAAAACATACTAGTTTAGCGCGCTGCATACACCACCATGAACATTGAAAGGAGAAAGGCAGTTGAAGAAGGGAAAAAAAAACTTTATTGTTGTCACTGTGATGAGTGTCATGATCAATTGAGTTGAGTGCAAGGGACCCACGTGGCAATGAGCAATAGGACTCAAAAGGGAAACAACGAGGACTCGTTTTTTTGAATAAATAAATAAATATAATACATGGACCAAAATAATAATAAAGAAATGTACAAAGAGGGAAATGGCAAAGAATATGAGAGAGCTACTACTTGGTCGTGTGTTGGTAGTGTCAGTGGTGGGAAGAGAATGAGAATCCCACTAAACCAGGATTTCACTTTGTTGATAATAATCTTCTTGTTCATCACCCCTTTATATCTCTTTTAAGACAATTTGACGAGAAATGCTCCAACTCCAAGCGAGTGATGAAAGGCATATATCTCATTCCCATATATCTTTACGCTGAGCTGTGGCACGAATGAAGCTTCCACTAAAAATGATTTGATTATATATTCTCCTGTTCCGTGACAGTGCTTCTTCAAATTTTTTAAAGGCAAAGAGCCACTTTAGATTATAAAAGGTGCCATTAATAATAATAATTAACCAAAATTCGTGGACCATGGTGGGGGAAGGGGAAGACTCACTAAAGTTTTAAGAGGAAGACTCGTTACTTTAAAGTTTTAAGAAGGGATAAGAAATTGTTTGTGGATAATTATGGCACCACCTGTGCGGCACGTATGAATAGAAAAATTATTAGGTAGTTTAAGATTATTAAATATTCATAGTCCCAACTAATATATATATAACTCATATTTAAATTTTATAATTTAAGAAAGAAAATTAATTATACTTAATTACATGTCAAGTAAAAATTAATTGAGACTATAATAATGTAGGATCACTTGATAATTTCTCGTCTGAATAGGTGTGGTGGAGTGAGATTGTGACACTTGTAACGTGGAAAGTGATGGGGGCTTAGAAACATGGTTCACGTAGCTGTCAACGTTTGGTATGCACAGTAGTACTGGGTGTTACTGTTGGCAGTGGGAGAAATGAAGGAAGGTTGGGCAATTACAATTACTGTATAATGTGGAGCTGTTGGACATTTCGGTGACAATCAGCAACGAGAGGGAAGGTGTATGGACAAAGATATATTATTTATGGTTGTACTTGTTTGGATTGAAAAATCCAAAACGCCAAAATGCTCAGGTGTTGACTTACTTTTTTCATCTCTCTCTCTCTCTTTCTCTCTCTCTCTCTCTCTCTCTATATATATATTGAAGAATAAATAAATGCAAGAAATAATGGTATTGCATCTTGATTTAGCTTATTTTAAAAAATATTTATTTTCATCAAATTTTTAAATAAAATTTAAAAATAAAATATTATTTCCTTACATTTAAACAAAACTAAACATGTTAGTAACGTATAGTCTAACTTTTATAAAACTTAAGAAAATTAGTTTATAGTTAAAATTAAAAATAAGAACTTCAAATTTATCAAACAATTTCATAATTTTTTTCTTAAAATTACTTTTAAATTAATTATTTTGAGTTTGGTGTTCTTAAATCTTGAAATTAAAAAATGGAAAAAGGGAGAAGTAGAAATTAAAAATTTCTAAAACTATAATTTTTAAATGTTCTTTTTTTAAGCTTTTTTTTTATTAAAAAAAGTTTTTTTTTTAAATTCGGTCTATTATTAGAAAAATAAACTAAACCACATACTATTTAAAAAATAAAATGTGAACTTTGCTGATCCTTACAAGACCAATAGTGCCAATGGAAACCAAGTGATCAAATGTCTAATAAACAATTTTTCAAAAGGATTAATTTAGGTGTAGTAACTTAAATATTTTTTTATGTCATTTTTAATAATTTAAAAGGTCGACATCACTTATTAAGGTAAAAATTTAATTTCAATTTAAAAATAATATAAAAACACATAAGTACTACACTTAAATTGTCTTTTTGAAAATTTAATTGGTGAATTTAAAAGAAATTTTAGCAAATATTTTTAGAGTTTAATGACTATGCATTGTTAGTGTAAAAACTTTTACACTATCAAACAATCAGAAATCACTATTGATATGACTTTTATGATAGTTATTGTAAAAGTCAACAAACTTCTCATGTATTATTTGTGATTGAATGACAGTGTAAAATTTCTTTACACTATCAGTACATAATCAATTTTCTTATATTTTTAAATTGGACGACATTAATTTATGATCTAATATATAGTTTAACTACAGTTGACTCGATATCGAATAAGTAATAATTAAAAATATTATTTTAATATTATATAGCATATTAAATAGAAAATTAATATAATATATAAAAAATTAAATTAAGTGCAATTTTAATTTAACAGAAAAGGATCATGTTATATGTCTTATATTATAATAGCAATTTATGATTTTTGGGCGGAGATTAGTTATCAGTAATGTTATTATGTTCTTCGCACTAAAAACATTATGACCCAAAAAATTATAGCAATTTATATGCGTATATCTCATATATGATCATTTATTTATTTTAAAAGTAATTTTTTAAAAACATAAAAAAGTTCATTATTTAAGATAATTGATTGAAATTGGTTCTCTGATAATCTGTTCATACTCGGTTTTAGGGAGTTTTTAACTATTTTGTTCAATTCTTAACCAATTCTTTTACTCAACCAGTTTTCAAAGTTGTATAGATTAGTGACTTGACCAATTCTTGGTTGAACTGATCACTCTAATTTGGTTTTTACTTTTTAAAACTATGATTTAATTTATGGTTTTTAAAACTAATTAATGGGGATTAATTAGACCTAGTAAAAAGGGCTAGTCCCTTGTAAAGTGATGAATTACTATTCAAATCTTGGTTAAAAGAGACAATCATATTTAATTCTAGTCGTGTCTCAAGTAAGATTATTTCATATCAAGGATATTTTATATTTATAGAAAATAAAGAAAATTTAAATATGATTTTAACTGTTAATAATATATATTTTTTAATTTTCATCAAAATCTTTTAGTCTCTTGTGAGAAATTAAAATTATTTTTTAATTTTTAAGAACCAAAAAATAAAATTTAAATACAAATTAATGTAAAAAAAAAATTATAGTTTTAAAGACAAAAATATATTTAATACTTAATGTTGGATCGAGCGCTTACCACTAGGCTAAAAGCTATAGCTGATAGTCAGGGCGCAACTCTTTCTACTTAACCGTAGCAGCCCAAGCGCCACGATTCGACACCTGGGCCTCCGCCACGAGACAATTGATGCCACACACCGGATAACAATCTCCCCCTCAGCAATTGCCTTGCTGGGAATTGAACTCATGACCTTGGCTCTAATACCAAATTGTTAGATCGAGCGCTTACCACTAAGCCAAAAGCTATAGTTGATAGTCAGGGCGCAACTCTTTTTATTTAACTATAGCAGCCCAAGCGCCACGATTCAATTGTGACTTGACCCACCTGAGTCTCCGCCACGAGACAATTAATGCCACACACCGGACAACACTTAATTAAAATTCCAAACCAATTAAATTCCACTTATTAATTTGGGTTAATTTTGACAATTATGTTAAAGTAACTCAAATCAAACCAACTTGAAATTATATATATTTTTCTTTAAAATGACATTCATAGAAATTCAAATAAAAAATAAAATGAGAAAAAAAAAAAGTGAACTAGCAACCAGACCATTTCTCCTTCTTCATTGATATCTTCAAAAGCGCAACCACGTCAATATTTATAAGGTTACCGTAGGATATGTTTAGTTTATGAAGGGGAGGTGAAAGAAAGAAAGTGAAAGAAAAGACAAAAAGTAAGTGAAATAATTTTTTATATTGTTTGGCAAAAGAAAAAAAATAAAAGAAAAGGAAGATGATTTTTTTCTTCTTATTTGTTTGGATAGAAAGTGAAAATAAAAATAAATAAATAAATATATATATATATATATATATATATATATATATATATATATATATATATATATAAAATGACATAAATACCTTGAGTAAAAAATAAACGTGACACAAATAACAATATGTTTGTCTTTATACTAATGCATAACTTTAATCCGTTCATTTTTCCATCCACTTTGGGACGAAACAAATTTTGCAAGGAATCCATTTTTTCTTTGGCTTCCATTCCTCCCTCTAGTTCGAGTTTTCAAATGAATGAACTGATGAAGGGTTCCCACTTTTTCTTCCTTTCATAATTGTTTCATCCTTTTTGAATCGAAGCAAATGCAATGTTAAGGACGACAATAATATTGATGTCATAAAATACAATAATGTTTTTGTACATTTAATTTTTTTATCGCTAATAAATGGTGTTTTCTTTTTGTAGTGAAATTAACTCTTAAAAGTAATGCTATCAATTTTTTTGAACAATAAATATATAATCATTAATAATGTTTCAAAATTCTCCTCATCTCTGAAGTTTCACTCTCCATATCTTCAATGGCTTACTCTCAACCAATGTTTTTAAAACCAAACCAGTCATTAAATCGGTCAAGGCACTAGTTCAAGGTTCAATGGTCAAATCGTAATCGAACCGGTATTAATAAAAATTAAATAATACATATAAATAATATTAAAAAAAACAGTAATATCATAACTTTACACTACTAAAAACTAAAAATAAGACATCATTATATAAGAATAAGAATATAAAACTTTCCCTGGTCGAGGATTGTAGCCATGAATTGATTCTAAATAAGTAAATAACTAAATATCATAAATTCATATTATGATTCTAAATATATTAAACCAAGCATAGGGACTGTTTCATAAAAAGATGTCAAAACTTGAATTAATCTTTACGGTTATTAGCTAAGAGCTTAAGAAGAATGCTCCCTGTATGATTTAACTAATTCTTGTGTGTGGATGTTCATATACCCATCTAATGCAAATATGAAGTCCAAGAAATTGGAAAATGTAAGGACAATAATGCTATAGCCTATATGTATACTCCAAAATATTAAAGAAAAAAAATTATTTATAATAAAATGTTGTAATTTGTAAAAATAGAATATCTTAAAATTAAAAGGTTATAGTAAGTTAGTAACAGTATATAACAATAATTATCTCCATAACCCAATCCTAGTCATTATAACACGTAAGTTTTGGGCCTTCAGGTTTCTATTTCATTTTTTTTTTAAAAAGCCCAAAACGACGTAGTTTTGGTCCTAAAATAAGTGACCCGGTATGAACCGATTGGTAACCGGTTCACCGGTTCTCAGACCGATTTTTAAGTTGTCTGGTTTCCTGATTTATTTAGGACCGGACACAGGACCGATTTTTTAGTTGAACCGGCCAGTTTGGTCCGATTCTTACAACATAGCTCTCAACTACTTATTGCTTCTATTAACTACTTAACTTTTTTCAAATGCCATAAGAGGAAACACCTTTTCAAAGACTTGGTAACTAAGCAAATGAATTTTCTCTGTTACAATTAACAGATGATTTAATCGCTAATTTGTGTACCCCATGCAAAGTTACAAACACAATTTCTCCCATTCTATTTTATTTCCTAATTGGTTTTTCTTCCGAAACATATAATCGGAAATAAAATATAGGTGTACCATGAGATAGATAACGAAGATTGAATAAATTTTGAAAGGGATAAGTCCCTGAACTTTTAGGCAATTTTTAATTAGGTCTCTATATTATAAAATTTGTAATTGAGTCCTTAATTTTATTTTATTTTTAATTGGGTCCCTGGCGTTAAATTGCTGTGAATATTCCATTAACTAGGACGGAATATTCTTAGTAAGGACTCAATTAAAAAATAGTATAGAGACCTAATTAAAAATTCTCGAAAAATTTAGCGACTGACTCAATAGTTTAACTTTATTTTTATTTTTTATCTTGATTTTGCCTTTGTTTTATTTTTGAAAAAAGAAAAAATTATAGAAATGAGCAGAGAGCACCTTTCAATATTCAAATGCTGTCACATTATTATTATGTGACTAAATTGCATTTTTAGTCCTGTTATAATTCTCAATCTGCAATTTTAAGTCTGTCTATTTTAATTCCCCAATTTTAGTCCTCTGATTTTTTAAAATCTTGAATTTTAGATCCCTTATTTTTAATTCTATAATTTTAGTCTCCCAAATTTTAAAAATCTTCAATTTTGATTCAACTGTTAAATATTCATCTGTTGACTGTTAATGTCTTAACATTGACTATGACGTGACATTAGTCTATTAAATATTATTTACCACGTTTTCAATCTAATGCCGCATCATAGTTAACGTTGAAGCATTAACAGTCAACAAATGAACATTTAACGGTTAGACTAAAATTGCAGATTTTAAAATTTGGGGACTAAAGTCACAAAATTAAAAATAGGAGCAAAATATTTATTGGTTTTATCAATGACTAATCTTTGTTGGAGAATTTGGCTACCCACTTTTATTGAGGTATCTTCTCTCAACCACCTTTTTTTCATCCACAAGGCTCAAACCCAAGACTTTATTGAACTAACATAATGTTAGTAAATTAAAGGTTAAACAATTGAATAGGTCCTTAAACTTTTAGGCAATTTTTAATTAGACTCCTATATTATTATTTTTAATTGAGTCCTTAATCTTTTTTTTTTTTAATTTGGTCCCTAGGGCAAACAATAAACGGTAATCAAAGTGAAGTTAATCCTAGGGACCCAATTAAAAAAAATTAAAAGATTAAGACTCAATTACAAATTTTTATAGTATAAGGACCCAAATGAAAATTGCATAAAAGTTCAGGGACCTACTGATGTATTATCCCATTTTGAAATTATAAAGTTTTAATGCCAAATTCAGGTCCGAATGAGATAGATAATGAGGAGATTATTGAGTGTGAAATTATTCGTATCACATCCATATATTTAATTAAGGTTACACTGTATTTTTGGTCTCTTATTTTTTTCAATATGCAATTTTGATCTCTTATTTTTTAAAGACATTTAATTTTCTTATTTTTAAAAATTCGCAATTTTGGTTTTGCCATCAAATTTTTTACGTTGATCATTAGTTATTTAATGTTGACTCTGACGTATCAATACTTAAATAACGTATCAGAGTCAAACTCAGCGTTAAAGTCAACATTAAGCCGCTAACGGTCACACAAGAAATTTAACGGCGGGCCAAAATTGTGGATTTTTAAAAATAGAGTGACTAAATGTTTCTAAAAAAATAGGAGGACCAAAATTGTATATTTTTAAAAATAAAAGAATTAAATATCTTTAAAAAAATAGGAGGACCAAAATTGTGAATTGAAAAAAATAAGGACCAAAAATATAATTTATCCTTTAATTAATTATCGAGGGTGGAATGACAGCCACTCCACAAAGCCAAAGGCAGTGGAATAAGACGAGATGATGAGCATAAATTAGGGGATTCTATTGCACTCTTTTTTTCTCTTTGCACTTATGTCTGTTTTTTGTATTGTTTTATAAAAATATCTTTTTTAAAAATTAATTTTCTGAATGTATTTTGAAAAATTGTAATACGTTAGGGAAATTAATTTCTATAATATAGTTATTTTAATATATTACGAAAACTAATTTTTATAATATAGTTAATTTTTATACATTACAGAAATTAGTTTCTATGATATAAAAATTTACATTGTGAAAATTGGAAACTAGTTCCCATAAACAATAACTACATTACAGAAAAAACTAGTTTTCATAATGTATTAAACAATAACTACATTATAAAAATTAGTTTTTGCAAGATATGTAAAAAGTGAAAAACAAAAAAGTGCATTCGTCGTATTCAGTGAACATAGACAAAAAGCAAGAAAATCGAGAGAGGATGCAGATGGGGGGAAGTGGGGAGAAAAAAGAAGGATTTTTTGTTAAAAAGGAGGGGAGGGTAATTTTAATATTTTCAAATGTTAAAAAAAAAAACAGAGATGTGAACTGAAAAAAGGGAGTGTGAAAAGAAAGGCTCTAAATTAAGAAAAATTATTAGATGGTCCTGAACCACCATGATTTTTATTAATTTTTAATTGACATGTAATTAAATATAATTAATTCTTTTTCGTAAATTGTAAAATTTGAATATGTGTTATATAAACATAAGTTAGGACCATATACACTTGGTGGTTCTAAACTATCTTGTAATTTCTCCTACATTAATGGTCACTAAAATTTGGTTGTTAGGACATGGGCTAGCTTTCCATAACTCGTGTCATAATAAGTATGTGTGAGTAAGGCCCGTTTGCTTGGGTTTACATGGCCAGCTTAGAAAATCTCAACGTAAAAATCACATCGTTATATGAGCATTAAGAAATAAGAGAAACGAGTTAGTTTATTTTCGTATCAATTTAATATAGTGTTCATTTATCAGAAACAAGAAATAAATAAATCCTTGTTTTATTTTTTAATCAAACCAAATACATCAAATAAATTAATTCAAGACTCAACAGAGATAGCATCACAATACCACATGCGTTTAATACCAAATTTCAAAACCACAATCTATTATTGAAGTTATGAAAAATATGTAAACGGAAAAATTAATAAATAAAAATCATTATCACATCAAATTTCAATGGTAAACTTTGAATTTAACAGAAAAAATAGAGCCCGAAACATTCCATACTATCAAAATTACTTGCTGATTTAATGCAACTTCCAAGGTCGTAAGCTCAGATACATAATTACCAAGACTGCACATGAAATAATTTTTTGGGTAAACCGGGATTTCTCTGAGCTAAAAGTCAAACACTAATCCTTCGTCCACCGCCTCATGAGATATTTTTTTGGATTACCATAGTATTGGTACGAAGTATTCACTGCCAAAAATAATGACTAATCTTCGTCGAGGACTGTGAACGTACACAAGGTGGGTATTCTGCCTCATGAGATATTGGAATTGTGAAGTCATACGATAACAAGAGTTTGACACACGCAACTGCATATTACTTTATATACATTTATATATGTGAAGAAATCATTAAACAGAGTCTCAGACAAAATGACAACGATAATAAAATCAACATTGCAGGCATTAATTAACAGTTAACACAAGCACAAAGTCAGAGTTTATTTTTCTTTTTCTGTCTTCCTCTAAGGAATTCTGCGTTTCATGATAATCAGCTATATCTTAAAGAAATAGTATGGAATGACATGTTGTACACACAAATTAATTAACATTAAAGAATCAACTGATTCAATTCATCCACTACAACCCCTCGATCTTTCCATTGTTAATTTTGTCACCATCATCTAGACCACTTGAGTGGCACCGCTAGACACCATTCCATGGTGTGTGGTATCATCTTTGTAGATGCCAAGTTTCTCTCCGTCACCCCACAGCGCATAAGCCTCTTCCCCATGAACGGCATCATCCCCAGTGAGAACCTCTTCCTCTGTCATTCTCAGTGGAACTATGAAACTTATAACCACACAAATAATTGAAGTGGCCACGAGGTTCCACCCAATGATGAACAAACCTCCCACGATTTGTTTAAGGATTTGACTCCACCAGGGCCACCATAGACTCCTCCTTGGGAGTTGGTGACAGGTAAAAAGAGTGTGCTTAGACGGGGCTCAGCAAACAGGCCAGTGAGTATGCCTCCAAGAAGGCCAGCCACAGCATGAGTGTGGAACACTGCAAGAGTGTCATCAACCATTTCAAGCAATGCCAACTTTTTCCCCAATACCATCATGCTGAACCATGGGACACTGCCTGAAAGCACTCCCATCACTATGGCAGCCCATCCTTGAACCAGACCTATATATTGACAAAGATTCAATAGAATTTGAACCTAAAACTTCATGCAAATTACCTTAACCTCTCATCACTAGACAGATCTTAAAAGGGTCTAAGATTGATTGAATGTTGGTTGTGTTAATGCAAAATGAATCATCTTGTGTCTAAATTTCATGTAATAAACTCGTGTTTATTTTTTATCTCTGACTTGATAGACATGAAATAAGTAATCTATAATAAAAAGAGATGGAGACAATTTCTATGCGACGTATTTTCTAGAGGATGATCCATTTAAACAAAATCAATTTCTAATTAAAGATAAGCTTTTGAATTTTTATATGGAGTATACAACTTCACTGTGATATTTGGCTTTTAAATTTTGATTGACCAGTAAGAATTTATCTTAATATTTAATATGAATTTAATTTTGATCAACGTCAATTTAAAGAACGATGATAACTATTTAAAACCTTGATTTATTTATTTATTTATTTTAAATATAACAACACATAATTGAATGTAATTAATAACAATAAATCAAGAATAGACCCATGCATATTATTAGACAAATCCTAATTGTTAAGAAACAAAATACTCACAAGTGTTGTGGTTGATTAATTTCTGTTAAAGAGGTTTTTTTTTTCTTTTTCATTTTTAATTAGCATTTGTTAACTGAAAACATCAGTTCGTAATGGTTTTCGTTAAAAAAAACCATTTGTGCTGTACATCATATGAATACTTAGTTGTTACAATACATATTTTAAAATGAATCACACACGCATTGACCTTTTCTTTTTCGTAAATAGGACACAAAAGAATCATCACACGCATGCTCTAAATTAGAATTGTAAACCCTTAAATCTGGACGTATTAATTGCATAAAATATTGGGTATACATAACGAATTTTGAGTACATTATTGTCACCGATAGGACTAAGGTGATCAAGTCATTAAATCAGAGTACAAATTGTATGTTGAAATTAAAAATTTGCAATATCTTATAAGAAATAATTTAATGGAGTGTATTAAATATTTTTTGTTCAATTCTCTTCAGAAAAAAGGCTAATAATGTAATGTTTAACACACTCTTTTAAATAAACTCTTTGTATTATTAGTTGAAATTTATTAAAAATCACAAAATTTAAAATTGTATATGTTCCACTCTTTATTTAATGAGTCTCCACTCATAATTTTGTACTCCCTCTGATCTCGAATATAAGTAAAAAAAAAAAAACTAACGCTAATTAAGAAAGTTGGTTAATATCATTCAGTTTTACTAATTTTATTAAGAAAACAACTCTTTTTCTTAAATTGTCCTTCATTAAAACTTGATATCAAAAATAAAAAAAGGATCATTAATTGGAAATATAATCTCAATAAAGGGGGTATTATTTTAGGGATAGTGTTATTAAATAAGGTGAAATTAGTTAAGATTTGCTTATTTTTGAGACTAACACAGAAAGGGTTATTTTTTTTGCTTATATTTAAAATCGGAGGAAGTATTTTTTTTAATAAATTTTAACTATAACAAAAAAAATGTATTAGGAAAAGTGTTAAAAGAATGTGTTAACACTCCATTCCCTTCGTTAGAATGACCTCAAATAATTAAGTAGTACTGATTTGTTTCTTGATAGTACTATAATGCATTAGCAGTTTGTTTCCGCTAATGTTGAATGTTTTTTGTTTCAATTTTATCTTTCCATAAATGCGAGATACCCGACAACATAGGAGGAAGGGAATGCCAATCAAGGCAACTTAAAAGCATTTAAGAAATTAGTCATCAATCAAACCTCCGCCCCAAAATAAATGTAATGTAATAAGAAAAAATAAGTCTTAAAATAAGTGTTATTTTAGCTTTTTAATGAAATTTTTTTTTTTTTCATTTATACTCCTTATAAGTAGAATGCTACTGTTGATTGCATTGTTTCTAACAAAAAAAATAAGGTTAATTTTGTAAAATTGTTATTTTCTTACAATTATTTATTAGTTTTTGTAATCTGTGGAAAAAAACCTAAGATAATACTTATTTTGAAATGGAAGGAGTATGAAGCATTCAACTCTGTCAGGATCCATGTACGAAAAAAACTCTATTGGGATCCCAAAGTCAAGATCAGTGGAAACTCTCAGCTGGCTTCATACCCAAAATTTTATAAATTAGAAGGGTGATTGCTGATACTACACGGCAATTATAAAGGTTCTTATTCCTATGTCGCCGTAGAGTAATTAATATTAGAGTAAGGGTAATGTAATTCTCTTACAAATTATCCAACAAATTTTTTTATTACTTTATAAAAAAATATTAAATAAGAAAGTAAATGTATTTAATGTCTTAAAAATATAAAACACGTTCAATATTTACTGTACAAATAAAGTTGAAGGATTAATAGGAAGATATCATTTGACGATTTAAAATTATTCTTAGAGTAATGTTATATCTTCTTAAAAATTTTCCAACAAATCTTCTTACCATTTTATAAAGAAAGTATTAAATAAAAAAAAATTAAATATATTTAATGTCTTGAAAATATAATACATTCAATACCTATCATACAAATGAAATAGGATGGTTGATAGGAAGATATTGTAGGAAGATTTAGAATTATTCTTAATTAATATTATAGTTTTGTTAATTAAAATATGTTTTGATAACAGTTTAATAAACACCTCGTCCTTGATATTAACATTAAAAATATTCATGAAGACTTAATCACTTATATCTGGAAAGACAAAAAGTAATATAAATGTTGTAAGTAATATGATGTGACAAGAAGAGAAGAGAAATAAAGAACAATAAAAAATGTCAATTAAGTATATGTATTATGTGAATATTAAATTGATGATATATCATTACTAATTAACATTAGAGTAGTAATATTCATGCAAGTTGGGAGATTACGTACCAGCTCCGGGAGTGATGCAAACAAGACCAGTTATCATGCCCTGAACGGCTCCAATAACTGAGGGTTTCTTGAAGAAAATAACGTCGAGCCACGTCCATATGAGGAGGCTGGTGGCGGCACAAACGTTGGTGTTGAGCACCGCCATGGATGAGTCGGTGTTGGCCGCGTAGGGATCTCCTCCGTTGAAACCTGCCCATCCCAACCAGAGTAGCCCTGCCCCTGCCAACGTTAGTAACACGTTGTTTGGTGGGAATCTCTCTCTGTCCTTCTTCGATCTTGGCCCCACCTGTTTCAATTTCAAATTATATTTTCACTACACTTGTTCTTTGTCTTCTGATTTGGTGCCTTTCACATTCCGTGTGTTGATAATTACCGTTCAATTAATTACATATAAAGATCAAGCTATTCATTTCTTCTATAATTGATTGATTTCTTGCTTTTATTTAAATATTGTGGTTAAGTCACCAAGAAAAGGTTTGCATTTGAATGAAATGTGAAAGCATGGACAACCCAAGTAAATTAATATGTGATGATTGACCGTATTATATTTCAAATTCCATATATTGATAATTACCATTTAAATTACATATCGAGATCTAGTTAATTATTTCTGCTTGATTGATTTCCCGTTTTTATTTAAATTGTGATTACATCACAAAGAAAAGGCTTACTTTTTGAATGAAACGTGTGAGCATAGACAAACCAAGTAAATTAATATGTAATGATTGACCATCCCACTCTAATGTCCCATTTGTTAAATAACAAAATTTATTAGATAGTGACCGATTAACGATATATAAACTACAAATGCTATCAAACGATTCCCATTTTTATTTAAACTGTGTCCATTACATTTGTTTTTTAATTTTCAACAATAGAAGGAATAAGGTCATGTAGAGCAAGGTAAAGCAAAAACACACATTAATCAGATTAAAATTAATAAGTTTTTCATGTATATTACACGCAATATGAATAGTAAAACCTAAGTCAACCATATTCATGCCATGTGTACACATCCTTATTAATTTTTAGTGTGTTAAATAATTTGCTTTGATTTTGTTTATTTTTTCAGTCCTAGTCCTAGACTCTCAGTAGCCGGTAGACAGTAGTTGCTTTAAATCTCAACAAATTCGAGCTGAGTTGGATGGATATATTTAACGCTTCTATCATTTTTTTATATAACTTTCAAAAAGAAATTTTAATGGAAGATATATGTAGTCTCAAAAAAAAAAAAATATTGTCACTTATAAGTTATACCAATGATTGTTTTTGTTTCTAGGAGAAATTACTACATAGTTTAATTAATATGGTCCAAATCAATCTCCACATTACATGTAATTGAGTGTTATTAATTTTTTTTCTTATAAATTGAAAAACTTGATTACGTATTATGCAAATATTAATTAAGATCATAAACTATCTAATAATCTAAGAGGTAATTTGTTTATCTGTAAAAATTAAAATGTGTGTGCATGGATACAAATATGCATTTATAGGGTGAAGTGAACTAACCCAATAAGCAGCAGTGAAGCCAGCAATCCCGGAGGAAAGGTGAATGACATAACCACCAGAGTAGTCCATAACCCCCCACTGGAACAAGAAACCCCCACCCCACAAACTAAACGCACCAATGGTGTAAGAAAAAGTGACCCAAAGCGGCACAAACATCATCCACGCCTTGAAATTCATCCTAGCCAGCACAGACCCAGCCAAGATAACAACCGTAATGGCGGCAAAAACACACTGGAACCACACCATAGTGGCCATGGGATAAAAGGGTTCAATCTCAGCGGTCTCCAAGCCACCGTTGTGAAAGTAATGCGGCGTGGCGGGCAGGCCCGCCTGTTTGGTGAGAAATTTCTGGCCCAACGCGGGCCCAGCTTTGCCCCAAAAGGGTAACAGTTTCTCCCCGAACGACATCTTGTAGGCCCACGTAACCCAACAGATGACAACCGCCGCAAAAGCGTAGAGAGCCATGAAAGCGGAGTTCACGGCCCATTTCTTTTTGACGATGCTTCCGTAGAGGATGACCAACCCTGGCATGCTTTGAATCCCCACGAGGGTGGCTGATACCATTTGCCATGCGTTGTCTCCTTTGTTCAACCAATCTGGTACTGCTAGACTCGTCCATGGTTGGTATGCTATTGGCAACGAATTCACGGGAGGAGTAGCCATCACCACTTAATTTTGTGGCCACCTACTATGAATAAATACTATGAACTTGGATTTATGGGGTTCCCAAACTCGAAAAGGGAACTAATAGAATGATATGATTGGTCTGGTGTGGCTATGTCATATGTGGTTTTAAAAGGGAACAAATAGAATGATATGATTGGTCTGGTGTGGCTATGTCATATGTGGTTTTTTATTTATAGTTGAAAATGTACTGGTGAATCTTGTGAATCTCCCTTGCGTGATTCCATCCACTTGTGTAATTAATAAGGGCGAAGCAAAGGAGAGCCTCAACGTTGACGTCCAAAATTTATGACGTATTTACAATGACATAATTTATTTATTTTTATACATTAATTTTATATCATCCCTTCTTTTTTTTGTCATCATGTTTATTATTTTCCTTTTTATTTTCTTTTACCTTATCTCTATCTGTCTCTCATGATGTATGCACTTAATTAAGCGGTGAAAAACAAATATTTTCCATCAGTTTGTAATGGGAATACTATAAAACTAATTAATGAGAGAGATGCAGATACCTTCTTAGGTTCCAAAGAAAAAGGTGTGCGAAAAAAGCTGATGATTGGAGGGATACGAGGGTTGTTGGGGATATATGGTTTGCGGGAATCAGGGCGGCGCGTATTGTCGTATTAGCCACCTTGGCATGAAGCACCTACTAGGGTATTTTTATATTATTTTTAATTAATAAAAATATTTAAATGTTTTCAAATTTTATATGTTGAAGTGCAAAGTGTCACTAGCTAAGAAGTTTTATATTGGATAGAGCTAGATGTGTTAAGCAAAGCTATATATATAAATGACAAGGATTCATATACTTAACACCTTAAAGTTTTGAACTAGATATAATGTGAAGTTCACTCGTGTTATTTGCTTATGCTGTGTTAATAGAAATCTCTTTGATACTTTGCCCTCTTGATATTCCATAACAAATGATATTAGAGCTTAGTTAAGGCTAAGAGGGAGAGCATGAGTAGGGATCTTATATCGAAAGTTATCTAAATGGTATATATGGTTAGTCAAACAACGTGTCCCATTGGTGAACGATGGTACTGAAGGCTAATAGTATGGTTGGAAATGGGCTCAATGAAGGATATATATATAAAAGAGATATGATCCATATATATTCGACGCCTTAAAGTTTTAGGTTGAGATGTAGTGTTCAATTCTTTTAATAATCCTAATCATTAGCTTGATATCCTTTCTAAGTGTTTCTTTGAACTCCCAAATATTATAAATATAGTTAATTTTACTTTTAATTTCTTAAAATTTTATTAGTTTTGTTTGTCATAAATTTTAAAATTTTAAAAATAGTTTCTATTAATACATAATGATAACATGACATTTAATTATTTCATGTTAATAACTATGCTAAAATAACTTAATAACCTATAGCTAGATACCATCGAGCGTGTGGATCAATTAGCACAAGATTGTTCTAGCTTAATCAATTGTCTCAAATTTGAGTCTTGAAGATGTAGCTGCATTAAATACTCAAAGGGAAAGCTTTGCTGCCTATAATGATCTTACCTAGTTTAGTAGGATTGCTTTCTGTAAAAAATATCTATGGTATTTACCAATATATATATATATATAACAGGATATATCTAAGCATATGTCATGTAATTAAGAAGAATTATTTTATGAAGGCTAAAATTAAAATTTTTTAAAAAATATTAATGTAGTCATATATATATACGATTACATTTTATCCTAATAAAAATATATACATTTGGCTTAATTGCATTTTGTACACTTAACTTTCATCATTTTGCGAATTTTGCCACTATTTTTTTCTCTCTCATTTTGCTACCTCATTTTTGTAATCTTGTGAATTTTGTCCAACCATCAATTATACATAAAATGACAAACAGGGTGATGACGTGTTAACAATGAGTTGGCACTAAACATCCACATCAACTTGTTTTTTTTGAAAAAAAAATGTTTTTTTAAAAAATAAAAATTGTTTGAAAAAAAATATCGAATCTATACTCCACGTAACTTTTAGAGAATTTTGTTTTTTTTTCAAACAATTTTTATTTTTTTAGAAAAATATTTTTTTCAAAAAAAAGTATGTGTGAATGTTTAACTGTCAACTCATCACTGACACGTCATCACTTTGTTTGTCATTTAACGAATAGTTGACAATTAAGCAAAATTCGTAAGATTTCAAAAATAAGATAGCAAAATGCAAGAAAAAAATTACAGTGGCAAAATTCACTAAATGATGAAACTTGAATGGCACAAAGTGCAATTAAGATTATACACTTTTTTCCCTTTTATTCTCTCTTTATATGTAATGATGTAAACAATTTGATCTACAAATAATGTTATCTTTCACTTTAAGGCATGTAATAATGTAACCAGAAGTCGATTCCTTAAATAAATTTCAGTACTTAGAAAAATTAATCCTGAACTCTCAATTAGAAAATATCCTAAGTTTAAAAAAATAAAAAATAGAAGAGGACAAATGGCAAACCTTACAGCTGGCATTTACACGGGTCACTTGGGTTGTGTGATTTATTCCACTACCATTCACTTGCCTAAAGATGGGAACGGATCTTGTTTGTTATACTTCATTCATCAATCTCATGATTAAAATTAAATGTTTTATATCTCTATATTAAAGTATTTCCTAGTTCGATATTCTAGTTATCGAAATATATTCATGAAAGAGATTATCTAAACACTGCAATGTTGGGTGAACATTTACAAAATTGATTTTACAAAATTAATTTTAGTTAAAATTGATTTTGAAGTTAAATTATTTATGTTTGGATGTTTTTATTTTAAAAGTAATTTAGTTGTAAATCTCAGTATAATTTTTCTTTTTTATCTAATACAAAAATTACTTAAATTTTTTTAACTTAATCAATTTTAGACTTAGAATCAATTTCTCAATATAAAAATAAACATGTAAACATTTATCTAAAATCACATTAGCTGATATTTTTGTGATTCTAAATTATTTAACGTGAATCCAAAACAAGCTAGCTAGTAAGTATCCTAAATGAATTTAGACCATAAATTAAGCTATCCCAATCAGATTATATAATGTATCTATCAATGCATATGTTTAGAACATAAATTAGGCTATCCCAATCATAAATTAATATCATTTTTCAGTAACCGTAATTCGTGTAATATCCTGCTAGAAAAGGAAAGTCAAAAGAAAGAAACAAAGAAAAAACTTATTTTAAGGGAAAATAAGAGAAATGAAGGGAAAAAGCTTCCTCTTTTCTTTTTTGTTTTCAAGAATATCCTTCTATTCCATAGATAAGACTAATTTATTGAAATACAGTAAGATGCCAAAGTAAAGTTTCAAGAATACCTTTTAATGATATTTTTTCTATAAACATTAATCATGGTATTGAATTCGAAATTACATACTTAAGGGATCACAGTTCCTTCCATTTTGATCATACACATCAGTCATCAATCTCAACAAGGCTTCCTTCTTAAATCAAGGACTAGATTAAGAAAAAATGAAATATGAACTAATAAAACATAAGTATGTATCATTGAGCGGATTTTTTTTTCTTTTTGATATAGCGCATTAGGATAATTTTAATGTGAGCATACAATTATGTACTAATTAAACTAATTAACAAGTTGTATATCATAATTTCAAGATATAGAATATGTAGGTGGCGCTACTTCCTATAAATTTTTTATTTTTAATTGACTGAATTTATATAACATTTTTACTTGTATACAATATTTCTTCGAAGATGAAGTGGAATCCCATCACGCAGATTCCATTGTACGTGTTCCTCCCTTTTCAAACATGAATAACCCTTAACGATCTAGACCCAAAAAATAAACCCTTAACCAGAAATGTTGGTTAGGTGTATGTGCTTCGGGCCACAAACACGTAGATGACATGATGATGATAGAGAACTATTCTCAGATTTCAAGTTTAAAACTATTATATTGATTGAAATAGAAGATTAATTGGAAGCTGTGTTCTGATCTGTAATTGCGTGATTAGCATGTATCTAATAGTATAATTAGTTATCGACTATATACGCTATCTATACTTTGGCGTTTTAATTACAAAAATCTCGGCAGCAATTAGTAACGTTAACTGACAGCTAGCTTGGATCATCATTTATTATTATTTTGGGTTTATTTGTCAAAATCAATTAGCCAGATGTTAATCCGAACTTCCGTTAAGGTACATCCTGTTTTGTCAAAGAAGAAAAAGGTATATTCTGTAATGTTTCTGCATGCTATACAATTTTATTATTTTTTTTTGTGAACTGACACTAAACACTATTTTATATACCGGTTAAATCATTCTTGAGGGATATTGCGAGACAAAGGTGCTGGGTTTCTCATTCTAGAGGAAAAAATATTGTAATTCCATCTCACTGTTTTTCAAGATTCTCACTTACTACAATGTTATTGAAGGAGTATAATACCTGCAATTTGCAAATATTGATTGAATAATTAGTCTTTTTTCAGGGACCAGTTTGAGAAATGACCTGTTTTGCAACTATCCCATCCTCAATCACAGTGATTTAATTAATAACTAATGTATCTAATGGCCCAAATTGTAAGGTCGACCAAAACGATCCCCAAAAGATGTTATTTAGTGGATTCCACGTTCTAATGTTAGTCAACCCAAAACAAAAATATACAATAGGTAAAATCTATTAAGTTCTCTCAAGCTTCCAAATAACAGAAATATCTTATTATATATCATTAAAAATATAGTGAAAAAGACAAAAATAACTATTCCAATTTAAGATTCCATCTCATCTATTCAAAATTGTCTTCTCACTGTCCTTCTTGGAATAGAGGAAGTTAATACTAGGATCAGGGACGATTACCTCCATCGTGGGTTGTCCTTCGTACACTAGTGCATCTATTCCAAGTGATCATTTCAACTGTCAAGTCATCCTTCAATCGAGCATTATGATTAAAGGTGGAAATAGGCTAGAATAGACTAGACTTTGGTAAGTCTAAGCTTAATCTTCATTAAAAATATAAAGTCTAGGGTTAGCCTATTTATTTATCATAGGCCTTTTTTAAAGGCTTAAGTTTAGCTTGCATAAAAGTTTGGCCTTGTTTGTAAACTTGATTAAAAGCCTATTTTCTTATAAGATTTATAAAAAGACTAATAGGCTTATTAACCTAAATATGCTTGTTGGTCTAAAAAGGCCTATAGAATTAAAAAAACCTATTAAGAATTATACATTCTTTTATATTATTATATGTAATATATGTATTATATATAATTATGAATATATAATATAATAATATTTTATTATATATGTATATAAATAAATCGACCTATTAGGCTTAATAGGCTTTTTTAAGGTCTATGGCCTGACCTTTTTTACCTAAATAGGATTTTTAAAAAGCCTATGCCTAACATTTTTAATAAACAAGTTAGGTCAGGCCTTATATAAGCTAAGCCATAGGCTCTTGACAGGTGGCCTGGCCTATTTCCACCCCTAATTATGATAGAGTATTTGAGCCTTTATCGACCCAAAAACTACGGTCCTACCTACGAGTACAAGCTCGACCCATAGGTCAGCCTAATAGATTAAGATTAAATTATGAAAGATTAAGAAAGTCACGTGACTTTTTAAGTAGTCATGTGATCCTATTCATTCATGTTTGATTGTATGGTTTAGATTTAATCATTTAACCATCTTACACAAACACTCCTCTCACTTAACAACACTTGAATTTTTATTTTTATTTTGCTAAAATGTGAATGAATTTTTCCCTTTTTAATTCAGTATAATTTCATGATTTAAACATTCAAATTGATAACACAAGTATATATTTTGATTGAAATTTATAATAGATTCAAATTAAGAAAGCTTGTATGATTTATTTTGATTTCATAAGTCAAATATATAATTTATAATTTAATAAATATATACATACACACACATATAAGGATGAAAAACTCTTATAGCATCTAGAAACGTATCTAAGAGCATTGACAAAGCATATATATAAATTATGTAATAATACAAATCACAATCTGACATTATTTATAATTGATAATATATTCTAAATAATATATGTATATATTATTTTCTTTTTAATTATCATTACTTTTTGTCTTTATGATGGAAACATATTTTTTATAAGAAAAATAATTAAAAATATTTATTATTATTAATATTTCATATAAAAATTGTGTATATATTTAAGTTATATGCATATGTAAATATATTTATAAAGCTAATATTTTTTAAAAGAAACATTTATATAAATTAGAATGATATAATATATTTGTAAATATATAATTATTTAAATATATACTAATGTTCACAATTGTATATATATATATATATATAGTTGGTCCAAGTGGTACTGAGCTTGGATCCCTTAAGCAAATTCTCTAGTTCGAGTCTTGTAAATGAAAAAAATATGGTTAGGACAAGAAACCCTACTAAAGATGATCAGCTAAGTTTTCCGACGGTGATTAGTCACCAACAAAGTTGGTAAATACTTCACACCAATAACATGATTATAAAAAAAATACACATTTACTTGTATATATTTTGTAAAATTAAAATAAATAAATAAATATATTAAAAATTATAATAATATAAAAAAATCTGTGCAAGGCACGTGGCATTAGACTAGTTTATAATATAATAGTTAGTTGATTTAATATATTTTTTTCAATTATAAATTTTTTCTTAAAAGAAATCAAGCATATATCGCGAAACAATCACTCGTTATTAAATTGTTTAATTATTTGGACTTATAATCAACTTTGACGTCAAATGTTCATTTTGAAATGATATTTTAATAATATTAAAAAACTTAATAATTTTAATAATTAATTTTTGACATTTTTTTAAGTTTGCGTATTAGCGTGTTCAAATGTGAACCAGCTGCTTGCATTGGATCATATTAAATCGGGTCAAGTCAGTTAAAATGTATTCTTGAATATCACGTAGGTTGGCTTAACTTACATATTAATTTGCACTACATTTCAAACTTTATTTGTTGTTTTGTTTATTGAGCCCCTTAATTTTTCTGAATAAAAAGATAATTAGATTTTATTAGGTTTAATTTCTAATCAAACCAAACCTTACTAAATAAAGTGAACTAAAATTTAAAACAAACCAATGTACAATTTAAATCAAATCAAATATTTAAAAAAAGAATTAAAATTCATGAGCCTTTGATGATGCTAAACCAAGTCCATTTTAGACCGTTATTCTTTTCCATTCATCACATCTTATACCTCCTTTTATAACAAGAATTAAAAAAAAAAAAAAAACTTAAGGACTATAACTCGTAAGTATAATTCCACATAAATAGCAAACAATCACTATGCATGTTTATTCAAAGTATTTATTCACATATAAACACTATTAGTACTTAAAAGAAATAAAGGTTGTCACACGATCTCTTTTATGTCCGAACTCGCCACAATAAATTCAGTCACGAGTCACGACCCCATTATCGCAATTTAGATTAAATCCTTTTAAAGGTCGAAACTAAAGTAAGGAAAGGAAGAAAACAAAAATTTCAAGCGTGTACCAAAAATCATGTGGCTGCTGGGATTCGAGCCCAGGTCTCCACGGCCACAACGTGGAATTCTTACCACTAAACTACAGCCACAATGTTTAGTGTGTTGTTGTGTAAAATTTATATTACTCATCATCGACAACTGGCTTAGATCAAGCTCTACATCTTTTTTAAATTTACTTGAAATCACATCCAAGTTTATCTTTAAAAGCTTTCAATAATTTTCCAAAGAAAAAAAAATGACGTGGCTAAACTCTGCTATGAAATCTACTCGATCATGCTTCATTTATATAGAGAGAAAATCGGTTTACACTGATCCAAGTTATAATTATTCTTATATTATCTTATAACTTTTAATTCAAAGATGATTGTAGAAATTAACGTCCTTCAACGTATACTAACAAGTTCCTTGTATATTAAGCATGTATTTATAAATTTAGATAAAATTAAAAAATATATAAAATAAAAACATCACCATTATCAAATAAAGTAAAGAAAAATAAAATAAAATAAAATATGTTCTTTGAAAAAGTGAACATTTTAATTTTCACTCTTATTTTTTTATTACCACAATATAAGAGAGTATCTACGTATACAAAACTTTAACTTGAACTCTAACTTTAACTTCTTTTAGACTACACTATAAGTTCAGTTTTCTAAAGTTTTTTTTTTTAATTTTGTCTTTTAAAATTTTGAGATATTAAGTAAGTTATGTAAAATTAAAAGACAAAAAAAAAATCGTTTTTAATTTTTAAAAGACTTATTTGATATTTTAAAATTTTTAAGAATAAAACTATTGTTAAGTAAATGTTTAGATAACTTAATATATTGTTTAGTCTTTTCTATAATAATTATAATATTTGACTAGCAAGGTTATCATGCATTATATGAATAGTTTTAATTTAAATGAACTTTAAAAATATAAATATAAATATAAATATACAAAAGAAAAAATTATCATTATTAAATAATGGTAAATTGCGTATACTATGAAAGAAAAAATATGATAAGATATGAGTTCATTATAAATGAGGATTTTATTTTATTAAATAAAATAAATTGAAAAAAATAAAACTTTTGATATCGAAAAGAGAATATAAAAATAAATTATTTAAATCAAAACACATAATTTCTATGTCTATTAATTTAATATAATATGTCTAAATTTCATCTTTAAATGAAAATTAACTAAATTTAAAAATAACGTGTGAAATAAATAAATATGAAATACTTGATAAAAAAAAACTACAAGATTCATTTGGAAATAAAGTAAATCCAAAAGAATATAATTAGAAGTATAACAGTGTAATTTTTATTTTATATTGTCATTCAATCGTGGATTGTCGTGGATGATAAAATTATTAACTTTTATAATAATTACTTCAAAAGTTATGTGTAGAATAATTTTTAATTGATTGACAATGTAAAAATCTTTATACTAATAATATATCAAAATTAAACTCAAATACTTAAAGCCTTTTCTTTCAAAAGTGAGTAGTTATATTTAATGAGTTAAATTTTTAAAATATATAATAATTTGAATAATATCAATCTAATTATTATTATAATTAATAAAATTTAAATGATTAATATCATAAGGATAGAACAATATATTCACAGTTACAAAATTTATTAAGTTTTCCCATCATCAATAATACAATTATATCAAATTACAAAATATATTGTCATTGTTGGTTTATATGCAATTGCATGGTGTCTTTCAGTTCTAATGACAAAACTTCCATCACACAACTTAAGATTTATATCTCTTCTAAAATAAAGGATTTACTTTAGAACGTAAAATTAGAAATTATAGCTATTGTCTGAAAAATTAACGGTTAATATTATGATTAAATGCATGCACATGTACAATAAATCAATATAACTCTTCTAAAGTAAGGACAGTGCATTTTAGAGATTAAAATGAACCAATACCGTTGATTAAAAAATTAAAGGGTGAGATTGTAAATAACTTCTATCACAATTTCAACCGGAAATTTTTTAATCAATGGCTGTAAGTGGATTGTATCCCCTAAAATGCACCCCGTTACTTTGGAGGATGTAGTTTAGATCTTAACCAGTAATTTTTTAATCACTGACTATAACTCGTATATTTACTCGGTGTAGCGAATCCCTCGCTTCATATGAGCTGAATCCCACAATTTAAGCCTGAATAACTTCATTTTGATTCATAACCTTACTGGTCTCTAGGAAGTAGCAGTCAGCACAGTTGGGTTTTCTTCCATGACATATTGCATATATCCTACCAATAATTTCCAAGTACTAATTAAATAATTTAAAGTTGAAACTACACTGATCGATACACATTGATTAGCTTCCACAACCTGCTAAACACCAGAACAATGAAACATTCTTCATTTTACAAAAAAATAATAAGAAATAAAAAAGACGGGGTGGTGTGGGAAGAACCAATACAAGAGGGTTTAAAAAAAAAAAAAAAGGAAGCAAACTAGACTATAACTCACTCCTTGGAAACATGGCAATTGACCAATTTTAATTTTTAGGTGATAGCACTCAAGCCTTCATCACGTGCTATAAAAAAGGAAGCACTGTCTCCTCTCTGCTTGCACAATGTGATAGAATAAAATATTATGAGATTACAGAGAGCCATACTCCATAATACTGGCATATTTATGTTGCTTAATATAAACAAGCTGAAGGAATATGAAATATACGGGTGCTATATCTAGCTCAATGGAAGGATAGCACAGGATAGATCTACCTCTTGCAGTTTAGCCTCCTGTGTCACTTGAAATGGTCTTGCCGTATAATCGCAATTAAATTAAAGGGCGACACGTCCTCCTCCCTCTGTTTCCAGGGTTCGCTGCTGCCTTGGATATACCATGACACTTTTGGAGACAATGGTGTATATAAATCTGTATGTGGAAAACAAGTAGATAATGTATGTACTTGTGGAAAACAGCATTAGTTATCTCAACTTAAGATCACTAGGAAATAGCAAATAATTTCCAAACTCACTGCCAAGAGTCAACATATCTAGTATTCCAGTTATGCTAAGAAATCCTACATTGTTCTTATTGTTGACTATGTGATGTGATCACTATCCAGATATTGTATTCAGAATTAGGACAAGATGTACAATACACTGATTAGACAAAACTCACGAATCTCTCTATATGATGCAAAGCTCAGAAAATTGAATAACAACGTAAGAAAAGCCCTTATCCACATAAAAATGTTCAAGAAAGGAATATTCATTTAGCAGTCCAAAACAGGAAGGACTTTCTCAAAGCATAAGATATTAATAAATATATTTTCTTTGGTATAATGGTAAGCATTCAGTATCTGGTAAAGCCTTATGTCTGTATATGAGTATATAGGGCCTAAATAGAACTATAGGTTATGTTTGTATATCTATTATAAAACTAGAAGTTATGTTTAACGCAAAAGGGCGTATACAAACATAACTTCTAGTTTTATAATAGATATAGATATGTTTAACACAAAGCAGAAGTGTTGTAAAGAAAAATGAGGAAATTATTCATTGAGTACGGAGTAACATCGTTCACATACCACTGCTACTTTGTAACCTGCTGATCACAGGTTCTACTTACAGTATCAGCCACTCCATTCATGAGTAAGGCTACATAATACATGCATCAAACCCTCTCCAAACCCCACAATGGGGAAAGCCTGCACTGGTCAACCTTTTATATTCCTACTCTCGTCTAAGATATGAGCCAGGCGTTTATGAAATTTTCAAAATGTAACTGATCAAATCATTATTAGCACACCTTAGTTGTGTTTACTTAACTTAATTGGACTGATTTTTATGCTTGATTGATTGATCTAACCAAGTTTTATAACATTGGGTTTAATTAGGTTCTGCATAAATTTGTGTTAATTTTTGGATTTTAGTTCCCTTGTGACCTTTCTCCCTTGTGCAGGCCATATCTGGAGCTACACAAGTTAAAATGAGGTGATGTTGGTCTCGCTGCAAAGCTAAGAGAAAAAACCCTACAAGTTTCATGAAGTTGTTGAGACCTAATTCAGACATCTTCTGGGAGACGATTGAGCTGCAATCCTGAGATGTGATTCTGAAGCGTCCAGACTGACCTTTACTCAGTAAATTGCCAATATCTGGAGCTGCAGGTGTCAGATTGAGTTCAAACCAGTGCCATTTGAAAGCTAAGATCCAATGCTTCATTTCATAGAAAGAAACCTCCAAATTTGGCCATTTAGAGGGCCTTTTTGCTGCTGGACAGAGAAACACGGGATTGGCTTTCCATTATATGCCTTTTAATGTGAATTAGGCATCAATTAAGCTCAACATAGGATTGGGTTTAAGTGTTTTAGAAGAGGGGAGGCAAAACCCTAACTATATTCTATAGTTTTGTCTATTTAACAATACACACTCTCTCTTAGTTCTTTCCTCTCTTCTTCTTTTCTGTGTTTTGAGTTTCTCTCCTCCAAGGAAGGCTAAGCTTGTTGATCAATCAACTGGATTAACGTTTCTAAAGCTGGATCAAAGGTTTGGATTTGAATTTCGAATTCTAATTATTGATTATTCTTGCTTCTTAATCTTTCATCTATCTTTCTTGGATTTTGAATGCATCTTTTTTTCAACTCTTGATAAGGCCAATTGCATTTAAGATCCTTGTGAGATGATGACGTTGGTAGTTACCTTATACTGCAAGCTTTCTTTAATTTTGAGTTGTGTACAGAAGTAGCATCAGTAACATAACTAAATGACAAGATTAGGGAATAAGGCTTATAAACCAATTACCGTATTTCTCCGTTTTCAATCATTCAATAAATATAAAGCTATTAGCATATTCCAACTTATCTTGGTAATGCTATTAGGGCATATAAAGCTATTACTATTAGGTTCGTAAATCTATGTAAGGCTAACTCCTTATGACTTGATAAAGTCCCTTTTCTGTATCTTGGTAGTTGTTGCTCAAACGGCAGAGGATATTTCCACATTTTTTGCTACCCAGATTATACAGGAAATTTCCCATTTTAACACATTGATAAATTTATTTGCAAACACTGGGTGTATCCTTTTACCTTGTAGTTTCCTGTGATATGTTTTAAAGAATTTGGTAGGAATAAGAAGGCTATTTTATTACGCCAGTGTGCAGTTCATAAAATTCTTTGGTGAATTTAATCAGATAGGAATGTCCATATTTTCAAGGGTGTTTCTGTGCCCTAACATTTGTTACAGGATATGATTGCATTATGTGGTTTATCTTTGGTGCTCATAGTAATTTCAAAGGGAATTTCTATTACTTATATGCAATGAAACTCAATTGCTCAGTTGTATCTTTGAGCCACTTTAGCCCACTGTTCTCTAATTCTTTTTCTACTCAGGAGGATTTCTCACCCTCTCCCTTCTCCCTTCTTCTCCCTTTCTAATAACACATTCTTCATTCATTCTTCAACCAGAAAAATAAATACATTGCCCTAAGCTTTAGTTTCAGATATTAAACGGACCTCCCTCATTTTTAATTTCATCATATAGATGACCTCCAGTTTAAACATTTTCCAAACACCGAATCCCTTCCATGCAAATATCTGTACAAGTCCATAGAACTGAAATAACACTACTAACATATAAAAAGTAGAGCAAGTAGTCAGCAGTAAGAAAATTTGAGCAACTTTCCCTATTATCTAATATTTGTATTCAGTTTTAGCCTTTTATGTAAACATTCTATATTACAGGTCCAGCAAAGCTGGATACCCTTTTTTGCCACATATAATAATGACTATCATCCAAGTCCTCCACACTAAAGTGCATGAGGTATTACCTGCAATGACTGGAGGATCTGGCTCCCTTGTACTGTGCAATATAGTTGTTCCAGATAAAATAGTGATGAAACCACATAGCTCTGACACAATACTGCTTATACTTTGACCAGAATAGTCCTAAAAGGGGGGGGAGAGAAAAAGAGGAGGCAGGATTATAAAAAATACTTGAACCATAAAATGTCTCCTTCCATCTACAATTTTTCTTATTATGTTTCTGAAAAATACCAACCTTAAACATAATTGCGCTGGCCAATATTGTAAAAGATGTGAACAATGCATAATAGATTGGAGAAACAACTGCTGTGTTAAAATTATCCAATGCCTGCAACCATGGAAGAGTTGATCACCATAGAAGCCCGGATTGAAAATCAATTAACAAGAAAACGATGACAATTAAAAGGTACAGAAACACTCCAGTAAATCAAAATGCAGGTGGTGGACTTCAACTCAAGCATTACATGGATGTTATTTGGACAAAGGACTTATATCTCAGACTTCTAGATTACTTCACAACCTTAAACAGCTTCTCAAAAATTGGATATGCAAATTAATTTAGAAAAAAAAAATCAATGGACACAACGACTCAAAAGAATTGCAAGGAAAACACAATACAAGCATGATTATAGTTAGTTATCAAAGAAAAAAGAAAGTTGACATGAAGCCAAGAAAAGTATGATCAGAGCCTACAAACTAAAATAATTCCCTGTACTATATATAAATCGGATGAGACACATAATAGGAAGCTGACATGAGCTAGATGTTTTCTTCTAAAGGAAAGATAAACAATCTTATGTCAAATAATCCTGGATGTCAAAATTTTATTCATATAGCCAACAGACAAGTTAAAAAATAAACAGTATTTTGGACCTATACAAAGTCTTAACCACAGTATTTACTATTCAAAGTTACTCTCAACCTTAGTCACTTGAAAAACAGTTCTGCTCCCAATTGAAAATTACCTGAACCATAGTTGTTAGAATTGCATGATTCGATTCAATTCAGCAACTCATTCATGTCATGTAATAAATCATAAATGGCTTTGAATCATGCAATACATGCATGAACCGGTGTCATTCTGTATCACTGATAAAAAAACACAATTTAATGATATGTTAATCTTTTTTCCTTTTTTTGTTTTTCTTTCACCAATTTTCACCAAAGAAATTGAAAAGAAAAATAAGCTCAAACAGTTAGATGAAAAGAAAGTGAAAGGGTCCTACTGAGCACCCCCTATTTGATTATTTCACTAATCTGTTTTCATTCTTCTGAAACGAGGACTTCACAAAGTCACTCACTCGCTCTATGCATCCTATTTGGTTGTTTTTTGCCCTGATTTCATTCTTCTAAAACAAAGGCTTCACACAGTCACTTGATCACTCTATGCACACCTTATTTGGCTATACTATTGCTTTTCTTTTGTTCTGACCTATGACATATGATTTGTGATTTTGTTTTGTAGATATATGGTTAAGTTGTTTTGTCAAATCCTAGTTTAATATCATTGAACACTACACATCATTTAAATGATATATTAGAAGCTATTTTTCATTGTGTCTCCACATCTTACGATTCAATGAGTTATGATTTATGATTAAAAAATTAATTTGGTGATTCATGATTTGAATCACGATTTGATAACCTTGACCCGGACTAGAGTCAACAAAAATGCAATAATTTATTAGAAACCAAACTATTTATCTGCACCATGAAATAAGGACGTTACACTACTGATTGCGAGGCTGGAAAAGGGGGAAGAACAATAAAAAAGAAGAGGGAAAATTTTGATGCGTTTTCGACATTTAGTAATTAGTATTATAACGATTAACAATCTAACTTAAAAGTCTAGACAGATCAACTAAGTGGTGAGATGGACAGGTTCATTGATTGCATTATGGAAAATGCACCAGTCACTTTCAATCAGTCAATTACTTAGTAGAGAAAATTGAATATAAAAATATAAGGTAAGATTGCAAACATTAGCAAAGGAGATAATAGAACTAAAGCTCGCTTTTAAACAGCCATGGTACTTGTCCTAGAATTCACCAAATTCTTGGTTAGAGGACTAGGTCGTATAAAATATCTAGCCAAACGCATTGTGGCAAAGAAAATCATTAACATGAATATTTTTAAAATCAAGATTTTATAAATAGTTTGCATACATGAATGTGTGTATCCTCCATAACAAAGATAATTAAGAGGATGTTAAACAAGAATACAAAGTTCACATAGTTTTCATCAATCACAAGTTTCACCACAGCCAGAATAAAAATTAAGATAAAGGCCCAGTATTGACCTGTATTATGTCAAAGAAACACAAATAGCCTAACTTGTTTTAACTGATATTCTTCTTCAATAGGATATGTTATACATCTAAAGCACAGAGAACAAAGCAACAGAATGCAACAAAGTATCTGAAGTAAGCATGCATATTTTTAACAGTTAGTTAATGTTGTAATGCAAAAATTATGATCGCACAAAAAAAAGTAACACTGACCTTATTAAGGTAATTTAGTTGGACAATGATGCAGGTGACAGCAACCATTGTAAAAATCCATGTCTGAAAGTAGACAGCCTGGTTTGCACCTTCTAGTGTAAGTTTTATTGCAATGCCAATTGCTTTTATACTCATGACCTGAGACATAAGATTTTTATCAGAAAGATAAAACAAATGGTGGATTATGATATACAATTGAGCCAACCGTCAGAACATCCAGAAATATCCAAAATGATAAAAATATCACAACTGACAAGGTTAACTGAGTAGAGTCACTTACAGTCAAGGACCCAATTATAGAGCATATTCCAGTATAAACCAAAATATTAGTCTGGCCATAGCGGGGAGCACAATACAAAACCAGGAACAATGTCACAGCAATCGCAGAGGCAGTGTACAAGAGGAATGCTGAATGCCAAAACAGAAAGCAATAATCAGGAAAAAAAATGCATTAGGCATTTCATAATGGGCAATCAATGAAATGTTGACAGAATACCAGGTTGAATGGCCAATTCCCATATTTCTAGTACAGAACTAAGAGACTTCTCTTCAGGTGCATGGAGCACAATAACAGTGGATCCCACAATGCACAGAAGGCACCCCAGCATGCCCATTTTCTGCAGCTTCTCCTTCAAGAGGAAATGTGCTAAGACAGCACTGGCCATATCCATAGCAATTCTTAGCACTATAATAATAATAATAACAAAACTTAGAGGCAGTTCCATAAGTGCTTTTAGTGCTGTTTTTCAATTAGAATTGAAGTTTCATCTTAGTAATCCGCATAATAAAGGTCAGGTCAACATAGATAACCGAGGTAAAATTCCAATTCTAATTGAAAAAATCACTAAAAGCACTTACGGAACTTCATCCAAGATTTTGTCCTAATAATAACAATACAGTAAGGAAGGAATCCTTAAATAAAATAGAAATGAAGTTTTACCTAACAATAATGCTCAAAGCACCAAGTGGGGTAACAAGCCCAGCAGGGGCATAAATGTACGCTACAAAATTCGCTATCTCTCCAACAATCACTACAACAAAAAATTAAAATCAGTAAAATAAATAAAAAAAGTATCTCGAAATCGGTGAAGTAAAGACTAAAAAACCCAAAGAAAACAGAAAATGTTGCATACTGGTAATCATTCCGATCCACCAGAGGGGTTGAAGCAAGTACCCATAGCCACCAACACCTAAAAATTACAATGCAATACACGACCACGAATGAAACATTATTTTCCAGAAAATGATTTAAAAAAAAAGAAAAAAAAAGGGTTAGGGGAAAGCAGAGACTGGCACGTGGGCCATTGACACGGGCGAGTTGGAGGCCCTTTTTCTTGATGATGAAGCTGGAGCCAATGAAAGCGCTGGAAACCACGGCCAACACGAACCCCGTCAAATTGCTCGAGCTCATCTACGATGTTGTTTCGTCACATTGGACGAGAAAAACGAGGGTAACGGTAACGGAAGGTCCTTGTCCTTGATTACATGAGAGGTGAAAGCCAGCCCTAGAATAAGAATAGAATTGCGGAGGGATGAAGATGTTACTTGTTACACGACCAGCTCCTTCTTCTCCTAGATTCGCTTTTGGACTCACAACGCAGAGCAACTAACGCGGTTCAGCTTTTTACTAATCTTTTTTTTTTTTACTGTTTTTTTGCTATTAAATAAAATATGGCGCTCTTCTTGTCTGTCTGGTTGGATGGAGCCAATGACGAATGACTTGAGGCTGCTGGAACGGCCTTGGTCGTATCTGTAGATAAGTTGTTATTACCTAGCGTCCCCACTTTTTTTTTTTTGGAGTTTAATTGATATGTACCGTGACTGTCAGGGTAATATCAATTAATCAAAAATTAATTTTAGTATAATTTTTAAGATAATTATTATTAAAATAAATAAATTAATCATACACAGTAAATTGTCATTGAATAACAGTGTAAAATTATTTTATAATGTCAATACACAACTTATTTTCTCTTATTTTTCACTCTAAAGTACTTCAAATAGTTTGTTGCATATGTATCAGGAATTTAATTGCTGAATTTCATGTTTTTTAATAATTATTTTAAATGTTATATTAAACATAACTAGTGTATTGACTCATGCATCGTACGGGCGACGTTTACATATTTTTGTTGTGAATATATAAGAAGTATTTATAAGTATTGTTATAAACAAATTTTAGGGATTAAATTGTTAAAAATATAGGAGGATTACTAATTTTTAGAAAAATAAATTTAAAGATTCAGTTTTCATTTGGCTAAAAAAATATAAAATTATAATTGTAATAAAAATGCTTCTTCAAGTGTGAAAATAACTTTAAGTACTTAATGAAAGAACTTCCTGCCCAATTTTGTAAGATAATACCAAATTAATTCTACAATAAATCATGCATCAAACCTATGTTTTCTTAAATTCAATCCGATTTCATAAAAAAAATGTTCATCCCCGTGTGTTTTATTTTATATATAATATAATTTTTATATTAATAAATTTACATATCAACATATAAGAAAAGATTTAAATTTACCCAAATAAAAGAAAATCTTCAATAATTTACATCAGTGAAAAGATAATAAATAAATGAATAATGATTTGCTTAAAAAATTGATTTAGAAATTTATATAAAAATATATTTATAATAAAATTATTATTGTTATAACAATTGATTAAACAAAATTAATTTCACCCTAATAATTTAGATGTTAATGTAATTTCAGGTAAATTGTTCATCCCCATAAGTTAAGTGTAAATTCTCTTACTTGATGACTTTTATTTTATATATAATCTCTATATCAAAAAATTTACATAAAGATATCAATTTATAAAAGAATTTTTTGTACCAAAAAAATTATAAAAGAAATTTTAAATTTACATAGGTAAAAAAAAATTCAATAATTTACATAATTGAGAAGACAATAAATAAGAAATAAATAATAATTTGCCAAATAATTGATTTTACACATTAATTTTACTCACACTTTCTATGTTAGATAAAATAAAACAATCAATAATTTAGTTAACTAAGAACATAGTAAGTAAGAAAAATACATTTATATTAAATTATTATAATAGTGAATTAAACAATTTAATTTAACCTTGATAATTTAGAAGTTAATGTAGTTTCAGGCAAATTGTTCATCACGTGAGTTAATGTGAATTTTCCTACTAGATTTTGTAAAAAAATGATATCCATTGTCGGTTTTATTTTGTATATAATCTCTATATTTTTAAATTTATATATATATATATATATATATATATATATATCAATGTCTAAAATTAAATTTAAATTTACATAGTTAAAGAAAAAATCTTCAATAATTTTAATTGGTCAAAAGATAATAAATAAGGAATGAATAATAATTTGCCTAAAAATTGATTTTAGACATTAATTTTATTCACACTTTTTATGTTAGATAAAATAAAACATTTAATAAATTAATTAATTCAGATGGATAGTAAGGAAGAGAAAAAATATATTTATATTTAAATTATTATAACAATGAATTAAAGAAATTTAATTTTACTCTAATAATTCAAATATTAATGTGATTTCAAGTAAATTGTTCATTCATGTGAGTTAAGTGTAAATTCTCCTACTTGATTTCATAAAAAAATGTTCATTCCATGAGTTTTATTTTATATACATAATTTCTATTTCTATACTAATGAATTTACATATAGATGTCAAAGTATAAAGAAAAATTAAATTTACGTAGGTAAAGAACAATATTCAATAATTTACATAAATAAGAAGACGATATAAAATAAATGAATAATGATTTGTCTAAATATGATATTATAAATTAATTTTACTCATACTTTCTATGTCGAATAAAATAAAACATTCTATAAATTAGTTAAGTTTGATAGTAGTAAGCAAAAAAAATACATTTATATTAAAATTATTTTAACAATGAATTAAAGAAATTTTATTTTACTATAATAATTTAGATGTTAATAGTATTTCAGGTAAATTGTTCGTTCTCATGAATTAAGTATAAATTCTCCTACTTAATTTCATAAAAAAATGTTTATCCCGTAAATTTTATTTTATATATAATTTCTATATTAAAAAATTTGCATATAGACATCAATGTATGAAAGAAAATTTAAATTTATCTAAGTAAAATAAAATCTTCAATAATATACATAAGTGAAAAGATAATAAATAAGAAATAAATAATAATTTGCCTAAAAATTGATTTTAAACATTGACTTACTCATACTTTCTATGTTAGATAAAATAAAACATTCAATAAATTAGTTAAGTCATACGATAATAAGCAAGAGAAAAAATATTTATATTAAAATTATTATAACAGTGAATTAAAGAAATTTCATTTCACCCTAACAATTTAGTTATTAATTTCATTTCAGGTAAATTGTTCATCATTGTGATTAAGTATAAATACTCCTAATTGATTTCATAAAAAAAATAAAAAAAATCATTCTTATGATTTTAATTATATATATAATTTCTAAATTAATAACATTACATATGTAAGATATATCAAGTGAAAAGAGTGTTTATATGGAAGGGTGAGAAGAGCAAATATAAACCATACAACCATAAAATGATCTCTTTATTTACTGGGACAAAGAAAATACTATTAACCCTATATTAATATATGTGTGAGCAAATTTAGTTTATAAGATTATATTATATATCCACGTATTTCTTTAAATGTTAATTTAAGTGATAACAAATGTACATAAAGAGATCATTTTCACAATACTGACATCTGGGTAAAGAAAGTCTCCTTTCATAAGAAATAAAAATAGGAAATAGGAGTGTGTTCATTAATACACTTGCGTTTTCCTAGATATTTGCATCAATATCCTTCCAAAAGTTTTAAACATTCCAAAGCTCTTGTTTTCTTTTTCAACTTCAGTGTGCAAGCAACAAAGTAGAAAAAATTGAAAAATTAATTACATAGATATATAAAAGGCTCTAACATGTGTTTGCTTTGAAATGACCTCGATTCAATAACAATCAAAACATATCTGATCCCTCCTTAATTCAATTAACTTAAAAGGTTATCCCCAAGGTGAAAGGCTTCACTGCTGCAATTATCTCACATATTCATGAGAAAAACTGGCATACAACAAAAGAGAATGTTAGTATTTTACTAGAATACTTGTCTTCATTAGATTTTGAATTTTAGAGTGTCTTGGAAATGCATTCTCTTGGTCATCAAGTCTTGTTTTCCTTGATCCTAAAAGATCTAATATTTCCTATATATCTTTTCCAAATCCTAATTCCAAAATCCTACAAAAAAACATTTGTTATGCTAATTCATTCACCAGATAATATATATAAAAAAAACAAAACAAAACAGTGAGAAATGAGTATCATATTTAATGTACCAACATATGGTAATTTTTATATGATAGCAAAGCAATAGATGTAAATCATACCGATTAGCTTCATCAAAATATAGTAATTCTCTCACAGCTATACAGAATTATCCACGCAAGGCTAAAGATTACTCACCTCTGATGCATATACAATTTATATGGTGATTCTATCAAAAGCAATGAAACTGGATAATTTCTAAAGAGTTTCTTTTCCATAATATTCTACATAAAACAAATAAAAATAATTATATACTATATATATTATGTATGTCACACTATCTAACAACATTTTTCGGAGTAAATGTTTTTACTTTCATAACATCTAACTTCACTATATGGTGATCAAAAATTACTTTTAAAAAAAATGACAAAGTATGACCCTGGTACAAATTTGTGCAGTGAGTTTGGGGAAGCCAAAATGTAATTCATTCTTATGTCATTCTTGCATGTCTCCTGCACTTCTATTTAAGCATTCAAATTCAATTTTGAAGTTTGAATGATCATAACAACAAACTAAATTCAGTTGGCAAAGATGAACAACCAAAGAAGCTCCATACTGTAAAAGCAAGTATAAGCAACCAAAGAAACTAATGAGATTTTGAAGAAAATCTCACAAAAACACTACAGTGAAAGGTGACTTAACTCCTAACATGAGGATGGGGAGTAAAGGATCAATATTGCAAAACATAATTCCTTCTCATTCTTGATGTCCATCTTCAATAACTTCATGAGGGCTTCAAAGTCTACATTACTTTGTTGTGTAGGACAATCGTTCTTCAATAGAATCAAGTCCTCTAAATCCTTCGACAAATCGATTCCTACTTTTTCATCACGTTAAGACTCACTATCAACAATAACATCAAAAAACATACTTATCAAATCCTGAGAATAAAAAATATCAAAAACATAAAATGAAAATAACCTTGAGTATTGCACCTCTTACACATATTAGCACAATTAACATCAAACAAACCTAATGCACTCAAAATCATTATAACCTTGAGTAATATGGTTACAATTCAAGAATTCTAAAAATACAAGAATCATGAATTCTATTAAAACCCACGATCAGTATTACATGTAAGTTATAACAAATCAACATAAATAAAAATAAAACCATTTGTAGATAAAAACTACACAAAGAATTAGCATCCAAGAAATGTTTGGCTTGTCTCCAAAAAGGCAAAATTTATTTTATGATTGAAAAATTAAAGCTCTACAATTTATAATAACAAATCATCCCATAATAGATTCTATCATTTCAAAGTAAAAGAAAAAAAATTATATAGGGTGCCTATTATGATGGGAAATAACAATTTTTCTCCACCTTTTCTACTATTTTTTCAACTGCCAAAAAAGAAAAATAAATCACTTACTCAGAAGCCACATATTTGTACAAAAAACAAAATAACATGGCCATAATTATAATACACAATCCAATTATATTGTTAAGATTTGATACAAAGAACAATGAACAAATTTCACAAAATGTAATTATTACCTTTGTTTACAAATCTGTGAAGATTAAGTCAACCTGCCTAGAACATTGCAAAAAGAAAAAGAAAAAGAAAACACACTGCCTTAAAATCATAAAAATAAAGGAAGATACATCCATACCTAGACATTGAAATGACCCATACCTACAAAACAAACCATGGATAAAACTATGTGAAATTGAACAATTTTTTAAACTAGAATAAAGATCAAAATAGACCAAACAAATCTACAGTTAATCCTTTGAAAGAACTGCAACTAACCTAAAAACCAAATCACATTAGAGTTAATGCTGTAATAAGATTTAGGAAAATTAAAATAACTTTGTCACTTGATAACTAAGGAATCTTTTCTAATAAAGAATTTTTGGTGTTATGCAAGCAAATCAAAAGGGATGCACAGGGAGCTAACCATAAAAGTCAAAAATAATTAATATAAGGTAAATAAAAGGCCATAAAAAATAAAATCAACAAATCCAAAAACCAAAATCCCCATTCAAAACCACATAACAACATTATTTTGAAATATTTTTAATTTAAAAAATAGGATTAACAGCAGACACCAATAATATACCTAAAATAAATCACCAAATGACAAAACAAAATTATGACTCACCTTTGCAGTAACGAACATTCAAAGTAAGGATATATGGAAGATTTTAAATTCCATAAATGAATAATAAATCAATGCTCCTCCAACAAGCCTATTCCAACACAAAATACAATATGCAAAAGAGAATTAGATAAAAGAATAGACCACACAAATTTAAAATCACAAACGATAAAGGTGATTTGGTGTGTCACTGTATCACAAGAAATAATGGGAAGAAATCACAAACTGTAGAGATTTGAAATCCCGAATGATAAAAAATGAAGGATGGTGAGAAAATATTGGAATATTTGATCATAATTATAATTAAACATACCAACAATTGTAGAAGATAATGTTATGCAACTTGGGTGAAAGCACGAAGAATTGAGATATAATCTTTTTGTCCTCCTATGCTCTATTCTCTTTTCACAGTCAACTTTCCTTCTTCTTCAACTTAACTCGTGGTAAATGAGAATAAAAGAAAATAAAAATGGGAAATAAGAATGAAAGGTAGAAGAATGAATGAAAAAAATAGAGAAAGAAGATAAAAATTTGAATTTCAAATTTCAAATCTCCTTAATACCTAAAGATGAGCGCAATTGGAACATTGCTTTATCTTCTCAAGCTTTCACAATCTCTTCTCCTTGCCATGTATTGCTGCAATCTCTTCCCCTTCTTTAGAAATATGTGGTTTTCAAATTCAAATTGATGCCCAAAAAAATGATGGCACAACCACTCCATTTTAGTCAAGGTGGAATTCGAAAAATCAATTAAGAGGAAGAAGAAGATTAGTAACAATCTCACAAATGAGAGAAGAATAAGTAGATAAAAATATAGTGATGGCATTGGAAAAGGGCGAGCATAAGTGTTGTTATTAAATTTTCCATTTTGAAATTGAGAGTTGGGAAGCCCATGGCCTAATTTCACCAAGTGATGACACTTGTCAAAACTTTCCCGACGAGTAGGCTTGCTTTTTATTAAGTATAGATTTCTAATATATTAATAATATAAAATTCTTTATATTATGTGTATATTAAAATCTACTCTTATATTATAAATTAGAATACATAATTTAGATAATATATAACCAAGCGCATAGGTCAACTAGTGTGAGATTGTTTTAACTTAATCAGTGTCTCGAGTTTGAGTTTTGATTATGCAGTTGGCTTAAATACTCGAAGAGGGAGATTTGTTGTTGCTTCTTATTTTTCTCACCCTCTCAATAAGATATTTTTAATATTTTCTTTCTTTTCTCTCTCTCTCGTTTGTTAACTATGTTATAGGTGCAAAATATCCATTGGCTTTGTCGATAATTAATCTCCGTTGGAGAATTTGGTTGACCACATTTAGTGTAGTCCCATTTGAATGTGTATTTCATATATTATTACTGCAACTATGTAAAAAATTTCTTTCTCAATTGTCTCAAACTATATTTTTATTATCTTCGTCTCTAAATTAAATTTGAAAAAATAGGCAATGCACTGACAGGGTAAAGTATTTTACACTGTTTGTCATCTAATCACAAACCATGGTGATAAATTTGTTAACTTTTATAATAACTACCTTAAAATTCATACTAACAGTGATTTCTAATTAGTTGACAACGTAAAACTTTTTACAACAACAATACATGACCATTAAATTCATTAAATTTTAATAATTTTTTTAAAAACTATAAATCGTTCAAAATATTTTTATAATAAAATTTTAATTATTCATTGTAAATCTAAAATCTTTTTTTATGTATTATAAATTTAATTATACCATAACTTATATATTAAAAATTAAATTTTAATTATATAAAATAAAAATGTGTCTTATCTAATTATATGCTAAAATATTAGTTAAATTTATATATTAATATATCTTTATTAAATTTAATAATAATATTTGTTCTATTTAGGATTAAAAAAAAAACAGAATTGGTTCTATTTATTTAATTATGTTTTATTAGTGCAATGCAAATAACTTAAAGACGGCTATCATGTTTTAAAAAATTAATATAACAATAACATTTTTCCTTTTTATGATACGTATATTTATAATTATTGTTAATTTTACCGCATAATTATTTTTTCTGGTTGACAAGTAAAAATTGTTATTTATGTAAATATAAATTTTTATTCATATTATAAAATTATTATATGAAAATCACTTATTTGAAAAATTTACATGTTAACTATGTTTTATGATTTATTTTATATAATCAACATAAATATTACTTTTATTTTTATTATGAATAAAAGCGAAAATTTTAATATGAATTTGTAGAATCATACATAATTATCCAATGCGCAGGTTGCATTACTAGTTTTTAAGAAATTTAAGTGGTGAAAGAAGAGACAAAAGTGAGCATAAAAGTAAATATTTGGATTAAAAAAATAATCTATATTCTCGTATTGTGCAAAAACTCACATTTTTATTTCTCGTTATGATTCTTATATTAGAAATTTTGATTCTTATACATGAAATTTATTTTAAATTTTATGTTTAGATAAAATAAGTTTGTAATTTGTTCTTTCCACAAGAAAAATTATTTTTTGCAAATGACTTCTTGTATTATAGTCATAACTCCATAACTCACTCAGCCTACATGATTGATGGAATATGATTTGACTTTAACATTGTTTTTTTTTTTTGTTACAACTTTAACATGTATTTGATTAACTACGTGAAAAGAATTAAATCAATTTTTATTCGTGAAATCATTAATTCTCAGTCAACTTCCGGTTATAATCAAGTAAAATTTACTTACAAAAAGTTTGAATTACATGAAAATGCGGATTAATACTCAAAAATAGAAAAAACTACCAAAGGAATTCTTCATACAACTTTTCTTATACAGCCCTTTACGTCCTTTCTATTCTACTGTTTATGTACAAATAATTTCATAGTTCTAATAAGCAACATAACTACAAAGTAAATAGTAAGGTAAACAAAATTATAAAAAGGTTATTACTAGATTTTCTTTTATCTCACTTTCACTCCAATTTTTTTATTTATTTCTATTCTGGAGGTTATCCGACCACCAAATCCTTAAGCCGACTCACCTTGGCATTTCCTTGACATCCGACTTAAGGACCACCAAATTAGTTAAGGACCACCAAATTAGACCACAAAGGTATCAGCTATCAAGGCTAACCCGAATTAGTTTTCTCACCTATCCTGGTTACCATGATCTCAGCTATCCCGATTATCATAGTCTTATCTATCCCGGTCGTAACGATCTAATCTATCTCGGTTGTAACTTCTATAACCATCCTAGTCACAGCAATGTGGCACCCAAACGCACACCTCGCCACGTGACATTTAATATGGCACCCTAAATCTCTCTAACTGGATTTTCCCTCCAAAATGCTTTATATAAAGGACTCCACACACAATAAGTACATATAACTCTCTCATTTTTCACTCCCTCTCTTACACTCTTACTGATTTAAGCATCAACGTCCTTGCAAGTGCCACTACTGGAGACGTTTGTCACCCCCGTGGAAGTTTGAGTACCACATTGCCATGACAAGGATAGCTGAGATCATGATAACTAAGATAGGTGAGACAATCAATCCAGGTTAGCCTTGATAGTTGATACCTTTGGGGTGTGATCTGATGGTTCTTAAGTCAGAATGCCAAGGTGGGTTGGCTTAAGGATTTGACAGTTGCAATAACCCCCAAAATAGTTGCCCGCCCCTAAGTTGATGCTACTTGGAAGAAGCAGCGTCGATTTAAGAGTTTGAAGCGACTTTCAAAACAATTTGTCCTTTTGTTATTTATCACATTAATTAATTTCTCTCTCTCCGTTATATTTTTCCTCTCTGATTTTCACCTATACATCCAAAAAATCGGATGTACATTGATAACTTTTCTAGTTGTCAAGGCTATTAGGATCTTGAAATCTTGCACCAGGTCATTAATAATTGCAACTATAAAAAAATATTGAAGCACAAAATGCTACCCCACACTCTTACTCCTCTATTTGGGCCAACTATTGGGCAATGATGGAAGATCCAGTTTGTAAGACTAGTCATTAAAACTTAAAAAAGACAAAGGCAAAGAGAATAATACAAAAGCACAAAACCAAAAAAAAAAACATTTGAGGATAGGAAAAAAGAATAATACAAGAGTATAAAACCAAAAAAAAATTGAGGATAGGAAAAATAATATTTGTATTATTGCTACGGATATCATAGCCAAACACACATATCAAGGGACCACAAATCACTTGAGAACTTAGATACAAAAATAATTAACTTTTAATCCAAAAGTTTATGAAAATGCTCACATAAAACAACTAATGGTCATGGAAAAGTGTTAGCTTTGCAAGCAAGGCTATAACAACCAACAACCCCTGTCAGAAATACAATGTTCACTTGCTTGGTGAAAGATTAGGTGAAAAATTCAACATGACATAAAAGTAGTCCAAATTTTAACAAAGAAAAAAAACAAGAAAGTGAGTTAGCACTGATGTTAAGTAATAGGGAGACGTATTGATAAAATTGAAGTTATAGGTGACGGTGAAGAACACAATCCCCAATATAACATTAACTACCGATTTGTTCCCTATCGTTTGAAGGGTTGGTGATGAATGTTATGTTAAAGAATGTGTTTTGTATCATCGGTCATGAACTTAATTTTTATGTTAGTATTTGACTTACTTTAAGAGTGCATTTTGCCCAATTTTTGTTAGCTTATTTTCTTCTTAAAAAGAGAAGTTGAGTCAAACACATTTTATGAAAAGCTCTTAAAAAAATAAGCTAGTTATTTTTATAGAACAAAATTTGAAAAAAAGTAGCTTATTATTAAGTTAGTAGGGGGAGTTTTTTTTCGGCTTATAGGGAATTCACGCAGTTATTTCTTCGAATCTTAACACGACCAAAAATACAATCTTTTTTAATTTTCCATTGTTTTTTTAATTTAAGTGTTTCACAGGATTTCCCATTAAATACTACTTACATATGTTAGTTTATTTAAATTATAATTATTTATTGTAAGGTTTTAATCTATTTTTAAATTATTTATTTAAAAAATTAAAAAAATATTATTTATTAATCAAAATTTAAATATTTTTTACATAAAGTAAAAGAACATTAATGACATTAGTAAATAATATAGTTAAATAATTTTTTTATATTTTAGAAGATTTATAATTTTAATTGTTTAAATTTAATTTAGATGCCATATTTTTAAAAAAAAAAATTTATAGTCAAGTTTTTGAATTCTTAATTACAACAATAAATTTATTAAACACTTGTTAGATTATCTATTAAATATTTTTTAATATATATTGACATTAGTGAATTTTGTTTAAATAAATTATATTTTATCTTCTAAAAATACTATTAAACAATAATATAATTTCTTTAAATATTTTAACTTTTGTAGTTAATACTTGAATTTATTTAATTAATATTATATATAATAAAATATTTGTAAATTATATTTAAAATTAATTTTTGTTAATTAAATTAACTTTTTACATTTTTAAAATTAAAATTTTTAAATGTATTTATTACATGAAATAAAAAACAGTTACTAAAATAAAACTTTTATATTTAAAAATATTTATAATGTTTATTCTTTAAATTTAATTTAGATTTCAATTTTTAAAATTTTTAATTTTAGTTAAGTTTTTTCATTTTTAATTATAACAATATATTTATTAAATCATTTTTAAATATTTGTTAAATACTATTTAATATATGTTGACATTATTAAATTCTGTTTAAATAAATTATTTTTTATCTTTTGAAAATATTATTGAACAATAATACAATTTTTTTTAATATTTAATCTTTTGTAACTAATACTTTTGTAATTAGTATATATATAATAAAATATTTATAAATCATATTTAAAATTAATTTTTATTAATTAAAATAGTTTTATTACTTTTAAATTTAAAATTTATATATTTTAATACTTTTATGTATTGTTGTTATCACTAATAAATTTATGTTGATTAAATTAATTTTCCATAATTGTAAATCAAAATTAACTATATATAATATTTTCTATGTTATCAATATGTATATTATTATATTGAGTGAAACAATTAGTTTTAAGTAAATTTTAAATTTTAAATTTTTCTACCAAACAACTTTTAGCTTAAAAGGAGCTTTAAATCTAAAAAAAATAAAATAAATTACTAAACAACTTCTACTTTATTTTTAAAGTTTTTATTTTGAACTTTAACTTTAAAGTAGCTTTTAAGTAAAAAAAAATAAAATAAGCTGAGTCAAATATAACCTAAATACTAATCTTTAATATGTATATAGTTTGGGGATTTTGTAAAGTGTTTCACTTTATCATTAAATGGATTGAGAATAATTTGGCATATAATGACTGGTTTCAAAATTATTTTTGTTTAGGACATAAATTCAAATTTAGTAACATGTATGAGAAAAAAAAATTGATTTGATATGTCTTTATATATATATAAGTAAGGTTTTGTAGGATTTATGAAGCATTAATGAGTAACATTAGGATTTTTGGTGCATTAATGAGTGACATTAGAATTTTTGGTGCATTAATTAATATTTTCATAATAATTTTACCTATAAAGATTTGAAATTATAATTTGAAATCAAATAATTGATTGATTCTAATCAATAAACCCTAAGTAGAATATATAAATTTAAACGGATATAATAATTATTTATAATTATTTGAAATTGTTAAATGATATAATAAATAAACATCCATATTATTAGCTAATTAGAATTGAATAAATAAATTTAAATGAATTTGAATCAAATTTGAATTTAAATAATTAAATAAATAAAGATACTGCTCATTAAAACATAGATTGACTGAGAGAGATAATTTCAAAGAAAGAGAAGAACCCTGACCTTTACCTCCAGAATAATCAATTTGTCTCCTTCCCTATTAGGTGAGAAAAGCCATTTTTTTTTATTATTATTAGCATTGTCTATACACCATTTTTTCTTTATCCTTCTCTAAAAATTGTTTTGGCATTGCATATTTATGTTCATTTTTATTCTAAAATAAATGTTTTTTCCTATTTTGCAGCCACTTTTTCACCTAATAAAAAGTGAAGGATAGTTAGAGTTAGAAAATTATTTACCCTGTCTATGTTTTTGTATGTGAATTAGGAACAAAGGTAAAGGTAGTCATGTCTGTGTTAGAAATTAGAATATGTAACAAGTGGGTTAATGATTTATTAATTATATTTAATTTTATTTGATTGTTCAATGTTTAGTGAAGCCTATATGGTCATGTTGGTCACAAAATTTGAACTTGACAGTCATTGTGAGTTTGATCTAATTATATTTTTTTCATTATTTTGATACATTACAGTTTTTTTTAATTTGTCATTTTTAAAATTTCTTTTGTTAGGTTGATATAGTTGTTTACATTTATATCTGTGTGTTTTTTAAAGAAATATGGTAAGATACCTTTAACATTGTTTACATGTTCCATGTTTTTATTCTTAATTCCCATTGGCCTTCGAATATATATGTTAGTTCACTATAACTTACATGAACAATAAATTTTCTTTAGTGTTCATGCAAGTTTCAAGTACTAATTAACAAACTCTACAAAGAGGTTTGTAAAAGTATTAGTGCTAAGAATAATGTATTCGATCTGTTAAAAAAGTATTTTGTGCACATAAACATTTGAAACAATAAAAAATAAAAGTATAAATTATGCAAGTTTGATTATTACAGAAAAATGAATTCTTTCTTTCTTTCTTACCTTTTTTCAACCACGATTTAGCTTATTGTATATCTTAAACAAAAAATATGGAAGTTACTGATCATAGTATATTTGAGTCACTCATAGGCTAAGATCAATAAATTTCTTGGTAACTAAAAGTCCTTATTGCACATTCATAATCTTTAAAAGCTTATCTTCAATATCTTAGCTTCCAATTTTTATGCCCATTTTTGTCATATTTAAAATGTTTATTATGCTCTAATGGCTAGATTAATATAATGATCTAACTTGAAATAGTGAATTTTTTTGATATTTTGATGTGAAACAGTTAAACATCAAACTTGAAAGGCATACCCAACAAATTAAATGTTGAATTACACAACTTGATGTACTTTTTGCCCCACCCTTCCCTAATCAAGAATTTCAATTTTACTAATTTTAATTGTTTAAAAATTATTATAAATACTTAAAAAAAAACAGTACTTTCTTGAAATTTTAAACTTTTAAAAATTAAGAATAATTAAGGTGAAATAATTAAATTCAAATATACTAATTTAAATTATTTAAAAATTATTATAAATATTTTTTGAAATTTTAAACTTTTATAAAATTTTATAAATACTTTATTGAAACCAAAAACAGTTAAGATTAAATAATTAAATTCAAATATATTAATTTTAATTATTTAAATACCGTTATACATGCTTTCATAAAATTTTAATTTAAAAAAAATTATAAATGTTTTCCTAAAATTGGGAACAGTTAGGTTTAGAATTTATTAATTTTATTTATTTAAAATTTGTCATAAATGCTTTCTTTGAAATTTTAAAGTTTTAAAAAATGTTATAAATGTTTTATTGAATCTGAAAATATTTGAGATTGAATAATTAACTTTAAATTTACTAATTCTAATTATTTGAAAGTTGTTATAAAAGTTTTCTTGAAATTTTAAATTTGTAAACATGTTATAAATGTTTGTTGAAATTGGTAATATTTGAAGGTTAAATTAGTAATTTTAAATTGATTAATTTTAATTATTTAAAACATATTATAAATGTTTTCTTGAAATTTTAAAATTTTAAAATATGGTATAAACTCTTTCACTCTTCCAAGGGGAAATAGTGTAGGATTTCTTAAATGGAAAAATATTTGTAGCATCATAAAAAAACTTAAAATTAAAATTTATAGTTGTAATGGAAAATAAACACATTAAGTTCATATCTAATTAATATGTTATTCTTCTATCATGATATAGTAAATTAATTTCCTTATTACAAAAATTTTAATTTATTTAAGATATTTTTCTGTCAAAATAAGAAATTAACAAAAATTGTCAATATAAATTTTATATATATAGAAAAATCAAATAATTCTCTTATGCATTGCACAGGTTCACGTTCTAGTTTATTGAAATAAATACTAAAGTTAAGAATGACAACAGAGTCAATCAAAGCAATTTCCCCACATTAAAGTTGAGTCAAGGTTAAAGAATGCTAATAAATTCAAATTTAATTGTCATACCTAATCAAAGTCACATTAAAATATAACCTACTTCGGTCGATCTAGTGGGAGAGTTTGGATAGTATATATAAAATTATAGGTTCTAACTTTAGTGCCATTGTACACTTAAGAAAAAAGTCACATTAAAATATGTTAACCAAGTAAAATGAGTAGTAAATGATCAATACTCATTTGAAAACATTCTCTATATAGGAACTGGATAAATGAATATATATATATATATATATATATATATATGATTGAACACAACACAAATTGAGACTAAAGTTTCAATTAAACCAATTAGGCTTAATTACTAATTTGGTCTCTTAATTAATTTATTTTATTTAATTGGATCGTTTTATTATTAAAATGTTTAATTAGGTCTCACAATTTTCAAAAAAGTTCAATTAGGTCCCATAATTTTTAAAAACACTCCAATATTACTCTTTTCATCCAAAACGACGTCGTTTTTGTCTAATTTTACACTGAACGACGTGAAAAACATAATGGAAAACAACATCATTTTGGACAAAAAGAGTAACATTGGAACATTTTTGAAAATTATGGAACTCAATTGAACCTTTTTAAAAATTATAGGCATAATTGAACTTTTTAATAATAGAGGGACCTAATTGAATAAAATAAATAAATTCAGGGACCAAGTTGGTAATTTAGCCAACCAATTAAGTATAATATGAGTGTTATTTTTTTAAAAATAACATGAAAATATATATTCCTAATTTTACTTTCAATAACAATTTGACAATTTGGTTTGATTTAATTACTTTTTTGGTTTCTATAGTTGTGCAAACTTTACATTTTGGTCCCTATAGTTAAAAATAATATATTTTGGTCCCTATACATATACTTTCGATATCGGTTTCGTCCTTGTCGTTTTAAATCGCCACAAATTGAATAAAAAACAATAGAAAATGTCAATTTGTGGCGGTTTTACACTGTTATTTTTTATTTTGTGACAGTTTATTTCACGGAGTTAAGACACATTTGACGGTAAGGACCAAATCGATATCGAAAGTGCATGTATAGGGACTAAAACAAATTATTTTTAACTATAAAAATCAAAAGGTAAAGTTTATGCAACTATAGGAACCAAAAAGATAATTAAACCTTTAGATTTTAAATTTCACAATATGAATTTACAAAATGTCAAAGTTTAAGATAGTCACTTTTTTTTTCTTATTTCACCTTAGTATTTCATCATTTAATTATATTTGATTCTATTACAAAATTTACACACTTATATTTTAACCCTTTGACCTTATATTAATATGAAGTAAAAGAAAGAACATCAAGTGTGTGCTTGATAATTTAATTAGATAACTTATAAGTTAATCAACTATCTTATTTGACTAAAATTAAGCTACTATAAGTGTTACTTAAGGGTTCTTAAAAAATAAAAATACTAGCTTAAATTTTTGATTTAACAAGTTAATAGAAGTAATATATGACTTACAAAGTAAAAGCGGCTCAATATTATTTTTTTTCCAATTATTGTTATTAATTTCAAAAAACGACAATTTGTTCATCTTCCCTTAATAATATCCTTATTTTCAATAAATTATACGTGCATATTTAATCATTTCATTTTTATTTTTTAATGAATATATTAATAATAAATTTATATATAAATTTAGTTAAATTTTAATTATATATACGTGTATGTTGTTAGTAAAAAAAAATTATATTGATAGCTAATTAAAAGTCATCATAAATATGACTTTTAAAGTAATTATTATAAAAATTAACAATCTTATTATATATAGCAATATCTGATTAGATACTAGTAAAAAAAATAAATTTTACATTATGTATTTCATTTAGAGGTGTCAAATGAGTCGTGCATCCCAATCTCAAGTCGAGCCGATAGACCAAGGTGTGAAAAGCAGGTCAAGTCGAATTTCTTATGAGTCACATATTTATTGGCTTAGCCTAACCCATTTAGCCTATTGAGTTAGACTAAATTGTCCCCGTTCTTTTTGGACTTCAAATTTGAGAGTCCAATCGGCTTCACCCATTGGGTTGAACTAATTTTGTTAGCTCTAATTACATTTTAATTAAATTTAAAAAACAATGTTATAAAAATATTATATGAATAATATAATTCTTATTATATGAATAATTAATGTTATAAAAAAATTATATGGATAATAAATTATATGAACAATATATCTCTGTTTTTAATTTTTTTTAGTTATATCAATACATTTACTTTTCTTAAACAATGATACAAGTATTTTACATGTTTGTTTACATCAGTTCATATATATCAACTAATTCATCAGTTAACTTTATTTAACATTTTTAATTTAATCAATTAACTTATCATTTTTTAGTTTTTTACTATCAATTTTTAAGTTATAAGTTATCCCAATTCCCAAATGAAAGAGATATAGAAGATAGAAGATAGAAGTTAAAAACGCGTAGATGGAGACAAAATTTAAACCAATTCATTCAATGAAAGGGTAACATAAATGCAACCATTTAAGACCATCGCGAAATCTAAATTGTAACATAGATTTAACTCACAAGTTACTGGCTTCTCTCTCACATTTGCCGTCTTCACTGATTTGTTCGTTGGGGCTGCACTCTCTCTCCAGCGACAGTGGCCCACCTTGTCTTCTTTTTTCCCGTTTTTATCAATAATTTCTTTTGAATATTATTTACTATATTTCTATAAATCTAAGATCCAATCATGACAAATTTGGCCAGACGTGGAATTATATACCTGTCCTTTTCGATGAGCATTTTCCCTCCAAATACTGTATCCAAATTTGTGAGAGTTTTATTTTGTTTGTGACTTTATCTGACTAATTATCTTATTTTGTTGGGGCGCGCAAATTTTGCTGTCTATGGACGGTGCATGGGGTTGTCATGCTTGATTGTTCAAATTGATAAAAAAAGACGGAACTATTAGACTGTTGAGGAATGTGCAAAACATCAAAAGAATGAAAAGATTGTAAAATATGCTCCACACTGCATAAAAGGATACAACAAATGCTAACGTGAAATGAATGACCGATTTGTTTGTGTGAAAATCTTAAATTTTAAAATTTAAATTGTCAAAATAATATTAGTTTCACAATACAAAAAAGTGATTTGACAGCCAATTTTATCGTTGGAGATTTTAGCAAATCCGTAGACGAAGTTATGAGAGATTTCGTACACTATTTATTTATTCTATTCTATGCACATGTGTACTGTACATGTATGTTTAGATTGTTGTTAACATTTGTTCAAACCAAAACTTATGATTCTTGGCGTCATCGTAAACAGTTTGTTTGTTTAGTCGGCTTGGCTGCCCTAGTTGCTTCTTGCTCCTCCATTCAGGACTCGGCAGTCATTGGTTGACCTGGCCTTCTAGATTTTCCATTCTTAACCAATTTAAATTATCACCATTCTGGCTGAAATTTTCAAAATGAATAGAAATATATCGGTGGCTGTAGAGACTAATTTGTTCACGAAATATTATTGTACATGTATAAAAGTTAAAATATTAATGATAGATAAATTAATATAAAATCGGGAAGAACTTAATTTTCTTACACGTGCATTTTCTATTTTTTTATAACCATTTTTTTTAACATTTTTTATACTCAACTTCACAAAACTGACTTATAAAGTAATGGCAGTTCAATAGAGGTGGATTAGCAAGCTGACTTGGCCCAGTACATTTAAGACCCGTCTGCATTAACCCACAGTTTTAATGAGTTAGGCCGATCCTGTCTGTGAAATAAATGGGTTAGATTTTATTGGTTTGCATCCATCTTGCATAGCTCAAGTTTAACGAGATGGCCTGTGGACTAAAGAAAAAAATAATAATTTGAAAATAATAAAATTAAATATAAAACAAAAAATTAACTAAAAGGTCTAAATTATGATTTTTTTTATTTTCCTTTTATGAGTTGTTACTTGTTAATAATTGATAAATTTAATAATATGATAAATATATTAATAAAGCACAAACCAAATAATTAATAAAAAAATCCAAGTAATTAAAATAAGACAATAAAAAAAGAGGCAAAAAATGACATTACCATTTACCATTAATTAATATTACCAAATAACTTTAACATATCAACTAAATATTAAAAATTTTAATAAAATAAGTTAATTATTGAAATTAATGTCTACTTTTAAAAATAAAATATAATGGTCCATAGTCTAACTCGTTAATCCGTAGACCAAACTCGTTAAGCCAACAGGTTACACAGATCGAATCGAAAAAGCCTACATTCTAAGTGACCCTCATTTTATAGAGCTCACAACCTGTGTAGATTGCAGGCTAAACAGACCATTCGCGAGTCGCAGTTTATATACACAACTCTATTGCCCAAGTCTTATAAGGATTATATTGATCATATTTCTACTTGATATAAGATATCAACACACTCCTCATGCTTAGAACAATGTATTTCGAACATAGACAAATGCAGGTGACCAAATAACAAATCTAGAATACACTTTACAAAATTAACTTATAAAGTGAGAAGTGCCTAAATCTCTAGTCGACTTCAAATCTAAACAATATTGTTATGATAGCTAATAAAGAAATATGGATAAGTTTTCAAGTGTGGAAAAAACAAGAGATATCATCCAATTAAAGCATACGGTAAAATATTCAAAGCATAAGTTGGTTGCACACGGAAATGGGTCAGTCAATCGTTCCCACGGAGGAGCGTGCAATGGAGGGTTTCCTTTATCCATAGCCATTTGTCAGATTCAGAAAGGCAATGCCTTTTGGTTTGCTTCTCCGATGTTGGTACCCAGTGACTCTGAGTGCTGCTTGGTTGACCCGTAAGGAGGAGAAAATTTTTAGTGTTTTCCGTATACAAAATGGTTAGATTTTTCTTCAATTGAATGAAATACTTATTAATTTCTTTATAAATCGTCGTATTAATTTCTTTTTCCATTCACATTCGTATACGTGTAAATGGAGAGACTTGCGAACATTAATTTGAGTTGAATTGATGGGCATGAATAGAAAAAGAAAAAAAAGAAGAAGATGTCACCAACAAACAAAACAAGAGAGTGATTAATTGTTTTTTTTTTCCTTTTAGTGAAGAATATAACATTTTTATAATTATAATAGGAGTATATAAATTGAAAATTAAAAAAGTAAGATAGTTAGTGATGTTAGAAGAATTAAAGAAAACAAAATTGAATTTTAGAACGCATAATATTAAAAAAAAAAATACCACGTTATTAATCAAGTGTAAAAAAAATGAGTGGAAACAACTTATTTCTGAAGGTATCGTAAATTAATTAATATAATGAAAAAAAATTAATCATTTTTTGTCTAAAAAATCAATCTCAACTTGACAATGGTGAGTTAATTTGATACGAATACATTTAATCTTAACTTTTGATAATCATTGATCGATTCGACCCTCATCGTGCATTAGCATGCTTAAATTTGATTGAAGTTATTAAAGTCAAAAATTAAATTTAATATTTTTAATATTAAAAATTAATTTACCCTATACTAAAACTCAATACAACGTTATTAATTAAATGTAAAAAAAAATTAGTAACATATCAGTTTAATTTTTGAAAGCACCATAAGCTAATTATTTTAATACTAAAAAGTAAATTTATTTTAATATATAATATGAAAGTTTTTCTACTAAAGTTGTCACGAGACATTTTTCTTTTTATTATTTATTCAAATTCTTTTAATTGAATTACTTCGTTTAATTTTTGTTTATTAACTTTCATTTATTTCAGGAAGCTACTCCTGTAATAATACTTGTTTATGTGAGAACATGAGAACAACTAATAACAATTCTTCGATCAAAATTAAAAATAATAGACCGCTGAGATTAAAACCCAATGTTGTTGTCACCGCCACTATTACTGCTGTCACCAGTCCCACCATCAGCACCACTACCAGCCTTTGTTTTGCTATCACCCCCTGTCCCCCCACTGCTGCCACTACCATCGCCAAGACCACCTCATTAAGAAATATGCCATGCAGTGGAAGATTTCTAAGTACCAAAAATTATTTTAATTTTAACAATCTAACGATGGTGGTTTACTTCCATTGAATTTAATTTAATAATTTCTTTAATTATTATCTTTATTATTTTGAATTTAACTATTATATTTTATTTTACTCTAAACCATTATTTTGAATTTAATTTAATAAATTCTTTAAATATTATATTTTATTTTGGTAATTAAAAACCTGCTCTACAATGAAAAAATTGGTTCAAAATTGATTTTGCTCTCAAAATTGGTTTAAAACAGGTTTTGCACTGAATTAGTTCAAAACCAATTTAAAATTGGTTCATCAAAAACCAAACTATTTTGTCAAATAATAAAGTAGTTTGGATCAAAAACCAAACTATGCATAAGCCTATTTGCTAGTGTTATTGGGACCAAAATAATAGGGTTAATCCATAAAAAATGGTTTTACAAAAAACTAGTTTTAAACTAGTTAAAAAAAAGGTTTATTCACTAGGGTCGCCTTAGTAATAGGGGGTTTAAATAGTTTGCACAAGGTCCTCTAACATTGTTGATGCCATTGTACATAAAAAAAAAAAAGTTAAGAAAATGGTTTGAAAAAAAAGAGAGTCTCAATCCTATTTGAAACTGGTTCGACTTTAAAAAAATGGTTTAAAACTAGTTCGATTTAAAAACCAAATCACTTTGTCTAATCCAACACAATTTGAATTAAAAAATTGATTCATTAAAGTAGTTCAATTTGATTTTGGTTTTTTTAAAAAAATCAAATCATACACACTCCTATATATTTGAATGGTTGTAAACTGAAAATCAAACTTACTCGATTTCGGCTTAATTTTGTAAGTCTCAAATGAAATTTGACAACAACAAACATTTTTGATTGTCATGTATTATGCTTTGTAATTCATGTTATGCATAATTTCTACCATTAATTCCTTTTAATAATTCATTTCATGAAGCAAATATCTTTTGAAACGTAAAAGCAAACAGTTTTTTAGTGTTTGTTTGCATGTTTGAACATCTATTCTATACTTTCCAAGAAACCAAATATAGCCAAAAATATTTGATGGATCCATGTTCAACGAAAACTAAAACACAAACACACCCTTAATCTTCAAGGTCATAATAAAGTACTACTTTATTTGATTGGTAGCATTTTGATTGGTAACATATCATTTTAGTTTTTGAAAGCACCATATCATTTCAATACTTATCAATGGAGTACCTTACAGGGAATTCAAACTAAAGCAAGGATTACATCAAGGAGATCCACTTTCTCCCTACTTATTTATCCTATGTGCTGAAGCTCTCTCAGCAATGATCAACCATGCGGTCCAGTCCAAAATGCTCTATGGCATTAAAATATGTCCTTGTGCATTAGAAATCTCACACATTCTTTTTGCTGATGACAATGTCATTTTTTCTAGAGCTACACCAATAGCAACAAGATATCTTTTATTTCTTCTACAATCCTATGAGCATGCTTTTAGCTAAAAGACTAATCTCCAAAAATCAGAACTATTTTTCAGCCAAAATGTGCCTAGTTCCTGTGTTGATGAGCTTACAATGTTGCTTGGTATTAAGGTGGTGGAGGGTCATGACAAATATCTTGGTCTACCAGCAATAATGGGGAGATCAAAGCACAATTTTTCTAATTTGTGAAGGAGAAGGTTTGGAAAAAGCTCAAAGCGTGGAAGGAGAAAGCCTTGTAATTTTTCAAAGGCTGGTTGGGAGACATTGATCAAATATGTTGTATAGTCTATACCCACTTACATTATAGGCTATTTCCAACTCCCCTAATCTCTATGCTATGAAATTGAACAAATAACTTTATGGTTCTTTTGGGGATGGTCAGTTAAGACTCGAAAGATGTATTAGTTGAAATAGAGCAATCTGACCAAGAGTAAGAAAAGTGTTGGACTTGGTTTTTGGGTTACTAGTGTTTTCAACAAAGCCTTATTGGCGAAGCAATGGTGGCATTTATTGACTGCTGAAGACTTGTTGACGGCTAAAGTCCTTAAGGCCAAATACTTTCCCAGATGTAGCCCGTTGTTAGCTCCTAAAGGGTAAAACCATAGCTTCATATAAACAAGCATCTTGTCCTCATGGGATCTTACAAAGAAGAGGCTTGTGTTAGAGGATAGATGATGGGAAAAGTGTCAAGGTATTTCATGATCAGTGGTTATGGTATCTGGGGGATAATGGGGTGCAAGTCCCATATAATGGACAAGTTGACCAAGAGTTAATGATAGCTAATTTGATAAATCCAGAGTTGAGGCAGTGGGATCATGGAAAATTAGAAGAGTTATCTCAACGCATGTGTGTGACAAGATCATATGAATACCGCTTGGAGACTTGTTTGTCCTTGAACGTGTTATCTGGAAGTACACTAAGGATGGTGTTTATACTATGAGATCAGGATATAATCTTGCTATACGTGGAAGCAAATGAAGCTACTACGTCAACTAGTGCAATACCAGGTGACTAATAGGCAAAAATATGGAAGGTGGCTACAGCTTCAAAATGTAAGAATGTAATTTGGAGAGCCTGTTTAGGGCATTCTACCTGTGAGGATAGCTTGCACAGTCGAAGTATCCATATGGATCCTTTATGTCCGTTTTGTGAGTTGGTGGAAGAAACAGTTAAGGATACACTGTTGGGTTATGAAGGAGTAAAATGTTTGTGGTTTGCCTCCAATATTGGCATTAGATTTGAGAGGAATATTAATAATGTTGCATAATGGATTGGCTTTGTTTTGTCCATAGGGGACCAGGAAATAATAGCCAAAGTTTTTGAATTTACATGGGTAGTCTGGTAACGTGGGAACATATAGCTTTTTTCAGACTGAATTTTCCCATCATACAATTATTGGCTTCTGCCTAGTTCCCAGGTATGATTAAGGAGCATCCTTTAGTCACAATTGAGCCTGTACCGACACAAACCAACACAAGATTTTTCAGCATGCTTTGTTCTTATTCACACGCTAGACTTCCTAGGAGGTCACCTATCCCATAATTGCTTCAAGTTAAACACGCTTAATTGTGGAGTTCTTAAGTGATAGGTTACTGAAAAGTAGATGCATCTTGTTGGTATAGGTAGCATTTATTAATTCCTTTCAGGTATCCTCAATTGTACAGTCTCATACCTGCACAACCTCTAGATCCCTCTCATTCTAGTGTGTATTTGATTCATTCATGTGTCCCTCTCACTAAAAACCTGCCAGAGTTGTTCCTTATCCGTGTCTGCATCTCTTTTGTGCCAGCGATCACTTCTCGCCTTTGTCAGTGCCCGGAATGTTACAATGGTAATCCTTTGGCTACAGCAACATGTTTTGAGCTTGCATGTTATGAACCACTGATAGCAAAAATTCTAGCTTTTAAATGGAGTATTTTGGTTGCCTTACAGTTGTGCATGATCAACACGATTTTTGAAATAGGTTGTCATATTCTTACACGTCATGGAACTATAATAATGCAGCAGATAGGTCTTATAAAGCTGTTCTTTTGTGGGAGTATGCCAACATGACTCATACGGGTAGCAAATTGCCTTTAAGTTTCACCAGGAGGGGCAGAAATAAGGTAGTAGACAAAATTTGCTTATCTTCTTAAGGAGAATATTTGGGTTGAGAATATTCAATCTGATGTAATGACTATGTCTAGCACTTTTCCTACTTGTATAAAATGAGTATTTCACTTCCAAAAAAAAAAAACCACTAAAATCCATATTTTAACTAGTATTATTTAGTTTGATTGGTAACATACACTAACCAACTAAATTGTTAATATGTACTATCTTTAGAAATTAAGTATTGCATTTTTTTATTATTTTAAAAGTATAATTTATTATTTCCATTTTCTTTTAAGATTTGACTTTTTTATTTGTTATGTTAAAACTTCAAGATAATACTGTATTAATTAATATTTTATTAATTTTAGTTTTATCTTTATCCATTTTTAATTATTTTACACATTTATTGTAAACTTAAAGAAAAAAGAATGAAGAATAATAAATGATAAATAAATTAATCAATAAGATAAATAAAAATATAATAAAAATTAAATAACAAATTTAATAAAAGTAAAAGCATTAATTATATTTCTTATTTATTTTTTTTGGGCGACTAGGATATCCCTTAGCTTGAAGCCAAAGATTAATTCTCGAGAAATTGAGATTTAGTTAAGGAGTTAACTTCTCCCAACATACTATTTTTTTCTCATATATACAAACCTAGAAATCAAACTTCGGATCACGTGCTTAATAAGCAAGGTTATTAATCAACCATGCTACACCATGTTAGTATTTCTTATTTATTGTATAATAACTTTAAACATTACTCTATGTTTTTTTAAAAAATACCATATTTTCAAAAAGAACAAGGCCTTATTTCTTGAAAAAATATATTATCAAAATAGCCTAAATTTGATTAACATTTACTAGAACTAGAAATTAAATTAAAATTTTTAAATATATCAAAAGCTAATTTGACAGACAGCTATTTGAATTTGAAGAATTAAATAGACAAAACTTAATTGCGGCTACTTAAGTGTCTTTAGTACTGTTATAAATGAAGTTTTATATCGGTAAGTTATTGTATTTACGTTTGAGAAATAATACTTGTATAACAAATTACATAATTAAGAGAAAAAAAGAAAAATTTAAAATGTAATAAATAATGTAATTAAAAAACAAAAACATAAAAGATGGTATTGTATAAATTATTATCAAAATTATTAGATGTATATCACTTCTCTTTACCTTTAACATAAACTTTTATTACTTACACGGTCGAAAAAGTACTTCTAAATTTTGTGCCAACCAAATTTGCGTTACTGAAAAAATTTCAAAGCGACAAGGTTGAACAGGACCAGTTCCCATGTTGGCAGTCCAAGGCAGTAATCGGTGTGAGAGAGAGAGAGAGTAACGTTTGCTTACTGCTAACTCCTTAATAGAAGCGCCGTCTCATTCATGTCCCTTTGATTGTCATAACATAATCCCATTCTTCTTGTTTTCTCATAAAACTAAACTATGATTTTCCTCTCTTCTATTCCATCATTGATCTTATTATTATTATTATAATAATTATATGTTACATATTTTTGGCAACCTAAGAGAAGCTGAGGGTGGACTTTTTCTTCCCCTATTTTCAATCTTTGTCCCAGTCCCTGAACCCTCTCTCCCCCTTCCCAGCTCCCCTCTCTTCTATTCTCTATTTGGAACTGTTTAATTTCTTTCTAAACTTGCATGCTTTTCCATGACCCAAAGTTCCACCTATTCTTTCTCCTTAAAATAATCATTATATAAATCTTTATTGAGCACAACAAATAAAGGGGTGGCCTATATTATCAGTTTCTGATTTAGACGAGCTGAGTTTAGCTGCTAGTGGTGTTTTTTCTGTGCAGAGATTGAGATTTTGATATGGGGGGTCTTTGTTCAAAGTCTGTCAAAGGTGACAAGGTGTTTGCCAAAGCAGATGGACATTCTGATAACCATAAATCTGATGGTAAGAACCACAAGTCCGCCACCATGCCTAGTGATTTGACAAGTGCAGGGGATGGAGGTGACAAGAAAAAGCGAGAAGGTGCTGCTGCTGCAGGGACTGGTTCTGATGATTTCTATGACGGAATCCCACGGTTCACTGATTCTTTTCCACACAAGTCTAGGTCTGTAAGATCAACGCAGGCTGCTGTGGCAAAGGTTGGTTATTTTTTTGGTTTCTCTCCCTCCTTGTTCTGTTTCACCAATCTTTTTTCTTTTTGTTTTGTAACATTTTGTTTCTGTTCTCAACTTGTGAACTGATCAATCAGTAATCTCAGTATACTCATAAAACATGTTGCAGTTGGTGAGGATTGGGTTAGATAGATCCAGGGTGAAAGTAGAATTGCCCTCAGACTACTTCAGATTTTATTTATTTATTTATTTTATTCTCAGCTTGACAGAGATGATGTTGATGGCAATGAAAATTTGGTTAGTTTATGTTACACATTTGATTCGGATTGAAAGGATACCAGGTAGCTTTTAGGGAATGAAATTTATGCAAGGATTGGTTTTGGACCTTTTGGAATGGAGAAACTATTGTTGTGTGTGAAGGATTTCAAATATCATAGTTAATGTATACTTGAGTCTTAAGGTTAGGTTAGGTTGCTTGTCCTAGTGAGTAGTGGGGTTGTTTGAGCAGCCTTATTGGGCTTAGGGATTTCTTGTTGAGTATAAATATTTAGTATTTGAGTTTCTTCTGAGGTTCTTCCCCATTTAGTTATTCTTGCTCTTCATCAGTTTAGCATTAGAGCCAATCTTAGCATGTTGGGAACAAGTATATCAAGTTTAGAAACACATTACATAGGTTGGTCTTGGTAGTGTTTTTTCTGATTAAGATAATGTTATTAGCAAAGTGTTGGTCTCGTAATTTCTGAAAAGCTTGGGAAAAAGAGATTTTATCATTGCTTCTTCCTCCACCTATTGCCATTTTCATTACAACCACCATTTGTTACACTTTTCTGTTACTTCCCAATTTCATTGTTGGTTATTCCACTGCCACCTGTTACATTTTTCTGTTAAATCCTTATTTCAAATCAAGAATGAGTTTTCTCCCACTGTCCCACTTGTGAGGGGAGAAATGTAGTATGAAGAAGTACTGTTTAAGGTTGATGGATATATTCATAATTTGGGAATTAGGGAGATTTAAGCTTTATATGTGATTATTAACTTGGAATTTCTGAACTCAGTTGTTTGGGTCTTGCGATATATTGTTTCTGGATAGGTTATAATTGACCCAGTTTATGTTTACTTGAGTCTTAGCTTAGGTTTGCTGGTCATAGGCCATAGCATAACTTGCTTTTTTTTTTCTGGCTTTGCCTGTATAAGGCATATTGTCCATCTTAGGGATTTCATTGTTATTATTGAATTTTAAATATTGGGAACTTATGTCTTATGAGATGCTTCCTTTATACATTTCTGTTCTTTTTTAACTAATGTCCTGAAGTTAAAGAATCGTAGACTAGTCCGTTGATTTGGTTGAAGTTGAAGTACTTCCTTCTATTGTCTGAACATCACATTCTTCATCTTTTTCTTCTTTATTATACTGGTTGAATCTGCTTTGAAGTTTGAAGTTTGCTGTGTTTAGTTATTTTCCCCTTATGTTTGAATTTACCACTGCCAAACATGCTTACTCTTTATTATAGTGTCCCTTTAGTTTAAGTAGAGCAGGCTAAGCTCTCATGAAAGAGAAAGGGGATAAGTAGACTAACACAAGGTAAAATGAAGTTCTCTAATGAGATATTTCTATTTCAGGTCTCAGAGGTGAGTTTTCGCCTGGGCAGAGCTGGTACTATTGGATTTGGGAAGGCAGTTGATGTTTTGGACACTCTTGGGAGCAGCATGACAAATTTAAGTGGCGGCGGGTTCATGTCTGGAACTGTGACAAAGGGGAATGAAATTGGTATTTTAGCATTTGAGGTTGCGAACACTATTGTCAAGGGTTTTAGTCTTATGGAATCTCTTTCGACAAAAAGTATTAAGCATTTAAAAGAAGAGGTGCTTCCATTGGAGGCTGTGCAAGATTTAGTATCAAAGGATATGGATGAACTTCTAAGGATTGTTGCTGCAGACAAGAGGTAACTATTGAATTAAGTCAAATTCCTAACAAGGGGCTTCTGTTTCATGAAGAGGCTGACTTTCAAATATTTTGGTTTGCCACAACTTTATAAAATGCTGAACTGTATGTGATTTTGGATTATGGTTCCAGGGATGAGTTGAAAGTCTTTTCTGATGAGGTAATTCGTTTCGGAAATCGTTCAAAGGATCCTCAGTGGCACAACTTGGACCGATACTTTGAGAAGTAATATAAATTGTACTCACTCAATTCATCTAAGTTTTTAGCCTTTCAGGAAAACAAGCTTTAACCTTTCATATTTTCTTTCTGATTGTCTTTTTTTTTTGTTGTAAATTTTAGAATGAGCAGAGAACTTAATTCTCCAAGACAATCAAAGGAGGAGGCAGAATTATTAATGCAACAATTGATGACTTTGGTTCAGTTTACTGCTGTGAGTTATTCCTTTACTAAAGAAACATGTACTGTTGCTCCAGAGCTGAGTTACTTTTGAAGCTGAAAAAGGGTAGTGAAGTTTTTTTTTTTTTTTTAAATAAAACACTCAGGTGGTTAGTTCAATCACTAAACGGTTACTCATTAACCACTCTTTGAATATTGTTAAATACTTAAGTAATTTTGAAGAACAAATACTTAAGTAATTAATTGTTCCTAAAGTGGAATTTGTTTTACCAAAAAATGTTTTTTTGTACTATTTCCCAAAAATGTCTTGTTGAGGCAATTGATTGAAAGATGCTTTGCTACTTTTCTTATACCTGTGTTACATATCAATTGCATAGAAGGTTTTCTTTGTATACCCCACTTTCTCTATTCCTACTTTGTGTCTCTTACATGCATCATGTTTATGTTCAAAGTTAATTGGCATTGCTGTATTCAAGTTCAACTACTTTTAGCTCTGTACTAATCTGTGGGTGTTATAATTTCTATCGTCACCCTGTTGTAAAGCTTGTAAATTGTAATCTAATAAGCTGGACATTGAATATATATAAGTAGTTTAGTACTACTTCATAATAACATATGAAACAAATGTGATGCTTAGCTGTACTTTCTTTCTGTGATGATTGAATAAGTACAAATTGATTCTTATTGAAGGAATATAGCTTCATAAATAATTGCATATGTTTTATATATACTTATTTATAAATTGATTGTTTTATTAAATAATCTGAGGTGGGAGGAACTGTATTTATTGCTCATTGTGTGGTATCTTCTCATATGTACTTGCTCATATTTTGTGGCAAGGGAAAGGGGACACAATTTCAATACGATTTTATGAAAAATTTATCTCCAATATTTTCTATTATATTTTCTTGGGCACAACCAAGGGCTTTATAAAGTATCTGTACACAGTGAACTTGTTGCCCTGCATTTGTAATTCATTCAACTTTGTCTTTATTTTTTTTTTTCGTGTGTGTGGGATTTAAGTCTGAAAGAAATTGGAAAATCAATTTTTGTGGCCTCAGGAATTATACCATGAGTTACATGCTTTGGATAGATTTGCACAAGATTATCAGCATAAGCGTGAAGAGGAGGATAATTCAGGTGCAGCTCAAAGTGGTAATTGAAGAGTACTACCTATGGCATAATATGCAATTTTTGTTTGTGACAAGCAATTATTGACATAAAATCCAAAATTTTATTAAGGGTTTTAATTTGAAAGAGAAGATTAATTTTGGTATTTTAAAATAAACATTTATAGGGTGGAGCATGTGTGAAACTTAGACAAGACTCATATTGAATACACAATTGATTCTGAAATGGTGGAGAAAGATATATCGCAGTGTCATCTACTATTTGTTGTGATTATATTGAAATGATCCCCAAATGTTGTGCAATTGAATCCATGGTCTAAGATCCACATATGTTATACTGATTGCTTTACTTGTTCAATTATTCCGACTTCTGGTGAAAATGATCCTTGACTTTTACTTATGGCCACACACAACTATTTTTCTGGCTGATACACTTCCAGAATTTGTCTTACTCCTATGTTAACTACTATGGTATTATCAAATTAAACTTAACATGTAGGGAGTAGAATTAATTCACCATGGATTCTGAAATGGTTACAAAAACTAGGTTTGATCTGTTTAAGCTGCTTTAATTTGACTTTCTGTTCTGAATGCCTTCATTTGCATTGGGTAAGGAATCCCATGGCAAGTCACCCCTATAAAAGAATAATATTGTATGTCGATTCAGTCAGGTCACAGCTGCCAAAGCACATTCTTTTGGTTTTCATTGATATTTTATTTGAAAATTTTTTGGAGCCTGAACTGTGTATTTTTGTTGAGCATGTGCATGAAGGCATAAATAAGAACAATGGATTGGTTATTATACAACACACTTTTAAAGAAAAAATCATTCTGACCTAGAAGTTTGTCTGTGTTATATTGAGCAATATTTCTATAGGTAATTTCTTATGTATAAATCTTGACTATCTCTCTTCATCATGTAGGTGATGGCCTCTCAATCTTAAGGGCAGAACTTAAAAGTCAAAAGAAGCAGGTTAAACATTTGAAAAAAAAGTCACTCTGGTCCAGAACTTTGGAGGAGGTAACTTCAGATTACTATTGTACATGAATGATTATCATCTGTTATTCTCCTCCACTCGACATGTTTTATCCTTTCATTGCATTCTATCCATGTATAATGCAAGAACTAGTACAGAAACTCTAACATGTTTTTATTGATAGAGGTGGGTTCATTTTGAGCATGACATACATGGAAAATTGAGAAAAGTGGAGTATAATTCATAATCTTAATGGATTACAGGTTATGGAGAAGCTTGTAGATATAGTCCATCTTTTGCATTTGGAGATAAACAACATCTTTGTCACTGCAGGTATGTACCCACTAAAGGCACCAAGATCATACTTGCTTCACTTGCTGTATTATACTCTTCTAGTATCACCTAGTTGAATCATTATCAGTTATCAATATAACAACTTATTTGATATCATTGATAACCACTGCAAATTTCAGCCTTTTTACCCTTATCTTTTAGTTCTTGGAAATTTTTAAAATTTGAAAGAGAGAAAAAAGGGAGGGGAAGAGAGGGGGCGGGGGAGGAGAGGATGCTAGGAAGGAAAGTAATCTATTTACTCTTCAGATCAATTTGTAATGAAAGGTGTGTTTTTGTACTTGATTGTAATGGTGTTTATCCATGGGTACCGGCAGATGACCATAAACCATCAATTCGAACCATCAGCAATCGCCAAAGATTGGGTCCTGCAGGCCTTGCTTTGCATTATGCTAATATAGTGCTCCAAATTGATACTCTTGTAAGTGTTTCTTCTCTATTGTATTTATTTTATAACATGGTTTAGTACAAACCGTATGCTTTATCTATATCTTTTGGTTAAAAGTTCAACTAAAGTAATGTGGAACACTGGAACTAGGCCACTCTTTATTTGATTCAAGACTCTTAAGCATTTATCAGGTTGTACATTTATTCTTGACCAGTTGCTAATTGGTATATGATTTGTTTGTGGCTGAATCACTTTGGAGTTCCTGATCTGTATTGGGTGTAATTATTCTAGTTCGTAGTTGTTTAAATAATTGTCTGCTTACTGCCATGTGTGATTAAGCTTATGCACTGAAAAACATTCTTAGCCCTTGTTGATGCTGTCAGGTTGCCAGATACAGTTCTATGCCTGCAAATACAAGGGATGCATTGTATCAGAGTTTGCCTCCTAATATAAAATCAGCTTTGCGTTCCAAATTACCAAGCTTTCATGTTATAAAAGAGGTACAATCTTATCTGCTGGTACTTTCTCCTATTACCACTATAAAAAAATTAAGAGACAAGATAGTGGTCTGAATATACAATTGTATATTTGTTGTTGTTGATTAATCACCCCTCAATCAGCATCCTAATTAACAGACTCGATCTCCCATAATCAATCCTCACCTAATACCCTGGATTTAACATTCAAATTCAATACTTAATCCATAGGACTTTCCGTATGACCTTCCTAGATTTTTAACACACTGCAACTTCATATATAATTTGAATGGCGATGAAAATTATCAACAGACAAATTATTATTTCTCTTCTGCTTTCAGCTTACTACTTTCAACCAATGTAGAAAATTTCCTATATTAATTTAGTTGTTTTAATTGTTTATTTGCTATTTCCCTGTGGTGTCTGTTTCCTGCAGCTCACCATATCAGATATTAAACAAGAGATGGAGAAAACATTGCATTGGCTGGTTCCGATTGCTACAAACACAGCCAAGTAAGATGTCTGGTTCCGTACTACCCGTTTGAGAAATTTTCTCTCTCTCTCTCTTTTTTGATGAATAAGAAATTTTCTTTTAGTTATTTACTTTCTATATAAACTAACTGTTTGTTCTTTTGGTTGGTTACTCTAAAATTGACTCAGAGCACATCATGGTTTTGGTTGGGTAGGGGAGTGGGCAAACACTGGGTAAGCAACAATCTTCTGTTTCTCTTTTGAAATTGAAACTCACATGTTTTTCTGTTTCCATTTTTTTTTTTTTTTCCTCCCGCTTTCTGTTTTCAAATTCTTGTTTGATTCTTGCAGGTCTGAGATGAATAAGAAGACAATGAAGACTGATGTGATGAGAATTGAAACACTTCATCATGCCGATAAAGACAAAGTAGAAAATTATATTCTTGAACTTCTCCTATGGCTTCATCGCTTGGCCATCAAAAGTAAAGCCGCCATTGACACTGGAGAAATGAGGTCTACCTTAAAGTCCAATGTTGGCACTGCCCTGCAAATGACAAATCAACAATATACAAATGCCTCACCGCCATTGTTAACAGCTGACGAGCAGAAAATGCTGCATGATGTTGGTAATAAAATTCGTATAAGAGGGATCAGTAAAAGCTTGGACTTTGACAGTGTGAAGATTGGATTGACAGATAACGGCAGACTTACTAAAAGTAGCAGTTATTCATCAATAAGTAGAAGCAAGGAATTATCTTTTAATAGAATTTTGTCTAAGCTTCCTGTGATTGATTTTGGCATTGACAAAAAGAGAGCACTGGATGTGATTGACAGACTAGATGTGGCCAGATAATTTGCATCTATTCTTGAGTGCATTTGAAATGAAAGGGTAGTAGCAAGACAAAGGACAGAAGAATGGGACTTCTTTGTGTAACTATACAACCATACTCATGCTGCAAGGGTTGACTGCCAAATTTGGGCTGCATTTTGGCACCCTGGATTCCTTTGCTTCATTAGGGTGCTTTGTTTTGGTGAAATGCTGCTCCGCATCACGATGTAGATATGGAACCAAGGAAATTGTTGAGATGATAATCATTCTTGCTTGTACCAATGTGACTGAAGTGGCCACTTGCTATTGGAGCGGGGTGGATTCTGTTTTTTTGTTCTTGCGAGTGTATAGACAGTGAGGATATGGCTTTTATGGTGGTTTTTCATTACATGTATAATTGTTTTGTTGGTTTGGTTACCTTGCCTATATGCCTATTCACACAGTCGAAAATGGTAACTATTTTTCTCAAATGTAGATCATGCTGTGATAGATAGTTGTCCATCTCAATGGGGAGATAGGATCATTGTTGGATAATGAGAAGAGCTCAATGCCTTGTGCTTGTTACAGACAGTATTGTGCTATCAATTTCCATGAAGTTAGGTGCAAAACTTGCTTATAAGTGAAAAGATAAAAATTTCAATATTGAATTTCTAAAATATTGATAGTCAGTGTTCTATCTTGAAGAAAAAGAAAAAGATGCAAGTTAATTACCAAATAGGAAGAGCAAAATGATTCCATTCTGTGTTAGAGAGAATGTGATTATTTTTTATCTTTTCCAAATTTGTGGTAACTTACTATAGACAGCAAATCTCATTGCAAATACAGCTATGCTGGCTTTGGAGGGTTATCCAAATAATTCTGGAGAATTATGAGTTCGTTTGATGGATATGCTGTGGGGAGAATGGCTACAGGAACATTGTCGGGGAAAGGAATGGTTGCAACCCAAATATAAATGAACTAGTATTTTAATTTGTGTATTGTACGATATAAATGTTTATATAATTAAAATTTAGTTTAAATATATTTTTGGTCTTTATAAAATATTATTTTTTTTGTTATGAGTCCCTATAAAATTATTTTTTTAAAAATAGTCCTCGTAATTTTTTTATTTATTTTGGTCCTTTTATTTGTTCTAATTCCTTTAATATATCTATTTTTTTTTGTTTTAGTCCCTATAATATTTTGTTTATTTTGAATTAGTCCCTTTGAAAAAAAATTAGCAAGGACTAAAAGCAAATTGTTTACATATTATAAGGACAAAAACAAAAAAAATAATATATTACAAGCACTAAACAAAACAATAGGGACCAAAATAAAAAAAATAATTTTACAAGGACCATTTAAAAAAATATATTTTTATAAGGACCAAAATCAAAAAAGCAGTATATTACAGGAACCAAAAACATATTTAAGTCTTAAAATTTAGGGATAATACATTTGCAAGTTTGTAAACTTTTTAGGTTTTTTATTTTTTATTTTTAAATAGGCCCCTAGATTATAAAAAATTGTAATTGATTTATTAATCTTTTTCTATTTTTGTAATCAGGTTCCTAGGGTTCATGGTTTGTTTACAAACTGTTAAATTATTTCCAGGGACCTAATTACAAAAATTGGAAAAGATTAGGAACTTAGTTAAAAAAAACTCAAAAATTATTTAATATAAAAATTGTGTGTTAACACTTTCTTATTTTGAAATATAAGGAACCATATTTTCTAAAATAATTACATATAGAAAAATTAAAAAATTATAACTTCTAAAAACTAGAGTTGTCAAAATTGGTCTAGCCCGATTGCTTGGTGGGCCAGGTCAGGTTAGGCTTGGCTCTTTATTTTGAAGCCTGAAAAGAACAGGGCCAATTTGGCCTTGCTCGATGGACCAAACAGCCAGATAGGGCTATAAAAATATTAGTCCAAAAGTTACTGAGCCCATTTGACTCGTTATTTTTTTATTTTTTATAAAAAAATATAAATTTATGCAAAAAAAAAAAGAGTTAATTTGGCTTGGCCTATCAGACTAGATAGGTTAAAAAATCTGTGGCCTATATGAAAATTAGCCTGGCTTGACCTGCTTTTCAAACTTTGGTTTGTCGGGTGGGTTTGGGTTAAGCAATTCATTTTGACAACTCTACTAAAAACACAACACCGTCCTTGAATGTCAAATAATTTTTCCTATATAATTTGCTATATATATATGTGTTATTATATAGGATGACTCAGTGGTTCTTTTAAATTCTAAGACAAAGAGGAACCCTGGAAGCAGATTTATATGGTGCACAAATTATAGGACATGTCTCTCATTACTAAGTTTTATTTAGGGATAATACATCAACGGGTGCTTAAACTTTTTGGGTTTTTTAAATAGGTCCCTAAACTATAAAATTTGTTATTGAGTTTTTAATCTTTTCCAATTTTTGTAATTAGGTCCCTGGGGTTAGGAGGGAATAAAGAATATTCTATTAAAGTTAATGGTTTGTAAACCTCAGGGACTTGATTACAAAAATTGGAAAAAGATTAGGGACTCAATTAAAAATTCTTTATAATTTAGGGACCTATTTAAAAAAATTCAAAAAATTCAGGGACCTATAGATGTATTATCCTAAATTTATAATAAATTGGTTTAATATATCAATAGGTCCTTAAAATTTTTGAAAATTTTTAATTAGGTTCTTAAACTAAAAAGATTATAATTAAGTCCTTGATCTTTTATAAGTTTTTGTAATTGGATCTTTAGAGTTAAAAAAACTGTCACAAATTGTTATTTTATGATAGTTTCAAATTGCTATAAACTAACTCAGGGACCCAATTACAATCATTGTAGAAGATCAATGACTCAATTACAATTTTTTAAGTTTAGGGACCTAATTAAAATTTTCAAAAAGTTTAGGGACATACTAATGTATTAAACCTAATAAATAAATATTTTTGAATATATAATTATATTTTAAATTTATAATGAATAACTTAAATTGTAATATCAAGTTATTTTTAATTATTAACAATTTTTTGAAAAAGACTATTGAAATTCAATTTAAAAAAAAATAAAAAAGGATAAATTGAAAGAATTAGGCAATTAAGAAACTCAAGTATTACAGATAAAGATAAATGATTGTGGTTTGAGATGATTGAGAGAATTCTTTTGGCTTGTTATGGGGGTAGTATGTAATATGCAAGAATGAGAAAATGTTGAAAATTTCTCATTGAGAGTGAGGAGAATTAGAGTCTCATACTCTAAGTAGTGTATTTTAATTTATATTATAGGAGTAGATATTATGTTACCACATAGATGAGGAAAACACCAATCATATAGAAAAATACCAGCGTTCAGTTTTTTTTTTAATTAGCTTCCATTCTTAATTAGCATAATGATTATTGAATTGAAGGTAAATAATTTAAAACACATCAATAATATTTGAAAATCATTATCAATAGTATTTATACATATTTTAACAAATTACATTTAATGATTATGCACCAATGAACACTTGAGTTATATATAGTAGTATAATATATGAAGAACTTAATTTTGATATATTAGTGATATATTGTTACACTCCATAATTTATAGTTGGTTACAGTAAATGTGAACTTTGATATAAGACAAACCTTACCTGTAATATTTAACGTGCTATTTTTGAAAGGATTTTACCTAATCATCGCTCTTGACTAGATGGTTTATCAGTTTTTCCACTAAAGATTTCCGGTCAAAGACAAAAAAGGAAGATATACTGTTACATCGTTGTCATTAATGACTCTTGCTGTCTTTTTGTTATTAATATGGTCAAACTCATTAAATAATTTGTCGATACAAAAATTGAAATTTAGCTTAAAAATGACCATCTACCAAAAACTCATGTAGATGGGTTGCGTTGCTTCTTCAATGCTAAAAAAAAGAAAGTAAAAAAACATAGAAGAATAACATGCAATAGACGTTCACACATTACTCAAATAATAAAAGACAAGTAGAACCAAAAGAATCCTGTTTTTATTTTTGTGCATGTACTGTTAGGGAAAATTTTCCTTTACGCACAATGAGTTCAAAGGATTTAATAACAACACTACTTATAAAAATAGCAAAAGGCACTAATTTAATGTGGTTCGACATCTCTTATCTATGTTTGTAGAACATTTTAACAAATTTTATTATCTCAAAATATAATTACAAGTTTTCTAGATAAACTTGAAAAGTCGTTCAATTACAAGTTTTTTAGACAAACTTGAAAAACCTTCTCATTATAAGACCTCCTCTCACTTGGGTGGTGATCCTCTCTCTTTAGTTGGATAGTGACTTCTCTCTTCACATGACCCTTTTATATAGCAAAGATTCATGACTTTTTTCATAAGTGAGACTTAGTGCACTTTAATTGTCTCACCTCTCCACCTATCCTCTCATTATGGTAGTGGGATTTTCCAAGAGTCAAGGTACATTTTGCTATCTCTTGGAATGCACCTCTTGACTTTCTGCCTACTGTATTAATTTGGAAATTTGGATTGACTTTCCCAACAATTTCTCTCTCAATTGAAATTTCTAAATAATCATCTCATCATAATTTATTTTTCATCATGCTTCTGTTGCGCAAACTTTGATGTGCTCCTCACCATACCTTTGATCTCAACCTTCCTCCACAGGTATTAGATAGTGACACTTCATGTGCTTGCACAGTCGTTAGCTACTAGGACACGTCGCTTGACTTTCATTACCAACAAAACTTTTGACACAAGGATTCCACACAATTAATCCACCATCAGCTACATCTTGCTTTAATACTCGCTAGTGATCAACTGGTTTCACCATAAGTTCTAATACCACTGTTAGGAAGAAAAATTCCCTTCACGCACAATGAGAATCAAAGAATAAAACACACAACATAACAACACCACATATAGAAATAGCAAAGACACGAATTTAATGTGGTTCGACGCCTCTTGTTTACGTACACAGAACATCTCAATAAATTTCGTTATCTCAAAATATAATTACAAGCTTTTTGGACAAACTTGAGAAACCTCATTACAAGACCCCCCTCTTAGTCGGGTGGTGACCTCTTCTCTTTAGTTGGGTAGTGCCTTTTCTCTTCACATGACCTTTTTATATGGCAAAGATTCATGACTTCTTTCATAAATGAGACTTAACGCACTTTAATTGCCTCACCTCTCCACTTACCCTTTCATTATGGTAATGAGATTTTCCAAAACTACATTTCATTATCTTTTGAAATACACTTCTTGACTTTCTACCTATTGCATTGATTTAGAAAATTGGATTAACTTTACTAACATGTACTAACTTTAGTAATTTGCATGTGTTATTGCTTATACAGATATTTTTATTAATCGATATTTGTGAAATTTAATCGTGATCATTCATTTTCATTTTCATTTCCTTTATTTTATTCCATTAATGTTTGTCATCACTTTTGTGCGAAGTATATAACAAAATTTATTTTCGAGCGAAACATCAAATTGATCCTTGAAAAATTTAGGGTGGCTATAGCATATTAGCCTTTGATAATACAAAATTTTCATATTTGTCGCTGAAATCACAAATGTAAGTCATATTAATCCTTAAACATAGGATACATTTTTTATTTTTTTTTAAGAGTAAGACACATTGATTCCCGAAAAGAACTGTTGCATCCACTAACAAATTTCTCAAGAGCGAACTTAGGGGTGTTATTCAAATTTTATATACACACAAGTAACATTTCTGATATTATTATAATGACTTGAATGATATTGTAACAAAAAAATATATATGTAGGGATTGCTAACGTATATCTATTTGTTTTTTAGTTAGAATACGTTGGCAAGTTATAACTAGGATTATCTTAAAATATACCAATAGTATAACTTGTTAACTTACTTTAACTAAAAAATAAATAAGTGTATGTTAGCAAATCTATAATTTTATTAATTAGGTTGTCTTATGGTACCCTTCATCCTACTCAAATGATGAGGTATAGATGTAGTATGTTTGGTGTAGTATTTTTGGTGTTTTTGATGTTATTCTCTAATTAAAATTAGTGTTTCATTTTAGTAACTAGTGTCAATTTTTATTGCATGGATTATTGAAGTAAAACTAGTTTTAATTAGGGAATTGTACCAAAAGCACTATGATACTACGCTTACAATGTGTTTGGTTCAAAAAAGGGAAGGTGAACGGATGAATTTTAATGGAAGGGGAAAGAGAGGTCTCTTTGTCTAATTTGGTTCAAGAGAAAGGGATGGAAAAGGAGAGAAAATTCACCTTATTTGGTTTAGGGGGAAGATAAAATATGAATCATATACGAGGAATGCTAGTGTCACTCTCTTTAGTACTCTTTCTCTAATACTCTACTATTGGTTAAAGTTTATTAGAAATCATAAATTTTGGTAGGTCCCACTTCTAAATCAGAGAGAGACTCATTAAATGAAAGGTGAGACCCACTAAAATTTGTGATTTTCAATAAATTTTAGCTAATAGTAGAGAGAGTGTTAGAAAGAAAGTGTAAAAGCTAGCATTCCTCATCATATATTGTTATACCCTTATATTTTACTTCTTCCATCCCTTTATATAAGAACCTTTTAAGAAATTTGCTTTGTCCTTTTCATAAGACCCCTTTCAAATTGTCTCTTGCATTAACTTTTTATCAAAATATTCTTAATTATTTTATAGTCAATAAACAATAAATGTTGTAAATTAATAAGTTAAACTTTTTTTTTTCTTTATTGTGAGGATTGAGGAAGATAACTAGCTAGAGTTGCAATAATTTTAATTTTAATAAGATAAACTATTTCTCTTTCTTGTGAATGAGACACATTAGTTAATTAGCTTAAAAGAGTAAGTTAATGAGTCTCAACAATGTTAAGAGTATTTTAGACAAATAATACAAGTTGTTAACAAATTTAATGGCACTTACTAAATTAATCAACTTTCTTAATTCTTGTGAATTAGTCAAGGCTTAAATATATTTTTAGTTCTTGTAATATATTTGTTTTATGCTTTCAGTCCTTATAATTTTTTTTTATGGTTTTGGTCCCTATAAACTTTTATTTTACAATTTTAGTCCTTAATAATATTTTTTTAGTCCTTATAAAATTGTAAACTTTTGATATCAATCCCTCTTATATTAAAGGATATTCATTTTAGTCACTCTTATTTAAGAAACATCAAGCATGTTCTTCAATAAATGATTGCCACATCATTAGTGAATAGTGATAGGGACTAAAATTGTAAATTTTTTTTATAGGGACCAAAACTATAAAAAAAAAATTATAGGGACTAAAATCATGAAACGAGTATATTACATGGACTAAAAACATATTTAAGCCATTAGTCAAATAGGTCTTATATAAAGGGAAGAAATAGTATGTAGTAACAAAAAAATGAGAGACAAAATATATAATTTTGGTGTAATTTAATTCATCTTGTCTAAAAATTATAAATCATTTTTTTTCCTTTCCTTTAAATCTCCCTACTATTTGAGGGAGGGAAAAATAAGAAGGAAGAGATGTTATTTCCCTCATTTTCCTTCTCTTTCCCCCAACTTTTTTGAATCAAATGAGATAAATTAAAATTAAAAAAGAAATATTTTCCTCTTCTCAATTTTTTCCAATCAAACACAATCTTAAGTTTTGTTTCTGAGTAAAATATATTTTTAACTAATTATTAAAATTGAAAATAGCTTAATCACCTATGGTTGACCACAAATTCATTTAATTATTTATCTAGCCGATTCATTCACCTACAACATTTAATGTTTAGTCATTATTCTATTATTCAATTACTACTTTAGATATGATACAATCCCTTTTGGTTAACCTTCCGAATGAGACTTGGCGTGTTATAGAGGTGTTTCTTAATTAAATGATTACATACGGATAATGGATGACATATACAGTATCATGCCATAGAAATACAAACTAAATATGATATTTAAATTTTATGATTATAATTAAACATTATTTTTGTTGTTGTCTAAAGTATTTCTTTGAGATAGAGAGATTCATTTAAGGGGTTCTCTTCCCTTGAAATTTAAATGATTTACAAAGATATTTATATCATATAATTAAATATTAAATTATTTACTAACATGTACTTGGTTTGAGTATATTTGGATTCGAATTATTTAAGTAGAGTCAGATTCGAACTTAGTGAATGAAAAAACGTGATTAAAAGAAAATATCCCACTAAAGATAACCAACCAAGCTTTAGGACTAAAGTTAGTCATGGTGCCCGCCGTCCCACCCAAAAGAAAAAAAAAAAGAACCCAAATTATTTGCTTGTGTAAAACGTTTTTGTTTTCGTTTCAAAGAGGAACAAATATCATCCATAATTCATCGCGCCGGAAGTGCATGCATGCCCGCCGCTGCACGCAACGCGCGAATTTGTTTCCTTTGACCAAAGAGAAGTTGTTGATTGCATCGAGTCAATTACAACCTTAGAAAAATGCGTTGTTCAGGTCAGAAGCGGGACCCACTGAAAAATTTATTCTCAGTTATGATTGGTTAATTGCACGGCTAACGAATGTGCATATCATGCTTACTGGTCAAAATAAAAATTAGCTTGTGTTCATTACTAATCACAATGTTATTGTTGAGAATAGGCTGGATTTGTATTTGATTTTTTGCAGCCTGAACACATGGATATATTATATACTTTTATACCCACCATTCCTCTTCAGGCTTCACGCAATAGGACACTACGATATTTTGAAAACTTCGACGATTGCTTTTAAAATAGCAGGGTTTGTACCAATTTAGACCAGTTCAATGTCGGTTTGACTCTTTTTTTTTTTTTTACCAAATTAATATAAAGTTTAAATAATTCATAAATAATATACGTTCAAAATGATTTATTAGTGTGGGCTGGTTTTGTCATGGATGTTGCACAATTGTGAGAGACAAGTGTGGCACAAAAGTAAAAGACGTAATATAAGAGTATGTGTGGGTTAGGGGACAAAAAAGTAAAATAAAAGAAAAGAAATAGAAAATGATATAATTTTTTTAAGTTGTTTGATAAGAAAAAAAATGAAGAAAGAAAGTTAAAACTTATACATAAAATTATATAAATATTTTTGAGAAAGAAAAGATGTATGAAAAAATAAGAACAATTTAATCTTTTTATAAAAAAAAAGGGACTCATTCTTCACTCTTCCATCCATTTTTGGAGGGATGAAATATTAATGTGGATCCCACCATTATTTTTCTACCTTGCTACTTTATTAAACAAACAAAACGGCCGAAGAGATTTGGTTAACCATGTTTTCCATCTTTCTTCCTTCTTTTTCTTCTAAATTTGTAAAATGAAACAGACCATAAGATAAGGGATTTGTCTCCTCTAAAGTAAGTATGAGTAAAGTAAGTAATTAGAGTCATTGATGAAAAAATCAATGGTTAATATTCTAACACATTCATGATTTGTTATGCATGTGTCTACAATATAAACCATTGATTTTCTCGTTGAACTTAGACTTGTTACTGTACCTTCTAAAATAAATTGTTCACTTTAGAGAAGTTGGACCTAAAAGAGAAGTTGACACATGTCAACAAGTGTGTGACATTTCTTCATCTTCTGCAAGATGAGAGTAGTTGCTACTTGTCATTACATGGTGTGTGACACCTTTTCACTTTGCTCACCAAAGGAGAAGTTGTTGTGTATCAATTTTTGGTTTGTTAGAGGTAGAGAGAAAAAGAAACAAAAAAATGGAAACAGGATATCAAGATGAGATGAAAAGAGAGAATGAAACAATTGGTGGGGTACCACATGTTAAAAATAAGAGTAAATCCTCACTTTTATCCCTAAAGTATTACTCTCTCTCTTAATTGATCTTTAAAGTAATAAAATTATATAAGTAGTCCTTCAAGTATTAGAAATCACAATAAGTAGTCTTCTAAGTCTTGAAAAACTCATCAAATTAGTCTCTCAACGTTAGTAAAAAATATTAACTCAGGAACTACATTGATGAATATTCAATATTTAAATGACTACTTATATAATTTTATTATTTTAGAGATTATATAAGAGATAATATTTGAGTGACTAATTGATAGTTTATTATAAAAATAAAGAGAAGGTAAAATTGGGCGTTTAAAATAAAGTAGGGAAGGCATAAATGAAAATTCAAACTTCAAACCCAATCAAATTGATGTGCATATCAGCACACACTTCTTGCACCCCTACCATTTGTCAACGATTGATGTGGATCACCTCTTGTTAATGCGCTACACGAGTCACACCCTGTATGTCACATATCCATTTAGAGAGTTTGATGCACATTTGTTGGGCGCTTCATTACTGCCCCATCTTGCTACCTGATGACATTGTATGTGTTACGCACAATGCTTTTGTAGCACGTTTGACGCATGTTTTTGCGTCGCACCTATTGCATGTGTCCAAAACAAGTTTTGTTTTAAATGTATATTATTATGGGCCTGTTTGGATACATATTAAAAGATCTTTTAAAAGCTTATCTTTTAGAATAAGCACTTTATTATGTAAAAAATAGTGTTTGGATGTATATTTTTTTTCAGCTTTTGAAAAATAAAAGCTCCCAGTAGAGCTTATGATGAAGCTAAAATTTTCAACTTCTCAAATAATTATCATTTTGAATAAGCAATTTAGAATGTATCATCCAAACACAATATTAACTTATTTAAAAAGATCTTTTCATAACATAGCTTCTAAATAAGCTCTTTTTTTATAAGTTCTTTTAAAAAAACTCATCCAAACAGGCCTTATAATTATAATTATAATAAGTTGCTTTAAATTTATATTGATTTGGTAAAAAAGATTTTGGTTTTTTTATTTTTTATTTTTCTAGAAAGGCTATGAGATGAATGAACGTTAAATACTAGCAACATCAACTCTTGTAGAGTGCTTTGGTTTTGCATGCAACTTTTTTATCCCTATCACATTTATATGACACTAAGAGTACATTTGAAACAACTTATGTACATCTTATTTGAATTTGTCTTATGATAAAAATACTTGTTAAAGTATTTGAAAGAACTTACGATAATAATTTATGATATGTCCATATGTTAATTTTTAGTTTATTTCAATAAATTTTCTGGAATAACTTATGAAAATAATTTAGTCTCATTTCCTCTTTAATCATAAAGATAACTTATACATAAGCACTTATATGATAAACATTTATTCAATAAGAGCATAATTAATTTGATTATCCAAACACCCCCTAAATAACTCTCCCAGGGCCAGGGTATGAAATGAATGTCCTCTTTGTCATGAGAAATAAATATAGATGGAACTACTGCATAGAAGAAGCCACTAACATAGAAATACATTCAAACATACAGGCAAAAGAAAAAAAGTAACAGGCATGACTACACAAGCGTTTCCCAAAACTACATCAAGGAATTCCCCAAAAGTATCTGCAGTGCAGGTATACACAATAATGGCAAATGTACAGTAGAAAAGAATCAGACGCTATTATATACACACGCCCATCTCATTGAAGTTTACCTCATGAGATTATCTTCCACCACGCCTCATTTGATATTTTCAAAAACTAGTCACCTCTTCATCAGGAAAAATCACGGTTAAAAGAGAATATTTTACTTTAAGTGATATTTTACCCTTCTCCACATAAAGCCTTGCTCCAGACACAACCCAGTAGCCAGGAAAGTCTTGTGGTCCCCTTGTCATTTCAGTTGTGTCAACAAACCTTAGAAGTTTGGGTGACTGAGCAGGCACAGGAGGCCCCCCAGGGTATAAAGCAGAGTTGATGTTTACATCAGATGGCCGCGGTGGTGGTGGCTTTTGTGGACCTGAGAAGTGAGTGCTGATCAATGTTGAAATTATTCCAGATTTCTGGGTCAAGCCAGGAGAACCCGCCCACTCAGGGCCTTTCACACGGGTCGCGCCAACAACTTTAGAGAAATGAAGTCTTAGGAATAGAACTTTCTTCAGACCAGTATCTCCAACTTCGAAGTGAGCACCAGTCACGACAGAGTTATCATCATCTGATTCAACAGGAGCTGTGCAAACATGAGAGAAACTCTTCCACTGGACCTTCTCATAGTACTTGCGCTCTGAAGACTCACTAGGTGCATTCCCATTTGGCTCGTCCTGGAGTAGGAAGGTTTTGGGCAGGGAGGAGAGGTGCTGTAAATGGATTGCCAAGCAGTTGCTTCTCTTTCCTTCCAAATACAAACGAAGGCCTGTCACAGGTTTCTTTCCCACATCAACCTGAAGTAGTTCAAGGTAAGTCTAAATCACCACATTTGTAACATAATGTACAAAAGATCTAATAATGCAAACATTAACTGTCTACTTTTAAGGACTAAATAATAAAGAAATAGAAGGCTCTTCATCAATACAACTATTGAGTATTGACCAACAAAATTTAATGTCATAAACAGGTTTACATTTCCTGCCAAAATTATTGAGAAAATGTAACTAGACTTTTGGTACAAAAACCACAGATATTGAGTAGAGAAGTAAATGTGACGAGTGACTTGCAACCCCCCAGAAACATAAAATCTAGTCACTAAAAAGTTTTATAGGAAATATGAAGTTTGTTCATCTACTAATACATTTGCATGGTAATATTTGATAACAATTAATGAGATATGAACAGGAAAAAGAAAAAGCAAATCATATGATAGTAATATTTCTAATTTTCACTTTTGGCTAAAATATCCAATTAAATAAATGAGATGGTGATTTTAACTCTAAATATTTAATTCATGGATAAAATAGGTGGCCCCAATCATTTCTGAATTGGACCAAGAATCAAATAAGTCATGGGGAGAATAAAACCCAATGCCTGAAGAGAAGGAGGTCTAACCAATTTATCGAGTAGACAGTTATGAAAAATTGAAATAGCCAAAGTATGAGCTAATGTTTTAGTTTAAACCCACAAAAGAAAAGGTACACATACACACATACGAGGATATATCGTATTCCTCATTTGTTGAGAAGAACAGAACAAATTTACCCAAGAAAATCACCAAAGCATCCAAAGTCCAAACATATGAAGCACAACTGCATACTACAAAAGCAAACTATGAACCCTAACTTTAGGTTATAATTTCTTTAGTTTCAAAACTCTCTGTTGACAGATTAGACCAAAATGGGAAAGCAGGAAAGAGAGAATATATTTTACTATTATAATTCTGCAAAATTACAGCTTTGTGATGATACAAAAACTGACCTAACACTCCTATTCACACTGACACTCTAGGCCAACTATAAGAGCAACTAGCACAAGCCTAGCTCAGTAACACTTTTAAGACAATAAGAATCCTAATATCCTCAGTCTCAATTTTAAAATTATAGAAAACATGCAGCAACACATCTTTGATAGACCATCTTTTCCCTGTTACTGTTATATAATTGGGGGGTGGTGGGGAGCACAGGTATTAAATTTCCATCCACATGTTTTAAAGACGAATTATAGAAATCATAGAACCAAAGATCACAACAAACCAACTGGATACAAAAAGTTCTACATAAAACAAGCAGCATTACCGGTGTTGTGTTTACATAGAGCTTAGGACCCATGAAACTGAACTGTAAAGATGCGGTATTTTGTGGCTTCCTTTCAGGACCAAGGGCAAGCTCACCAAATACAGGGGCCCATTGCCTTGGAAGCTGGAACTCCAAAAACTGATGCAGTTCTTCAATTGGTGGTTTATCTGCAGTTAGAAGTTACAGTGGATGATGGTTATATTTTACAAGCCATGTTTTCTTAACCTCCAATGCAAGGATTAAAAATTACAATTATAGCAAATATTTAGACCATTTCCAATAACATACAAAACTATAGTTACAAACGGCAATTTTCTCGTAATTGTTCCCAATGAATTTTCAGACAAATAAATGAGAAAATAATATAAGATCTTCACCAGAATCTGAATTTAGAGCAATTGCACAATGTCTAAATGAATTACTGTGGTTGAAAATTATTCTAGATGATTCAAGAATGGAATTGAAGGGTCCAATGAAGCTTTACTGCAACAAGAAGTCAGCTATCAATATTGCTTATAATCCTGTGCACCATGAAAGGACAAAACATATTGAACTTGATAGACATTTCATTAAAGAAAATTTGGAGGGAGGTCTGGCGTCCATGTCCTATGTTCCAATACAACACCAATAGGTTGAGTTCTCACAAAGGGATTAAACAGCTTGGGATTTCATGATCTTATAGCCAAACTGGGAATGGAAGATATCTATTTCTCAGCTTGAGAGTGTTGAACTGTAAATATAATTATTAGGAGAATCAACTGAAAATCCCTTAAATCTGGAGATTCTCTTAGAAAACTAATTAGGCAACTTTTTATTCCTTTTATTAGGACTGATTCTGTTCCCTTTTTTTCTCCCTAAATCATGCTATATATTTTTCAGTGTATCATCCTATTGAATCAAGAAAATTATGTTCTTCCATTCCAGTTTTCTTTACAGTAACTAATGTTCAGCATCTGACCTCCATTTTAACTAAAGTTGCTTGATTATTTTGTATGACATTACTAAAAAGTATAGTTATCAATCTCAGTTAGCAATGCATAGCAGTCAATCCCAAAAATGCTACAGCAGTATAGCACATAGCGAGATGACTGCTATTCTAATCTTTTATAGATAGATTAAATATTTTATACTACATACATATAAATGCTCAAAAATTTAAAAAGGTACTAAAGATTCATGATATATTCATAATTAACAATAAAAGGTCATAGGTTTTAAGCAAAACAGACAAGTAAATAACAATAAAAGTCAAGGAAACAAACAAAACCAAAGGCATATTTACATTTATGTTTCAAATTTCAAATCCAAGACATCGTAAACATTCAATAAAAAGTGAGGGTAGGTATCACACAGTAAAAAACAAAGGAGGTTGAGGAATGAGGATTCAGAGTTCAGAAAAAAGACGATTCAGAGTTCAAAGTACAGAAAAGAATGGAAGGTGAGTATTGCCAGGAATACAGCTGGAAATGGGTGGGTGTTAGTCAAACAGTGTAGGTGTCTAGTAGATAAAAGCATGGGAAACTACATCAAATAGGGATTTTTTAAATTTTAAAAAGGGAGGGAAATCTCAACTTTGCCCCTAAAAAATCCCCAAAATGGTGCCGTTTCGACAACAAAAATGGGTTTAAAAAAAAAAAAAAAGATAGCACTGCTACAGCCTCTATTTTGGCATATTGCAAAACGCACTGCTATTCAAGGCCCATGGCTGCTCCACCTCGCCTCACTGCTATAGGACCCTATTGATAACTATGCTAAAAAGAAATCATGGGTTTCTCTAACAAAAGAAAACATATCATCATATCTCAAAGTTAAATTTGAAACAAAACATATCATCATATCATTGTATCTGCTGAATCCATAGGCTTTGAAGCAAAATGTAAATAAGAAAATGGCTAAAGGAGTCACACTTAGTTGCTTACACCGTAAATAGAGATTTATGGCATGAGTTAAATATCCACTCCCATTAACTCCCCCAAGGAGAGATGTAATTGGTACAAATGACATTGATATCACGTCAGGTTGAGACAGAACAGTTTGGCACCACTCACTATGGGACAAAGATTTTTTCCCATTTCCACCTTTCCTCCTGCACATGAACTTGATATCCTGCACCTAGAATGTTTAATGAAAAGGGGGGAAAAGTAAGAATACTTGTTGTGTGACCTTTGTATTATTTATTTATTTTGCTTTTGGACTGAAGAGAACATTGCTAGTGAAAAAGACATCAATTTGATGACATTCTTGGCTGGAATGATTAACTCAATGATGCAATTAGGCAAAACAAATAATACTGATCCACCAAACAAATTTCAGATGCTTAAATGCTGATTTTGGTTTTTGACATGAAAGTACCAGGTTGAGCATACAATTTCAAAGATTAAATATCAAGAACAAAATGATGTATATTGAATAAAATTAAAATGATTATGGATTAATAAAGCTCTAACAACAACTGATTGAGCAAGAAAAGTCTCTTTAGTAAAGATATTAAAATTTGCATCGGAAAACACAGGAATTTTCAAAAACAAAGCATAACAAACAAGCCTATCAGTTATATGTTACGCAGCAATTTAAATTATAAAAAATTGGCAAAGGAATTGGGTAGTGGTTCTTTAAGCCCAAGCCAATACGAGAAAACACCAAGGATCCAGTACCTGGCATAAATTCACTTTTTAAAATAAAATGTATTTACCTCTAATTCATAGTAGGAACTAGGTTGAATCTCCATGAAACCTAGCGTATTGTCATTCATATACTGGGGGAAAAAAGAGGAAAATACAAGTTATGATGGTTGTCAGCATAGGGCAATGTAATATTTTCTTTAGAAAAAAGTATAAATGTTAATAAGTGGACTGGCTTTACCACAAATAAATGGGATCTACCCCTATATCTCACAGGAAGGTCCTTTGAATTCATTTCCTAATATTTTTATTTGATCTGTTTTTCTCATTTTACACATGATTATTCAGACTTTATAGAAAACATATGATACTTTCATTATTGCTCCTGATTTTAAAAAATTCAACGGAGGATACAAAATGAAACTTAATAAATTCCTTTATAAACTACCACTTACGAGTAAGGGGTTGAATACATGATTCCTTTAACTTATGACAAAACATAGAATGTGAACAGTGATTTACTACCAGCATGTTCTAGTTTTTCACTGGAAATATACATTTACATTAGTAAAGGATTCAGATTTTTTTATTTTTTTATTAAAGACAGGGGATTATCAGACTATCAGATATTAGACATACCCTACAATCTACAGATCAACCTTGGATTTTTAAATATCATCTGAATATAAACTTGCTATACAGATTTCAAATTTTCAATATTTTGATAGCTTCCATGCTTCATTCAATCAAACTGCCCAGTATTTACAAATTTTACGACAACAAAAGTTTTTTTCCAGTAAGTGCAGTCTTAACTTCTTAGCTACATGAATCCAACAACGCTATTGTATTCTATCAAAGACTAAGTCTTCAGAAAGGCCACTTGAACGTAAGTGTTTTTTAACGGTCTGTCACAGAGTTATTTTGGTTTTCCTCTACCTCTATTTATTGGGCCATTCTCTCCAGGTGATCAATTCTTCTTACAGGGGTTTCTATTGTTCTTCTCACATGACCAAACTGTCTTTGGAGAAATCATATCATCTTTCCTCAACAAGTATTTCCTTCTTTTTCTCTAACACACTCATTCCTAATTATATCTTTTCTCGTATGCTCACTCATCCACTACAACATTCTCAGCTTTGCAACACTAAGCTTATGTTCTTGTTGCCACTTTACCATCTAACACTAATGGAACACATCATTATTCCAACTAAAGCTTGTACACAATGAGCACCAATCAATGAGCTACATTATGACATCCAATTTAGTACCATAAAGCACCATTGGTCTTATGGCTAAGCTATAAAATTTTCCTTTGAGTTTGATAGCCATCTTTTGATCACATATAACACCTAAAACATTTCTCCATTTCATCCACTGTTGGAAATGATAATAGTTAATGCACTTAGGAAATAGTATGTTCATGTATCATGTGTAAAATGCATTTAGTGTTCATGGATATTAGTGTCTAGGGAGTTGCATTAGCCTAGGAAATAGTCTTTGCATTTGTCCACACTCCATATGTCTAGTGTTGGGCATGAGGGGGGTGTTGAGATCCCACATTGACTAGAGATATGGCCAATGGAATCCTTATAAAGCTTGGATAGTTATCACCTTACAACTTACAAGTCGATTTTGTGAGGTTGAGTTAAACCTTGAGCCCTAATTTTAAGGCCCTTCAAATTTGGGGCTCCTTATTTTCATGCATTTTCTCTCTTCTACTGTTTTCTCACCCTGTTTTCCAGCATCCTGAAAAATATTCCAGCCACTCCCTGTCTCCCAAGTTTTCTCTTTGTCAGTGGTTTTTTATTTTGTCTCCTCTGTTGTTGGTTTCCATTCTCCTCCACCAGTGTTCTCTTTTGGCACTATTCAGCCACTCTTCCGCACCGTTGCCATAGTCCACTGTACCAGAAAAATTTTCTGGCAAGCTGTTATTGCTGGTGACTTTTTCAACAACCTGTCACTTTCCCAATGAATGTTCCTCAAACCTTCCAGCAACTTTCCGGCATCGTCCAACGCCTTTTTGGCAACTTTTAGCAATCTACAACCGTCGTCAACTTTTCAGTGACAAGCTGCCACTGCTGACTTTTCCAGTGACTTTCCGGTGAACTGTAGCAATTTCCAGTTGTGTCAACCACTCAACCTCCAGCTGTGTTGACTGTGTCAATTTCTAGCTGCATCCATTTCCAGCTGTGTTAATCTCCAACTACTGTTAGAGTGTTTAGTGGTTGGTCTAATCGTGCCCTATATTGCCTTTTCAACTGTTTAGTGGATACAATATTATTATTAAAAATAAAAAGTTAGTGGATACAATATTATTATTTGTAACAATTGAGGGGGAGTGTTGGAAATAATAATTGTTAATGCACTTAAGAAATAGTATGTTCATGTATCACATGATGCATTCACTGTTCATGGGTATTAGTGTCTAGGGAGTTGCACTCGATTAATATTAACCTAGGAAGTAGTCTCCACAAAGTTTATCAAGAATATATATATATGAATAATATGCAGAACCAATAAACTACATTTTCTTGAATAATAAAGCATTCTCATTCTCTAAATTCTATTTCTCTCTAAAATACTCTGTTCTATCTTCCACTAAATCTCCCCCTCTAAATTCAACATCCACCAAACTCAAGTCCTACAATCTCCTTTTTTTCACCCCCAAGGCAGTGCTAGTGCACATCTTGCTGGACTTACATTTCATATATTCCATTTTACTTCTCCTTGATCAAAAAGCATTTGATTCCAAAGTTTCCCTCCACAACTCTAGTATACAACTGATTCCTTCTTTCAACTCCCTCACCAGGTATCATATAAATAGAGCATGCATTGAGGCACAAACTATAGAATATGCTCAGTGAGTAGTGAGTATGTCCAAAACCATGGTAAAAAGATAGACTTGGTGTAATCCTATAGTTACAGGTAAGTCCTTGATGACCCCACCTTGTATTCACACAACCCCCATCATAAAATGGTGTAATCTTATAGCATTTACCAAAATTAAAGAGAATAAAAATAAATTTGAACTAGAAAAGCTTCAAACCTTTTCCTTTGCATTAAACCTCCCACCAATACTGTTATACTGTCCAGCTTGGTCTATAAAGAATTTGTCTGCCATGTCCTTCAATTTTTTCTGTACATCAGCAGGTTGGAGAGGAGATGAGTACTGCTGCTTTGCATAGATTATATCAGTTCCCCCTATTTTCACCCCAACTATAACATGAGTTCCATACTTCTCAATGAATCTGAAAGGAAAAGATGAAAAGATGAGTTGCAACTCAAACATTGCAAGTGGATTTTGTTAATTGAAATGACTGGCAAAGCAGTTAAATGTGTACATTGTACACTAAACTAGTTAAAGTTCTGATGGACAAGTAGGGTTGTATGTATTACATAAACTTATTGGACTCTGTTCTCTCTATAGTTAGCTTTTTTCTGGACACTTGTTGAACACATCAACTATGCATTATGCTATATTTTGCTGAATCAAGGAAATACCTTGTCAATGCAGCCGGATCCCAGGATGAAGGAACAGCTTGTTTGACATGATCATGAAGAACTACCTGGGTTTTCTCTAATGCAATGTTGTAGAGTGTGACGGATACACCATCAAAAGCAAGAGTCTTGGTATTGGCAGCATCTTTTTGCCAAACTCCTGAATATCCAAACGCAGAGTTGAAATGGCCCGTTGGAATCTTACCAGACAGTGACAACTCCTGGTTGAACTGCTCTGACATCTAAAACAGGGTACATATGCCTTGTTAGACAAACAAGCAATCCTCCACACTCTTCAGTCTTCAACAACAACACAATAATAATAACAAACATGCCAAAGTATTTCATTTTTCTAAAACAAACGAGTTATTATTACCACCCGTCCACCTTCTCTTCCATCTTATTTTCATCCCATTTTTCTTTTTATCTCTCTATCCATTTCTATCACATCTACCACCTTCTCTCTTTTCCTTTATTTTTTCTTTCTATCTTTCTCGTCCTTCCACCCATTCGCCCCCCAAAAATATGGTATACCTTCACCATTTTCCAAAACAAAAACAAAGAAAACTAAGTTTTATATATATATATATATATATATTCCACCAATGGACAAAAACAACTTTGTACCCGTTTGGCAAATATTCATGAACAATTCCCCAGCTACTAACACAAGTTTTGCTATAAAATCTGTGATTAAATTTAATTTGAATACACATCGTTCAACTAATTCTACTTAATTTTAAAATAAACAGGTCCTTCCTCTCCTCCACCCGCATATGAACAGACTTTAAACTTAGTTACAAAAAAATAAAATAAAAATCAATTTTCTAAGCATTGAAAGCACGATAAAAAGTTAAAAATAATTTTTTCTACAAAAAATATTTAGTATATAAAAACACAACGTTTAAACAATATTTACTTTTTTTTTTTTAAGTAAGTTAAAACTTGTAAGTAACATTTTTACAGCGCGTGGGGTTGGGGGAATTGGTTACAAACCTGCTGAAAAGAGAGGACATCGGAGCATAATCTCATGCGGTCACCTTTATCGCACTTGATGGATTTGGGGACGTTAGGGATAGAAATACGAGGAGGGAGTTGAACTGTGCGAACGTTGTCATCGTCGATAGCTATCAATCTGGAGTGGGTCTTGCAGGATTTCAGCCTCAGATCATTGGTCAGATCGTAGCCCAACCCAATGGCCCTTATGGCATCTTCCGCCGCCACCCCCTTCTTCTTCCCTGACATAGTCTTTTTCTTTTTCACTCGCTCATCACCCGAATCAGTTAATTCTGATGATGTTGCTTCTCTTTCTCGGAATGGAATTTGCGAAGACAAAAGCAATGGAGTTCACGGGAATTGGAATAGAGAGAGGACTAGTATGGTCAATGGAGACGTTGTATTATTGTACTCGCCTTTATGCCTTTCCTGAATATGTTTTATGTTACAAGACTGGTCAAACTAGTCACCTATTCTAACCTTCTACACCTTTTTCAACCCGTGTACTTTTATATTTTATCTCTCCAAAATGTAAAAATTTTGCTAATTTACTAAAAAAATTAAGAGTTTAACGGTGATGTACTGAAAGTGTAAAGTAAGTTTTACATTGTCATTTAATTACAAATTACTATTTATTATAAGTTTATTGACTTTTATAATAAATACTTTAAAAGTTATATTAATGGTAATTTCTAATTAGATGATAGTGTAAAACTTTTTATATTTATAGTGGATGACCATTACACTCAAAAATAAAATAAAAAAGACATCTCTTGCGTGATATGCCAGACCATTTTCAATATGGATCAATGTTTCCATGCTTGACTCTCCTATTTGTCAATTAAGGGCAAATTTATCACAGGTTACTTATCTCAATGTTGAAAAAAACAAAAAGTTTCTTCCAAAAAAAAAAAATTGGATAAAAAAATTAACTTGCTTGTGTAATTTTAGTTATTAACGCCTCTTATATAAAAAATAGTTTCACACAATATTTTATTATTTTAGAGTTTAATAAAGGTTAAATTAATATGTAAGTTGCTATAATTTTAGAATTTTTAATTAAGTCTTTATAGTTAAAAACATTTTAAAAAAAGTCTTTATAATTTCAAAAGTTTGTAATTAAATACTTAAGCATTAATGACGTTGTAATTCTGTTAATTTATATTTAATTTAATTATACTTTTGGTCCTTCTTTTTTGTCAAAACCTCAAACCAATCAATTGAAAATTGTTTAATATATAATTGATTGAACACAACTTGAATATCGCAAATCTTTTAGATAGACCTCTAAAGAAATTAGAAAGTTTAATATACTACGATGTGTGATTTGATCAAAATTTTTATTGTATAGATTTGAATGAGAAACTATCATTCAATTTAATTTAATTGGGATGCCCCAAATCTCACATGTCTCTTGGGATGAGTAACATGAAGCTCAAAATTATGGATAAATTGAACACTCCCTAATAAAAAAGGAACTAGGTATCACAATTATATAATTTTAGTCTCCAACCTTTCTCTCATTTACAATCAAGTCCCTCCAAATTTAGGCAATTGGCATGCTAAGTTGGTATGCAAATATAGGGAAAAAAATTAATAAAGTGTTAAAGGTGAGGATTCAATCCTCACCCTTAAAGTCGACCAACAACACTAAAACTACTAAACTAATGACTTTATTTGATATATGAATAAAAATTATATAATCTATAACTTAAATAAGAGACTAAAATTGCACATATATTTACTACTACTAAATTAAATAATATTAATATTATATAAACTAATAATATAAAAATTAATATTAAAAAATATATACTAAATATATAGTAATAATATTAAAATTAATAAATACTAATAATATTAAAATTAATATATATAATATTAATAAAAATAAATTAATAATATATACTAAGGACCAAAATTACACATTACTACTAGTAAATAAACAATATAATATCATAAAACAAAACATACAATAACTTATATTTTTTAATACTATATATCTTAATTATAACTTAATCACTTTATTTTAAATAATTTTATTTTTTATAAAATTTCATCGTTTTATTTTTTATTTTTTTCTGCATATTTTAGTGGCTGAAATAAGATATTATTATTGATAAAATAAAATTTTTATATATATTTCACTAAAAATAGCATTTATATCATATGTTTCCAAATAATCTTCCTCTGATATATTTATAAAAGTTTATTAATATATACTAATTATATATATTAGTAAACTCTGAGAGTGAGTGTTCAAACTTTATTCACGCTAATAAGTATATATTATTAATTTATATTTATACTATTAATTTTAATATTATTAATATCCAATAAATATAAAATAATTTATATTTATCAATATTAATTTTAATAATATTAGTTTATATGATGTTAATATTATTTAATTTAGTAGTGGTAAAAATATGTGTATTTCTAATTTCCTATTTAAATTATATATAATATAAATTTCGTTATATATTAAATAAAGTCATTAGCCTTGTAGTTTTAGTATTATTGGTGAACTTCAAAGGTGAGGTAGAGATTTAATTACAAACTTTTTAAATGATAAAGACTTTTTTAAAGTGTTTTTAATTATAGATACTTAATTAAAAACTTTATAAAATTATAGAGACCTTTGGATTAATTTAACCTTCAATAAACATATATTGTTAGTGCTTTACATTGTTAATTAATAAAAATTATTTTTAATATGATATTTAAGATAATTATCATAAAATTCAATTAACTTATTATATATGTCAATTTGAAGAGTGTAAAAATGTTTTATCCTATTAATGTATGTATTATTTGTTCTATTTTTTATACAATTTAAAAATAAAAAAAGGAAACTATATTGCATCGATATATATAGGCTTTAATAAGAATTGTCAATCGAATTTTACTCTTCAAATTATTTCTTATTTTTCCCTGCTTGCGTAACATTTTAAATGTCACATAATATGTATGACAAAATCATATTGTTACTTTACTTAGGTGGCACTAGACATTATTATTATTATTTTGTTTCCTCGTCACTTTACTCATTCAAACCACAACTTGAAAATTATACTTGAATGTCTCCACTCTTCTCAATCGTACCACATTTCTTTTTTAAGTCTCAATCGTCAGTCATACCTAATATATGCATAGTCATCATTCACATAAATTTTGAATTTTAACCAGCACTAAAGTAAACTTATTTTTATATTAATTAATTCCTTGTCATAGCCTGAGTCATACAACAGGAGTTTAGAAAAGAGGTGAGCAATAAGGCCAAAGAAAGAAAAAATAAATAATTTTTTCGTAAAAATTTAGCTTCCGGTATTTTTATTATGGCCTGTCCCTAATTTTCTAACAACTTTTTTAGAACAAGCATATATACATGTTTGTATATTTTGTTGTGCACATAGGTTCACTGCCAAAGAAAGCCAATTTGGAATGAAAAAACAAAACATATAATTTTCTTTGTTATAATTATAAAACCTTATATAGAGTTTAATGCCGACTTTGCAACTATTTTTTCTCTCATTGGTGGGCTTCGTATGTATGCTAAGGTTTAGGGATTCAGACCATAAAATATAAATACACGTGAATTTTCCTTTTTTTAATTCCTTTACATACAAATCGCATGACAATGAAAAAAAAAATTATTTATTATTATTATTATTTTTTATTGACAATGAAAAAACATTTATATAAACGCCGGAGCCACACAAAGTTAATAGTTTAAATTAATTGTTCTAGTTTTCGTGAATTGGATAGTTTGAACTGTTAAATGATTTTTTTATTTATGCATCTTTGATTGAAACTAGTGCAAGACTCAATGAGGTTGTCGTTCTTATTTGACGGTGTTAGTAGAGGCCAATCCACGCTTCGCACGGCAAGTGTCCTGAGAAATTCATTAATAAATTAATTAGACATACATATTAAAAATTGTTGATTATGCATATTAAAGATAAAATAACTATTTCAGATTAAAAAAAAACTTAAAATCCAAATTAGGCTCCTGCCTTTTACATTTGAAAAGAAAACTTTAGAGAACAATAGCCAAATTTGAAAATGAATTAAGAAATGAGATGAAAAAAATATCATTACAGTTTTAGAAGATACTAAAATGTATAAATAAGTCTTAATTTAAAAATATTTACATAGTCAAAAAATAACACTCTTAGTAATTGTATAACATTTTTTTTTCTATTAAATTTCAACACAATTATATTGTGAACACTCGAAGCCGAAAATACTAATATTAATGCATTTTTTATATAATAATGTATTTTTTTTAACTCAACGTAGCATTCTTGATAAAATACTAAAGACACAGCAAATCAGCAATATGCAAAAATCTGTCCATCGAAGGGGTAGGTAATGAAAGGTATATACTGTTGCTTTCTAGAAAAAGTCAAAGGTCGAGGGCGGCTGCTACGCCTCATGAACACATGCCTTACTACAATTATAATTAAAATTAACAACTAATTATTGGCGAGGTCCAGCTGCTTCCGCGTAACTTTCTAAAGAAACTGTCTTCTTCTAATTATTTTTTTTTATTTCATTTTTCGCTGGTATATTTTTAATGGTAAATTAAAAATGTATATTAGTTTACCTTTTTGTTTTCAAAATTTAAGGAAAATATATAAGTAATAAATTATATAAGATAAAGTAAAATTACATGAGTTTAATAGTTATGCACTGTTAATATAAAAATTTTACACTATCAATTAATTAGAAATTACTGTTGATATGACTTTTAAGAGAATTATTATAAAAGTCAATAAACTTATCATATATAAGGGTTTGTAATTGGATGATAGTGTAAAACAATTTTACATTATTAGTACATAACCTATTTTCTCATATTACACTAATTTTTTATGGTTGTTAATAAAATAATATAAATCAATTGTAAAAAAAACCTTATTATTTTTTTATTATTGCCCTTTATCTTTTTTACATAAAATTTGATAGGGATAATAAAATGAGTTAATCCATCCCAACATGTTAGAAACAGTAGGTCTATTGTATCTTTTTAAGAAGTGGGTTAGAAACATCAACCCATCCCATTTTAGGGAAAACTAGTTAGTTACCCATGCAATTTGCACGGGTTGCATTCGTTTTTACACATGTTTTAAAACAATTTATGTATATAATTATTTGCTTAAAAATAAACAATAAATTATATGAAACACAACTAAACATTTTGACCAAAACTAAACAATAACACTCTGTTTGACAGAGTGAAAATAGGTAAGAAATTGAGAAGAGAGGAAAGAAACAGTGAGGTGAGAAATAAGTTTAGCTGTTTGGTTGTATGGAAATAAGGAGGCAAGAGAGTGAGAAATAGATAGGTCCCACACTTGTGCATTTCTCTGCAAAAAAGAATGGAAATAGTATAGAAACATTGTGCAGGTTGCTATCTTTACCAAAATACCTGTTGGAAAGAGTCGCGTTAGTAGACTATCACTTTCAGAGAGTTGCATAATGCATTAGTAGACTATCACCCATGTATAGTTAACTATTGGATCTTATTTGCAAAATAACGCATTATCTTAGTCAAGATAGTTGATTATCCAAAATGAAAAAAAAATGAATACTTAATTAATGACTACCTCTAGGAATGAGCCTGTGTTCAAATAGTCACATATTGAGCTACACATAGTCGACTATTATATATCACAATTAGTTATCCATGCTTTTAAAAAATAGACGATGACAAGTGCAAAAAAGGATTTTCAACATTAATCTATTTTTTTCTCTCTTTCCATTCAAACCAAACAACTATATAATATTATTTCTACTCTATTTCAATTTTATTTCTCTACAACCAAACAACTCATATTTTCATTCTATTTCTTATCCATTTCTATCATCTCTATTTCTCTCTAAACTATTGCTCTCCACTCTATTTCTTTCTTCATTGCTAAACAGGGCGTAAAAGTAATCTACTTGTAATTTGAACTATTATAACTATTAAACAATACACACACACACACATGTGTGTGTGTTCAAGGTATTCTAGGCTAATAGTCAAAAACTAATCCCTCAAGTACAAAGATTCATTTAAGGGACTGTCCTTTTCTGACATTTTTTTTTCATACAAAAGACTTGGGAATTGAACCTCTGACTATATACTTAAGAAACATATCTACCAATTATATCACACAATGTTGATTGTATGAAGACTCTTAGAATGAAAATAAATTTAATTTTTTTATAAATGTTTATGAGGGAATAAATATTTTTAAAAATATGTTTATTTATTTAAAAATATATATTTATTTGAAGATATATTAATTCATGTAATCATTTATATGTCCGCACACTTACATATAAAATTTTCACCTTCTACAATTAATATAAACATTTACCTATGTAGTTTATAAATCAATACATTTATCAAATTTCATCCCATTATGATGTATAAAAATATACATTATAATTCGTTTTATGTAAATATTAAAATATTTTATGTAATACTTTTATTACTCATTACTCATGCGTATAAATATGAAAATATTTAAAGCTGAAATTAATTTTTTATTTGATTATTATAAATTATAAATTATTTACTATTTGTGTTATACGTTATAGAAATTAATTTACGAATAAAAACTGAAGAAGAATAAATTAGGTTATATTAAATAACTTTTTAGTGATAAGAATATAGAAATATATTGAATAAAATAATTTTTAATTAGTTTTAATATCTATTTTATTTAAAATTATCATTTGTTTCATACACATTAATTAATAATTTTTTATATATCAAGTTACAAATATGATAAAAATATCACATTGTAATTTAAATATCTTAATCAAATTTAAATTATATTTTCGTATGCTGATATCAACTTCATTACATAGATATCGAATGGTAGATTTTTTATTTACAAAATAAAGAAAAATAATTGTGAAACTATTTTATAATTAAAATATTTATGAAATAAAAATTAATTAATTTACATTTCTATTTGAACTTTTTACTGCAGTAATATATATATATATATATATATATATATATATATATATATAAGAGTAGTGAAAAACAAATATAGATTTGCATAATGAAATGTGGTAGCTTACCGGATACAAATTACGTCGTTAATATCAAAAAATTTGTAAGTGGCAAAATAAACTTCGAAGAAATTTATCTACTGAAAATTATAAAATAGTTAATCATAATTATTTAGCTCTTCAACAATTTTTAGTTTATACTTTGTGACATACAAATATGTGTTAAATGAGCATGCAACCCCAATGCAAATCTTAGGTCGGTGTTTTTCAATCAAAGTGGATATTACTATGAAACCCAATGCACCTTCATGTGAAGAAAAAATAATTAATTCAAAGAGAATTACAATAAGGAAATTAATATAACAACTTTATGGTTCTCAACTTTCAAAGTGATAGAATATAAGTCCTTGCTCTCAAAATTTCCTAGAAACCTTTGCTACAAAATAATTGCAAACTAAGTGCATGTTTGGGTTAAAGTTTGCAAACTTAAGTATGAGTAGTTTTTATTTTGCAAATTGAGTTAGCAAAAGGAACCTTGGTCTTGTTTTTATGAAAACTTGGTTTCAAACAAAATATAAATGTGTAAACGTACTTTTGAGGAAAACCAAATGTGTCACAAAACTGAGTTTACTTTCTGAACTGAGTTTGAAAGAGCCTAAACTGCAATCCAAATATAGCCTTAATATTCAGTGACTCCCTTCCTTGCAACCATATAGCTTAACCAAATTCTTTCATGCTCTATTTCTAAGATCTCATTAATTTCTATCATGAATTTCTTCACCCCTTGAATTGATTCTCAAGAAAGAAGTCTCATAGCAGCTACTTTCACATCTTTTAGCTATCCCTAATCATCCACTATAATATTGTTAAACTTTCAATGATAAGGAAAGAAAGAAAAAGATAATGATCAAACCAATTGATATGATGATGTAACCTTAAATATACTTGAGAATAGATTAGAAATAAGTTCTAGTGATACTATGCTTGCTGATATAAACACAACCCATATGAGAAGAGAATATTCTTTTATTCCACCTCATTAGCTTGAAATTCTTTACACAATTAAGCACCAGTGAGTGACATGGCTCATTTGTTAAGCTCACATAATTCACAATTGAGCAGTCAAGAAAAAATCCAAACTCAAATTAGGAATTTAGAGAGATTTGTCAAGCTGTTAAGCATTTCCAATATTATTTTTTAATTCATTCACATGTAAAAAGAGATGCACCATGATTATTTTAATTACTTTTTCCTACATCTAGTGGGTCATGCAATAAGTACATAAATTAAAGAACTAATCAAAGATTCAAATCGGTTGACCTATTCCTAATTAGCTAATATACCTCGAAAAATTCATCTCCTTAGCAATTAAATCAGACAAAAAATTCAAAGATCCAAACTTGTTAACCTATCCGTATGAGGAAAGAATAGTAAGAGAAATAATACTTGTTAGCTCAATTTTTTTTTTATAATTGATGACAATCTAATATGATCAGACAATTGCAACCCGAAGTAATAGCTTTGACAATTTCCCAGATGTATTGTCTGGATTCGACACTTCGACATTAGACCGAACAGCCCCTCAGCCTTCGACTGAGGCGGTCCACCACATATAGCTCGGCCCAATGTAAATCAAGTAACTGAGAAACTTTCTTAATAAGGGAAACTATGCATCATATCCCTATAATAAAGACAAGAATATCTGGCAACTTGGCAAAATCCACACATCTATATATGTGATCTAGGTGCACTCTTTCTAAGCCTAATCTCAATCCTAAACCCTGCATCCCCTAACAAGACCTCCAAATCTGACTTGAGCGTCGGAGTGTCTTTGCAGGTACCCCCACTACTAACATTCCATTGGGACAAGGAGGCCAAAGAAGGAGGATCTAGGCAGAAAAAGATGATGAGGAGAAGGACCAAATTTTGCAAGAACATTTGCAAGAACATTTTGGCACCCACTGTGGGGCCCGATAAAACTTTTCCTGGCCACACTCAAAATGATATATATTGGTAGCAGAGTGGAAGGAGGAAGTAAGCAACCAGGAAATGAATAACTAGATCAGTTAATAAATATGGGGACGAAAATTCAGGAAAGAAAATAACCACCCTTCTTATCACTCATTCAATGTTAAAATAATTTTGGCATATACATGATAAGTATTAAACTACTAATATCGTATGTGATTTAATATTCAATTCTTAAATGCCACGCATTCTGCCAATGAATATTCTTGAGCACGATTGGGAAAATATTATCACATGACTAATATTAATTATGTGATATTTGAATTATCAAATTCAAAAATATGATTATTATAGTATATCTCATATACGTAGCTTGAATTTGCTATCTGTGATATGGGTGTTAAGCTAATATATAGTATAATGTCATTATGGTATGATAAAAGCATGGCATGATCTTGGTGATTATCATAATACATGATATCATGGTGATATTCTAAATATATTGATGGCATGACATGAAGATAACTATGGAATCCACCCACGACGTGAATCTTGCATATAATATTATTTTATTATCACAAGGTGGTACCTTTTTGTTTATGATATACTAATCGTAAGTAATATGAATATTTCATTACCACTACAAATTCGTACCTTGTAGTGCTAGGAGCAATGAGAAAGGTAAACAGATTTTTGATGAGAAAGGTGTTAGGGACATAACAACCATACGAGCATCGAGTGCGATTGCTTCAATGCGATGTAAAGTTGAGCAGTTTAATTTTATAACAAGTATTGAAATCAATTCGATACTGATTGTAGCCGATGTGAGAAAAGTTGAGTTCACAGTATTAAGTACTAAGTTTAGATATTTGTACCCTGTCGAGGTAAGGAATCGTGACACAACATGATGACTTTTATCCTTAATTGATAGTTCCAAGAAAAGGAAGTGATCGATGCATTATACTTTTTAGCTTTACATGTTATTTCTTTATATTAAAAACTCATGTGCTAGTAATTAGCCAAGGCGATCTTTTTGTTAAGAAATACTATTTCACCTTTTCTTTTAGCATTTCTAAGGTGGCAAGGTTATAAGAGCACACGGGATCCAATTGTATTCCTCCCTCTATGATTTGAGAAAATTGGCATATTCAAAGCATGGGAAGTTGAACTCGAAATGGTGATTCCTCCTCTGAAATCTGGTGAGAAGACTCTAGGATGATCGAGAATTAAAGCAATTGATATATCCTATCTAGAAGAACAATGGGAAACAATAGCTAATGAAACTGAATTGAAGATAATATTATGGCAGTAGAGAAAGTGGAAGATGTCAAACATGCTCGTCGGTTGAGGTGTGACTGTGGCAGGGAATATGTGTAACATTGATCATAAGATAAGGAGAAGGCATTTTTTGAATATGATGAATGATGTAGAAACTATGGGCAATGTTTTGATTCACAAGAATGCGACCGAAATAGTAAATTTTGCCAGAGACCATCTATAACTATCTCTACCTTAACTGAAGCACTCGCAAACCACTGGGCACGACCTACACCTTAGATCGCACGACTCCTATTGGTAACATCATTTTTTATGTGAAGCCCAACTGAAGTAATGCAACAATTTGGAACCACTAGTTGTACCTCTTTCTAAGATCCCAAAGTCATGTGTTTTTATTATTGAAAAGCTTGGTTCAATTCAAGTAAGCGGAAAAAGAAAAGAACTTTTCTTAATTCTCACATTATTGTGAGGCACAAATGTTGATGGATTCCAAGCACGCATGACTCGGCCGTGAATGTCAAAACATGCAAGCATAAAGATAAGGCAAGTAACGTGTTTCTTGAAGGTTCGGAGACCCTGCCACCTAGGCAATGATTTCATGAAGGAGTTCTGAATCACCGTTTCAAAACCCATTGGCATCATTCTAGTGGCACTTTTTGAGTTTCACCATCGACACAACAAGCCGTGAGTGTATCTAACGTTAACTCGTTAGAGATCATAGATGTAATTTAAAGTAAGCTTTCACGAGTCTGCGATGAGGACGCAGTCGCAATGGGTCTTATTGACGTGGAGCAGGGTCCTAATGACGACTACATTTAATTGACTATTGAACTAGCGACCACTCTAGTGTGCACCCATTATGTAAGATAGTCCTTCCAAGGGGTCCACCACGTAAACACTGATAAGTGCCAAGGCCAAACTTTCACCAGATATATGCATAAGTCGAAGATTCAATAGTATGGTGACTTCACAACGCTCTATGCGACTGTGTCCACCTTCAAACCAAAGGCCAACCTTGAATACCATGAATTTCTAGCGCAAGCCTAGAAAGTCAAGCTCATGCGCAACGACGTCACATTGACTTTCTACTTACATTGTGCTCCACCTTAGAAATTGATTTTAATGGTTTCAACCCACTAAAACCTTTGCCGAGCTGACCTACTGAGCTCGATGACTTAACATGTTTCGATCCACTAAACCTTTGTCGAGCCGAGTCGACCCACTAAGCTTGATGAATTAACAGGTTTTGATCCACTGAAACCTTTGCCAAGCCGACCCATCAAGCTTGATGACTTAACAAGTTTCAACCCACTGAAACCTTTGCCAAGCCGACCTATCAAGCTTGATGACTTTAATAGGTTTCGATCCACTGAAACCTTTGCCGAGCTGACTCACCGAGCTCGATGACTTAATAGGTTTCGACCCACTGAAACCTTTGCTGAGCTAACCCACTAAGCTCAATGACTTAACATGTTTTGACCCACTAAAACTTAGCCGAGCCAATCCATCGAGCTCGTTGAATTTTAATGGTTTCATTACATTGAAACATGGCCAAGTTGACACACCAAGCTCGTTCTTAACTAAATTTGAAGGGTTGATATGTCGCATCCTACACACCAAGTTTATGCCAAACTAAACCCAAAGTCCTTTATGGGTCAATACATAGAACCCATACCAGACTAAGATGTCTTAGATCCTTACAAAGACTCTAAATTGATGCATAAAGGGATGCTTGCTACTTGAAGGAAAGGAAGGCAGGAGACATTGAAGCTACTAACATACTCAGCTAAACACTGCTAAACGTTGTAATAATGGATGATTAAGAAGCACTAAACAAAAGCCTTGCATTACTAGGAACCAACAAGCCTAGCTCAAGTAGGCACTTGAGGATCGAGCTGAGTTGTCCTCAAAGAAGCAATTAAAAATAAACCTGTCTCTATGTGGACAAAAAAGTGACACACTCAATCATCCAAAAGAAGGCAACAAGTCTAAACAAACCTTGCTCTGAGTGGATAAACCAAGCAACACATTCTCTATACCTGAAAAATGTCTTCAGCATGCCACTGCGAAATTTCACACTAAATTCCAACGGTAAGCATACTTGGCCTCAAGTCTTGAGCAGCATTAGCTCGGCCTTGCGCCTTGAGCATCCTCAAGCCTTGAGCATCATTAGCTCTGCCTCGCGCTTTGAGAATCATTAGCTCGGCCTCGCGCCTTGGGCATCATTAGCTTAGCCTCATGCCTTAAGCCTCATTAGCTCAGCCTCGCGCTTTAAGCATCATTAGCTCAGCCTCGCGCCTTGAGCATCATCAACTCGACCTTGAGCCTTGAGCGTCATTAGCTCGGCATAAAGCCTTGAGCGTCATCTGCTCGGCCTTGAGCCTTGAGCGTCATTAGCTTGGCATAAAGCCTTGAGCGTTATTAGCTCAGTCTGCACCTTGAGCGTTATTAGCTCAGTCTGCACCTTGAGCGTTCTCAAGCCTTAAGAATCACTAGCTCGACCTCGCGCCTAAAGCATCATCTGCTCGGCCTTGCGCCTTGAGCATCATTAGCTCGACCTCATGCCTTGAGCATCATCAGCTCAACCTCGCGCCTTGAGCCTTATTAGCTCGGCCTTGCACTTTGAATGTCATTAGCTCGGCCTCGGGCCTTGAGCCTCATTAGCTCAGCCTCGCGCCTCGAGCATCATTAGCTCAGCCTTATGCCTTGAGCCTCATTAGCTCGGTCTCACGCCTTGAGCATCATTAGCTCGGCCTCGCGCCTCGGGCATCATTAGCTCAACCTTGCGTCTTGAGTTTCATTAGCTCGGCCTCGTGTCTTGAGCCTCATTAGCTCAGCCTCGTGTCTTGAGCCTCATTAGCTTGGCCTTGCACCTTGAGCATCCTCAAGCCTTTAGCATCATTAGCTCAACCTTGAGTACATTTCACTCAACCAAATATCTGTAGCACGACATACGTGGCCCAGAGTATGCTTGACTCAATCTTGGCCAAAAATTTTTCACCTTCGTCTCGAACAAAAGTACGTCCACCTCAGCTGTAGTTGGATTATTAAAGCCAATCTTAAGCTTAGACAGGACCCAAACTTCAAATATATCACTACATGATCAGAGTTCGGTTAAACTAATGTTCACAAAGTCTAAATGGATGACTTAAAGAGTTTGATGCCAAAAGCACGATCAGGCCTAACCACATAAATATCTTATAAGCTCCTTCGCTGTCTCCAACTCAGAGCTTGGGGGGCTTGTGTATTGTCTGGATTCGGCACTTCAATATTAGACCGAATAGCCCCTCAGCCTCCGACTAAGGCGGTCCACCAAATATAGCTCGGCCCAATGTAAATCAGGTAACTGGGAAACTTGCTTAATAAGGGAAACTATGCATCATATCCTGGTAATAAAGACAAGAATATCTGGCAACTTGGCAAAATCCACACATCTATATATGTGATCCAGGTGCACTCTTTCTAATCCTAATCTCAATCCTAAACCCTGCATCCCCTAACAAGACCTCCAAATCTGACTTGAGCGTCGGAGTGTCTTTGTAGGTACCCCCCACTACTAACATTCCATTGGGACAAGGAGGCTGAAGAAGGAGGATCTAGGCAGAAAGAAGATGATGAGGAGAAAGGCCAAATTTTGCAGGAACACCAGATAAATTATGGCATGTCAATTTTATAGTAGAAGTTCAAGTTGTTGCATTCAAAAGCCATGGCAATTGTCTCCATAATCTTGAATGATTTTCTAAGATTTTGCAAACAAAAATATTTTAGGTACATAACATGAGATTTTCAGTTTAACCTAAATTGCCATTCAACAGCAAAAGAGCAGAGTGCTTCACCCATATCACAGTCACAACACATTGAAATCATTAATCTCCAACGATAAGAAAGCTATAAGTAAAAGAAACACAACTCTAAATTTGTTTACTTGGTTGTCTTTATTTTTCTAATACATGTATCTTCTACTAAAGTTTCATTTGTGGCTTAATTATAACTCTTGTGGCTTAATTCTTGGTTTTCTTCCATTTTTGGTTGGCTTTAAATATAGATAGACAAGTATATAGGTGATTAGAGGCTTACTTCTTTGAATTAATAAAGAGCAAATAAAGCAAAAAATAAAATAAAATCTTGGTATGATGTCTAGTGCCCCCTATAAGACAATAGTTTACCACATGATTTTACATTACATCTTATAAGTCATTGTCATGTTTTCACTTAGTAGAGATTGTGTATAGTAGACAACGGTAACTGAAATATCAAATTAATGTGTTTAAATATGACTATATGAGAAACTCCATGGATATTCAATATCACAATTAATTTTATTTCTACATGAAAATAATCTATATATGCAAGCCAACCTAATATTTGGATTTGCGAGTTTGAATTTGACCATTTTATATAATATAAAGTAAAAAAATTTCAAAATACAAAGACGCAATCAAGTAATTAGGATGAGATATAACTAAAACCAATAATAAAAACACACACACCTATTTACTTATGCTTTCATATGAAGCATTATGTCTCCATATGTCCTGTTTGGAAAACATTCATTGTAGTTGCAATAGCACGACTAGTATTCATTACAGTTTCTAACTACTAACACAAGGAAGGATTAAATTCAACAAATCATCCAATGCATTTCTTCATAAAAAAGACAAATTGAAAAAAAAAAGATCAAAAAAGGACAAAAGACATGCAATGTTCACATAATCTTAGATGAGTTTTGAACAAATTCCCTTCAATAGCTGCTATTACATTCATCAATTGAAAGTAAAAAAAAAACTAGCAACTGATTACTCACAACCTAAGATTTGTAAAATGACATGGGTAAAAGACATCCTAACAAATGAATACTCATAGCCTTGCTTATAAAGTTGGCAAAACGAGCTGCCTAGTGGGCCAAATGTGAAAATCGGGCTTGGACTGGGCCAGCCTGAATTCCTAATGGGCCATTTTTTTAGCTTGACCCATTGGGCGGGGCCAAATTGGCCCAACTCGGCGTAGCTCGTCAAGCCATCAGGCCAGCCTGCCAAGCTATGTCAATTTTGCCACCTCTACTTGCTTGCAATAGACATAGCAGTCTCCCTGGTTAATCGCAAGCTAATTTCTTGATCTCAGCATCATACCCATCAACCCCTGATACAATTGCATCCTTGGCAAACTATTAAAGAAAACATAAGAAGAAGAAGCGTCATGGGAATAGAATACTAAGAATAGGTTTTCTTGTGAGGAGAAAAAGACAAAAAATGAAGAAAAAGGGGGGGGGGGGGGAGTGTAAAGGAATGGAGAGAAGAAATTGAGCAGGAAATTTTGTCGTCAAAGGTTAACACATATTCTCGAAAACTAAATAACAATATCCAAATAAAACAAAATATGTAAAGAACACCAATGCAAAGTTTACTTCACATGTTATTATATCCTTTTTCCTAATAATAAATTCTATAGAGGAAAAGTAGGGTTGCCTATTTTGATGTCTTTGGTGCCTTTCTGTATATTACATTTCTTTGGTTAATAACCATCATGGCATTAAGAATATAGTTGTACACATAAAATTAGCAAAGGAAAATAAATCACAACAGGTAGATATATAAACAAAAATACATAAGCTCCTTGTCACAGTCTTAAATTGGTGTTTTATTACCCTGGCGAAAAAAAATAGAGGTAGCAATGTATTGTATTAAAGTAACAATGAACAATAGCAAGTATAAATTAGTGTACATCCCCAGTATATGCAAGCAAAGAATAGAAAATTAGAAAAATTACAACAATAATCTAAAATTGCTAGGAAGCAGTAACTTGTACATTCATGAATAATACATAATGCAGAAAATGCAGCTTCAATTTAGCCAAAAATGTCACAAGAGACACGGTGAAGGGAAGGAACACTCACCACATTTCTTTATTAGTCTTTCAATTAAACCCCCATCAAATAAGAAGAGCACGCCAACATAAACCTAGTGAATCGTCGCTAAAGCCAACTTCAAGCACAACGAAGACCTTTAAGGTGAAATTCAGATACCAACATTTACAATGGGGAAAAAGTAAGCTATCACAGAAAATTTTTCGGGAATAACATTACTATTATCAGATAAAACACACATGAAGTATAAATTCAAAAATAAAAATGTAGTGTTGGTTTTCAAGAACCAAACAGAGTGTTAAAGAAGGATAGTATTGCATGCACCAAGATTGTCGAGGCATAGAAAAAATTTAGAAATAGTGATCCAATGATTGATCCCAAAGGAAAGGCAGGGGGTAACATATACTGGTGATCATCATCAAATTAAAGTGAAATTGCAAAAGAGAAAAAAGATAAGAATATAGAACTAAGGTTTTGCATTTTAGGATTTCTCAAAAGATGAGAAGGAAAGTGAACCAGTTGTGAAGATGAGAAGGAGAGAGAACAACGAGTCTCTTGCAAGTTTTATAAATAAAAATTTTGTCAAGAAGAAAAAAATAAAGAAAATCTTTTATTGGATCTACTGTATGGTAAAAAAATCAATTGTTAGAATAGAGTTGTGAAATGGGTGGGAAAAAAGGTTTCTAAATGTTGTCACTTGTCCCTCAAAGGGTTTAACTTTCTTATAAATAACAGATTAGTGGATTGACTCGTCTAATAATTTAAAAAACATTAATTAAACAAAAAAAGGAAAAAAATAACAATAAAAATCATATTTTTTACACTTAAATATGACAAATTTAATTGTCAATAATTAAGTCATAATCAAAAGAATTATTTTTTTTAAAAATCTAGTTATAAAAATTAAAAAAAAAAAAACTTACAAGTTCCACTTGTTTGGTACTTTAGTCTAAGCATGACAACAAGATGAGGTAAGGATAGGTTAAAGAGATGTAAGGATAAAAAATTTCAACTCAAGTCCATCTCCATCTTTGTTGAATTTTGTCGAGTTTGAGAAAACTCGTGAAGAACTCGCCTCAATTTAAAAAAAATAATAATTTACTTATATTAAGTTATTAATTATATTTTAATTTAAACAATATATAAAAAATTAATAAATAACAAAAATCTTTAAAATAAAAAACTTAGAAATTAAATTATATTTTTAGTTAGATGTATCATATTAACTTTATTATTTAATTACTCTAATTTAATTTACATTTTCAATAACTTTTTATAGAATGCAAATTTAACCAATTCAACTGTTGAATTATATGATATTATCTTCATGATCATGTATAACAAATTTCATATAATTTGGACTTTTCTAGATATGTTACCTAACATTGAATATTTACATACATTTTAATATCATATTGTACATTAAAATGAAGTGATGTGATAAACTACTAAATAATTTTAGAATTATATGAAATTTGTATACTTAATCTAATTAATAAGAACTTCAAATTCAACAGTTAGATCGATTAAATTTGCACTCTACAAAAAGTTATTGAAGGTGTAATTTAACTAATTTTGACATCTGGTGTCAACGATCCTAACCATATATATATATACATTTCCAAACTTGACCCCGCTTTTACAAGTTGAAAAAAAACTTGATTTCAAACCAAGTCAAAATGGGTTTTTCTAGTCAAAGTCAAGTCAAGATCTAACAGGTACCTATAGTTCAAATTTAATTGTTACACCGTAGTTTGGTCCAATTTGTTTTGGATACTAGGTTAAGGAGGTGGATTCACAAATCTGCAAGTTCTCGATCCTTATTGCCAAAACAAGTGAGATATTACAAGGGTTGACTCGCCAAGGTAAACCTATTTTGCCAATCTTTACTTTTTTATACAATACCTAGTACCATACATTTATCATGGGAGAAATGTTATACAAACATATTCGTGTATTGTTTTGCCAAACTCAAGACTCCTACTTTTATTGTACAATAGTACCAAGTGTATATTGTAGGTGAAGCATTCAACAAACATTTATGTGTGTTGTGTACTATATCAAATGAGAACATTTTTTATTGTGACAAATGAAATATATAAATATAGACCATTAGATCACATTTGAATAATCAAGATTTTTACAACAAAAATACACGTGACTTTTTTAAGTAATCATGTAACTATTAACTAACTTTTAATCTTGACCATTCATGTTTAATTGTATAACCCATATTTGGGCTAATTTATTGCTTTGAGAGGCAGGTAAGCAAAGAATACTTGAGTACTGTGAAATTTTGTTTCCTACAAGCCTGTGTTGTTTTGGTGAAATATTGGTTATGAGCCAATGACTAAACATACTTTCAAGTTGTGAGACAAACTAATAAAAAAAATATTGTGTGAATTCTCTCATTCCTTTACTCTTTTATTTTACTGCACTAACTAAGAAAGGATAGTTGTCATTGTGTTAGAATGCTTTTAATTTTAAATTTAAAAGATTTTATAAAATTGAACATCATTCATCAGATGATATAGGATGTGATTGTTGAAACAAAAAAAAATAAGGAAGGGAGAAGTTGCTACTCAAAATCCATGAATGTGAGCTATGAGTAAAGGTGTAAATGAATCGTCTCGAGCTGAGCACTTAAAATTTAGGTTAGACTAGTGAAAAAAGTAAGTTGCTCAAGCTTAGCTTATTTATTTAAACAAGCCTAATTGAAAGTTTGAACTTGACTTGTTTACAAAAAAGGCTTGAGATTGACTTATTTAACTCATTTATAGTTGTGGGTGAGTGTGCTTCTTTTTTTTTAATTTCTTTTACATTTTTTATCTTTTACAAGCTGACATTGTTTTTTAGTTTTTATTTTAGAATAGTATTTTAAATTGTGCATTGCACGGATAAACATTTGTTTTTATATAATTAAAATTTGAAATAAAAAAATTTTAAATAATAAATTATATTTTAAATTTACAATAAATAATTTAAATTGCGATATAAAGTTATTCTTTACTATTGACAATTTCTTTTAAAAAAATCATTGAAGTTTAATTTAGAGATAAAAATAAAAGATGATAAATTCAAATTAAAAGACGTAAATGATTAAGAAGATAAAATGAGAGTAATTTAAAATGATTAAGATAGATTTGTTTTTATGATAATAAGGAGGCTACCATAGAAAAATCAGAAACTATACAACTCTAACAATTATTTTAGCACAACCCCATTTATGTTTTAAAAACTAATCTCAACAATTGTTTTAGAAATTTCAAAACTAAGGGTGTGCTTGGGATAATTGTAAAAATTAAATTATTTTAATAATCGATTGTTGTTATAATCAATTATAATTAGAATTGGTTTTTGATTAGGTAAGTTTGCTAAAAAAAATTTAAGCTAATTAATTTCGTTTGGATACAACAACCAAAATCAGCTTTTACATAGTAAATTACAAAAATGATATGAAGTTGTTGGGTAAAAAGCTGAAAGGGAAAAAAGTTGTTGAAAAATTTAAGGGTAATTTGGGCATAACATCTTTAAAGGAAAAAAAACACTATTGGAAAATGATCATAAGCTTCAAATGTTGAGATACAAGATTTTAACTTATTTCTCAGGAAAAAAGCTTTTTTACAAATTTCAGTTATGCTCCGTTTGGTAGCGCGGAGATAACGAAGAAAAGAAGAGAAGTGCGATGATTTGAAGAGAAGTGTATGGTTTCTATTTGTTTGGTTGAAGGGAAGTTGTGTTGAAATTTTTAAAATTTTGGTGGGACCCACATCTATAGACTTCCACTCAAAATTACGAAGAAATAAAACACTCGTTATGCCTCACGTTTTTTTTTCATTTCTCTCTCCTATAACAAGAACAAATAATCGAATATACAAAACACATATTCGAATATGTGTTTTACATATTCGAATATGTGTTTTACATATTCAAATATGTAAATACAATATTCAAATATATAGAATACATATTCAAATATGTGTTTTACATATTCGAATATGTGAACCCAATATTATCCCCCACCCAATATTCGAATATGATGCCCCCACCCCATATTCGAATATTACCCCCCACCCCCATAATTGATTAATAATAATAATAATAATAATAATAACAATACATAAGAGTTATGGTAAAATATATATATATATATATATATATATTCGGATAACAGTGCGCAGGGCACAGGGCCATATGTATATTGGAATATATGTATATGAATAACATGGCCATATTTGAATATTTGTATATTTTAATAATACGGTAAAAAAATAAGGGTATAAGTATCATTTTATTCTTTTATTCAAAATACCCAAAAATAAAAAAAGTACACTTCCACTTTATTTCTTCTTTATTTCTCTCAAACTAAACAACTTCTATTTCTTCTCTATTTCTTACCTACTTATCATTTCTTCTCTTCTTTTCTGCCTATTTCTTCTCTTTCTATTTCTTTTTTCTTTACCAAACAAACCCTTAATGTCTCAAACATACATACAGCAGCTGAAATTTGAGAATTTCAGCTGTCCCAAACATGTTCTAACTTTCAGAATATTGGAGTGTTTATGAAAAATCAAATGTTGCAATAGTTGGGCCCTAACTCTGAGAAGGGACGTAAGCCCCATGATATCTCAACAATAAGGGAACGGAAGTTACTATTTACACCCTCCCTTTTACCTGTGCACTCCTCTTTTTTCTTTTTCTTTTTTTAAATTTTTTTCCTTAAATTATCCTCAACACTTTTTCCTTCCCATATGATATAACCCTGTTTTTCCCAAAAGATACACTTCTCCTCTCTATCCACGATTGCACTCACTTTTTTTCACTAAAAAAACTTAACACATTGCACATACAGAACACAACACTCATCATTCATGACTCTGATTCACCCAAAATACAACACTCAAGGCAATTTCTGTTTGTGCAATCACGGGTAGAGGGAGGGAGTGTATATTTTCATAAAGAACAAGGGTTATATGAGAGGGAGGGAGAAAGACACACGAAAAGACAATTTTTTGTCTGAGGCACAAACGCAAATGCAATTCCGACTTGGAAATGCTGCTTCATTAGCATTTACCACTTTTGCAAATTAGCATGTCTTTCCTTAGCATAGTACTAGTGCCACCTATTATCCATCGTTTCTTTTTCTTTGACGAATAATATATAGCAACACCATGCTGGACAGGAACTAAAGGAAAAATGGGTTGGGTTCGAACTTGGGAAATGCGAGATGTTATGATATGTTAGTGGAAGTAAAATAAACGAGGGAGAGAGGGTGGTTTGTGAATTGAGATGATGACTCCCAAGAAGCCATTGGGTATGTCTCTCCTCTCTTGCAAATGAAGGGTGCTTCCATATACCATAATTCAAGTCCGTTCCCTGGAAGATCACAGAATTCCGCTGCCTCCATATACCATACACAAGGTAGCCAAACAGAACTGGCCATTCCACATGCTGCATGCATGGGGTAGTGCGGGTAAGAAATTTTTTGGCTAGTTACACGAACGGTGTGTGAAATGCAATGCAAGTTCAAAAAGATAAGAAAAAATATTGAAAATATCTAATTGAAAAAATGGAAAAAAGAAAACTACTCTCTAAATTAAGTATTTTAATTTATAATATAAAAATAAATGTGTGATTATATAATTCAAATGCCTGTGAGTTGTTGAGTTTGTGCCTATAAGAGAATTAGTCGTCTACACATAACGTCTAAAGTATGAAAACTTGATCCACTAAAGTCAACACCTCCGTCTCCGTGTATGTGGTCTGCTTCCTCGCTACTTCCTAGTAAGTTTTCCATCTTGCACTTTTAATGTGCATTTTATGAGTTGAGGTTTGCCATGCTTTGAATGTTTCTAATAAACTGTTAGCGGAAAAAGATGGTGAAGTGACGTACTTTACTCTCCTTTTTATTTCTTTTTGTTATAAATAATGAATAATTATATATAAAGAAGGCATCTCTGCATACTTGTTGAATATGTATGGTGTGGTGTGCTGCTTTCTCTTTACTCTGATAGAGTTAATGTGAGATATCATGCTTCATGATTTAATTTATTTATCAAAGTTTTATAATTAAGTTTTTCTAATATTTCACTTTAAATATATTAAGACAAATTCATTTAATTCATTTTTTAATATAGTTAATATCTAATAAAATTTAAATAATTTTAATTTAAAAAAAAAACTATATTCAACAATAATAATAATTACATATATTTCAATAATATTTTCAAAGCAATGTATGCATGTAAAAAAAGATATAATCTTTTGATAAAATTTAATATATTTAATAGAGTTGAATTATTTTTGGATTTAATTTATATACAGCGTTAGTATATTTTAGGGTATATGGCCTTGATGGTAGTAAACACCAACTCTGCATAGACATACATATTGATACAGTAGATGTACTAACATACTAGTAACATTGATAAGTTAGGAGAAATGCAGCTTCTATACAATATAAAATAATTAATTTTGTAATCTTGGTTCCATTTTTCTTCATGGCAGGTAGATGTAGGTAATAGACCAGTAGTTGGGGTAAGATTACAATTGGAAGGGAGAAGCAACAACCGGTTGGCCATTCACCTGCAGCGTCGGGCTTCTCTACCCGAGTCCTTATCACTTTCTGAAAACGCAAATGCTTACTTGTCTTGTGACTCACATAGCTGCAACTTGCATGAGAAAGTTAAATGAAACTCCTTTTCATATGTTTGTACTGCTCCTGTTGAATCGGATGATTTTGTTTCCATTGTGACAGGAGCTCAGTTACAAGTTGAAAAGAAGCGTCTCTTTTTAAGGCTGCGTTTCTCTAAAGTAATTGGTGCCACTCTGCAGAAGGCACCTGAGTGGGATCAATTCTCCAGTCTTGGCCAATTCAGCATCAAGTCTGGGGGCATCTTAATAGCATTTATCTCCAAAGGGGAACAGAGGGATCATCCAAAGCCAGGTGATGTGACCATTAGTTCCACTAAATACCGTGTTGCACGCCCTGCACCAGTGCACACACCTATGCTTCTAAGGTTTGTTGACACAACGGAAATGATTAGAGGACCACAAGATAATCCTGGATATTGGGTTGTGTCCGGAGCAAGGCTTTCTGTTCAACATGGGAAACTATATGTCCATGTAAAGTATTCACTATTATCCTTTGTTATGCAAAGTGAAACTGAAGCTTCACAAGTGCTTTAATGATCACTTCACCTTCCTTTGAGTTAGGCTAAATCCTATAAGACGTGAAGCTGACTTCTTTTCTCAATCTAAGATCCAAACATGACATTTGTAAAAATTTAACCTGACTTAAAAACTTATTTAAAAATAAGGACTCTTAATTAGGTTTAAAAAAGTTACCTTTTAAATAAGTTATAAACATATGTAGCTCAATGAGTGTAAGTCTTTAAATAATCTAACAAATATATAATCTTAAGATATTATAATACATATTTTATACGATACTTTTCATCGAAAAAACTAGTACGAAATCAATTATTGATCGATGAATCCAGCAACCAAATCCAAACACAACTATTATGCAAGTACTGCAATCTTTTTCTGTCCGTGAAAATCTCACCAAAGCACCTCCTACTTCTAATAAGCCATGAACTAGATCAGAATTATTCTCAACGAGTTCATAATCTCATTTTTTTCATCAGGTCTGGGTAGAGACCAAAGGTCTTGAGTGACCGATCTGGCAAAACAACTCAAAAGATAAAGAAGTATCATTAATGAAAAGGAAAATCACAAAAAATAAGTGCAAATGCAACACTATTAAGACCGGATGTATATAGCCATGTTAAAATGGAGCGCTGGAAAACAGTGGAACGGGGCGCAAAGAAATATGAAACAAGAAATCAATTAAGTCATGTTAAAATGTTGTGATATCACTAGAACAAGAAATCAATTGACACAAATAAGAAATGAGTACAAAACGGTGGAATAAGGACACAAAGAAAACAAGAAACGGTGGAAAAGAAGCATGAAATCAGTTAGTAAATGAGCGAATACGGTGAAACATGGAACAAAGAAACAAAAACAGTAAAAAAAAAGGCACAAAGAGCGTTGGACAAAATAAAGGAAAAAGAGTAGGAAAAGCACAAATAACACATAAAGTAGGTTTAATTACTTTTTAGTTTTTATAGTTGTACAAATTTTATTTTTTAGTCTCTATAATTAAAAATAATCTATTTTATTTTGATATTGGTTCGGTCATTGTCGTTTTAAACTGTCATAAATTAAATAAAAAACGTTAAAAAATATTAATTTGTGACAATTTTATACTGTTAATTTTTATTTTGTGACTGTTTTATTTCACGAAATTAAGACAAACTTGAAGATAAAGACTAAATCGATATCAAAAGTGCATATATAAGGACTAAAACAGATTATTTTTAACTATAGGAACCAAAAGATAAAGTTTGCGCAACTATAGATGCAAAAAAGGTAATTAAACGACCAAAGTAAATACAGTGAGGAAGAGCGTGAACGTTTCAGATCGATGAGTAGCTGCGCACACAATTAGGGGAGTTTTCATAGAGTTGCAATATAGGCACTTGTCTAATAAAGTAAAATAAATAAATAAAATATATACACATGCAGAAGTGAGGTCGTTATGGAAAAAGTTTCCCATAAGTTCCACTTCTACAAAAGCTCTTTGCATTGGCTTTTCTTGAATCTCCTCTCTTTTTTTCATTATTATTTTTACAACATAAGTTACTTATTTTTATAAGGGATTTTATATCAAGTGTTAGCTTCAGCTTCTTTTTTAAGAAGAAAAAAAGAAAAAGAAAAAAAAACTAAATCAAACACTACTTAAATTCATATACTAAATAAGTTTATTTTAGTTTTCCAAACAAATTTATTTTGGCTAAACCAACTTGTAAACTACTCAAAGTAACTTATAAACAGCTAGATTCGTTTGCCAAAACACCCATTGATAGAGTTGTGTCTTGGGTCCTATGATAAGTTTTGAAGTTAAACGTGAAATGAATATTATGTGTGTAGAATATTAAAACCTGATCCAGTCAAGTCAACACCTCCGCGTACGTGGTCCTGCTTCCTTGCTACTTCCTGTTGTTCTGACAGGCAAATCAACGACACCAACTTTAGCTCTCCAGTTTCGGTTAAAAGATCAATGAAACTTCCTTCAATGTTCTTCATTTAAAATTGTCTTTGCTTGACTTGGCTTGATCTTAATTGAATGTGATAGTTTCCTCTTCTCCTTGAACATTTGTCTTGCTTGCATGTTCTATACCTTCAAATTGAGTAATGGCACCAAGAGTTTCGCGTCTGGAAGCAGCCCAGAAAGCCATAAACTCAATTGGGTTGGGTTTTGACATAACACAAGATATAGATTTTGACAACTGTAAGAAGGGTTCAAGGTTGATATTTGTCAACGAGGATCAGTGCCGTAATCTTGAGATTCCTGAAGTTGTTTCAATTCCAAATGTCCCAAACTCTATCAAATGTGTCAGTGGGGAATCAATTAGAGTCCAATCAGACGTTCTCACCTTGCAACAGGCATGTTAATTATGAATATGTTACCATGATTAAATACTTATATTAACCTTTAGACAGATGTTAATTTTGTGACCCTATAATGTCTTTCAGATGTCGGAGCACTTCAACCAGCAAATGTGCCTTACAGGAAAAACTGCATCTGGTCATTTCTGTGCTTCATTTGGGTTCTCTGATCGATGTATAAAAGATTTTGCTTCTGTCAAGTCTCTTGCTTATGATGGGTGGTTCATCAAACGCTATGCCATTGAATTAGAAAGGAATCGCGTTGAACTCCTTGATCATGTCAAAGAAGCAGTGCCATTATCATGGGACCCTGAGGCCTTGACAAGGTAAGACCCCGGAACTGCACACGTTAACAATTGATATAATCATTAATCACATTGTATTTTTTTATTTTTTTTATTTTTTTATTAAAAGAAGTAAACAAGTTACTACTCCACGATCAAAAAGAAGTGTTCTGGCTTAGAAATTGTGAGCTTCTTTTGCACACTAACTATTTCAACAGACTTACACGATCATGATAGTTATTGTTTGGTTCCTAAAAATCCAAGTTATTCCTTCTGTCAAATAATTAACAACTCATCCAACCAATAAACTACGTTTGTATACATATGCAAGTTCAAACCTTTTTCTGTTGTTAATTTCAATCTATTTTTAGACTACATTTAATGCTTTTTTTCACAAGATATAGTGTATGAAAAACAATTTCATTAATCATACCATAAATTTCAATCTGTATATTCCAAAAATCTCCTCATGCACCGCTCTTCTCGTTGATTATTTGATTATCATGCTCTTTTCATCCATGCAAATTGCATTATGATAGGATGTCATTGAGTGAAACAATTGACAAACTATATTTATAATTTCATAATGATAAAATTATTTGTACTGATGCATGCAAGGTTTATAGAACGTTTTGGAACTCATGTCATAGTTGGGGTGAGCATGGGAGGGAAGGATGTGTTATACGTTAGACAAAAGGATACATCATGTCTTGATCCAACTAGTATTCAAAAACTTTTGAAGGATACAGCTAGTATGAAGTTCAAGGATTCTGCAGAAAATCATTGCCTGGCTACCGAAGAATTGTGTAACGAAAAAGAGGTGTGTTATTGCGCTTCTTTATTGACTTACTGTAGCCTTTATGCATGCTTTGGTGGAAACAGAAATTGATTATTACAACAAGTTAGGTAAAATCTGTTTTTAATCCCTCAAAATATTATTAAATGTTGGTTTTAGTCTTTATAAAAATTTAATACGTTTTTAATTCTTACCTTCTAATACAAACAAGTGTTGTTTAGTGCCTGACAAGAGACTAAAACCACATTACTTTTAGTAAATGTAGGGATTAAAAACATATTAAATTTTTATAAGGACTAAAACTAAATTTCAAAATATTTTGAGGAATCAAAAACATATTTTATCTTAAAAAGTTTTCAATTAGAAAAATGTTTTGAATGAAAATTTATATATTGGTTTGATTATATATATAGCATGTATCTTACACTACATATGGAATTGCTCGTCCAATTGGAAAATAATTCAAATTCGGGTTCAAATTTTTAGGATGCTGTTTAGATTTAAAAAATATTACTTGTATTTTAGGGATTTGTTTCCTTTTTTATATTAGGATGCAAGTTATATAAATAGGGGTTATTGAGATGAAGAAGAACCACCCCGGCCTAGAGAGAGGGTCACTGCCCTAAGTGAGAGAGGTTATGTAAAGGGAGAATTTTGTCAAGTTTGTCTAGAAAACATATAATGAGATGTAATGTGATTTGAGATGATGAATAAATATTGAGATGTGTTTCGTAGATGTAGGCAAAAAGTACCGAACCACATTAAATAAAATTTTGTGTCTTCTACTACTTTCAAGTTGGTGTTGTTGTTTGTGTGTTTCCCCAACACAGCATAGAATTTTTCTTCTATCAAAGTATGATTGTTCATTTTCTGCATGTCCAGCTGCACAGAATTGTTGGACCTTCCCTTAGTACCATACTACCATTAATTATCTCTTTTTATCTTACAATAAAATAATTCATCTTGAAGTTTTAAATTCTGTTTAGAATGCTACTGTTTCAATGTCCCCTCCATGAAGAACTAGGGTAATGTAACTATTAGCGTCACAATATTAACATTTAATGTCCAATATCATGAAGAAATGCTTGTTCTGTTATGCTCTGTTAATATATGTACTGCATTTTGCCTATTTCCGTGTCGTGCAATGCAACAGATGTTACAAACAAACAAGCTTTTAAATTTCCTAACTGCATTGATCATCAATAAATTTTCTCAATTGGGTTTGCAGAATCTTTTCGTGATACATAGTAGGAGGGGTGGAAGCAGTCAAAAGATGTATCATAATGAATGGTTGGATACTATTGACTCGGAACCTGACGTAATATCAATGTTTCTTCTCCCTCTGACATCCCTTTTGAATGGTATCGGCGGAAATGGATTTGTGAATCATGCCGTAAATCTCTATCACCGTTGTAAGCGATTATTTGATTTGTTTTGTTGCACAAATATTTCACAGAACAGTAAAATTTTGTCCTTTGGACTCTAGTCTCTACCTAAATTTCAGAAAATGATCATTATGTCAAGAAAAATGGTATTATCTAGTGACAAAAAATCTCAGGGCTTGTTTGCTTTTAAAATATTATTTTTCGTTTGCTGGTTTATTTTTACTTATAAAATTCTTATTTTCATTAATTGTATGCAAATCTTTTAAACCAAACAGCTCCTAACTTATTCTTTGAAGGAAACTCAATTGATCACCTTTTTTTCTCTAGTACATTGGTAGAAATTAGTAAATTGTGTTCAAGTTGGTTGAAATTTCTCCATTAATGCATAAGATAAGAGTTACAAAGATGTGAGGAGTTGTGAGGAGTTATATGTTTATCATTGTTATCCAAGAACATTCCATCCCATCCATCCAGAGTGATAGTAAGAATTTTTGTAATCCTCTTCAAGAGAGATGTCCTTGTGGGGTGCGATTGAGAGATTCTTTTGTATTGAAAGAGAAACATAGTAATTCTACTTTCCATAGTAGAGATATTTTACTAGACTAAGTTCCGTAGTTTTTCCTTACATTGAGAAGGTTTTTTACGTTAAAATTCTCGTTGTTAGTTTTTTGCTTTCACAACCTATTTCATTTTTCATTTAGTGTCTATTTTGAGTTCACGAACGAGGGAATTTGGTCTATTAATTGCTGACACTTCTGTTGTCAGATTTATAAGGGTTACAATGGATAAACTCTCATAATTATAACAATCTCTTTCTGAAACCGAATTAGTTGAACCTGCATGTAATCTGTGGCTGCTGAAACAGACAAACCTCCAATCGAAGACCTTCATCAGTTTTTGGAGTTTCAGCTACCGAGACAATGGGCACCTGTACCTAGTGAGACAAGTCTTGGTTCTCATCGGAAGAATCAAGTGAACACCTGGATACGATTTAGTATCTTGGGTCCCAAGCTTTACATAAATACAATTCCAGTAAGTTTTGCATCTTGCACTTTCAATATGCATTTTATGAGTTGAAGTTTCCCGTGCTTTCAGTGCTTCTAATAAACTGTGAGCAGAAAAAGATGATCAAATCATGTACCCTACTCTCCTTTTCTTTCTTTTTGTTATAAATATAAAGAATGCCTGAGTAGTTTTCTGCATGCTTGTTGAATATGTATGGTGTGGTGTGTTGCTTTCTCTTTACTCTGATAGAGCTAATGTGAAATATCATTGTTCATGAATTATATCAATAATGTTCTGGCCTTCTGTTGTTAATAGGATATATGGCCCTGATGATAGCATTATCTCCTATAATAATCTTACTAGTAAACACCAACTCTGCATTTTACATGTACATATCAATAGTAGAAGTACTAACATACTAGTAACATTGGTAACATAGGAGAAGTGCAGCTTCTATACATTATAAAATAATTAATTTTGTGATCTTGGTTCCATTTTTCTTGATGGCAGGTAGATGTAGGTAATAGACCAGTAGTTGGGCTAAGATTACAAATGGAAGGGAGAAGCAGCAACCGGTTGGCCATTCACCTGCAGCATCTGGCTTCTCTACCCAAGTCCTTATCACTTTCTGACAACGTAAATGCTAACTTGTCTTGTGGCTCACATAGCTGCAACTCGCATGAGAAAGTTAAATGGAACTCCTTTTCATATGTTTGTACTGCTCCCGTTGAATCAGATGATAGTGTTTCCATTGTGACAGGAGCTCAGTTACAAGTTGAAAAGAAGCGTCTCTTTTTAAGGCTGCGTTTCTCTAAAGTCATTGGTGCCACTCTGCAGAAGGCACCTGAGTGGGATCAATCCTCCGGTCTGGGACAGTTCATCATAATGTCTGGGGGCCCCGAGAAAGAAATTCAGCAGAAAGGAATTGGTTGCCTTTCTTCTCTGATTCAAGGTACATCTATAAATACAACGAAAGTTAACTGAAGCTAGTTACATAGGAGAGATTTTAGTATCGATATAAGATACACATGATAAGGTACATAGTTTGTTTCAACAAATAATATAAGTTGTACTGATACTGCTAGCTGGATTTTAATCATTCTGTTACTGATGTCTCAGATGACTTGTCTTTCTTCCTTAACTCACCGTAGGAATTACTTCCGAAGAGAAACAGAGGTGTCATCCAAAGCCAGGTGATGTGACCATTCCTTCCGGTACAAATTTTGCTGGACCCCCTGTACCAGTGCGCCCACCTAAGCTTCAAAGGTGTTGACACAACGGAAATGCTCAGAGGACCAGAAGATACTCCTGGACATTGGGTTGTGTCCGGAGCAAGGCTTTCTGTTCAACATGGGAAAATATATGTCCATGTGAAGTATTCTCTATTATCCTTTGTTATGCAAAGTGAAACTGAAGCTTCACAAGGGGTTTAATGATCGCTTCCCCTTCCTTTGAAGCCAAAGGTGCCTCACTGCCTGCGTAGTTAGCTGCTTTTGGTCATGCTCCGCGGCATCTTTGTTGGTTTTTATTGATACCCTTTCACATTAGATTCTTCGAGTGTATGTGTGTATGGTTTTTTATTCATACCCTTTTGACATTAGATTCTTCGTGTTTGCAAGTGTGCAACTATCTTATTGCCAACAAAAGGAATTGAATAAGATACAACAATATATTACCTTAGGATATAATTGTTTTTAAAAAAATGTTCAAAAATTCTTTTTTGGTACAAATTCAACAGGGGTTTACGTGTAAATAAAATTGTAGGGTGACCTAGCCCAATGCAACTTCAGCCAGGCAGTTCAATCATATTTCGAGTGGATTAGGACGTTGGAGGGCAAGAGTCTGAAAATGTTTATATGTTAAAGAGAATACTTAGTACCAAGTTGCCAGTGAACTATCGTTCTTTCATATCTTTGTTTAATGTTAGGTTTTGTTAATATTAGCCTTTTAGATTGATTTTTTTTATCTATTAAAATTTAGGGAGATGAGATGGTGCCTCAATCTAAAGCAGGAAAACCTTATGGCTCAAAAAATGCTTATAGAAATACTTACATTTACCTTAACCTAAAGAGATGAATGATAGCTTGAACCTGCAACTTGTCGTATGCAAAACCATGTCTTGCTCCTTTCAACTAACTCCTTGGGGTTACCTTTAATATTGATATTATAGTGTTAAAATAACAATTTTTTATTTTAAAAAGTATTATTATATAAAAATATAAAAGTTATTTGTTATCTTTCTTTATAAAAATGTACCACTTTTGACTCTTAACATCAACCCTAATATTAACAAAACCTTTCAAAATTACAGCACACATATAATTAATATTTTTGTTAAAATAAAAAAATTTAACTTTCTATTAAGTTCTTTATATCTCTCATTAATTAAACCTTTGCATTTTTAATTTTTATTTCTTAATCATTCAGCATAAGTTATAAAATATTTGAAATTTAAATGAAGATAAGGATATAATTGAGATGAAATTAGTTAATATTGTTTCGAAGTTTTAAAATGACAAATAAATAACAACAATTTTTTTTTCTTTTAAAAAGATAGAGAAAAAGAAATAGAAATAGTACAGGAAAATAGGTTGATTGTTTAACAATGTTGTTTGGGCAATGCTAATTAAGAAAATAAAAATAGAAAGTATTTATTATATTAAAGATATAAAAATATTTAATACTAATTTTTAAGTAATTAAAATATTTAAAAGTATATTAAATATTCACTGACTAGAATTTTTAGACATTCATTTGTAGGATCATAATTTAAAATTATCAGCGATTTTTCTATCATATACACCAAGTACATAAGTTAACAAGCATCAAATACTCTTCATTAAATTCTCTCAATCACTTAAAAAATAAATATTAAATAATTTTTGTGTTTCTAATATAATTATTTTAATAGATTTTTTTTATTTTTGTTTCCTTAATTTATACACCTAGTGTAGAGCATAAAATATAAATATCTAATTATAAATACCTATACAATATAATATAAGTCAATGCACCAGACACCATTTTCTAAGCAAAATAGGCTTAGCAATGAAGTAAACCAATTTGAAATTAGTTTGAGATTCAACTCATCAATCAGTTCCATGGATTTAGTTTATTAATTGAGTTGAAGCGAAATGAATTATACTTATTAATTAAATGACCTGAACTTGAGTCAAGTATAATTCAATTCATTTGGTCTATAAATGAATTTTTTGTTTATTATTTTTTATCATACTAATGAACCACATATAAAAATAATTAGTTCAAAGAAATAAAATTTACATAATTGTCTCTTCAAAAAAATCTAAATAATTAGAAAATTATAAAAAAAACTTTTTGAATTAGACTAAATTGAATTAAATTAAAATTGGATTTAAATTGTTAGAACTAAATTCACACCATAATCAAGATACATTCAAGTTCAACAAGTGGAGATGAGTTAGGCTAAACCCTATAAGACGTGAAGCTGACCTCTTTTTCTCAATCTAAGATCCGAACATGACATTTGTAAAAATTTGACTTGACTTAAAAACTTATTTAAAAATAAGGACTCTTAATTAGGTTTCAAAAAGTTACCTTTTGAATAAGTTATAAACATATGTAGCTCAATGAGTGTAAGTCTTTAAATAATCCAACAAATATATAATCTTAAGATATTATAATACATATTTTATAAGATACTTTTCATGAGAAAAACTAGTACGGAATCGATTATTGATCGATGAATCCAGCAACCAAATCCAAACACAACTACTATGTGAAATAAGAAAAGCGCACAAGAAGGGGGGGTTGAATTGTGCATTTAAAAACTTTTTCGAAATAAGTAGATCAGTCCGAAAAAAACGTTTTTAAGCGTAGGGATAGAGAGAAGAAAACACAGAAAGTTTTATACTAGTTCACTCAACCTGAGCTACGTCCAGTTCCTTCACCCAAAAGATATCTACTAACCAACCTTAGGTTAAAAGTATTGTTCGTGGCCTCTTCAGGTTTTACAACGCAATCACCCTAGATTGCTTAACCCAAGTATTCTTTTACACTAAGCCTCTCCAGACTTTCACAACACAACAAGTGTTTTTAAAGAAAAGAAATTAACTCACGTAGTGAGGATTTGAAAGATTAAGCTCAAGATCACTTTGAGGATCTTTACAAGATTTTTGCTATCGTCCACTGTACGCTTCTATCAAAGTATTATAAAAGTCTACTTGTTCTTTTCATAGACTTCGCCTTTTTCAATTCACTTCACTACTTGCTTCTTCGTTGGTGCATGTATATATAGTCTTCAAGGGAAAAGATCCGTTGTAGAGGACTTTGACTTGTTATGCAATGAGAAGCGTGCAAACAATCTTTTCAGAAAGGTCAGGCATGACAATTTTTAGGCTTGCATTAAAAAGAAAGGTGCAGGACTGCGCTGGCGGTCTGTTCTTCTGAACATTCTTCATTTGTCTTGGCAGCTTGATAAGTTGACTTGCTTTATCTATTCTGCTGCGCTTTTGCACTAAAATGGTGTTGATGTTATTTAATACTTCAAACAAATTTGAACGTTAGTTCACAGAAGTAGTAATATGTCAATTACGAGAAAGATAAAATTGACGTTCAAACTAAAAACTTAGCCGTTTGAACATATGATCTTGGAGGCTTGTATGAGTTTATTCATCGGAAGGTCGCCATCAGTTTATTCAACTGGTAGGTCCTTTTTGGCGAGTCTTCTGGACGGTCTTTTAATATGTCAACTAGACGGTTGTTAACACGTCTGTTGGACGATCTTTAACATGTCTACTGGACAGTTGTTAACACGTCTGTTGGACGATCTTTAACACGTCTACTGGACGGTCTTTAACTCGTCTACTAAACGGTCTTCTTAGCTGTGACGGAGTTAGTCTTTAAGCACAAAATTAATTATTAATAAGCTTGTTATCTTCAAAACATTGAGAGTTTAGACGCTTCTATGTCTTTGGTTCCAACACTATGCAAGCATTGCAATCTTTTTTTTGTTAGTGAGGATCCCACCAGAACACCGTCTACTTCTAATAAGCCATGAACTAGATCAGAATTATTCTTAACAAGTCCATAAGACGTGATCTCATTTTTTTCATTAGGTCCGGATAGAGACCAAAGGTCTTGAGTGACCAATCTAGCAGAACAACTCAAAAGATAAAGAAGTATCATTAATCAAAAGGAAAATAGCGAAAAATAAGTGCAAATGCAACACTATTACGACCGGATATATAGCCATGTTAAAATGGAACGCTGGAAAACAGTGGAACAGGGCACAAAGAAACATGAAACAAGAAATCAATTAAGTCATGGTAAAATGTTGTGATGTCACTAGAACAAGAAATCAATTGACACAAATAAAGAATGAGTACAAAGCGGTGGAATGGGGCACAAAGAAAACAAGAAACGATGGAAAAGAAACATGAAATCAATTAGCAAATACATACGGTGAAACATGGAACAAAGAAACAAAAACAGTAAAAAATCGGCACAAAGAGCGTTGGACAAAATAAAGGAAAAAGAGTAGGAAAAGCACAAATAACACATAAAGAATCTGACCTGACCTGTATAACAATAAATTAGGTTTAATTATTTTTTTAGTCTTTATAGTTATACAAACTTTACCATTTAGTTTTTATAATTAAAAATAATCTGTTTTTGTTCGTATATATATATTTTTTATATCAGTTTGGTTCCTGTCATTTTAAACTGTCACAAATTGAATAAAAAAAGTTAGAAAATGTTAATTTGTGATAGTTTTACATTATCAATTTTTATTTTGTGACGATTTTATTTCATGGAATTAAGACAAACTTGATGGCAAGAATTAAACCGATATCAAAATATATGTATAGAGATTAAAATAAATTATTTTTAACTATAAGAACCAAAAATAAAGTTTGTGTTACTATATGGAACATAAAGATAATTAAACCAGCAAAGTAAATACAGTTAGGAAGAGCGTGAACGTTTCAGATCAATGAGTAGCTGCGCACATAATTAGGATAGATTTCCGTAGAGTTGCAAGTTGCAACATAGGCACTTGTATAATAAAGTAAAATAAATAAATAAAATATATGCACATGCGGAAGTGAGGTCGTTATGGAAAAAGTTTCCCGTAAGTTCCACTTCCACAAAAGCTCTTTGCATTGGCTTTTCCAGAATCTCCATTTTTTTTTTTCATTATTATTCTTATAAAATAAGTTACTTATTTTTATAAGGGATTTTATATAAAGTGTTAGGTTCGGCATCATTTTTAAGAAGAAAAAAAAAACTAAACCAAACACTATTTAAATTCATATACTAAACAAGTTTATTTTAGTTTACCAAACAAATTTATTGTGGCTAAACCAACTTGTAAACTACTCAAAGTAACTTATAAACAGCTAGATTCGTTTGCCAAAACACCCATTGATAGAGTTGTGTCTTGTGTCCTATGATAAGTTTTGAAGTTAAACGTGAAATGAATACTAGGTGTGTAGAATATTAAAACCTGATCCAGTCAAGTCAACACCTCCGTGTACGTGGTCCTGCTTCCTTGCTACTTCCTGTTGTTCTGACAGGCAAATCAACGACACCAACTTTAGCTCCCCAGTTTCGGTTAAAAGATCAATGAAACTTCCTACAATGTTCTTCATTTAAAATTGAGTCTTTGCTTGACTTGGCTTGATCTTAATTGAATGTGATAGTTTCCTCTTCTCCTTGAACATTTGTCTTGCTTGCATGTTCTATACCTTCAAATTGAGTAATGGCACCAAGAGTTTCGCGTCTGGAAGCAGCCCAGAAAGCCATAAACTCAATCGGGTTGGGTTTTGACATAACACAAGATATAGGTTTTGACAACTGTAAGAAGGGTTCAAGGTTGATATTTGTAAATGAGGAACAGTGCCGTCTTCTTGAGATTCCTGAAGTTGTTTCAATTCCAAATGTCCCAAACTCTATCAAATGTGTCAGAGGGGAATCAATTAGAGTCCATTCAGACGTTCTCACCTTGCAACAGGCATGTTTTATGAATATTATACTACCATGATTATACACTTTAGATGCTAGTAAGAGACTCTCTAACACAATTTTTTGAATATATTTTTTATTATTGACTGAAATTTAGTGAAAATTACAAAATCTTGTGAATTCTTATTTAATGAGCTCAACTAAGTGATTTTGCAGTTTTTAATAAATTTTTACTAGAGTGTATTAGAAGAAGTGTGTTAACTGTGTTGCTGGCACTTCTCTTATATTATCCTTTAGACAGATGTTAATTTTTGTGACCCTATAATGTCTTTCAGATGTTGGAGCACTTCAACCAGGAAATGTGCCTCGCAGGACAAACTGCATCTGGTCATTTCTGTGCTTCATTTGGGTTACCTAGTCGAAGTATAAAAGATTTGGCTTCTATCAAGTCTCTTGCTTATGATGGGTGGTTCATCAAACGCTATGCCGTTGAATTAGAAAGGTATCATGGTGAACTCCTTGATCATGTCAAAGAAGCAGTGCCATCATCATGGGACTCTGAGGCCTTGGCAAGGTAAGACCCTCAGGCCTTGTAGTAAGTTAGAAGTAACAAGTTAGTACTCCACGATTCCATTTACCAAAAAGAAAGGTTCTGGCTTAGAAATTATGAGCTTCTCTTGCACAGTTCTTACCTTTTCAACAGACTTGTATAGCAACCCATCCAACTAATGCAAGTTCAAACCTTCTATTTTTTTTTGTTAATTTCAATCTATTTAAATACTACATTTAATGCTTTTTCTTCACCAGATATAATGTATGTAAATAATTTCATTAATCACACCATAAATTTCAATCTGTATATTCCAAAAATCTCCTCATGAGCTGCTCTTCGTTAATTATTTGATTATCATGCTCTTTTAATCGATGCAAATGTCATTGAGTGAAACAATTGACATCGTATAACTGTAATTTCACAATGATAAAATCATTTATACTGATTCATGCAAGGTTTATAGAACGTTTTGGAACTCATGTCATAGTTGGGGTGAGCATGGGAGGGAAGGATGTGTTATACCTTAGACAAGAGGATACATCATATCTTGGTCCAAAAGGTATTCAGAAACTTTTGAAGGATACAGCTAGCATGAAGTTCAAGGATTCTGCAGACAATCATTGCCTGGCTTCTGAAGACTTTTGTAACGAAAAAGAGGTGTCATTGCACTTCTTTAGTGACTTACTGTGGCCTTCCTGCATATTTTGTTGGAAACAGAAAATAATCATTATAAAAGTATTTTGAATGAAAATTTATATATTGGTTTGATTCTAAGGCAGGACTTGTAGAAAATCCTTCCTATGCATGTTTTGTGCTAAAAAGTAATATTCCCATAAAATAATTAAATTTTAAAAATTGAATTTGTTAGAGCAATTTCTGTTTGTTGATCATTAACTTATATGTAATAATTATTTTAATTAATTTGCTAGTTATAACTTTTCTAACTTATGCATCAAGAATGCAGTTAATGAAAAATTTATAATCATTGCAGCTTTACGTGTTAAAATATTTGCATCATAAGGAGTTACTAGTGTAACTTAAATTTCTTACTTGCATATGGCATGTGCATTACATTACAGCATAGAATTTTCTTCTATCAAAGAACGATTATTCAGTTTATGCATGTCCAGCTGCGCAGTATGGTTGGACCTTCCTTTAGAACCATACTACTCCTACCATTAATTATCTTTTCTTATCTTATAATAAAATAATTCATCTTGAAATTTTAAATTCTGCTTAGTATGCTACTGTATCGATGTTCCCTCCGTGTAGAACTAGTGTAATGTAACTATTAGCATCGATATTAACATTTAATGTCTAATATAATGAAGAAATGCCTGTTCTATATGTTCTGTTTATATATGTACCGCATTTGTGCCTATGTCCCTGTCGTGCAATGCAACAGTATGTTACAAACCAAAAAAGCTTTTTAAATTTCCTAGCTGCATTGATCATCCATAAATTCTCTCAATTTGGTTTGCAGAATATTTTTCTGATACATAATAGGAGGGGTGGAAGCAGTCAAAAGATGTACCATAGTGAATGGTTGGATACTATTGACTCGGAACCTGACGTGATATCAATGTTCCTTCTCCCTCTGACCTCCCTTTTGAGAAGTATCCGCGGAAGTGGATATGTGAGCCATGCCATAAATCTCTATCTGCGTTGTAAGCCATTATTTGATTTGTTTTATTGCACAAATATTTCACAGAGCAGTAGTAAACATTTGCCCTTTAGAAAATTTCAGAAAATGATCATTGTGTCAAGAAAAATGGTTTTATTCACAGAAAAAATATCTAAGGGCTTGTTTACTTTTGGAAAATGTTTTTTCATTTCTTGTTTTCATTTTTAAATACAAGAGGTCACCTTATTTTTACTTTGTTTCTAGAAAAAAAATTCTCAAATCAAACAGCTCCTAACTTGTTCTTTGAAGGGAACTCAATTGACCACTTTCCTTTTTTCGTCTAACACTAGCAAAAATTAGTAAATTGTGTTTTTCTATTGTAACACTTAAAAGGGTTAGAATGGATAAATTCTCATAAGTATATAATTATATATTCATCTCTTTCGGTAACTGAATTAGTTGAACATGCATTTAAACTGTGGCTGCTGAAACAGACAAGCCTTCAATTGAAGACCTTCATCAGTTTTTGGAGTTTCAGCTACCGAGACAATGGGCACCTGTGCCTAGTGAGACAAATCTTGGTACACATCGGAAGAATCAAGTGAACACCTGGATACGATTTAGTATCTTTGGTCCGAAGCTTTACATAAATACAATTCCAGTAAGTTTTCCATCTTGCACTTTTAATGTGCATTTTATGAGTTGAAGTTTCCCATGCTTTCAGTGCTTCTAATAAACTGTGAGCAGAGAAAGATGGTAAAGTCATGTACCTTGCTCTCCTTTTCTTTCGTTTTGTTATAAATATAAAGAAGGCTTGAGTAGTTTCTCAGCATACTTGTTGAATATGTATGGTCTGGTGTGTTGCTTCCTTCTCTAAATAGAGTTAATGTGAAATATCATCGTTCTTGAATTATCAATAATGTTCTGACCTTCTGTTGCTAATAGGATATATGGCCCTGATGGTAGCATTATGTCCTATAATCATCATCATACTAGTAAACACCAAGTCTGCATTTTACATACATATTAATATAGTACAAGTACTAACATACTAGTAACAATGGCAACTTAGGAGAACTGCAGCTTCAATACATCATAACATAATTAGTTTTATAATCTTGGTTCCTTCTTCCCTTGATGACAGGTAGATGTAGGTAATAGACCAGTAATTGGGCTAAGATTAAAATTGGAAGGGAGAAGAAGCAACCGATTGGCCATTCATCTGCAGCATCTGGCTTCTCTACCCAAGTCCTTACCACTTTCTGACAACGCAAATGCTTACTTGTCTTGTGACTCATACAGCTGCAAGTTGCATAAGAAAGCTAAATGGAACTCCTTTTCATACGTTTGTACTGCTCCTGTTGAATCGGATGATAGTGTTTCCATTGTGACAGGAGCTCAGTTACAAGTTGAAAAAAAGTGTCTCCTGTTGAGGCTGCGTTTCTCTAAAGTCATTGGTGCCACTCTGCAGAAGGCACCTGAATGGGATCAATCCTCCAGTCTTGGCCAGTTCAGCATCAAGTCTTTGGGCATCTTAGCATTTATTTCCAAAGAGGGACAGAGGGGTCATCCAAAACCAGGTGATAAGACCATTGGTTCCAATACATATTCTGCTGCACTCCCTGCGCCAGTGCACACACCTAAGCTTCAAAGGTTTGTTGACACAACGGAAATGATCAGAGGACCAGAAGATACTCCTGGATATTGGGTTGTGTCCGGGGCAAAGCTCTCTGTTGAGCATAACAAAATATATCTCCTTGTTAAGTATTCACTATTATCCTTTGTTATGCAAAGTGAAACTGAAGCTTCATAGAATTGCTTTAATGATCCCTTCATGTTAGGATATAGAATAAAGGGAATTAGAGTAGTTACTAATTAGAAGGATATCTTGGGCCAGGCTCATCATATCTATAAATAGGACGATACTAGGGTAGGGGGAAGGCATTCAGATTAGTAAACCTTTGTGAGAATAGAACAGTGGCTCGGTTGTAAAAGAGAAACCCTTGGAGGAGAGATTGCTGTCATATTTCTTGTTCATTTCATCCTATTTAATAAAATCTGTTTTTTATTTCCTATTCCTAGTCCTTTGCTCCTAACACTTCACCTTCCTTTGAAGTTAAAATGTCTCACTGCCTGCATAGTTAGCTGCTTTTGGTCATACTCCACTGCATAGTCAAAGGAGCATGACCAAAAGCAGCCAACTATGCAGGTGAGGCCCTTTGACTGATCATTAAAACACTTCTACGAAGCTTCAGTTTCACTTTGTATAACAAAGGAAAATACTGAATACTCAACAAGGAGATATATTTTGCCATGCTGAACAGAAAGCCTTGCTCCGAACACAACCCATGCAAATAAAATACTAATTATTAGTTGACTGCATTATTTTATTTTCATCAAGAATATGTTATTTAAAATATAAGTAAATGTAAATTATTAGATAATATGTCAACAAATGTGTAATTTATGTGAAATTTTATATACATGATCAAAAAGATAATATCAAATAGAAAAAATAGGTTATGCACTGACAGTGTGAAGTAGTTTTACACTGTCATCTAATCACAAACTACCGTGTATGGTAAATTTGTTGACTTTTACAATAACTAACTTAAAAGTCATACCAATGGTGATTTTTGATTGATTGACAATGTAAAATTTTTTACACTAATAGTACATAACCATTAAACTCTATCAAATGATTGACATCTAGTGTAATTTTGTATTTTGCAATAAGTTATTAAGTAGTTTAAGTATAAAATTTGACACCTAGTATTAATTGTGTCAATTGATCTTTCCCATATACATATATAGCCATGGGAGATGTATCAAGTGAAATGAGTACTTGTATGAAAGGGTGAGAGGAGTAAATATGGACCATGCAACCATGCGATGGTTAGAATTAAAAATTATTTAATGATCACATGACCACTTTAAAAAGTCACGACTTTATATTTTCATCTTAACCCTTTATAATTTAATCTAATGACTATGATTCACTCTTCTCACTCTTTTATAATAAAAATCCTCTCACTTAATATTTTAGTCCTTATAACATACACGATTTTTTATTTTAGTCCTTTTAAATACTCAAAGCAAGAGTTTTGTCGTCTATAATGATCCTATCCGACTCAAACAAAATTGCTCCAGAGGAGAATACTTGTGATCTATACGAATATATATATATATATATATATATATATATATATATATATATATTAAATAGGTCCTATAATTTGGCGTTAACCCATGTCGTTATTTAGTTGTCGTTAATTGCTACTTCAGCCTATCATGTCATGATATGTCACTTTATAGAATCTTTTAGTTTAATCCTATAAATATATTCCATTTTTATTTTAGTCCCCTAATATATCCTTTTTTTATTTTAGCCCCTGCCCTTTTAGTCACCTCATCAGTTAACAACGACTAGATAATGGCAGGAACTGACACCAAAAAATTTAACATTACAGGGACAATTTTAAAAAAAATAATTTAAAATGACTAAAATAAAAAAGTGGGTATATTATAAAGATAAAAACATACTCAAGCCACATATATTATTAGTTTAATCCTATTATTTATACAAACCAATTTGTCGCAAACTCATCAATCGTGTGCAACTAACTGATTGCCAACAAAAGAATTAAATTAACTAAAACATATCATCTTAGCATATAATTATCTTTTTTAAAAGGTTTTTTTTTTTTGTCGATCATGCAACAAGTAGCACACACACTAGCTAGTCTTGCCTTTTCGTTGAAGGATAATGTTTGGTTAAAGAATTTCCGTTCCAGATCCACGATGTTCTGAATGATGATGTACAGGCTCTGGCCACTACTTTGAATTAAGAGGGAGGCAGCCATTCACATTCCCTTAATCAATATCCAAATCAAACCAATCTCCATAAAAGTTGTCCAAAACCATACCTTAAAGGGAATGAGTTACTCTCTCACAATGCACACTCTCTCCTTATATAAACGCACAGCAGGAAGTATATCAAGTATGCTCTTCGCTATTCGTATTTTTTTAAGTTTGCAACCGACTTAAAGCGTCAAGTCCTTGCAAGTACCCTACCACCCGCTTTTTGCTTGTGAATCTTTCTGGGCATGGTCAAGCAGCATCAACCAAATATTTGTAATAACAAAACGAATAAAAATATTTCTTCATTTAATTTTATTGAAAGAATAACACAAGAAGGAAAAAAATTCACTTATTAAATAATTTTATATCCTTTTAATAATATAATAAACAGCGAAATAAACAAGTAAATTTTTCGTTTTAAATAAACTTTTATTTTTCTCCCAGTTCGTTTTATGAGAGGAGAGAAATTTTCGTTTTGTGAATTTCACTATATTCGTTTTCTCCTCTTTGTTATCTCTCTAGTCTCTATTACCAATAGAGAAAAGTTAACATATTTCTCTTATTTTCATTTTACCCAATTTTTCTCTTCCATTTTATGGTGGTGGAAACAGAACATATCTGTATATTTTCGTCCATTTGTATATAGCTTCAGTTAACTGGAATGTGTAGAAGAGACCCCTAACCAGCGAGGTTCAAAGGTTGAAACTATGCCTTTTTTCAACCATTATCATTATTTGAATACAAGAGACCCAAATCCTAATTACTTTAACTTGATTCTTTCAGCTGGATAAACTCCTTTTGTTGAACTTCTCTTTACTTTCCGAGTAGAATTTTTCTGAATCTTCTCTTTGCCTTTATTACTAGATGCCATAATTGGTTGTGCAGCTTTTTCCCCACCATTCCTCCTATCAAACAAAAGACCAAACAGTCAAATAAATTAATGGACTAACAGAATCAACACTACCTGGCAGCCTTAAAAAAATGTGTCAAACACAAACCTTAGGTGCAAAATCATGAATAACAATCCAACAGCAGCTGCACCACCCAAGACTGATCTTATCAGTATCTTCTTTTGAGGTTTTGCTTTTTGTATTTCTATACCTCCCTCTTCTGTTCCAACTAAATTTTCTAAGATGTGCACGCTCTCATCCTCTGGTTTCATTTCTTCCTATATAACAAAATTGCAAGTCAGACTCAATTTACAAACGGAAATGATTAACACAAGCATGCCTGAAAAAGGGTCAAAACAACTTACTTTAATGAGCACCACACGATTATGTTCTGAACGGTAAACAGGATCCTTTTCATATTGACATGCTTGATGACCACCATTCAATTCAAGTTTTGAGCTTCGTGATATATCTTCATCACAGTTGGCAGGAACTACAACATCATTGGTTATCATATCTAGTACTCTCTGACCTCCCTCTCCAATGTCTTCAGCTGTGTCACCTTTGCAGAAATCATTAGCATCATCACCAAGAGTGGAACAGTTTTCACAGTCATCTACAGCTAGAGCATTTGAGGCCAAAGAATCGATGTTTAGTTCGTTACCATCAGTGTCCAACTTAACAACAGTGGACAAGATTTCAGAAGCATTTTGTATACAAGGTGTAATTTCCTCACGTGAGCAATCCTCCAAAATTTCATCTTTATATGATGTTATAGCACATTTTCCTTTCTGATCCCATTTACAAGATTCGGGCAAATAATAATCCAAGCACTTCAAATCAACCAGAGACTCTCTCTCTTCATATGCTAGAAACTTTTTCAGTGAAGTTGAGCTAATGTCGTTGCTATGAGGAACAACTCTATCTGGAGAATTAGTATTGCAGAAGTAACAATCAGGAGAATATAATGAAGGCTCAGTTTCCTCAAATTTCTTTACAAAATAAGAATATCCTGCGTTAGAAATGATTTGATATGGCATTTCCCTACTTTTCACTATGCCTTGAGATTCATATTCTTCTTTATTATTGTCCCAATGATCATTCTTGTCATTGTGCACTTTGAAAGACTCGATATTCTTAAAATTGTTCCCTGCATCAACTTGATCTCCCAAGTTCAGCTCTTCCCTTGAATAACAGTTCATGCAAGCTACTTGAAGAACCTCCTTATTGTCACCAATTTTAAAACATTTATCATTTTCAGCAGTCTGTGGAGTTGGGTTTGAACCATGAGAACTAGCACTTTGATATACATTTGGTGTACTATGTTCATCATGAAACAGATCAGGGTCCTTTCTATCTTTTGTAAGCGAGTTAGCATCCCTTATACCTGGTGTTTTGTCATTCTTAGGAGTCTCGATGACAGAAGCGTTACTGCTCAACGACAATTTCTCAAAGTAATCAAAGTCCATAATCCTTCTACTTTCTCGGACTTTTTCCATTCTAGTTTCTAAATGAGATGTCATATCAATAAGGTCGGTATTTAAATCCCCACTGGGAGGAGATGATGACCAAGTCAGCTCACAATCATGCTCTATATCCTCAGAGCAATGATATTGCAATGATTCCATTGAACATAACAATTCAAAGTCATCATTAAAAATTCCTTTTCTCTGTTGGTTTTGAATGTCCAATTGATCTAAATCTTCAGGCATATAAACGTGTTCAACCATTGGAGATGCTATGTTGTAGTTTATCTCCGATGTATAATCATACAAGTCCTCAGCATGTAAGTCATCAAATTGAAGCACTAGATGTTTGTTTTCTGTGTCCTCAGATTGATCTGAATATGTCTCATAGTCTCTGGTGGAGCCTGGAACGGAGTAACCCTACAGAAGCATCATGCTTTAGAGATACAAGTAGCAAAATGACTTGGTAGAGGCACAAGGTACAACACATGACATTCATATAAATGCCTACTCATTGGCAATTTATTTACTTATTCTTTGTTAAATTGGATGCAAAAACATTAGGATACAAGAGGATAGGTGAATTGGTGGGGAATGTAACCTCAGACGTTATTATCACACCCAAGTCTTAAAAGAATTAGGCTGGTGCCATTGAGTCAACCCTCGCTGGCTTAGCAATTTAATGTTTTGTTTTAATTGATTAGTGAATTCAGGGACAAACCTGTCTAGATTTTCCTCGTGCATGTTTTTGTAAGTAATAGCTACCAGAGGAATCAGCTAGGATGCTGTGCGACAGTTCTATGCTTCTACGCATGCATCCAACCAAATCCTTGGGCATGGCTACCATACAGGTCACAATGTCAAAATCTGGAACCTGTCACCACGTTTTTACATTAGCATGAACCATTATTTAGAGAATAAAATGCAAGGACAAGTAAATTAAGATTGTAATATTATGAGACTTTCTTACGTTTATATTCATAGATCTTGACTTTTTGGAGAATGAGCGTATACACATACAAACTTTTCGAGTATTTCTTCTCTCAACTACATCTGACGGAGAGAAGAGATCAACGCCAGTCAATCCCAAAATTTTGCATATCTGCAAATTAAAAGATACTAAGATTACTTAGATATCTAGTTATTTTTATCTATTTACAACATTCAAAAGTTGGAAATATAAATAAATAAAATGAGGTTTCAGAGTTTGTCTTTCTTGTATTCCTATGCTTACATCAAGAGATATTCCCACTATTTCAAATAAGTCAATATCAGCATAACATATAGAGATTTCAAACTAAAATTAATATGATGTAACAATCGATTTGCATCTTCATGTCATGAGTATCATTAGAAATAATCAAGGTGGTGCAATTCAATTACACAATAATACAGATCTTTACAATAACAGAGAGAAGACCATAAGTCATCACATAAATCAGAGACTCCAAACACATTAGAAAGGGCAAGGAAAAACTAAAGAATGGTTGAGCATAACTTCAAAAGCATAAACATCCACAGAACTGCACTTCAATTCAGATTCGGATCACAAAAGTCAGTACCATTCTCCACACAACTACTTGCCTCTAAAGTCAAATTAAATATCAAGAAAATTTTCTGGTTTCAGAACAATAATGAAAATGTAATTTTTACTCTTCTGTTGGTTTGGTCAGTAATATCAGTTTTCTGGTAACAAGTGTCACTGAATATGTGTGATCACTTCAAAAAGTATTCTAACTATATTCTTTTATAACTTAAAAGTGAGGAAAAAATAACAATTGTTCCCTTAATTTGTCAAAAGGACAGATGTGATAATTAAACAAGTTACCTTCAGAAATGAATCAACATTAAAATAAGGCCTATATCTCGCGATGTTCTTCTTAGAAGCAAATGGCTGGATTTTGTATGCTTTTATATGCCTTAGCTCAGTATGCTTTGCCAACAGCAATTTCCACACCACTTTTGACACTTGAAACCTGAAAACCAATTAAATTGTATTCAGATTCCAAGCAATGTAAAGTGCCAATGCAAGAGCTTCTTGTGTAATGCCTCTTGGAGTTAAATTCTCCTCAGAACATGAAAGTAGTCCCATCCTTTAATTTCCATATAAAAGAGACAAAGTAAATTACGCTCTTTAATTTATAATGTGGTGAAATCAAATTCTTTCGAGGAGTTGATTTTTCAAGAACATGTAGATTTGCCTAGAATAAAACATGAGAACATTTAGGATTACCAATATCTTAAGAAATTCTACATAGAATAGAATTATAGCACAATGATTTTTACTAAAAAATGAATGTTAGTAATTGATAAAGACTGATTTGTTTATATTTATAAAATAATTTTACGGTGGAATTTTTAGTAGGTTTTTTTTTTTCAGAAACTATCATTTTCAATTTATTAAAAAAATATTAAAATAATTTTTTCAAGTTTTTCTTTTTTTGAAAAGTTACATAATTATTATAATTTTTCAAACACATCTTTTAATTTTAAAAAAAATATTTTCCCTAAAAAAATAGAAACAAATAGGCCCCAAAAAAATTGTCCCCAATTCCTACTACTTTCCATTCAGGTGGTGACAATCACATGTATTAGTCGTTCATTAATGTTTTATTTTCTCAAATTCTCTCAAGTTTTATCCTCAAAATTTTTAATTTAATTATTTAAATTATTACCAGTTTTAATTATCTATTATCCAAAATTAACCGAACAAAAACAATCATCTAATCTGCCTTCTATTAAGATTATAGTATGACTAATGTAGCTTTTAATTTTTAACAGGCTAAATGTAAACATAATATATTACGAATTATTTTACAGAATATCTCGAGCTTAATATATTAACAACAATAATAATTATAAAAAAAATTTAAAAATTTAAAACAATATTGTCCATCAAAATATTATCAATATACGTACAGCAAGTCTCCATCAGCAAGTAGTTCTGATATAATGAGTTGCTCATCTAGTCTTATCTGCAATACTTCTCCTAGCCAAATCTCGTTTGAGTCTGTAAATTGGAAAACAAATTAACTATAGCTACAATGAACAAAACCTATTATTTAAAATTTGGTGATAGGGAAAAGGGAAAGAAAACAACCTATAATAATATAAAGTGTAAGATTTCTTTTTTCATAGAAGACAAACAGTGAACTAGAGAACCATTGATGCCTCACAGCCAGAGGATAAAAACCAGTTCCGATTCTCTAGTGATTAATATTTGATGATGTGTTTCTCTTGCAACTTCTATATCTGCGTGTATTTATTCGTTGGACGTATATGAGAGTTCATTCACCTTTAACTTTACATGGTTTAAAAGCTCATGTTTGCAGTCTTGGCAGAGACCAACATTACCACCCCAAAATTCCTCATTGAAGAATAAAAGCTCCTCCATAAATAAGCAAGAGATGTTTCTTTCTTGAGTTTAATTTTGATACTATAAATATTTTTACTCTATCAAACAATGAGAAATTATCCTAAATTTGATTTTTAAAGTAATTATAGTAAAAGTTAACAATGTTCAATTATATGGCATAATTGAATTACAGTGTAAAAATTACCATGTCTGTCTATTGCAATCTTCTTCTTTTTTTCATACGGATAATTTCAGAAATAAGGAGTTATCTTTTCCCACAAATGCTCTACCAGTATCAAGTGGCTATAACTACGGATATCTCTCAAGCATTAACAGCCGTAGAAGCTCGTTTATGTATACCATCTCAACTTTTCATTTTCTCACAAACCAAATTCTATCCACCCATTTTTATAGTTATATAGTTACCTAACGTATCAGTTCAAAACGAATTCCATTAAATATAGATAAAATTTATGAGAACACAAAACAACATCTCCTTTACTCTGCCCTGTTCGAAGGACTTCAACACAATACCACACATAAACATCGTAGAACCAAAACTTGATACAGAACATAATCAATATGCACATCGTAACTTGATATGCAATTATGCATATCCAAACAGCATCAATCCCGATTCCAAATCTTCAAGTAAAAGAAAACGTGACAACCGATCTATAGTAGCACAATAACTAAATATATATATATATATATATATATATATATATATAATTCTCTTCTTCCACCGTTCGGCTCAGACTACTTGCCAATCAATCAACACGATGCGATTCTAAAAGCGAAAACAATATAATCGGTTGCAATTACAAAATCGCAATAAGAAGCAACCGTCAAAACAAATGATTCATAACAGTGAAAGAGAGAGTGATAAACCTGGAGGTATGCATCATCGAGTTCGCGAAAGTTGGATTGGGCAGAAGAAGAAGACGACGTGATTTTGAAGAGCTCCGAAGATGGAGCAGTTTGCGATGAAGATTCCTCACAAACCATGACTCTGTTTTCCCCCCCAAAACTGATAGCCGCAATCCGAATGCGGGAGTAATACCCGACACGCTTTTATATATGTGCGAGTGTGTACGTAATAAGAAGCTGGTACCTAGTACATTTTAGTATCGGGTTGGTTTGCTTTTCACTGTTTTGTGCGACGGACAAAAAGTGGTGTGCCAGTAGTCACAAAAGACACACTGGGGATTCTGGCTTGTGGTCTTTTGGTTATTATCCGTAGAATGGAACAGAAAGCTTGAAAGGTGAAATGAAACACAGTTGCCATCATTTGATGAGGTCGTAGTTATTATTAAGCCACACTTCCTATTTACAACCACGCTTTCTATCCATTGTTTCGTTTCGGTAAGATGGGTCAACATCTCGCTTCACTGATTAAAAATACCCATAATGTGTTCTCCCCTCCTATGTTTATTTTTTTTAAGGGGAAAATAAATTTTTATTTTTATTTTTCTCTAAAATAAATGTCTTCATGTGTGAAGTGTGAACACTGATTAGTTTGCAACAAGTGTTACTTTTGAATTACAAAAAGTATGTATCCCTTTTTAAATGCCATGTTTTGAGGAGTCAGTAATGTTATAACTCGTATTATTTTCAGACGGTCTACTTTGACGTTTTTATTTCAATTGATAAGAATAAATGCATTCTGATGGGCCCACTATCAACTATTTCTATGATGATTAGGGGTATTTGAAGCTATGCTAAAATTAAATCCACATTCTTTATTGAAACCAGAAAAATAAACTAAGACAAAACAGAAATTTGGCCTTACAAAAGTGCCCAATCAACAATCCCTTTTTCACTTTTTTTTATGGTCTTGTTAACCGGTGTCCTGAAGACATTGATTAATAAATTAATAAATAGAAAAATTTTATTAAAAGTATTGCATTGAAATTATGGAACAGTGCACTATTATATTTTTTTAATAAAATTTTTCTATTTTTGATTCTTTAATCAGTGTCTTTAAGCATTTTTTTTTTTATTTTATGATAGATGGTGAGGAAAGAATTATTGTGTCTTCCGTTAATAGAGTGTCTACATTAATTAACTTCGAATGAACGAAGCGTGTTGGGTGTTTATGATGGGTGAGTTATTTATATACGCGTAACAGTTGCGATCGAAAACGTTTTTGGCTTCATTAACATGGCACCATGCCTATGGCATTTAAGGTGGTTACGTGGAAATTGGGCATTGGACATGCACCTGATGTAGCTCCCACAACCCGCATCACAGCATGCGGGGATTGTGTTACGTGTCATTTCCATACGCACAACCTCAAATCTTGTCTCCGTGTGATTTCCTTTTGTCTTGCACTAGTCTAAAAAGTTATCAATAGAAACAAAAATGAAATCATAGATAGGATAAGGTTGTAGCTCAGAAGTTTCCCTCCAATCCTGCAAATAGAACCAGAAAAGGGAAGATAGAAAATAAAATATGCAAAAATTGGTCTTGTATGATGAACGCATCAATTTAATTAAAGATCCAACACTGAATCTATACTTATTATTTGTGAAAATCAGACAAGAACTGACGGTCTAATTGATGAATCGATTCAGTGACATTACTCTCACAACCGGACCAATCAGGAACTAATAAGACTAGTAAAAATTGGAAGTTTAGTGGTTGGATCAAGTTTTTGTTATCTCTCACAAAAGAAAATTATTAAAAGTTTTACTCTCAAGATTCAACCCCGCGGCTTTAAGTTTTTAAAGCACATTGTACCAATATTAAATAATATATTTTACCATTATTATACCACCATTCCTTATTTATATCAATGTAAATTCTTTGTTCTATTACTTTTTAAATTATATTTTAATTAATACAAATCTTTATCAATAATTTTCACTTTATTTATATGTATTTATGGTTTGAACTATTATTAGTTATTTTTATCATATAATTATATTAACTAGTATTTTAGTCTGTGCAATGTATAGGATAAATTTTTGTTTTATATAACAAAAATTTATAATAAATAAATACTTTTGAATATATATAAATTATATTATAATTAAATTTTATAATAAATAAATATTTTTGATCATATAAATTATAATTTAAATTTATGATAAATAATTTATATTGTGATACAAATTTGTTTTTAACTATTGGTAACTTCTTTTAAAAAAAAATAAAATTTAATTTAAAAATAAAAATAAAAGATGATAAATTGAAAGATATAAGAGATTAAGAAAAATTCCTAAAAACACTCTCATTGAAGAAAAATAGCTAAAACCCCTCTCGTTGAAAAATTGTCCCTAAATCTTGTTCAAAATAGTTATTTTAATTTATATAAAGAGATGATTTATAGTTTTATCCAACTTATTTTTTTATTATTTTGTTACTAAATATATCTTATAATATTAAAAATGTATATATAATTATTATTGATTTGGTTTGGGTCAAATTATCAAACTATCAACTAATACTTTTAAATTTTAATTAATAAACACTAATAGTGTAAAAGTATTTTACACTTGTGTATATTAAGATTGTTGACTGTTATAATAAAATGTATACTAATTTGCATAAACTCGATGAACCTGATAACTTGACTGAAACCAAATAGTTTGGATTGAATATTTTGGTTCGTAATCAAGCTCGAATGGTTCGTTTAAAAGTTTGTCTATTTAATACTCACACTCGGCGTTTGTGTTTCAACTAAGAGAGTTTTGGAGTTTGCAATTGTGCTAAAATTTATTTCATGGTAAGATAACTTTTGCACTGTGTATTATAAATATTTCTAGGATTCACTAGTTGTATACCTCCATAAGACCACCATAAAATCACTATGCGTGTGTAATTATTCGTACAAAACTCGTGAGTTTAACATTTCTTAGTTTATTTTATTTTTATATTTGTGTTGCTCACAAGTAATGGAATAGATTTAATTTTGTATAAGAAAAGAGTGTAAAACTTTTTACACTGACAGTACATGACCATTAAACTCATTTTGTATATGTTTAAATGTTAAAATCGTTATTAATGGCATGAAATTGGATCTAGAATGTAAAAATATCAAATTTTAAAAAAATTTAAAAATAAGACTTGATAGATTTGACCTAAACCAACCTAATTTTTATCAAGTTGGTTTGGTTTTGGTAGAAAAAATGTCTGAACTCGACCTAATATAACCCAAAAGTTTTTCATTGGTTTGGATAATGGGTTTGTCTAAATTCAATCTACCCCCCCCCCCCCCCCCCCCTTTATTTTGTAACAAATATTTTAAAAGTCATGTTTAAAATAATTTATAATTAGTTGATAATATAAAAATCTTTACATTGATAATATATCAAAATTAAACTCATGTTTGTATTTATTCAATCACCAATCCAATTTTAAAAACATTTTTTATTATACAATATATATTAAACACTTAGTATTACTATTAAAGCAAATAATAGCATTCACCACATTTAGGGTTAGAAATGGTTAGATCAAACATAGACTTAGTTTATGTAAAAAATTCAAAATCTTTTACTTGTCATTTTTTTTTGGCTTAAATATATTTTTAAGTCTCTTAAATTTGGGATAAGTTTATTTTTGGTCCTCCAAATTTAAAGTTAATCTTTTTAATCATTGTAATTTGAAAAAAAAAAAACATGTTTTAATGCTTTTGCTCAAACACTGTTAGTGAATTTGCCATACAAAACTTACCTATTAATATCCCTATTAATGAAAACATCACACAAAACTTAACTAATATTGCATAATTGACTCAATCTGTCCTAATAATGATGTTGCAAGCAGTCCTAAGGGACTAAAACATGTTTTTTTCAAATTAGAGGGACTAAAAAGATTAATTTTAAATTTAAAAAACCAAAAACAAATTTACCTCAAATTTGAGAGACTAAAAACATATTTAAGTCATATTTTTTAGAATTGGTCTGGCCTTTTTGAACATTTGACTCAACTTATTTAAATGTTTGTTTCATAGTAAATCTTTTAGATAAGATTGACTTATCCCTAAGTAGACTAATTGACTAATAGGTTAATGGAGAAAAATTCTATGTAAAGCAAACAATAAAGTATGAAAATTAAAATCATTGCTACTCAAGACATGGGGCATGGATGAAAATAGGTAGGTTAAGCTTTATAAGAATTAAGTTTAACTTGATTTACTTGTCATAGGTTGAGTTTAATTATCATGTACTGTTAATGTAAAATTTTTTTGTACTATTAATTAATTAGAAGTCACTCTATATATGTCTTTTAAAGTAGTTATTATAAAAGTAAATAATATTACCATAAATGGTATTTTATAACTGGATGACCATATATAAAACATTTTACACACTCTCATTGTATTTAAATTAAATTTATTATACGTTTAATAGAAAAAATTCTGAAACATGTTCTTTATGTTATTGTCATTTTACGTTGAATGTAATTTTTAAAGTAAATACAATAAGGGTTATAATTTCAATTATTTTAATACAAATTTCTATTGCAGTTGGAAAATCAAGATTAACTCGTTTTGTAAATAGATTTAACTTAATATACTAAATATGTTATAACGTTAAATTATATAAATCAAATTAAAATAAATATAAATAATTTTATTGTTGAACTGACCTTTTTAAAGGATAGGAAAACGATGTTAAAAAAAATCCATTAAGTGACATCAAGTCTTCTTTAATCTGTTAAAAGAAAAAGAAAAATGTGGCGGAAAGAACTGTATAAGAAAAGTTCACATGTAAACAAAATTTTCACCAGCTACTGGATGTTTTTAATTTTAGCAATATAAATAATTAAATCAAGCATGACTTTATCTTTTAGATGAGGATCTAATCAAGCGTGGTTAATAACAGTGGTTCCGCACTCGTAGGCATTTTGGGTATGGCCCACAAAGATTCAATTTTTATGGGCGGGTTGTTGACTATGGATCGGAGCCCACGACAGAGCACAGAGTTGTGAGTCCAATTTCATCAATCTAACTGGGTTGGACCTGCTCATCAGGATAAAACGATAAATTTGGATTTTTTTAAAATACTTTTATAATTTATTTTTTCAATTTATTATAAAAAAAAATTCTTTTAGAAATTGTAACCTTCTGAAAAATCCAATTATTCCAAAATCTTTTATATATTTTTTTCTTAAAACAATACAAACTCACCAAAACCATTTTTTTTCTACGACCAAATTAATTCCCTTTACAAAAAACGTCATTATGGCAAATGATCAAGTACAACAGTATACGATGCAAGTTTTAGTGTTTGTTTGGGTAAATGTTTGAAATATTGATTTTGAATATTATTTTATGAAATTGATTTTGGTTAAAATTGATTTTGATGTAATATAATTTTAATTCTATATTAGGTCCTTGAGTTAAGGAGTTAGGAGAGAGTAATAAATGAGAATATCAGTTGCAGCACCATCTATAATTAGACTTAAAAGTGGATTTTAAAATGAGGCTTTCCTAAATTAATTAAAATTATTGCAATTTTATTTAAAATTTATGTTTCAATTTTTTTGAGATGAAGTAATTATTTTTCAATAATAAAAGTAATTTATTTGATATTTATTAAAACATTGTTAATCTTTAAAAATATTTTAATTTTCAAAAACTTCTTTTTAATGAAATATATAAAATCACCAAAACATGTTCAATTATATAACTGGATTTTTGTAAAACATATAAAAAATTAAAAATTTAAGTAAAATGTAATTTCCTGTTTGCATCAACCTTTCGTCATTATAAAAAGAAATTGAATTGTAATCAACATTTAATTATAAAATATCTATATAAAAGGTTGAAATTAATGGAAATAAAAAGACAACATAACTTATATTCTTCGTTTATTTATGATGTGATAAAAATGACTTTTTATAAATTTTGATGGGTATTAAATAGATATGTAAACTAATTTTTCTTTTCGTTTTATCTTTTATCGTTTGTAGTGATTACTCCAAGTCACAATATTTTATACTTTTTGCCGGCATTACCTCGTTATCTTTAAAAATTATAATAAATTTATATAATATTTTTCACTAAATCCTTTTCTTTTCTTTTCTTTTTACCAAAAAAATTGTAACACCATGCAAAACATTATATCTATAGGAAATAATTTTGAGTTAAGAAAGTTATGAAAACCTAAGATTTTAAATTTGAATTAAGTCTAATAGAGTAAAATTCAACATAACTAAAAAAAACAAGTCTATATATATAAATAAAATAGGAAACATTCCTATTAAATATTAATCTTAGTCTTGCTTGATGATTTTACAAAACTTATTAGATGATATCTTTCCATCACCAACAATTTCAAGACCGTTTCTAGTGTGGGAGACATTCCCAAGTCTTCCATGTGAAAAATAAATAACCATCATTAGATATGTTGTTTTTTTCAATCAAAGGTCATTTTTTTTCTTTTTTCTTTTTTTCCCTCTTTTTCCCAATTTGCCCTCTACCCCTACCTCCCCAACAACCTATCCCCCTGCAATTTCTCCCTCTCCCTTTGAAAACTCACTGCCATTGCAAAATTCTAGAATTCCAGAACAAATTTCCCTCTCCATACGAAAACTCACCGCTATGCCCCTTTTTGCTTGACAAAATTCTAGAACAAAATCAAACAAATTTCAGAACAACAAAGATCCATACATATATCACATCAAAGAATTTAAACCAAGTACCAAAAACAAGAGTACCAAAAACAAAGAATTTAAACCCAAAACGATAAATTTTTGCATTCCTTCTTCTTCCCAATAGTAAAACCTAACAGATCTAGAGAAAAAGCACCAGATTTAAGGATTTCTCGCTCAAAAGCGCGCGACAATAGAGGAAACAACCACGATGACGGGGCCATAGAGGAAGGAAAGGAATTCAATGGCTTGAGAGTAGTTGAGTTGGGGATGCGAAAAGCGCCATGGAGGAAACTATGATGGTGTAAAACTTCAAGGGCCTCAACTGCGAAGAGGCACGAAAAATGCATCGCCCACGCGTCAACTTCGCCTTTGCTTCTGAGGTTTTCAACTCGTTCGGTTGAGGAGGGTCTTTGTCGGAAACTACTATGCCATGAGTCCATCAAGTCGCCACCACACGATCGTCGTTGTTGTGATCCATGACAAGAAGAGGAGAAGGAGACGGAAAAAGAAGGTAAGAGAGTAAATGACGAGAGAGAAAAAAGAAAGAGGGTAAATGGGAAAAGAAGGAAAAAACAAGAAGAAAAAAAAAGGAAAAAATCTTAGCCAGTAAAATTAAAAAAAAAAAATCTAACGGCCCAAATTCATCTTCCCACGGTGGAAGACATTTTTCACTGTCCCACACTAGAATCCGTCCAATTTCAATAACAACCTTAACATAGACAACCTCTTTATCTTTATTGGACAATGGGGTTCCAAATTTTGAAGAGTCCAATACACTATCAATGTGTGATATTCCATCTTAATTTAAGGAACAAAGATAAATATTAAACTCAATATATTTAACAATTTTATATAAGCAAAAATTTGTATATATTGCATAATAGTTCAAGTTTTAATATGATATAAATTAATATAAAAGTTTAATTGTACATTTCACTCAATAGTTAATTTTACAAAATATATAGAATAAAAAAGGTTTAATTACTAATTTAGTTCCTTTATTTTTTTAAAATATTCAATTAGGTCCCTCTTTTATTAAAAGGTCTAATTAAGTTTCATTTTTTAAAAAAAATGTTGTAATTAGGCCCTTTCTATTAGTGTCGTTAACTATGTTAACGAAGTTGCATACGTGGTGCCTATGTGGCATCCTTTTTTGTTAAATAATAAGTTTTTTTTTGAAAATGTTTTATTAAATATTTTCTTTTTTTGCATTTATTGCTTCAAAACGTTGTCATTTTGTTTAATGCACATGATGTCGTTTTGTGACACAACAATTTGGGGTATGACTAAATGGTTAGGGATTGCTCATTTTCAACTTCGTAACATTGTTTCGTGCATTTGTGTTGGGGAGAAATTGGCGATTAAGGTTCGTGGGGCTGGCCAAATTCACGATTAGGATTGAAGAAATTTGGGGCATTATTTCGTTCTGTGACACCGAATGTGTGTTTGGCTAAATGTTCGACAATAGAAGGTATGCTTCGTTTCGTTTCCTAATTGATTTTTGTAATGCAAAGTGGTCTTCCTTTTTTAAGGTGATAATTATTTGAGGTTTCCTTTTTTGGTTGATTTATTTTTATTTTTTTATTTTGTTGTGGTCCACCACATGTGTTTTCTTTGGGAAATGTTAAAAGGGTTTTTATTTTTGTGCGCATCGTTAGGGTTTGGTGTGGTCCACCATGTGTGCTTTTTCTTATTTGTGGTCCACTGTGTTTGTCAGAGCATTTTTTTGTCATTTGTTGGTCCAATAACAGGGTATGGACTCGTTCTTTGACCCCAACAGTTTGTTGTATTAATTTTGTTTGTGTTTGCCTTTGACCTAAACTTAGCCTTAAAAAATTGTAAATACGTATTGTATTTATTTTTATTTCGTGTGTCTCTATCACCATGGTTAATGAGTATTACTATTGTGTAACATATGATGTATGTTGTGTATGAGTGTGTCATTTACTATGTCATTTACTAAAGGTGTTCATGAGTCAGTTTGGGTTGGGTTTGGCAAAATTCGATACCCGAACCGATCAAAATAAATTGGGTTGAGTTGGATTGAATTTGTGTAATTTTTTTTATCAAACCCGAACCAAACCAACTCAATCAATAATGGGTTGGTTTAAGTTAGGTTTATGGGTATCCATTCTTATTTAGTAACATATTAAATACACTTTTATAAAAAAAGGAAGAATTATAAAACTAAATTATATATTTTTAAAAATAAAAAATTATAATAAACGTTGCATTATTCACTACACGTTAATCATAAGCTTTACTATGTAAGCCAAGGTCCAATAGCCACATCTGTTGTTTTTATTGGATTGACTTGGTGGTCAATATACATATATCTATGTTTGTATGTTACAATTAAAAGGAATCAATTCAATATTGAAACAATCATTATTCATAATTTTTTTAAACTAAAAATATATATATAAATAATAAATTTAAAAATTATTCATGTCAACGGGGTTGGGTTTACAGGTTTAAAAATCAAAACCCATTACCCACCCCGTACATGAACGGGTTTGAACGAGCTGGGTTAGGTGGTACTTGAACATCCAAAAAATCCAAACCAAAGTGTTTGGGTCGGTTTGGGTTCATGGGTACCCGTACCCGTGAGCAACCCTATCATTTACTAAGTATCACTATATCTGCCACTATGCTATTAACTTACTATCTGCATTTAACTTGTCTATGTATTGCACACATTTACATTGAATAGGATTGTGTGCATTGGTGAATGTAAAAGTGTGCATTATTCCTTGCATTTTTTAATATGTATTTTGTTGAAAATGTAAATCTGTCCAGTTGAACAGGATTGTGTGTCGTGATCTTCTATTATGGAGGGCTATTTTGAAGTAGTAGTGCACCATGGGGTCACTTTGTAAATAGGGACAAGTTAGACTACCTAGGTTATGATTCCACACGGAAGTGTGACCCTGATAGATGAAGCTATTTTCAGATATAAATACTGAAGGAGATGGGATATCAGTCAGTGCTGGAATTGTGGAATTTTATTAGAGAAGAGTTGGATAAGGGGTTGAAGATGTTGATTGATGACAAGGGTGTAATGGAAATGATAGATATAGCAAAGGTGCATAGAAAGGTATATCTTTTTGTTTTGCATCCACTTGAAAAGGCTAAAATTATTCCAAAGTTAGTTAGGCTAGGTGAAGTAAATGATGAAGGAAATGGACCTAATGAGGAAAACAGAACTAATTTGGACGGGTTAGTAAATGGAAATAGGCCTAAGTTAGATGAATCTGCTGATGGAAATAGGCTTACTGTTGCTGGTTCAATTGAGAGAAATAGGCTTAATTTGAATGAATGTGGTGATGGGAATGAGCCTACTACAACTTGGTTAGTTGAGAGAAATGGGCCTAATTTGGATAGGTCAATTGAGGGTAATAGACTAGATGGGTCAGTTGAAGGAATTGGGCCCACTGTTAATAGTTCAGTTGTTAGTAATTGCTAAGTTAAGGTGAATGTGGATTATGCTAAATATATCCATAAGGGGGATGATGGCCTAGTTGAGGGGAATAGGCCTAGTGCGAAGAAGGTACTTGATAATGGAAAGAGGCCAATTGAGGGAAGGTCTCGAAGAGACTTAGCTATCTTGTTAATTGTTATTTATGACGTTTTGTTATTGGGCCTTGTTGGGCTTTTTATAGATCTTCTATATGCACCTAAGTGTTGTTTAATTAGGTGCTATGTGGACTATAGTTATTTTTGTTGGAACCAAAGACATAGAAACGTCTAATCTCTTAATGTTTTGAAGATAACAAACTTATTAATGATTAATTATGTGCTTAAAAACTAATCCCGTCACAGCTAAGAAGACCGTCTAGTAGACGAGTTAAAGACCGTCCAGTAGACGTGTTAAAGATCGTCCTACAGACAGGTTAACAACCGTCTAGTTGACATATTAAAAGACTGTCCAGAAGACTCACCGAAAAAGACCTACCAGTGAACAAACTGATGGTGACTGTCCGATGAATAAACTCACACAAGCCAACAAGATCATATGTTCAAACGGCTAAGTTTTTAGTTTGAACGTCAATTTTATTTATGCTAAATCTTTCTCGTAATTGACATATTACTACTTCTGTGAACTAACGTTCAAATTTGCTTGAAGCATTAAATAACATCAACACCATTTTAGTGCAAAGCGCAGCAGAATAAATAAAGCAAGTCAACTTATCAAGCTGCCAAGACAAATGAGGAATGTTCAGAAGAACAGACCGCCAGCGCAGTCCTACACCTTCCTTTTTAGTGCAAGTCTAAAAATTGTCATGCCTGACCTTTCTGAAAAGACTGCACGCTTTTCATTGCATAGACGAGTCAAAGTCCTCTACAACGGATTTTTTCCCTTGAAGACTATATATACATGCACCAACGAAGAAGCAAACAGTGAGGGTGAACAGAAGTGAAGTGAATTGAAAAAGGCGAAGTCTGTGAAAAGAACAAAGTAGACTTTTAGAATACTCTGATAGAAGCGTCCACTAGACGATAGCAAAATCTTGTAAAGATCCTCAAAGAGATCTTGAGCTTAATCTTTCAAATCCTCACTACGTGAGTTAATTCCTTTTCTTTAAAACACTTGTTGTGTTGTGAAAGCCTGAAGAGGCTTAGTGTAAAAGAATACTTGAGTTGAGCAATCTAAGGTGATTGCTTTGTAAAGCCTGAAGAGGCCATGAACAATACTTGTAACCTAAGGTTGGTTAGTGGATACTTTCTGGGTGAAGGGACTGGACGTAGCTCAGGTTGAGTGAACCAGTATAAAGCTTTCTGTGTTTTCTTCTCTCTATCCCTACGCTTAAAAACATTTTGTTTAGACTGATCTACCTTTTTCGGAAAAGTTTTTAAACGCACAATTCAACCCCCCCTTCTTGTGCGCTTTTTCTTTTTTCAATTTTTAGTTGCTAGCTAATGTTTTAGTTTGCTTTGTTTGGGCTTACTATGAATTGTATTTGGTTTTTTTAGTTGTTTGGGTCTTTTTATTAGTGATAATAGAAATAGGTCCATAGGACTCATGTAAAAAAAAAAACTTTTGATGAATTTTGAATGTTACTAGCTTTTGCTAATTGGGAAGGCATTGCTCCTCTTAGTTCTTACTTAAAACCTTAGATTCTTATCAAATAATTCTATTCTTTGTAGCGAATCCTCCTTGACTTATCAATCATGCTATGATGAATTTCTTGTCTTTTCGCTTTGATTTTTCTTCAATTTTTGGTTCCGATCTTATTATTCTTGGTGCTGAACAATTGATCCACTTTAGGGTTTTATCATTTGGTAATCAAAGCCAAATTTGCAGCATCAAATTGTGTTGATTATACTGTTTGACTTGCATAAAAAAAAAATACAACTGGTGAATCTGTCTCATTGTTGTATCAATTGATAGCAAGTTTGGAGCGCAATTCAAAATTTGAGTGCATTGGTGGATTGCAATTTAGGTGCTGATGGTTGAATCTGGTTTGTCAATATTGTGTTTCCAGATCTGCGCACACTGCAGCAACTCAGATTTGAGATAATGGCATTAATTAATTGCAAGTGAGGCCACATCATATTGTTGATCCTAATTACAATTATGGTGGCGTCAAATTGTGAGGCAGCACAACAATTTGCTATGGCATCAGTTTCGGATCAATTTTTCAGCACCAAGAATAACAAGATCAGAACCAAAAATTGAAGAAAAATCAAAGCGAAAAGACGAGAAATGGATGAGACGCCACAATCATAGCATGATTGATAAGTCGAGGAGAATTCACCACAAATAATAAAATTTTTTGATAAGAATCTAAGGTTCTAAGCAAGAACTAAGAGGAGCAATGCTCTCCTAATTAGCAAAAGCTAATCACATTCAAAATTCATCAAAAGTTTTTTTTACATAAGTCATAAGGGCCTATTTATACTATCACTAATAAAAAGGCCCAAATAACTAAAAAGGCCCACTATAATTCATAGTAGGCCTAAACCAAGCAAACTAAAACATTAGTTACAATTAAAAATAACTAAAATCCACATAGCACCTAATTAAACAACACTTAGGTGCATACAAAAGATCTACAAGAAGCCCAACAAGGCCCAATAACAAAATGTCCTAAATGACAATTAACAAGATAGCTAAGCCCCTCCAAGATCTCTATCAAGTGTGCCTGTTGACGATTATGGGATAGAAGTAAGGTATGGTGTGGATAGTGATGGAAGTGATTTAAATGACAATGACTATTATGCCCAAAATATTCGCTTTAATGATTTTGATGAAGAAATTGATGGAGATGATTTGTTCAATGTGTATGTGTCAATTGTACAACATAAAGAGTTAGATGAAGATGATTTTGAAGGAATTTTCAATATTGATGAGCCAACTCAAGAGGCTAATGTGGATGGTACAAAGGCAAATGGTAGTAGCTCTAAACCAAAACATGCAACCATTGAGAAGACAAAAAGGAAGAGGGGTAGGCCTAGAAAGACCAGATTGCCTACACTACCTCTAGAGTATGAGTTTGTAAACTTTGTGTCAAATGATGATGAATTGTTTGAGGGAAGATGTGAAGCTAAAAAAATTGTTTAGGAAAAAGGCCTTTTTGATGAAGACTATAACTCTGAGGAGTAGGACAGTGGAGTCAATAATGATGAAGACTATAGTTGAGGGAAAAATTTTCTCATTTTTAAGATGCCAAATAAAATGGTCGATTATAAGTGGGAAATTGGTACATTTTTTGTTGATAAAAAGCAATTTAAGGATGTTGTAACAACCTATGCAATGCATTCAGGTAGAAACATAAAGTTTAAAAAGAATGACAAGAAAAGGATAAGGGTAATGTACAAGGGTGGACAAGGAGAGTGCAAATGGAATATTTACTATGAAAAGTTATCTAAGGAAGACTCTTGGCAGTTGAGGACAGTTGTTGACAAGCATGCTTGTAGTAGAGAATTCAGGGTCCATATGATAAGTACTAAATGGTTGAGTGGGAAATTGCGATCAAGTTTAAGGAAAAATCCAAAGTTGAAGATTAATGAAATTTGTGAGAAAGCCCAAAAGAAATGGAATACTAGAATAACAAAGACTATGGCTCTTAAGGCAAGGACTTTTACAAAAGAATTGGTGAATGGTTCATTCAAGAAACAGTACAAAAGGATATATGACTATACACATGAGTTATTAAGATCTAATCATGGATCCACAATGAAGATCAAGGTTGAATCAAGTCAGGGTGATGGAGATGATGTGGGACAGCCTAGCAGGTGTATTCTCCTTACATTCCAAAGATTGTATATTTGTTTTAAAGGCTGCAAAGAGAGCTTTTTGAAATATAGGCCTATTATTGGGTTAAAAGGATGTTTTCTAAAAGGTTATTATGGAGGTAAGACATCAACAGCTATTGGGAGAGACCTTAATGATCAAATGCTACCCATTGCTTTTGCAATGGTTGAAAGAGAGACAAAAAACACATGGACATGGTTTATACAACTGCTAATCCATGACCTTGGTGGCCAAAGACAATGTTCTACTTACACATACATATTTGATCAACAGAAGGTTAGTAGTTATGCTATACATTTTTTAGTGTTTACCATTTTTTTATATTCTAGAATAGTAGTAAAATACTAATAAGTTTGCATGATTCTTAAGGTTTGCTGCTAGCTATGGATGAGTTCTTGCCTGGTGTGGATAAAAGACTTTGCGTCTGACACTTATATAATAATTTTAGGAAAAAGTTCCCTGTAAAGAAATTGAAAGAGCTAGTGTGGAGGGTAGCAAAGGCAACATAACCACAAGCCTAAGGGAGGGTGATGAGGGAGCTGAAATTAATGAATGTCAGTGCCTACAAGCATATGTTCCAAATTCCACCAAGGTCAAACCTGTAAAACCAACACTATCATTGTATCAAAATTTTCATTAATGTGTTGTGACAATTTATTTGCATAATCTTTCCACAAAGTACATATTAAATTTTCTCTTTTTCTATAGATGAATGAAACATTGTTAGAAGACGAATTGAATAAAGATACAAAAAGAATTCACCAAAGATTGTCTAATTCCCTTAGCAACAAACACTCCAATTACGTCTACAAATAACAAAAATGATATCAAATTTAACACAAACAAAAGAATATTGTTAAAAAAGATTATAGTTTATAATACTACCAAGTATGCGTACTTTGTATTTGCTTCAAAAATATTCATATATGGTGTGAAGGAAAGCCCAAAAATAAGAATAGTAGAATCATCAATCAGCTTCACTATTGTCATTTGCTTAAAATATAACATGTATGGATGATTGCTTGACTTGTATTTATAATTATTTATTGTCATCGATAAATTTCATAATTCATAACATCATCCCTCCATTAGGAATGACTCAAATTTATTATTTAAATTACTCCATATAGTGCATTGAATTTTTTCAAGTTGTATAAAAGAAAAACAAATTTATTGCTAGCACTAGTACACCAACCACAAAAATAATTTTAGTTTAAAAAATGTCTTCTTATCCATAATGACCATTTCAATAAATTTGTTCTTATCTGGAAGTCTGAAGTTTGGAAGTCTCCAAAAAAGAATTTTTTGTGTGAATACTGTGACACCCATTCACATTGTATATAACCCATACTTATTTACTTAATTAATTAGTCGTTGATTTTAAATTAATAATAATGTGAGTAAATTTTTTTCAATTTTGATAATAGAGAAATGGTAAAATTAACAGAGTTAGGAAATAGAAGTAAAAGATAAAAATATAAAGTCTATTTATATATATGTACCATAGTACTGTACATAATAATTTCATATTACATATCAGTCTTCTTAAAATATAAAAGAAATGTACATCAAAAGGTAGACACTGTCTAGCCCCAACATATACATAAAAAATGATCATACTCAAAGCAGTGTCAGTCTACCCTATCCCATATATAAAAGAACAAGTCATGAAACTAGGCCTATGTATCCTTAGGTGGCGGAGCAGGAGGAGCGTAGACAAAGTTTAGCGGCAAAGTCGTTGATAAGGAAATAGGGATCTCATAGGTCATAGGCGGTATTGGAGCCCAAGAATAAGAGATAAGAAGGTAATAGATATAAAATCATGGTAAGTATGTATATCTATATCTTCGTAGTATTCCCAAGTTCCTTCGTCCAAATACTATATGTGTAAGTTAAACAATACTGGCATGGCCATCTTCATTAATCACGATCAATCATGCATAAAAGAAAAAGTAATGGAATTAAGTGATCTGTTCTAATATCACTTTTACATGTATGGTAGGAATTCTACCACACAATACAAATAAAACACAGTTGACAATAAAAGGGAAACCTAAAGTTTATTCTATGTTGTACAATTCTTGACTCGATATGGATCCATACTTTTCATTAGTGGGTAATAGTTCTTAACAGAACTTGGGAAATGACTAGGAGTACGTATACCTCTCTCAACATCATCTCATGGTACAGTCCTCATTATCATTGAGGAACAAAATAACAATTTAGGATATCCATTTATGGAGGTATACTCTCACCAATCCTAATGATGCTGAGTAGTTGTCAGGGTTATCAAGTTGGTTAAGTGATTATCTCGGCTCAAGAGCGCAACCTTGGCCATCAGGACTCTCACCACTCGATACCATACCTTCTAGACCTAACCATGGGTCCCTGCCTTTCATCCTGCAGTGTACCAAACCGTAGCTTCCTTAGCAGGGTGTCATGCCACTACATGTCACTTGCTTTACATTACTCACTAATTTATCACTCCCTAACTTCTCAAAAAAAGTTTCTCTAGTCTCAATTAATTTGAGTACTAGTACAATCAACATTTTTGCCTTATATTGCATAAATTGCACAATATCAAAACAGAATAACGACATAGTGTTTATAGTTTAATTACTAAAATTTTGGCAAAATAACAACTAAATAAATACATTTTAATTTTCTAAATTTGAGCAGAGTGACAGCTTAACAAGTGCATTTTAATTTTTTAAAATTGAGCAACGTAACAACTTAGTAATTATAATTTAATAATTTAAATTTGAGCAGAGTAATAACTTAGCAATTATAATTTAATAATCTAAATTTGGGTAGGGTAACAATTTAGCAAAAATTAAAGTTTAACATTAAACAATATAAGAATAATAATAATAATAAAACTTAAGCCTAAACAAGTTTAGGGGAAAACTCTTCCTACCAACATGCAAAGTGACAATAATTTAGAACCAACCCCACTCCCCCCATTACCTCTAAGGTGGTTGATGAACAAGATGGAGTTTGTTGATGCAAAGCTCCTAGGAAGAGAACTTTACTAGTTGTTGGAAAACTAGTAAAATTTTAGCATAAAAACAAAGTAAAAGAAAAAAAAATTCTAAAGAGAGAAGCTCTCTAAGAATTTGGTGGCTTGAGAGAGGGAGAGGTGCTAAAAAAAATGTCCAAAGGTTGCCTATTTATAAAAGAAGGAGGGGGTTAGGTATCCCCCTAATGACATCATCGCTTATGTAATAAATTAGGTTTTTTATTTATTTTTAATCCAATTATAGGACACATATTCAAACTTAGGGACACATACACATATTAGAGTGGTGAATCAGCCCCCCTTTAGGCTTGGGACGTGGTCTATGTGCTGTCCTAGTTTTATCAGTGTCAATTTTATTTGTAGTTAAATTAACCGGTACCGATAAAATCGCCTAAACTTAAAAAAATGACTTTTAATATCAAAAAAATGAAATTAATTGCAAAAATGGACAAATACATTATTTTTCATCAAAAATAAATTTCTAATAATAAAATTTAATTTTTATTAATTTAACTCGAATTATATGTATTTATTTTGTATTTTTAAGCTCGAAAATTCATAAAAAATCCATTTTAATTCAATAAATACCAAATTTTTTATGAAAATTATAAAATTAAATATTTCACCTATAAATAAACTGAAATTATCATTTTCACCATTTTTGGATGTCAAACCCATACTAGATGGCACCTAGGGGCATTTTGGTCATTGTACACAGGAATTCCAAAAAATTCCCAAAAAATTCCCAAAATTATATTTTAATATACATGACATGATTCCAAGCTCAAATCAACATTTTAATGTCAATTAAATCTTTTTCTCATGTCAGCTCTTAATGTTAAGAAATAGGGACAAAATCGTCATTTCTAATTTCTCCGAGCTCCGACTCAGAAAATTATTAAAAATTATGATTAAACATATCGTGAAATTTTGAGTTCAATGGTAGAAATCATAATTATAAAAAATTTTCCCAATTTTTCAGAATTAAATCGTCAAATATTAGAAAACAGTTAAAAAATTTAAAATAGCGATGTTTTATTTTCCGCTATTTTTCCTTCAAAATAAAATTTTTATAATTAAAATATACCTAGTATAAAATTTTCAAAATACTTTGAAGTCAAAAAGTATCTGGTCTGCTCCCTCAATCAACCAGAGGTATTTTGGTCAATTCACAAAAATTATCTCAATAAATCCCAAAAAAAATTTCTAAAATTATTATTAATTATTCTAAGTATATTGATGACTTTTAAAACACTTCTAACTATTCTTGTCTATTAATTTTGTTGTCTGACTTTTTAAGGGCAAAATGGTCGTTTTACTAATTTTCAGGTTCCGTTCCCAAAAAATTATTAAAAATCTAAACTAAATACTACTCACTAGTACAAACGTAACTGTAAGGATCAAATTTTAAGATTCTCATCTGGTTCTCCAAAATTAAATATAGACTGATTAGGAAAATAATTTGATAGGCAAAAATAGGGATGTTACAAATACAATTAAAGAAAATCACATCCTAGTTAGCAACATCTTTTAAATCTTAATGTGACATGCAATTTAAATATATAGCCTATATATTTCTACTTTAATTTCACATTTTTGAATTTACTAAAAAATTACTTCTTTAAATAAAGTTATTATATTATTTTTCAATTAGTTTTTATTTTATTTCAATAATAAATTGTTTTAAATACAACTAACTATTATAAATAATTTATATTTTTTATAATATCCCATAAAAATATTTGTTTAGACAATTTAAATAAAACAAATTATCTTAAAATTACTTTTTTCCTAATAATCTTAAATATAATCAATTATTAATCAGTAGTTTTGAGTTTGAATCCTATGTATGCATCTAAGTTAAATACTTAGAAGAAAAATTTTGTTGCTTATAATAATCATATCCGACTCAAGTTGAATTATCTCAGTAGAGAATATTTGTGATCTATGCAAAAAAATAAAATATAATCAATTATAAAAATATTTTTTCCACAATTAATTCATACACACATTAGCTACTTGAGATTATTTTATGAAATCATGTGCCTAGTGTTCCGTCTCTAACAATATTTTTCACTTGCTACTTTATTTTATTTTATTTATTAAGCAAACTTGCTATTTATAATTATTATTTGACTGTAACTATTTTTTTTAAAGCGCATTGTGCTTTATGATGGGTTGGTGAATGGTGGTAAGCACAACATCCCATTAAAGAATATCACATCCTAGTTAGCAACATCTTTTAAAACTTAACTAGGCATGCAATGTTTCTTAATTTAGCAACTCACTTAATTTAATAGTTTATATATCTATCTTTTATTAAAAATTAATAAAAAAAAATTATTAAAAATTACATCTTAAAATTTATGAGTGTAATTGTCTAACAATACTATAAATTTCTAATCCGAGAAAGTGTATATTAGCCATGTATAACTTATTAAAATACTCCTTCTAAAATATTCTAAATGTCCAAACTCTAGTAAAGAATGTCCAAAGAACCAAAGGTCCCAAAGAGAATTGTGTTTTTAACCCCTCTTTCTACTTCCGTTTAATATGCTATTTTCGCAACTACGAGTGCTATGGCACCAACTTTCCAATGCCATTTTGTTTTTTGGGTGTGGACCAACTTTCCAATGGCATGACACTAGGTAGGCAGAATGTATCTTTCTGACGGTGCAGCTAGTAACCACAACTTCCGTGCCAGGGCGCTAGGATCACAAAAGTAAAATTCTTGAGGCTATTCAGCATTATGGTGCTTGATCTTCGATGCTATGGTGCTGGACTTGTAGATTCCTTCGTTCCTTCCTTTGACCTTTTAATAATTTAATTTTCTTCTTCCTTAACTTCATTCTTCTAAATAAAAAAACACACCTAATTAGAATTAGTGCAGAACACTAATAACGTAGCTAGAAACACACAATGTTAAAGAGACCAAACCAAAACCACAAAAATGAAATCAAAACACCATAGAATCATGCTACTCTCCAAGTCTAAAACATTCCAACTAAGCCCTTTTTCATTCTTTGTTAGAATTTCATTTACTTTTCGTTCCGTTTCTGATTGGGCTCTTTTAAATATTACAGATCTTTCATTTGGTCTCTTATTTTAAAAAAATTAAAAGAGAAAACTCATGATATTTAAAAGAATTAATAAAAGACTAATAACATGATCATTTTTATGAAAGTTTCGTTTGAAAATAAAAATAAAAATGAGAGGAATCAAATTACATCCGTATATGTTACATCAACTATCACATCGTTAATAACTTTATATAGAATTTAATTTTTATTGATCTAATATTAAATTATAAATATATGTTACCTTGATTGGTTGTATCAAGTTTTTTAAAAATTAAACAACTATAAATATATAATCAAAGAATTATTATTTTTATATATTTTAAAAATATATATTACGTCAATTTTAATATATATTAATGTAGTATTAATTAATTTTATATTAATATAAGTTTTTGTATATATAATTTATATGACAAAAACTTTCAATCTAATAATAAATTTTGAGATAAAATTATTTAATAACATAATAGTTAGCGTAACTTATGGTAGTGTAATTTGATCCCTTTCTAATTAAAAGTAAGAGATAAAAAAAATACTTTATTTTTTAGCAAAAAGAAACTTAGCTAAATATAATTAACTAAAAGTTATGCTTAAAATATTATTTAATTTTAAAACACATAATGGTGTTATGTTAATAATTATTCAAAGACAAGAAAAGAGATGCAATTCATGACCAAAATTAAAATTTATTGTTATTTTATCAAAGTAATGGAGTGTAATTTATTATGTGTTTGTTTATTTGCTTTTCTGAATTATTCTCTGGATTCATAAAGCGACATCATTTATTCGGCGTAAAATCATTTGTTTACCGTCATGAACCACTACTTTATTATCAGCATTGAAATTTCACCGAAAAACTTTTTATCCACCAATTGCGTTGTTCTGCAATCAACTGGAGTGTTATTTGAACTGAAAGTTGATCTTGCAATAGAGTAAATTTTCATTTTAGTTTTTAATTTAATAAAAATCTTTATTTTAGTTTTTGAATTTATAAAATGTTATTTATTTTAATTTTTTATGCAAAATGACAGTAAAAAAAATAAAAAATAAAACAATTAAAGTAATTTTTAAATTAGAAATTAAAGTAAAAAAATTATAAAATTAAAAATCGAAATGACTTATAACAATTTTAGAATTAGAATAACTTATTCTTTGAATTTAATTATAATACACTAACAATGTAAATTTTTTATATTGTCACTCAATTATAGATTGTTATGTATAATAAAATTGTTAATTTTTATAATATTTATTCAAAAGGTCATATTTATTAAAAAAAAACTTCTAATTAGTTGACAATATACAAATTTTATACTAATAATACATTAAAAATAAGATAAATGTTATTTGTACAATAAATTGTACAACCAGGAAAGAGAAAGAAAGAAAAGAGAGAAAATTTTGAAATGCAAATAGAGAGAGATAGACATAAAAATAATGTTGTATAAATTGTTGTATGTATTGTTATATTAATATTACATCTCTAAAAATAAACTCTTATTTTTTATGGCCAGGGCAAATCAGCTTCCCCGCGTACGAGATATAAATTGAACTTATGGGTACCATGCATATTTCCCATTACATTACTAATTGATAATCTCTAACTTATTAAAATTTAAATCTACATCCATATTAATTGTTGTCAATTGGGAGTAAAGGTTATTTTATGATTTCTGAAGTGTTAAGAAATAGGATTTTAATTAAAAATATAGGCGTCATTTGGTTTAGTGTGTTTCAACATGGGTTTACAAAATTGATTTTGAATCAAATTAGTTTTAATTAAAATTAATTTTAAAGGAAAGTGATTTATGTTTAAATATTTTTATTCTAAAAACAATTTAGTAATAAAAATTTTAAATCTAACTCAAAAACTACGTGCATGTTTGGTTTGGTGTCCTTCAAATTTGGACTCACATTGATTGAAGATACAAAATGCAACTTCTGCATCTTTTTAATTTATGCGACATGAAAGCAAATACATTACCTAAAATTGCTTCAACTCAAAATCATCTAACTAAAATTACATTAGGTAATATTTTAACATAATTTTGGATGATCCAATATAAATCTACACACAATTAATGCTCTAATGCAACTGGAGATAGGGGGGCGGGGGCGAATGTTACATCTATTAAACGTGATTGGAATATATCTTTTTAGTTCATATTTTATATTAAAACATGTTAAGCTGATTATGGTATAACTAGGACTGGAAATGAGTCGAGTCGAGTTGAGCTGAGCCCAGCTTGACTCGACTCGATGAGAATTTGTTCAGCTCATAGCTCAACTCGGGTTCGATATGAACTCTTTTCTTCAACTTGAACTTGATTTGATTTAGCTCGCAAACAACTCAGTTCAGCTTGTTAGCTCGATTTAATTCAAAATTTTGATTATGTTACATATTTCAATTTATATATTCATTTCATACAAAAAAATAAAACTAATATGAAATTAATTAAAAAATAATTATGAGTTATATATATATATCAAGCTAGTTCATGAACCAAATGAGTCGAACTGCACATAGCTCGAGTTCAACTCATTTATTTAACGAGCTCAATTTTTAACTCAGTTCAACTTATTTGGTTTATGAACTAAATTCAACAAATCAATAATCGAAACTCATCTCAACCTAATTTCGAGTTGTTTTAATTCATTGCCGGCCCTAGCTATAACCAAGCAAGCACTAGTAAGCATCAAAAGCATATAAAATAGGAAAACGTACGTAGTGGTAGTACAATCAGATTACAGGTAGAGGCCACTATTTGAGATGGTGGTGACCCTTGCAGCCCAACCTCTGTGTCACTGATGACACAGAATTGGGAAGGGAGGGGATTTTTCAATTGCATTGGAACGGGAAAAATGAAAATGCATGCATAATTATCCAATATTGAATTATTATAAATTTATAATTACTGCCTTTTGGAAAGTCAGCAACAAAAGAAACTTCACTGACCAAATATTATAAATAATCAATGTGAGTGGGTGAATCAAATCCAGTGTTTTCAGAAGAAATAGGAAACCAACAGATACCAAGTAGGCAGTGCCAGATTCAGTATAATTACTATTCTACAAGGATGTTTCACTCGCAGTAGTGTCGGACACAGGACACGGTCACGCTCAAGAACTGCCAAATCACACAGCAGATACAACAGTTGCATTAGGATCTGTTTGCCAACACAAAATCCACTATTTTCTTTCTCCTTCTGATTTGATCACATGAGAAATCAATATCACTATTTTTTTGGTCTTTGTGGGGTCACTTATTGAGTGAAGCGGAGACTTCTCTGTCAAGTTCCATCATTTTTCTCATTATTAAAATGCCGAGGCATAACATGCATAAATAGCTATCAGATGCCACACTGGTCCACACACAGGGTCCACATTGACGTGATTGCTTTGTCGTCTTGTTTGCATCTTACTCTCGGTATTGTTCAAAAGAAGTAAAAGGGACATACCATACCAATGTATTATTGTTATTCTGCTTTTTTCAAACTTCGTTTTTACAATGATAAAGGGGCTTGAACCAACGAAACACCCACCTCCTCCTCTCTTCTGCTTTTCTCTTCTTTTTATGCATTACTGAAAAAGTTTAAAAAAAACCCGTTTGAATGCCCATCACAGAGACAGAAAGAGAGAGAGAGAGGGCCAGAAGGGGGGGCCCTCTGGGAACTTTTCTTTCTTGCTCAACAGGTAAACCATCTCTTTTTGATTGCTCCAACCAAAAATGTATGTTCAATTCAATTCTCCTATCCATCTTTTGACTGTCTGTACAGTTATTACCCCCTCTCGGGTCAATTTGAATCTCTCCACACCCCACAATGTCTACATCCACAGCAAAAGCAATTAAAAAAAAAATAAAGAACTTATCACATGCCCTGTACAAGCTATTGTGACAATCCCTCACCCCAACACAAGTTAAAAAAAATGGCAATTGTGTCACAGTTCTCTTCCCCATTATATTTGCAATGGCTATGAGAAAAATTTAGCCATTAACAACCATAATGTATTCCAATCTTGTGGATTTAATTTCAATGCCAACATGTGTGTTTAAATCACCCATGTTTGCAGCATTTCCTGGTGCATGGGATGTCACCTTAGCAAGCCAGAGTCGGTCCCGGTTCACATCCTATACTCCTTTGTCTCCAAGCATATCATTTATCCTCAACAAAGATTCTGTGTATGAAATCCTTAAACCTTTTGGAGTATAGCTTGGGATCAACAGCTGAGATAGAGGTGGAGTCCGCTTGTAGTGACTTGTATGCATGTTCTATCTTTTTGCTAATATCATAGTCTTGGAGAATGTCAATGATACCAAAGTAAAGGATTACATCAGAGATCTGGCTATTACACTCTGAAGGGGTAGAATTGCTACTTCCACTACCCGTTTGCTGATCCAATCCAGCCTTACACACTCTCTCAGCTCTGGCAGGCATGTTCATTCCCAGCCGGATCAGAGGTCCCCTGGAATATCAATAATCACAATTATGGATCAAGAATTTGCATAATTTGGATCCAAACCAGCTGTCATGAAGAGGGCCAAACAGAAACAAAATTACTGAAGTTTATAGGTTGGTTTTATTGTTAGAACTAATGATTTTCCTGTAAGTGACTAGATTTATACCATGCACTTGGGTTTGAAAAAAAAAGAAAAAAAATGGTGTTGCAAACAATGAAAATATTTATCATCTGTTATTGGCACACAAATATATCTCCCGAGTCCCATGTCCTAGAAACAGTCCGATCCATCAAAATCCCTGTCAGCTACCATTTGGCCGTTGAAAAGAAAGCTCTGCCCTTACCTAAAAAATATCAAAAAGACCCCACCAGCATTTGTTTCAAATGTCAACAAAACTAAGTCCAATTTTGGCAGTACAACTCAAGTCACTTTCGGTGCATCTCAATTCCCAACCATTGCGACCATGTTCTTAAAAAGAAATCAATAAGTCACCCCTAAATCATAGATGGATAGGACCAGAGAATGGCAAATATAATGCTCATTCACCGGCTAGTGATTTGTTTGTACCCAACTTGAGGCCACATCCTCTTGGCATTTTGCAAGCGCATGGGCCATGTTGAAATTTTAAAACAGAAAGCATTTAGTCTCTCTGCTTGTTCTAGACCCGGGACCATGCAATAAACATCAAAGTAAAGTAATTGCCACCAACGGGTACAAACAAGAGAACGATGTTAAAGACAAAAATGCTATCCCCCCTATAAATCATCTAGGAGTAACATCTAGTAACTGAGAATTGGTGTATAGTTAAAACAATCCAGATTCTCCTATTTGACTGTATTTGCACACAAAATGCTGAGTTGGAATTTACATTAATAGTTCAAGCCAGAAACTGACAGAAAGCGCATCAAGATTTCTCTAGATCCAACTATTGTCTTCTATTAGATAATGAATGAAAAACGCAAGTAGACTGAGAACAATTTAAAACGATTAATTATAAACTTGGAATAACAAGGAAGCTCAAATATTGAATAAAGAGAAAAAAGCATACCGGCAAGTGAGCATCTCATCATCATGCATGTCTCTCTTACCTGGTAAATCAAATAACCCAGAAGATTTTACATCCCTCCAGGATTCAACATTTGAAAAGGAACCAAAGAACTAGAAAATAATACAAATACCTGAATCGGAATCCCGTGGTGAACCGTTCATTTCATCACTAGAGGAATCATCACGAAAATGCAGGCCAATCAGAAGACTATAATCCATGATTCCCTCTGCTTCCAAGAACTCACAGTCCCTTTCAAGTTGCCTAAGCAGAAGCCATTGCATAAGATCAACTCTAAGTAAGAAAACACAATAAAAACTCAGAAAATAAAAGAATGTGCAGCTTGGCAAAATCTGTACCATATAAGCTCTTGAAACCAAGACTGCTCAAGGCGAAAGACAAAATTAAGATCAAGGTCTTTGAGAGTGGTAGTCTCATCAATCTCCTCTCGTGGCTTATCCGTTGTTCGACCATGAGAAGAACCTTTGAGATCAAACCTCTTGTGGATCCGGTACTCCGAGCAAAACATATTGCCCATTACAATAAACCGGGTCTGTTTCATCCATGACATCACAACTTTTCATTCCATTTTAACAAGCATTGACTCAAATCTGAAACCAAACCATACCTTTTGACCTCCAACAGGTTTGACACAATGCACGCCCAGGAATGCTGTCACCAAGGAGTTCTTGTACTGACAAACATGTTGGTAGTAACTTGGAAGCATCCTAATGAGCACCTGACACGGACACCAACCAATCACTATTGAACACCCACAAAAGAACAAGGTAACCAATCAAAGCTGAAAGCAAAATTTCACCTCACTCAATTATAATGTCTATAGTTCTGCCTTCAAATTAATGCATTCCAACTAACTAACCTTGACTTCAGACTTCTTAACAGTCTTAATTATGAAGCGGTCATCTTGAGTGAGGTAAAAGATGCTTCCACTTTTGCCCGGAGAAGACATCTCCCTAAGTGTGTCACTTCCGCAAATAGCAAGCATGTAATCCGCCGGATCTATGGCAAATAATTCCCTTAGATGTCTAATACCCAACCAACCAACAAACCAGTAACCACCAAGACACAGACACAATTAGTATACCATCCACAACCAATCTTTCCTTGCTAAAAAAAATAAAATCAATCAATGCAAAGAAAACTGTTAATGTTAACACCTGAACACCATGGGACAGTAGTCTTTCCACCTGAAGTCCACAGATTGATGTTGGGGTGTAAACTTAGACCCTTCCAGTGGAAACCTCGTCCAGAACTTCTCCTTGGGATCAAAATCCCCTGGCCTTAGCTCTCTCACAATAGAAGCATGCTTGGCAACAGTGTATCTACAACAAACAGCTAATAAAAAAAAAAGGAAAAAAAAAACTGAAGCTAACAAAAGTCCAAAAGCAACAATAACAATACCTAATACCCAGTTGAAGATTAAGAATGAGATCATAATTCTTATGCCCTCTGGACACAGTTTGACCAGGCTTCTTAACCTCACCAGCAGAACCATCAAGAGACCAACAAGGACTCTTCTGCAAAACCCCATTCCCATTATCATCTCCACCGTTCTCAGACTCACTGGTACCGTCCCTATAAAACATAGAAGCCTCGGCATTGTGAACAATGTCGCACGTTATGTCCCCGGCTTCCCCATCCAACTCCCAAATACAAATCCTAGGAAAACTCACACTCTTGCACCCATCCACCGAACACCGCTTCACCTTCTCGACACGTGCTTCCTCCACAAACTCCTTCCCCCAGTTCCCCGCGCACGTGCTCCCGTCACACCACGTGAAAACCCCCTTCCCCACAGGCACGCCGTTCTCCCAATACCCTTCGTAACGGTTCCCATTCGCCCAAACCAAAACCCCTTTGCCGGAGATAACGCCGCTCTTCCACTCCCCGACGTACTCGTTCCCGTTCCGCCACGTGTACCTCCCCTCCCCCTCCTGCAGGTTGCACTTCCACCACCCCGCGTACACGTCACCATTGCCGTATCTTTTCTCCCCGAACCCGTGCTTCCGGTCGGCGACCCAGGAGCCCCTGTACATGTCGCCGTCCACGCCGATGAACGACCCGAACCCGTCTATTCGACCCGACTTGAACTCGCCTTCGTACGTCGCCCCCGAGGGCCACGAGAACCGTCCTTTGCCGCAGGCTTTTCCCTTCCGCCACTCGCCCTCGTACATGCACCCATCGGACCAGAGGTACTTCCCGGTGCCGTGCGGCGCGTTCCCCGACAGGGCGCCGCTGTAGATGTCGCCGTTCGGGAGGGACTTCTCGCCGCCGGAGGATGCCGGAGACACCGCCGGACTCACGCGCCGCGACACGCGAGTGGGGTGGCTGCTGTTGTTGTTGTTCTCGTTTCCCGCTTTGTGGTGGTGCTGTTGGGGTTTCTTCTTCTTGGCGCGAATGTGGATGTCTTCGGGGGAGAGAGGGAGAGTGAGGAGCGTCTCTTGCATCGTCTCACCGCCCGCGGACAGGGGCCGGAGAACTAAGCAACGGCGGCAGCATCTCCGGAGAAAGTCAAAAGAAAAAGACGAGAAGGAGACAGAGCGGAGGGAGGTTTGTGTTTTTGCCTTGCTTTGCTGCCTTCTTCACTTCGTTTTTTCAACCATTGCTGCTGCAAGGCTTTGCTTTTTTCGGTTTGTGTTTTCTTTCCAACATGTACGTCAATTTTGTACTAGCAATTTTTTTTTTTCTTGCAACGCTATTTGCTGTTCTCCGTCACCGACGTTACCTATTATGTGTGTCGCGTATTCTTATCATGATGTTAATATTATACGTAAAGTTTATTGTTGTTGTTGTAGTAGTTATAATGAAAGAGAGGAAAGAGAGAGTGGGCGTCGCGTCACACGTAATATATCGCCACTAGTGCGGGGTTTATGTTTGTTATGGGATGACGGTGATGGAATCATACGCAAATCACGTTTCAATATTAGCATAGGAACAGAAGTCAATCTTCTTTTCAATTTTTGGAAGCTAGTCTCATAGTCTTCACTTTAAATAAAAGATTGTCCTTTACATGTTAACTTAATTAAATGCAATGCTAATCTTGAAAATTTTTCAATGAATTTTCTATAATAACCTATCAATTTTAAGAAACTACGTATCTCTGTGATTGTTGTCGGTTGTTCCTAATACAAAACTACTTCCACTTTTGTAGGATCAACAGAAATCCCAACTTGCGATATTACATACTCCAAGAATTACACTTGTTCCAACCAGAATTCACATTTTGAGAGTTTTCCATACAACTATCTTTCTCTCAAAATTTGCAAAATAATTCGTAGATGTTCTTCATGACCTCTAGAATACACTAGTATGTCATCTATGAAGATTACTATGAACTTATCCAAAAATTGATGAAAAATACAGTTCATATAATCTATAAAAATGGCAGGAGCATTGATCACACCAAAGGGCATTACCAAGTACTCATAATGACCGTATCTCGTTCTAAAAGCAGTCTTTGGAATATCTTCAGCCTTGACTCGAATCTGATGATAACCAAATTGTAAGTCAATCTTGGAAAACACAATAACACTCCTTAACTGGTCCATCAAATCATCAATCATAGGAAGAGGATATCTATTCTTAATGGTAATTTTGTTAAGTTGACGATAATCCACACACAATCTCATACTTCCATCTTTCTTTTTAACTAATAGTACTGGAGCATCCCAGGGAGAAACACTAGGTCTTACAAACTGTTTTTCCAACAGTTCCTCAATTTGCTTCTTCAACTCTGCTAACTCTAAAGGTGACATCCTATAGGGAGCTATGGATATAGGACCTGGTCCTGATACCAAGTCTATGGTAAACTTTATCTCTCTTTTTGGAGGTAAACCAAGAACATCTTCAGGAAAAACATCAGGGTAATCACGGACTACAAGAAACTTACTAACATCAGAGTTTCCCTTTACTTCTAGAGAAGTAAGGATCATGCAAACTTGAGCTCCTTTCAAAGCTTTAGATTAGTTGGCAGTAGCTATTCTTAAATCTTCTGATTCAAAAGGTTTATCAAATTCTAACAAAAAAAACAAGGGTTTTATGATGACAGTTTAGGAGGACATGATTGAAAGATAATCAGTCAATGCCTAATACAATATCTAAATGAGATAAAGGTAGGCAGATTAAGTTTACAAAGAAAGTTCTACTTTCTATAGAAATACAACAATTCAAACATGCTAAAGAAGTAATAATAGGAACATTTATAAGGGTAGAAACAGTCAAATCATAGGGTAGCAGAGAAATAGGTAATTTCAGATATTTTGCACAATTATGTGATATGAATGAATGAGTGGCACCTGAATCATATAGTACATTCAAAAGATATGTGTTTATGATGCATTTACCTTGAATGAGGTCGTCAAATTGAACGGCTTCGGTTTCACTCATAGTGAAAACTCTGTCTGTTGCTTTAGGACTTCCAACTTGAGCCTTCCCATTGTTGTTTCTGCCTCCATCACCGTGTTCCTTCTTTGGTTCTTTGTAATTTGTTTTATAGTGGCCTGGTTTTCTACAATTATAGCAAATAACCATTCATGCAACACAACTTTTGCAAAGTGGGGTCCTCCACAACGAAAACAGCAAACAATGTTGTTAACTCCAAAATTAGAATTATTAGTAATGGTAGAATTCTTCTAACTCGAAGAATTTTTAGGGAACTGATAGAGTTTCTTCTTAGTGAATAATTCCTTTCTTTTATTCCTTTGTGGCTTAACATTCTTCCATTGGGCTTGCCTCACCTTTGTGTCATCTTTATAAATCCTACAACGGTTCACCAAGGTAGGAAATTGGACTATCTCAAGATACCCAACTGCCTACTTGATGTCAGGCCTCAATCTGCTCTCAAATTTAGAGCATCGTGACCTTTCATCAACCCCGTTTTGAAAATAGAGGCAGTATTTTGACAATTCGTCAAATTTAGCAATATATTCCCCCACAGACATATTATCCTAGTTCAACTCAAGGAATTCTATTTTTTTTCTTCGCCTTAGGTCTTCTGGAAAATACTTCCCCAGAAACTTCAAACGAAAAACTTCCCAAGTGATTTGTCTTCCTTCGACTTCTTCTTGTTGCTTAGCGTACCTCCACTAATATTCTACCTCTTCAGACAACATAAAGGTAGCATAAGTCACTTTGTGTGCATCAATGCACTCCATGGCAGTAAAGATTTTCTTGATCTCCACAATCCAGTTTTGAGCACCATTAGGATCGAATCCGCCTTTGAATGTTGGGTGGTTGTTCTTGCGAAAAGCTGCAAGCCCTAGGTATTCCAGTAGGTTCATTGTCTCGTCCTTGATTCATATTTTCAAGGACAACAATCATTCTTTCAAGTATTTGTTGAGTAGCGTCTCGTTGTGGTCTTCTGACCATTGTCTGAAAAAGAGAATCAATGTCTTAGTTCATTGCTTTGAATAAAACCATATGTTAGGTGAGTAAAAATAATATGTGAAATAGTACACTAGATAGATTCTCAAAAAAGAGAAGTGGGTCACAATGGATACTCTTAAGTACCAAGTCTTTCCTAGCCATAACCTACCTTGATATACACTAATCACTTATACTAAACCCAACAGCTAACATTAAGTTTATTCTTAGCAAAGTCTTCAATTGCGTGGGCAAACCACTTTCCATAACAAAGTTGGACGTCTAAAATGAATATAAGAACAAACAATTCATCTTTCATTCCTGTTTTATCAACAGTAAATGAAAGAACACACAACACAAAGAATGGTCAAGGCCATACCCCAGGCTTTGACTAGACAAAACTGCTCTGATACCACTAAATGTAACACTCCTTTAATTTTAAATATAATTCATATTAATTTAATTATTAATTTAAGTTAATGAAAATGTGAGTAAATTGTTTTTCGATTTTATAATAGAAAAATTCTAAATTTAACAGAATTTGGAAATAGAAGTGAAATGATAAAGACTGCTTATGTATATATATATCAAACTGTACATTATGGTTTGAGTAATACATAACAGTCAAAAAGAAAATAAAAATACATCAAAAGACATATACTACCTAGCCTAATATATACATCAAAAAGATCCTATACAAAGCAGTATTTATCTACCCTATCACTCAAGGAAAATATTATAAACTATGTATACAAATCTGGAGGAGTATCCCCTAACTTGTCCTCAGCATCATCAAGCATTGCCATCATCTTCAATAATTACGATCAATCATACAAGGAAAAAAAAACAATGGAGTGAGGTGATTTGTTCTAAAATCACTTTCACATATATGGTAGGAATTAAAACACAATTAACAAAGGGAACCTATGGTTTATTTTAAGTTATACTACACTACCCTTGACTTGGTATGGATCCATACTTCCCATTAGTGAGTAATAGTTCTTAACAAAACCTGAAAAGTGATTGGGAGTACATATACCTCATCAACATCATCACATGGTATAGTCCTCACTATCAATAAGGAACAAATATCAATTATGACGTCCATTTATAGAGTTATACTCTCACACCAATCCCAAAATGCTAAGCAGTTGTTGGGGTTATCGAGCTTGGTCAGGCGAATATCCCAACTCAAGGGCGTTACCCTGGCCATTGAGACCTTCACCACTCGATGCCTACTCCCAATACCTCCTCAAATGGGTTATTGCCTTTCATCCCTCAGCTTACCAAACTGTAGCTTCCCTAGCAGGATGTCATGCCACCGCATGTCACTTGCTTTACGTTACTCATTAAACTATCAATTCTTAACTTCTCAAGTAGAGGTTTCCTCGATCTCATTTAATTTGAGTACCAGTACAATCAACATTTCTACCTTATTTTGCAAAAATTGCAAAATACCAAAATTTTAACAAAATAATAATTTAGTAATCATATAAAATTTGAGCAGAATAATGACATAGTAATTATAATTTAATTACTAAAATTCTAGAAAAATAACAACTAAATAAATACATTTTAATTTTCTAAATTTGAGCAGGTAACAGTTTAGCAAGTGCGTTTTAATTTTCTAAAATTGAGCAGAGTAACAGTTTAGAAATTATAATTTGATAATCTAAATTTGAGCAGAGTAACAACTTTGCAATTATAATTTAATAATTTAAATTTGAGTAGAGTAACAACTTAATAAAAATTAAAGTTTAGCATTAAACATAATATAATGGTAATAATAATTAAAATTATGCCTAAACGGATTTAGGGGAAAACCCTTCCTACCAACATGTAAAATGACAATAATTTAGAACCGACCCACTCCCTCCATTACCTCTAAGGTGGTTGATGCAAAGCTCCTAGGAAGAAAACTTTACTAGTTGTTGGAAAACTAGTAAAATTTTAGCATAAAAGCAAAGTAAAAGAAAAAATTTCTAAAGAGATAAGCTTTCTAAGAATTTGGTAACTTGAGAGAGGGAGAGGTGCTGAAAAATGGTCCAAAACCATGGCTATTTATAGAGGAGGAGAAGGGGTTAGGTGTCCAAAAATTTATATCATCCATTATGTAAGCATTATGTCATAAATCTAATTTTTATTTATTTTTAATCCAATTTAGGGACACATACACCATTTAGGGTGATGAATCAGCTATTACTAGGTTGGGGACGTGCTCCCTTAGCTGTCCAACTTCCATGTGTTATTTTTATCTGTAGGTAAATTAACCGGTACCGATAAAATTACCTAATCGTGAAGAAAATTGACTTTTAATATCAAAAAAATGCAATTAAATGAAAAACTAGACAAATATATTATTTTTCATCAAAAATATATTTCTAATAATTAATTTGAATTTTCATTAATTTATTTCAAATTATATGTATTTATTTTGTATTTTTAAGCTATAAAATTCATAGAAAATCCATTTTAATTCAATAAATACCAAAATTTTATAAAAAAAATCTAAAATTAAATATTTTACCTATAAATGAACTGGAATTACCATTTTCACTATTTCTAGATGTCAAACAAATACTGGCTGGCTTATCAGACATCCAAGGGCATTTTAGTCATTTTACACAAGAATTTCAAAAAATTCCCAGAAAATTTTTAAAATTATATTTTAATATATATGATATGATTCTGAGTTCAAATTGACATTTTAATGTCATTTGAATATTTTTTTCATATCAATCCTTAATGTTGAGAAATAGGGACAAAATTGTCATTTTCTAATTTTTCCGGGCTCCGGCTCGAAAAAATTATTACAAATCATGATTAAATAGCTCTTCAAATTTTGAGCGTAATAGTGGGGATTAGAATTTTGAAATTATTTCCCAGTTTTTTCAAAATTACATTATCAGATATTAAAAAAACGGTTAAAAAAATAAAACAGGATTGTTATATTTTTCACTATTTTTCTTTCCAAATAAAATTATTATAATAAAATATAATTAGTATAGCATTTTCAAAATATTTTGAAGTCAAAAAGTCTCTGGTTGGTTCCTGCAATCAACCAGGGGTATTTTTGTCATTTTAAAAATTGTCTCAATAAATTCCCAAAATTTTCTAAAATTATTAATAATTATTCTAAGTATATTGATGACAAAAAATAAATTTTAAACACTTCTATCTATTTTTGTCTATTAATTCTATTATCTGACTTTTTAGGGACGAAACGGTCACTTTACCTATTTTTGAGCTTCATTTCCCAAAATTATTAAAAATCTAAACTAATACTACTCACTAATATGAACGTAACCATAGAGTTCAAATTGCTGAGATTCTCATCTGGTTCTCGAAAAATAAATAATTAGGAAAAATTGTTTAGTAGGCAAAAGTAAGGGTGTTACAAAGTCACATGCATAAAGGAATATTATGCTAGTCAAAGAAGATTTACAAGAAGCAAGAACCAAAGTGAGGATCGCAAAAGAGGCACAAGCACAAGAACGGACCAAAAAGGAAATTAGAAGCGTAAAACGAAGTGCACAAAGTCGGTTGCCCCCAACGGGCCTTGCTTTAGTGGCACTCTGCTCGGCAGGTCAGCATGCCTTGCGCCAAAATAAAACGATTTTTTTTCCAACAAATTGCCCAACAGGTCACCAACCCCGCTGGGCGGATATGAAGTCCAAATTCTAATTTTATTTTAATTTTCAATGGACCTAGGTTGTGCGAGACAAACTGGGTTAAGCCTTCTTCTCTAAAATTCTAAAGATGCATTACAAATAGCAAGGAACAAAGCACAATGAGAGAGCTGGTCTTATCTCTATTCTACCTTTGTCTCTTCATTTTTTGTTTTTCTCCTTATCTTTGGCTTTTGAAAAAAGATTATCAGAGGGCAATTGGATACTGAGAGTCGAAGATTGGAGGAAACCCTTTTCTTGTAAAAGATTTCTTTTTCTCTTTTTCTTATGTATTTTTCTAGAATTATGACCACTTTGTTTACCATGAGTAGCTAAACTTTTTGTTAGGGTTGTGGTGTATTGTGTGCTTGGAACCCCTAAATGTTTAATTTTAATTGAATTATTGTTTTTATTCAGTCAATTAGATTGTTCTACTATTTTTATTTTGTTACTTGGAATTGATCGTTTCTTGTATGCTTTGAAACGATTAATTGAACAGCAGTCGTACCACAATTAATTGGTAGACGTGTAGGGTAATCAAATTGGGTTTTGTCATATAATCAACCTTCATTCCTAATTTTCACTTAGATTAAATAATTATTAATCCTCTTTTGTTCTTCATGCCTTCCTAGGGTTTTAATATCCCATATGATCAATTGGAAAATTAACTTAGAAATGACTATTGTAATTCATGATCAACAATTGACAATGAAATGCGTAGGGAAATATTGGTAATTGACGAATAGTATGAGGTTCAATTAGAATTAGATATAAAGAAACTTAAGAGCATGAAGGAAACCACAACCCTATGCCTATCTTCCTCTAAAATTTTCTCCATTTGCCATTGCTTGTTTTACAATTTCTGTTGCTCGTTTATTGTTATTAAATTAATCCACCACCAATTTAATTTCACCTAAATAATATAGAATCTCTGAAAACTAGTAATCATCACTTAGACCTTTGGGTTCGATATTGAGACTCACGTCCTTTTGTTACTACTGCAATAAGGGTACGCTGGTCTTTGGGCGTATTTTTAGCGCATCATTTGTTAAACTAATATTTACATAGCAAATCATAAGCCACTCAAAGTGATTTGCATGGAGTTGGAATAATGGAAGATGACTGCTATAGGTATCCCCAAAACCATGATTAATAGCTCACCACGAAACTCAAAAAATAGATAATTTCACGGATCATCAGAATAAGCATAAACAAAATGTGTATCCCTATAACTAGGATGTATGATTAGCTCTATCTCGATATACTACGTACCATGACATTCATACTACTAACGAGTTTCTTGAATTTCAACTCCATGCAAAACCCAAATCTGATTTGAGCTTTTGATTGCAAGAAAAACTACAGTTGTTTGAGAAGATACTTAATTAAGAAGAGTGTGTTCTATGTATGTTTTTGCTGATTTAATAAGCACTTAAGATTACCTATATATAATTAGACATAACCACATCATCTCTTAAATACTCAAGTAACAATGATTATAAATATGACAACAATCAAGGATGAACAGGAAGGATCCTAGGACAAAAAGCTAAGAATTTAGTGTTTTAGGTCAAAATCAGTATCAATAGCTAAAGAGTTGGCCGAAAATGTCATACCAAGATTCCTGGGTCCCCTTTTTCCTTAGCCTTCAAGTTTTCACCAACGGTAAATATGGCATTGTGTCTGCTTTGTCCATAGCAAACCTCATTGGCATTTAACCCTTCTCATCAACACATATTGGACCCCTTTCCTTTCCCATAATTCTCAACAATTGCATAATGCAAGTGCTCATTCCATTAATTTCCCACATAGAGTAGCTATTATTCGTGTACCTGCAGCGAAACTTATATTACACAGAATGAGTTGTATAATATGTCTATGATCCTTTCCTGTTCATCCTTGATTGATGTCATTAATTATAATTGTTACTTGAGTATTTATGAGATGAAGCAACGGTTGTCTCTAATTATATATAGGGAAGTATGAAATATGAAACAGTAAATATCGTGGAATCAGATCATAACATCGTATCTCTATAATAAATAATAAAATCTACAAGTATCAGTGACCAAAAATGTGAGTCATTCAACGACAACATAAAGGACATGTTGTTAAGGTAACAAGTACTAAGAGATCCAATAGGTAGGCTTAGTATGGGGACCAAAACAACGAGTGCCATTGATATAAAGTCAATTAAATTTTAAATCACTTACCATCTTTAACTATCTGATGTAGTTGTATTATTACAACAAACGATGGAAGAATGAAAGTTCCTTGTAAAATATTCAAGTACAAATGTATGATAGTCTCTTCCATCAAATTCAAAAGATTCTTTGAAGTCAAAGGTTAATAATATACCATAGGGGAGCGAGGGATCAAGAGCGTTTTAAGTATTCAAAACTATTCTCAGCCCCTCTTAGGCCCACATAACTGAACAAAGTAAACGTGCTGGCCTATAGAGCATTAGCCCCAAAACTCAAGTCCCATGACATCAACCCAATTCCCTTCATCACTTGAGAACTTGCTCAACATTACACAGGAGTCTATACATGTGAAAAACATTTGTTAGTAACGATCAACATGAATCAAGGGATTTGATAGAGACATCCTTCACACACCATCATGTAAGAAGTACCACTATGCCCTAATAAGAGCTTATAAGTAAGCTTAAGCATGTTAAAGGTACACACACTCTATGCATGTTAAAGATGTTGAACGTTTGGTGTCGCTTGTAGAAAATGATTCGATTTTAAATCGTTTATGTTCTTTATTAGTCCACATTACAAGTTCCTCAAACTCGTTTGCTTATGGCCAATACCGCCAGAGCAAGCTCCCTTGCTCTCAAGAGCAATCCTAATCATCCGATCATCAATCCCAATCTAGGAAGTATCCCTTTGTTGATGAATGAGGGATCGTCATACCAACATGCTCAGGTCAGTGACGCAACACTAGAGAAGGAAGAGCTGTTAAAGCTTATCAAGGAGCAAGCTCAGCTCATACAAACTCAGAATCAAACAATCTAATGCCTAAAGCAGCAACACAAAGAGATGCACGCCAGAATGCACAGGTCCATGTTGAGCTAAAAAAAGTAAATAAATAAATCTAATCCTTTTTCTTAATAAAATTCTTTTAAAGTAATTATTATCAAAGTTTAAAAAAAATACATCTTCTAGAAATATAAAAATGCATGTGTAAATAAATCAAATAATAAATATAATGAATAAGAGTGATAATTTTACAAGTAAAAGAGTAAGATGATTGTTATTTTTATACATTAAGTTAAGGGTAATTATTTTTATGACGGACATTATAGGGTGCTAATACATTCCTCACATATAATTGACTCTTAAATCCATTTTTGGTTTGAGGGCTTTTCTTTAGTGTTTTCCATAGGTTTTACCTTAATAAATGATGGTGATTCCTTGTTTTTAATTTGTTTTCGTTGTCCTACCACGACCTTGGTATATATAGATAAATAGATAGAGAGAGAGAGAGAGAGAGCGAAAGAATGAGAGAGAGAAAGACATTATAAAATATTACAGTTATGATTTTTAAATGACAAAGTATAATTTGCTTCCAATAGCATTAGTAAGCCATTTGTGAGTAATATGTGACGAAATACTTCTCTCGCTCCTTTGAGAGGGCATAATTCCCTCGTTATATGTAAATTTCATTTTCCTAAGTTTAATTAAGGTTTTGTGAGGGTGTTGCAACGGTTTTGGTGAGAGTCTAATTCCCTCACTAAATAACTTATCATTTTAGGTAAGGCTTTATGAAGGATAGTAAGTTGCTTGTTGTTCCTTCACTAAATAGTAGGGTATCAATAAAGGAAGCATTCCTTAGCTATAGTCTCACTAGTTAGTGAAGGATTAGAGATGGCTCCTTTTTCCTTTCTAATCCGTCACAGAATAGTGAGGGATTAGTAAGGGAAGAATTCCCTTGCTAAATTCCCTCTTGCTAATTCGCAAATTTCTTGTAGTGTTATTAAAAAAATATATGAATCCATTATTAGGGTTTAGCCAAGGTGTTTCTTCTACAACTTGAGGATGTGAAATAAATTAAGAGTGACATTGTAAGTCCCCACTTACTAAAAAATAATGAAGAATGTAATAAGTGGGACACAGTTGAAGTGAATCAGAGAGTTACTAAAAGGGGTAGAATAATGACCCTTGATTACTTGAGGCCTTATTCTGTATAAATAATGAACTTCTTCTTATTTTCTTTGCTCAAGATACTTTTTCTTAGTAATAAAAAGTTGGTTAGGAGCAAGAAATGCTTTCTCACACTTGGATAGCAAATAAGAAATATAATATAGTTAATATGAGTGATGAGAAACTAGTTTTATAATACTATTGATAAGTGTTAGTCATACCTATCTTTTTGGAACATATTTTGATACATATATAATTTTTTGTTGACTTAATGTTTAGTTGTACCCACCTTTTATACACAAACTACATACTTTTGAATATAGGTTTAGCACTTCAAGTTCTTTAAGGATTTTTTTTTTTTGGAAATTTGTGCAAGTTTAAGTGAAGAAGAAAAGATATAGGAAGGAGGGAGAGAGCTCCAAAGCATATCCCAACCTATAAGAGAAGAAAATAGAGCATCAAAAGATCAACAATTGGTGCTGAGCGCCTACATGTTAGCGCTCAGCGCCAACCTACCAGACATGAACTCCCCTATTTTTCTTGCCTAGTGCCCAGCGACAAGATAATGGCACTCAATGCCAGTTTTAATGATGTGACATTTAATTAGAAAAGACAAAATTCATTAAGGGGAGAGCTACAAAAGGTCAAAGGGACAATAGTAAACTCATTCTTCTAGGGTTAGAGAACACAAGGAAGCTCTCTTAGCTCACAATTGCAGCTCTTCAACTCCTTCGTCCAATTTTTCTTCTTTTCCTTAGCTATGTGTAGTTAGATTCACCTTTGTTGGGGTTTAATGTAATTAATGCTGACCTTTATGTATCTATTTTGAGATATTATTCAGTTTAGTTCCATGTTAATGTCTTTCTTCTACTCTTAATGCCTTTTTTGGCTTGACCAACCTTAACTTGTTCTTATTAAGCATTGAATCTTGTTGGAAAACATGGTTTGAAGCTTAGATATGAAACAAGACATCTAATACATTTTAGATCAAGGAATAGACTATTATGTATTAGACATCTTTTATCTTTTATTCTTAATGCGAGGTATTTGGTTAAGCTGTGCAAGGAGGTGGTAGTTCAGTCAAATAACTTAATTTTTAACTTGTAAGGAATTAAGGTTAAAATGATTTTGGCAGGATGATGGTAACTTGACAACTAAATACTGAATGTATAACTCATATAGTGCATGGTAGGAAAGCTTAATGAAGTTAAACCCCAACTATTTTCATATATATTCGATCTAAATCCTTTTACGCATAGTAAGTGTTCAATTAAATGTCACAAAGAGTTCATGTTACATTGTCCTTCCTTGTTGATATTTTAAGTTGTTGTCTTTATTTTCTTACAATTGTTACCATTCTCTGGTTACATTATTTTAGGATAGAAAATTTAGTAGATTGTCACGTATTACGCAAGTCCCTTGGGAGAACGATACTCATTCATCACTATATTACTTGTTCTAATTTGTACGCTTGCCAAACATCTAACAACTATTTGCAAAATACTATTTTTGATAATTATGAGAAGCGGGTTTTCTAATACAACTTACTGATAAGTTGCTTTTGAATGCCAAAATCTATTTAAATGGGTTTAAAACTTTCCAATTTAAACAAACGTCTTGATATAGATTTTTTTCAATATCTATTTTCAATTAAACTTAAGATTTCTTAGTTATTAAATCATAAAACAAAAGTTGAACAACAAACAGAAAATCAAGTGGTCAAATAATGAGAAGCAAGATAAAGGATATTGCACACAGAGATCTTTATACTGATTAACCATCAATCGTTGGGTTATGTCCAATCCTAACCTTTGATAGGATTTAATAACTATAATCTCACCAGATTACACACGTAATTTTTTCTCCTCGAGCCTCCTTAGACTCTCTACACAATATTTTTTACAAGCCTCTATAGGCTAACCACTTGCTACTATTATTCTCAACCTCTTGAGGTTCTACCACTACCAAGTATTTTTTTTCCTAATTCTCTTCAAGCTTAACAACACCAAGTATTCTTTCCCTAGCCTTGCCATGATTCAACCATAATCTACCAATGGGCTTAACCCACAACTAACCCTAGTTGTGTACAATAACACACTCTAGAAGCACCATTTCACTTTATTGATCTTATAAGCACCTCTCACAGTTTTTTCTCAATTGGACATACTCTTTTCCTTTCTCTCAAATCACTCAATGAATGGATACACAGTGATATATGTAACACCCTGATTTTTCCTTTCCTTTACCTAATTTTTTTTCCAATGTTTTTTATCTCTGTACCGAATAATGATCTCAAAATTTTGACTGTGGCATTGTGTTTGAAACATTGAAAAAATTTATCCTGGATTTTTAATAAATATTTTCTAGGCCAAAATCAAGTAAAAAGACCATTTTACCCCTAAAATCCCTAAATTAGTTAAAAATAGGTGAAAATAATTAATAATTACAAAAATTTTATATTTAGGCTTAAAATTATGTTTATAATAATAAAATACATTTTTGAGAATTTTTTAAAGATTTTCCAAAGTTCTCGCGTGAAATGACCAAAATGCCCTTAAAGGCCAAAAAGCCGAAACAGGGACTTTTCGATATTCAAAGTTTACAAGAAAGTTCTATAGACCATATTTTTGTATAAAATTAATTTTTATAAATTTAATTTATAATTTTTAGATTTTAATAAATTAAAACCCATTTACGGTAGAATTTTAGCTTAGAAATGTATAGTTTAATAAATAATTGTAAAGGGAAAAATTAGGAGATAAGATTTTTGTCAATTTTCCTACATGGGCTAGCAATTTGGACGTCCAAATGTGGGCTGAAATGGACCTCCTTTAGTGAGCTCAAAATCTAAGTCCAAGTCCAAATTAAATAGATATTAAAATTAAGATGAAAATGACATATTATTTAATATTTAGTTACTTATGGATAAGCACAAGTTACTTAGGGATAAGGATTAGTTTCTTATGGATAAACATTAGTTTCTTTGAGATAAGGTGTGGATAATTACAAATCTTTTTAGATTTAGTAAATCTTGGATAAGATTTATTAGCCACCCAAATTGCCTATATAAAGGCCAAAGCTACTCACATTTCTCATTCATTTTTCTCATTCACTCTCCTCTCCATCTTTTATACGTCTCCCTCTCCTCTCACTTTTCATTTTTATCTCTCACCCAAACTCACACAAAACAAACACTTGTTGGTTTTGGAAACAAGAAAGTTCATCTTGTGGTGTTATTGCTTGGATCTTCTTCTCCAAAAATCCTCTCTCTTCCATCAAAGCTTCTTTTAAGGTAAGGGCGGAGTGGGATTAACCTCTTTATTTCATTAATCAAAAGTTAATGGGAGAGATTTGTCTCCCAAATCTCTTTAGTTTATATATTTTCTTTAAATCTTGTTATTAATTATTTTTATATGTATGTACTTGATCATGTATTATATTGTGATTTGATTTTGGATTGTATTGATTATTGGTTGGAAATGGCTAAACATGATTTGGATGGTTAATAATAGGAAAAATTTTACTTTTAAATTTACCTATATGTTACGGTTATTATAATGGATAAAGTGATGTTACGGTTTAAAATTTTCCACTACATACGTAAGAATAGATTTTCAAAATATTGAATAGAGAGTAGATAAAAAAAAAAAAAAATAGGTACCGCAACTTACATTTCAGAATAAATATAGATCATAGGTACATATTTTATCTATTTTAATTTAAGTTTTAAAACGTTAGGCAATAAAAAAAAATATAGGCCCTGGAACTTAGATTTTCAAATAAACATAAATAGGCAAATATTTTGTATATTATAATATTTAATATATTCTAATTTATGTTTGACCATATAAGTATGTATAGTCGTTGAAACTTTATCTACTATAGGGGATTGAAATTTCACGTTTTATTTAAAAAAAAAAAGATGGTTTTATAAGAACTTTAAATATGGATGTTGAAAATAATAATCATAATTTGGACTTAAAATTTTAATTGTGGCTCGCGGTCAATAGGATAAAATGAGTAGGATTTATTTTAAAATTTTATCTAGTATGTACAATCAAAGTTTGAAAATAATAGATTATTTAATTAGTGATTATAAATTTTAGTAATTTAAGTATAGAGAAATTAAAGAACTACTAGTTAAGTAAATTAAGGAAAAAGAAATAAGTATAGTTTTTATATAAAAATAAATAAATAAACACGTAGCTTCTTTTTGTGGTGAGTTCGTGAGGAAAATAAATGATTTTAATGATTAAGAGAGAAACATAATTAATTACAGTGATGATATAATCATATTGTATGAAATAGTAAAATAAATTTTAGTTAGCACCAATAATTAGTTAGATAATTAGAGGTTCATTAAAACTAGATTATAAAAACAGAATTTTTAAATAAAGAAAATATTATTTTGTGAATGTTTTAAAAAAATATTTCAAAGAAAAAACTTATTTGATTATACATACTTTTCGATTTCTAAGAAAATAAATAGGAAAATATGAATTATATGAATATTTAATTATTAGTATAAAAATAAAAGGTTTAAAATAATTATTTTACAAAGTTCAAAATGGAAGAGAAGGAAAATTAGATATATGAGTTAATATTAAATAATGATTACATGAGTATTAATAAATAGTTAATATTTGAAGTTCCTCATTAAATCGGATTAAATTGTATTTTGATATTTTCCTCTGTGAAATCGAAATCTATGACCATAACTTTGAGTGAGTATCAGTAATTAATTACCAAATCATAGAGAAAACTCTATTGGATATATCGGAGAGATATTGTATAAAGTATTGTTGAATCTCTGCTAGATATTTTGGAGAGATATTGTGTAAAATATTGTTGAGTCTAAGATGCATTAATGAAATATGATGAGTCTGTTGAATTGATGACCATGCTATGAGAACATGTATGCTTGTGAAATGGGAAGTTATAGTTTGGTACATTGTGAGATGAAGGCAGGGACCACTGATAAGGTCTAGAGGGTACTGATATTGAGTTGTGAGAGTCCTATGGTCAGGGTAGCACCCTGGATGTTAAGATAATCACGTAATTGACTTGATAACCCTGACACTTGCTCAGCATCACCGAGATTGGTGTAGTGTATACCCCCTAAGGAGTTGCACACTTGTTTCTTGAGAAAATGATGATAATGATAATGTTGGTACCATGATAAGGGGGATACGAGCTCCCATTCACTTCCCAGGATGGATGATGATTGATGATAATCATCAGTGGGGGCATGGATCCATATAAGTTATGAAAGTCTGGGTTGTTTTATGATGACTTAAGTTAGGCCTGGGTTCCCTATTGCAGTTGTCTGCTAATGAATTGTCTGCTTTATATGCTGTGAATTAGTCCTATAAACTTTTTTTGAAAATGATTGAGGTTATATATATCCTCACTCCTTTGTTTGTTTCCTTCTTATGTTTTTTTTGTCCTGTGTACGTGTCCGAAATGAAGGATGCTGATAATGAGGACACTAAATCTGGGAAGAATTTAAAGGAAGACGAAGCCACCAAAGGATCGTCGCATATGCAGTAGATCTTTTATGTTAGTCCTAGAATTAAAACGAGATTTTATGTAATTACTGCTCTGGTTTAGGGCCTTTATGAGGGGTGGTCATTTATCTTTTGGTTATATATCTATTCCACAATGATGTTTAAAGTAATCATATTGATAACAGTGATGTGTGTTCTTTGTTGAAGCATAATACAAGAATGTAAGACGCATGTCATTTATTTTTTTCTATAATTTATATGAATTGAGATTTAAAGATCTGGTATAAAATCAATATATTTAATAAAATCAATCATAAGTAATGGGTTTGAGAGTTAATGTGAAAGGGCGTCACAATATATAAAGATATATGAACACTCTTTAAGATATTACAAATAATGGACACAGACTTTAAAGTGTAAGCAAAGGAAGACACTCTCAAAAGCAGAATTTTCTTTCTTTAGAAGCACATATTTTTGAAATAACTTCTAATTATGTTGTTTTCCTTCCTTGTAAATGAGCTTTTCAAATGGAGGGCATATTTATAACCTTCCATACTTCAAACTGGTAGTTTATGGTTGTTAGAGACAAATTCAAACTTAGTTAAATGGTCATCAAAAGTTGTATGTGTTGTCCCTTTTGCACAGTTGTTCTTTGACTAATTTATTTGCTCTATCTACTACTTATGGAAACTTTCCTTTATGGTTTCCTTTTGCCTTTTTTTAAATCCACAAATACTATTTGAATTCTTAATTATTAGTGTGAGCTATATTTTAAGGAGTTTATTCTCTAACAATTTTTGGAATCTGTTATGAATATACTTTTGAAGGCTATTTTTTGCATGATACATCTTGTAATTACTTATGAATACTATAGTGCTTATGCATCAATCTTCTTGTCTTCTAATTGCTTTGCATCAGTACTTAATGGTCAAAACAGGTTCAAGCTTCTGAACATATATCATTCAGTTTTGAACATGTTGCTTCTAATGTTGTAGTCTTATAGCTTCTAAACAATGCAAGTATTTGTATCTTATTCTTTATTTAGTCAACATCTTCTAATGAATCTTCTAATCATATGTAGCTTTTGATCTTGCTACCCTTTGATCAAATCCATTTTCTGACATGCTTATAATTATACACAACTTTTGATCCTACTATACTTGATCTTTTAAGGGCATGTTCAATCTAGCATACTTTTGATCAACTTTCCTTTTGATAAAGTTGCTTCTAGTGAGAAGACTTTATTTTTGGAGGCTTGCATACTTTAGATTGATGCTTCTAAAGCTTGATCCACGCTTTTTATGATGTTATAATCAAGTCATGTTCTTGTAATCACATCTCAAAGCAAACCATTAGTAACTTAAGTTTAGAAGATTTAGAATTTTGTTCTTGGTAGTTTGTTGTCACTGAAACTTCATCACATGGAGGCTTAACCTCAACAATAGTAATATCAAGTACAAAATAGTTATAATAGTCAAGTCTTAATTAAATGAGTTGTATAAAAACTAAACTTTATTATTTAAGAGGGTATCATCAAATAGAACTATAACAAGTTCCCTACCTAAAAAGGTTCTCTCACCCATGACAAACTCAGTTCCTTGTTTGATTAGGTTTGCTGCTTGAATATATATAATCAAAGATAAGCTTCACACCTTGTAATATCAACGTTAAGCTCTCTGTTTACAAATAAATATCAATAAATATTTTGTAAAGTTTTTTCTGCCTAAAATAGTTTGAAATTCAAAACCACACCTTGTACTTATAAAAAGGTTTCCAATCAACAAGTAACAAAGAAAGTTGATAATCTCACAACATTTTTCAAACCATCAATCAAAATAATGATTCAATAAGAATACAACAATATACAAACCATAAAGTCATACTAATCCATAGATTAAGATCCTCAATATTTTAAATCATCACACCATAACAAGTCATGCATTTATATACATGGTAAAAACATATTATCTTGTCCCTTGGGCAAAATAAAATATTCCAAGTAAATAACATCATAAACTTTCATTTTGTAACTATTTCATAAAGACATAAAATAATAAATGAATCACACAGATTAAGAAATTTAAAGAAATAATTTATGACTTGTTATAGTCCTCATTATTTACCCATAAACTTTCTAAAATGTTGGAATTGAAGCTAATGACTGATATTGGTGAAGTGTACAAGTCTAACATAAAATAAAATAAAATTAGAATATTAAAGGAAGATATAACTATAAATAATTTTTTAACAATTAATAGCTTTAGAAATTGTTAATTAATTTGAAATTTTCTAATCTTTTTAATAACCTAATTTATTTAAAATTCTTCTAACTAATTACCCACATAAAAAATATAGTCAAATGAGTGAAAATATACACACGAGGTACCATCGAGCACGTGGATCAACTAGTGTGGGGTTGTTTTAGCTTAACCAATGATCTTAAGTTTGAGTCCTAGGTATGCGAGCTGCATTAAATACTTGGAAAGAGAACTTTGCTGCTCATAGTGGTCCTATTCGGCACAAGTAGAATTGTCTCTGGTGGAAGATACTTGTGGTCTTTACCAAAAAAATACACATGAGGTTCCAACCTAAGTTTCAAGTCCTTGAAGTATAATTTACACTAGCTTAAACTTTCTTATTATCTCATTCGCACTTAAATAAAAATTTTAACTTTATGATATTCCATCAACATCCTACTTGACATTTTAACAACTAAAATGAATTCTCACCTCAAGTATGTGTCCACAGTCTTCCCACCCTTTTTTTTCTAACCTCTTTACTCTCAACTTTTTCCCTACTTTCTTCCTAAATTCCTCCTTATAACTTAATCTTACCTCTTATGCTTTTTCTCTTGTTTTTTTTTCTTAACTATGGATGGCTAAAGAAAAAATTTCTCTTTATTTTATTCTTATTTTTCATCAATGAATTCATTGAGAAAGAGGAGATATATGGCTACTAGGCTGCCTCTCTCTCTCTCTTATCTTGACATATATGTTTCTATTAAGGGGAAAAGGACATTTAGCCTTAAATTGAAAGAGATGTGCACCTTTTGCACATAATTTAATTTTGGTTTAAATATGTTTTAGGTCCCTGTAAATATAACTCTATCTGGTTTTAGTCCTTACAAATTTTTTTGTTAGTTTTAGATTCCTGACATTTTTTTACTATTCTTTTTTAGCCCTTATCATTAACTCTAGTTAATTTAATGCTAACTTGACTAACAAAATAAATAATATTAATTAAAATAATTAAGGTAATGAAGAATATCTTAAATTGAGATAATTAAATTATTTTTAGGCGTGCAATTCAATTAAGTAAAATATTTATTATTTTATATAAATAAGGTAATTGCATATAATTTACCTTTATAAGTTATTTTTAATTTTTAATATATTATAAACAATATTTTTTTATTGTTTTTAATATTATTCTAACTTTTCAATTCACTAATTTACTTTTAACATTGTACTTTTTTAAAAAAATTATAATTTATTTAGACACTTATAATTTATTTTTAATATATTAATTTATCGTTAGAGACAAAATCACTACTTGTAATATGTTAAAATAATAAACTTTAATACAATCAGTCAAAATTAATGAATTGAAATATAAAAATAATATCAAAGTAATATATTAAAAGTAAATTATAAGAGTCTAAGTAAATTATAATTTTTTAAAAAATTACAATATTAAAAATAAATTAGTTAATTGAAAAGTAAAAATAATATTAAAAGCAATAAAAACCACTGTCCATAATATATTAAAAATTAAAAATAAATTGTAAAATTAAATTATATGTAATTACCTTATTTATATAAAATAATAGATACATTACTTAATTGAATTACAATTTAAAAATAATTTAATTATCTTAATTTAAAATATTCTTCGTTATCTTAATTATCTTAATTAATATTTTTTATTTTGTTAGTCATATCAGCACTAAATTAACTATAGTTAATGGTAAACACTAAAAAAGAACAATAAGTAAATGTTAGGGATCTAAAACTAACAAATTTTTTTGCAAGGGCTAAAATCAGACAGAGTCATTTGTAGGGACTTAAAACATATTTAAGCCTTTAATTTTTATTGTTGCATAGCGGAGCCCGATTACTTACTAGTGGGAGCACATTAGGTTCCCTTTTGAGTTTGAATTAATCTTTGTTTATGTGAAGGAAGGGAGAATTAAGTGCAACGGTAGATTTGATGCTAATAATTGTTTTAAACAGTGTGACAAAAACCAGGAAAAATGGAAGCTCAGATGGATGAAGTTTGGTGGGTAGAGGAAGGAGAAAGAGAGGATGGAGATAGGAAGGAGAAAGGGAAGAGAGAGAAGGAAGGGGAAAAGTTGAGGGTGGTGGCATCAGCATTGTCGGTGGCTGCCGAAGGGACGTTATCGATGAGGGTGATAGCGCGGGTAGTTGCTAGAGGGGTCGTGGATAAAACTAGGGGAGGGATTCATTGTTAGGGATGACAATGGGTAGGGTCTGGGTAGGGTACTGTAGTACCCGTCCTCATACCTGCGTTTAAAAAAAAAAACCCGTACTTGCCCTATATCCATGCAGGTAGCAACTTTAATCCCTATCCTTGCACCCGTTGGGTATCCATATACCCATACCCGCACTTGCTTCCCACACTTTACTAGTGTATAAAATCAATAAATCAATAAAAATATGTTAATTAAAAAGAATGCTACTACTAAATTGAAAATCCACTCTTATATCATTCAAACATAACCTTAAATTATCCAAATATAACATTGAAAGCATTCAAACATAACATTAAATTATCTAAACATAACATTAAAATTATCCAAACATAACCTTAAATCATTCAAACATACGTTATAACCCAACAACATTAGAAACATAATAATTATTAAATATAATATTCTAATTATTTAACATAATTATTAGAAACTTGGACATCATGTACTCTCCAAAACTGGCCAAAAATAGGACATTGACTCTAATTATCTTATAATTATATTGCCTATAATAAATAGTTATAGATTATGGATAATTAGTATATGGACACCTAAAATAGCGCACAAGCACATCCAAAGTTGAAACTTATATATACCACAAATATAGCAAATAATATAATGGTTTCAAACAATTTATTAAGCACAAATAATTAAATTATTAGTACATAATTAGTTCATGATTTCAATAATCAATATTATGTTTAGTAACTAAATTAATAATTCATAAAGTATATATATATATATATATATATATATATATATATGTATGTATGTATGTATATATAAAAGATATTTAATTAAATTATTATATATATAATAAGTGCGGGTATGGGGCGAGGTTGATACTATAGTACCCATACCCGCACCCATCCCCATTAAAATTTGCGGGTAAATACTTGCCCCCGAACCCATTCCCAATAAGCGAGTATTTACTCTATCCATTTGCGATATTTTAGCAGGTGTCCATAGGGATTGGGTACACTTTCCCATCCTTATCCTTGTGGATTGTGTATGATATAATCGTGTGGATTAGATGAATCCAACGGTGAATAAAAGTGGTGCACCATAGACCACATGTCAAAGTGGTCCACGATAACATTCCTCTTTTTTTAGTTACAATAATAATAATGCTTATGTTATTTTATTTATTTTTATATTTTATATTTGTTTTGGAAAATTAATTCTAATTATTATTATCATTAATATAAAAAATTAATACTCAATTATTGACATAACTCGAGAATTAACAAAATAATATTAAAACTTAAATGAATTTGACATAAATAACAAATAATATTACCTCTATTTTATCATGCACAATTCATTACATATTACATTATCAAGAGTTACAATACCAAAATAATTGCGATTTTTACTGCTATACAAAATGGGAAATATACAAACTATATTAAAAATTTAGTACATAAGGAAGTGTCTAATGAATGACTTTAATGAATTATAATTATTATTTTTAATATATTTTATTTTTTCAATTATAATTTCATTAAAAAATTAACAATTAACATTGTTAATTTTAATAAAAATATAGGCATATTATTTTTAAATATTATTTATAATTAATGATTTAAATAATTTATAAATTAAAAAATTATTTTTTAACATATTTTTTTACACATTTAAATTATATATTTTTATATATAAATTAGTTATTACCTATTACCTTCCACCTACTTACCGTGAACAAAATAAAAATAAAAAATGCAAAGGTGCGGTTGAAAACTAGAAATTTGAATTCCAAGGTGCGCAAGAATAAACACGTGTCGGAGGTGAGGGCCACGATATTAAAATAGCAGGGGATGCAATTGCAAATTTACAATTGAAAATTAGAAATATTATATTATTTATTGTTAAAAGTACATAAGAATAAAATAAAAATTGTGTGTTTTTCCCACACACAAGGAGGAAGAGAAGAGAAAGCGTGAGAAACTTCTTCGCTCGCAACTCCGAATATACAAAACGAAGGCACAACACAACTCTCTCGCTTCTCCCTTCAAACATTCACCAACATCTTCACTGTAAGATCCTCTCTCTCTCTCTCTTCCTCGCCCATTCTCTCTCTCTTCGCATTCCACACACACACACTCTCTCTCTCCCACTCTGCAACTTTTGACTTGGTTATTTATTTAATTCATTTTCGACTGTTACCTTTTATTTGGTTGTGGCGGGAACCGGGGTTTTTCGCCGGTTCGATATTTTCTCTTCGTTTCGGTTTCGGTGGTTCTCGTGAATGCGGGGTGTCGCCTTCGTTCCCTTCGCCGTTTGCGTTTTGGACATTCGGTGCCGCGTTTTGCAGCGCCGTTTGCGTATTTGAGTGCCCGATAGTTTACGCGTTCTGAGATCCCTAAAAGGGTCGCATTCTAGGGTTTCCTTTTATTCTCTTGCGTTGGGGTTTCTTCGTGGGACTCTGCAATGCTTTGCGCATTGATTTTCAATGTAGGGCTTTACGCAGTGTGCTTTTATTGATGAAGATAAATATATGTAACTGTATTCTTTTCCCTTTTTTTGTTTTGGGTTTTGGAACTGAAATCTTGGGGTTTTGTCTCAACCTTGTGTCGCCTTTTTAGCTTGTTGCATTGGTTTTAGACTGCTTTTCCATGATGGTGTTTTTCAATCTGGTCCTGAAGATCTTTGTGGGTTGGTTTTTGTCGTTGTTACCTATCAATTATGGTTTTTGGGAGTTTCTTAGGGTTCCTGCTTCTGAGACTCTAAAGTTTGATGACTGAGTTTGAATGACATGGGATTGTGATGCGGTTCAAAGTGTGTTTTGGTGTGGAAACTCGGGAAAGTGTATCTGCTTATTTTGGGTTAGACTGGGCTTACGTTTTCATTTGTTTAGTTTTTAAGCTGCTTGTGATTGATGAAGGAGACCAAAGAGAAAACAATGAAGACGTTTTTTTTCCTCTCCTTCCTTTGTTTTTCCTAATCAAAACTCATAGATTTTATGATTTTCTTAAAAGTAATTCAGACAGTTAGAACTAACAGTAGTGCTGAGGTAGATTATTCAAGTGGAGTCTGTATTGTGGTTGCTCATTGCTTGTTCAGGAACTGTTGAGATTCTTTAATTTTTTGCCCCCGCCACCCCCCCCAAAATCAATGGAGAACTGCTAAGATCATACCACTGACTGGTTTCTGTTCTGTTAAATTCTCAGTGTAGGGTGCATGTCTCTGTTTGACAAGAACTGAGGTTCTTCCTCAATGCCTCTTTTAAGGAGAAAGCCTTTTGCCTTGGCCGAGCCTCCTGAGGATTTGAAGCCAGATGAGCATGTTTACCAAATTCGATTTACAAAAGAAATTTTTCAAGATTATCAGTATCCTATATAGTCATCTATTGTTGTTTTACTTTTTCATCATTGCTTTTTAATTGTCTTTAACTTGAAAGTGGTTAAAAAAATTTGCTTGATTTGTGTAATTTTTTTAGCATCTTAGGCTAGTTGTTGCAAAGTTAATTGATAGTATGTATTTGGCATTCCATACTTGGTCCTGGAAATGAAAGGATAATGGCTCCTTAACATGAAGTAGTGATTATTTGAAACGATTGAATCTATACCGCCAGAGGATTTGGACATGTAAAATCACTGGAAAAACTGGCTTGACGTATGAAGAGGCTTTGGTGTCTGAACAACATGCTACTGAGAAAGTTCAACAGTTTCCTAAAGAATTAGTGACTATTGCTTTAAGGATTATTCAATACAGTAAGAGCTACTCTCTTCTGACTTCTGAGTTATGCGATGAAGAAATATATGTTGATACAATGATGCATAACTGTTTTTACTTTATGTTTTGCTGTAGATATTTTTTTTGTTCTGCAGGAATTATTCTAATGTTGTCTGCAATTCTAATCCCTCTTGAATCTGCTGATTTTGTGAGAATGCTTGGTGGTTAATGTGGAGGGTTAACATACAGTATATAAATGCCTGTTTCAGAATGTATGATGTATGAAATATAATTTACATTTAGTCCCACAGTAGGACTAGTGAGTTGAAGGTATGATGTCACTAACTTGAATGGCTCAACCAAAATATGATTCTATATTGATCCAATGATGGTATTCGAAAGAGAAATGAAAGTGGCTTTTGACTTTTGTGTTCTACTGAAGTTTGGGGTTCCTATTTTATATTTTGGATGTGTAGTTGTCAAGTGTCTACCAAAGGGTTGAAACTAAGTGTTCCATTTTTATTCAGCCCAATATTCTATCAATTATCAACTTATGTTTCAGCACATATGGCTCAACCAAAATATGATTCTATTTTAATCGAATGATGGTTTTTGAAAGAGAAATGAAAGTAGCTTTGGACTTTTGTGTTGCACTGAAGTTTGGGGTTCCTTTTTTGTCTGGATGTGTAGTTGTCAAGTGTCTACCAAAGGGTTGAAACTAAGTGTTCCATTTTTATTTAGCCCAATATTCTATCAATTATCAACTTATGTTTCAGTACATATGGTACCTCCAATATGATGCCCTGGGTCTTGTGTTTCCTGACCTTTGTGGACTAGATTGAAGGTGAGTCAGCTTTGACTAACTAGTTGATATTTTATTGCATAAGTAAATTACTCTGCAGCTGGTTAAACAAGTCATACGTCTTTGTTAAGACTTTAAGCCTATTCATGTATATCCATTAGGATAATTCCGTATTGTTTATATGTCTGCTTTTATTGACATTGAGACAATTAGAGTTTCAGTTTTGATATATCCTTTTATACATATTGCTTCATTGTGAGCTGTCATATTAGAAGGTCCTAACTTTTGAGCATAGAATACTGTATAGCAAATGGATGTGTGTTCTAGGTTTATCTTATGGATTAATATTAAAGACTTTTGTTTTTGTTAGAGAAATCCTTGGCATTGTGAGCATTGATAATTTGATTATTCTCCTTGTATTTGAGGTATATCATATATTTTTGTTCATTATATTAGACTATTGACTATTCGAGTAATAATTCTGGCAGCACTTACAGGGATCAAATTGCAGTCGTTAAACAATGACATAACTTGTCTGGAGTTTTAAGACTCCTTAAATTTGTGTTTTATGAACAGTAACATCTACAAAAAATAGTAAAAGACATTTTCTGAGAATTGAGAAACTCAAAACTATAAAAACCATGTGTGTTTAAGAATTGCTACATAAAATGTTATTGAGACATGTGCCAGCTGTTGATTCAGGTTTGATTATACAGTGCTTTTCATCCAAAATTTTGTATTATTTTTCACTTTGTACTGGACTGATTAGTGATCTTTTGTTTTTGCAGGTATGCTTCCTTTAAAGGATCTTGCCGATTCTATTGCTGAAAAATTGCAGGAACGTTTGTTTGTGGGTGCTGAACTACATGGGAAAAAGGATGATGGAGTACATCCATGCAAAATATTAAAAGTCATTCAGAAAGGAGTTGACAAATTCTGTTATGAGGTAGCTTGGCTTGACAAAAACAAGAATATAAGTGAAAAAGCAGATGTCAGCGCAGAAGATTTGGTGCATAAGAAGCCGCTTTTTAGTAGAAATATTTTGAAGTCTTTTATTCGGGAGTCTACATATCGGAATGCCCCTTGGGTTTTACATGATGAACTGGCAAAAAATCATGGGATCTCAACTGACATTCCTGAGGAGTTAAGAGGAAGGGTTTTTTACAAAGATGGGCTTTTAGTTTGCTCCAAGAAAAGAAAAAATGAGGTAGACAGGGTAAGGGAAATATGAAGTTTCTGTTTCTATTTTGCTTTTCTATAGAAGTATAATATTATTGATAAATGAGATAGTACAAGAACATGGGTTTGATATCCTAATATATGACTTTTATGATTAGTTTCTTATTTTGTTAATGAATTTTATGCATTATTTTCTGTCCTAAATTTATCATGTTTAGGAATCACTGGAAGACACTGATAACTGTAAAAGGAAGAAGTTGGATGAGGCACAAGTCAATGATTCTGGCCAAGTGAAAGGTAGAGTTTAGAGATTGAAACCATTTTTAGCTGCATGTTAAGTTGGTTTTATCCTTTTATTGTGTGCAGTTGTTTAATTCATTTGTTTCCTGATAAAATACTTTTCATAAGGCCTGGAGTTTTGGAATTCATTTTTCTCCTCTATTTTCTCTTGTTCTTTATTTTGTTGGAATTGGATGGTGTGGAGGGACTGCAGGTGCATCTCTTCTTGTTTACCTACGTAGAAAGCACTTTCTCTTATGGTTTAGAAATTACAACAGTCTGATATTTTTTTTTTCCCTTTACATCATACAGATATCATTATACATATTATCTCTTCAACAAAAGAACCTTGAAACCCCTTTCCCTTGTGATTTGATTTTATCTAAAAGGTTTTTGTAACCACACATTTTCCAGAAAATGGCCAACACAAGGATGAAGCAATCAAATACCCCATTGATGATCTGTTGGTGAAGCCTAGTCCAGATGATCCTGTTTTCACTGATCGTCCTTCTCCATCAAAAGACTTCAATATTCCATTGTGTTGTGTTGGGGATCTTTTAATGGTTTGGGATTTTCTTACTTCCTTTGGTAAACTGTTGCACCTGTGCCCCTACTCTCTAGAAGATTTTGAAAATGCAATCTGCCATAAGGATAGCAATGTGGTTCTCCTTGTGGAATCTCATGCAGCACTTTTTCGACTTCTCATCAAAGATGACGACGAATACTCTTCGGCTGTGAAGAACCGAAAATTGAAGTCTAAGGTTACCATCTCACTTACATTTCTTTTTGTTAGTATCAGCTATAGATAATTGTCCATATATTGTGAGATGGCTTGACCCAGTTGAACATTTCTTCTTATGTCTGGTATCCTTTGTGACTTGGTTCATGCTTTTCTCATCATTATTTTTAATGTGACAATATCTCATTCATTTTTATTTTCAGATTACAATGATTAATTGGACAGAATATTTATGCTATTTTCTAGAGATGCTCAATATTCCTGAACTACGGAACTATGAAGCAACTATAAAACGGGGACATTATGGCCTTGTAGATGCCAGTGCTAAATTAGAAATCTTAAGCGAATTGGTCAATCGAGCCCTTGAAACTGCAGTTTTCAGGGAAAAGTTAGATGAGATTATTGAACAGCGGCAGGCACTTGGGGCCACTAGAAGGGAAGAAGCATTGGAAGATGGTAGGAGGAGAAGAGAAGAAAAGGAGAGGTTGAAAGCTGAGTCAGAAAGCAATGGATTTGTGGATGGGCATCATCTGAACGGTGAAAACGTCTTAACGAACAATAATCATGGTATACAAAATGGAGACACGGGAGAGAAGAGAAATGGAGAGATAGAACCATCTGGGCAAAACGATCCATTGGGTAGAAGGTTAGATGTTATCATGTGTGCTGTGTCTGCTTGCCAATATATATCTACATAATACCTTCTATTTGGTGGCTATTACATTTCATTTTATTCCTTTTAAAAATTAATTTGTATTTTGTAGTGGGATCAAGCATTTAAATCCTGCTTCAAAAAAAACACCGAAGAAGCTAAATTCAGAGCTGAAAGAACCAATGGAAAATGGAAAAGAATTATCCAGAAAGGAATCACCAAAACAGTTGAAGGGTGACAAGGATCCATCAGAGAAGAATAGTAAAGAACAGAGGGTGCTGCCTATCTCCCTGTTTAGATTGTTGTCTATTCATTAAATTGATCTTTTATTGACTTTGTCTATTGTTCAGAAAGAATATTTTGAACGGGAGATGGAGAAACGATTTATTCGTAGTAGCCCATTAGGTAAGGACAGAGATCACAATAGGTATTGGTGGTTCCGTCGTGATGGGAGGATATTTGTTGAAAACTGTGACTCCAAGGCGTGGGGATACTACAGCAGTAAGGAAGAGGTACTAGATGAAAGAAAATAGCCTTCTATTTTTGGATTGCTATTTGTCCACATTTTTCTTTTCTAATTTTCTGTTGGCTTGCTTGAATAGCTTGATGCATTGATGAGTTCACTGAATTGCAAGGGGAGCGGGAAAGGGCACTGCAAAAACAACTAGAAAAATATTATAGTAGAATATGGTGAGTTAGATTTTTTTTTATTTTTATTTTTTGTCAATGTATGAATACCTAGATAGCTTTTTCCTTTGTTTTCTATTTGCATAGTAATTAAGTTATATCTTGATGCATACTTCAGCAGAAGCTTTGGTTTTTACACTTGTAGTCCAATGTGCACATATGCTTCTAAGGTCACCTATACTGTAAGCAGATAATAATAAATGGAGGAATAAATCAGAAATATGCTGTTGTATGTGTGATGTTAGATTGTTAATGTTCTGCTTATGTAGAAGGATCTTCAAGCTGGGCTAATCAATATTCTGGAGTTGTTATCTGTGGCTAAAGTGAAATATTATATACTCTAATTTAACATGAATGTGGTTATATTAGTGACCATGATAGAATAAATAACATGATTTTGAATAAACTTACTACTATCTTTAACTGTATACTAGACTGTGAAACACACAAGCATGTGAAATTAAGAGAAAATGTGGTGGAGAGGAGAGTTGAGAAAATGAAGAGAAGTGCAGGGAAACTATGGAATACAATATTATTTAGTTTTTGCCAAAAAAATTATGATTCACTTTTATTTGTCTTGGGATTTAAATTTACTTTAGTAGTACTAACTTCTTGTAGTTTATCTAACAAACATTTGAATTAGTTAATAATATTTTTGAAACTTTTGGAACAGAGTGAAGATTGAATGCTGCCTCCGTGTTCACTTTATTAATTGTTGAGATTTTACATTTTAATCATTTCCCCCTTGATTTTTGAGATTCATTCCTTTTATTTGTTATGTTTACAGCTCGGAAATCCAGAAAAGATCGAAGGATTTGATGCACAGGATTATAGATGAGTCTGTGCTTCGAAGGTCTACTCGTGTTAGAGCTCCACCCAGGCAGAACCCTGCCAATGCTTTCCTCAGATATGTTAACAAGTGGAAAGAAGAATAGGTGGTGCAAGGGGGAAATACGGTAAAGTTAACCTTCAAACAGATGAAACCTGGAACTTTTAAAGGAGCGAGTTTGATTCATAGCCTTCACAGTAATAGGGATTAAGTAGTTTTCCGATCCATTTTCGGATGATGGACAAGCATGTATGTATGCTTGTTTCTGAAATTTTGTACATGACTAACTCCATTCTTCAATAATAGCAGAAACCGGTAAAAGAGAATGCATTTTTACTCCCTCTTTTTTATTGATAACATATGGTGGCAAGGATAAGTTATTGCAGTACTTACTACCAGGGCGCCAATAACATACTTGAATTTAAAATGACTTGTAGTGGCTCACTGTGATGATTGCTGCTAGGGTATTACTATTTACTCAGAATTTTCTTACATGAAAGCAACTCACCTGTATCCCCCGGGGATTAGGGAATCTCTTCGGGAAGGAATGGCCTCTGAGCGAGACCATGCTTGTCAAACTCAAGTAAAACTCTTAGCAGCAGTATTTTAAAAATTGAACCAAAAATCGAAAGCGAGACTTCTAGATCTTGGTTTAATTTGTTAAACTAATTTAATTGGTGTTTGAACAGAGTAACATCATAATAGATATCTGGATCGGGTATATGGTTGGTTCATGATTTTTTTCCATGTTTCAAATTATTATAAATTTATGATCTTAGAACATAAAAATTAGTTGACTCATAGGTAAACTCTTCTCATCAAATATGCATGTCATCGTGTAAACTTTGACAAAGTAAACCATTATAAAGAGAGTTTATGAACATGGATTAAAATATGGTCTGGTCTACAATGTGTATCGGGATTACGAAGTTAATTTTATGTTGTTGTTATCTTGTTTTGTTAACTTACACAATAATGTAAGTTTTGAGCTAAATATAAATAATAGTTCAGTTAAGTATTAAGGTATGCTTTTTATTTTTGTATTTTTGTTTGTATTGTTTTGAGTAATTTTTAGAGAAATGCTTTTTTAAAGTATGTAAACTCAAACTATTATTTGAGTTTATTGGAGTGTTTTCTAAACGCAAAAAACTAAATAAGCAAGTATTATGACGTTAAATTTGAAATTTCAATGCAAAGATTTTTATTTTATTTTTATCGTAATTTGTTTTGCTAGGTAGCTCACTCCCCTTTCCCCTCGCATTTTTGTATTTTTTAAACATTATTTCTTTACTCTTTTAAAAGAGTTTAAATTAAAACTTCCCTTATGTGTTTTATTTCTCTTTCTATAGTCGTAAAATTGTATATAATTTTAGAACTGGTTAATATTAACTAAATCAAGAATATATCAAAGTTAAAAAATAAATTATATAAACAGTTATAAAGTTAGTCCTGCCTGCCATACTGTGGACAATCTTGAATAAGATTGTCTCAAGTCTCAAAAGATACTTGTGATTTAGACAAAAAAAAAGAAGAAGATTAAACTATTCATTTGTTTTTTTACTAAATTGTACTTTTGGTCTCTATAATTTTTAACCCGCAATTTTGATATTCTTATTTTTAATTTTACGATTTTTGTCCTTCAATTTTTGAAATATGTGATTTTAGTCTCTCTATTTTTAATTTCTCAATTTTAGTCCTCCAATTTTTGAAAATCCTCAATTTTAGATCTCCCTATTTTTAATTCCATGGTTTTAGTTCCCAAATTTTAAAAATTCACAATTTTAGTCTAATTGTTAAATATTCATTTGTTGACTATTAATGTCTCAATGTTGACTATGACGTGACATTAATGTGTTAAATATTATCTACCACATATTTAGTCTAATGTCAAAGTTAACGTTAAGGCATTAACAATCATCAAATAAACATTTAATGCTTAGACTAAAATTGCAGATTTTTAAAATTTGGGAGACTAAAATCGCAAATTTTTAAAAATTGAAGCATTAAAATCATGAAATTAAAAATAGGGGGACCAAAATCACATATTGAAAATTATAAGAGGACCAAAAATATAATTTAGCCTTTGTTTTTTTATAAGTGACACTCATTTAGAGTTAGTCTCTGTTTGGAAAAAACTTAAGTTTTAACCACAATAAGAGCATAGAGAATAAAACTTAAGAAACATGGTAATAACAGAAACCAATGTATATTAATAAGAGTGCATTGGGACTAAAATTTAAGATTTTTTTATACAATTCCTAAGTGAGTATCACTTACAGGGACTAAACAATTAGTTTAACAAAAAAAAAAAAGGTCATGGTGGCCAAACCACAAACAATTACTTTCACAATTGCTTATTTATGTCTTATTGAACTCCTTATTTTCCTCATTTTCTTTCTTCAGTTTCTTGCCCCTCTTTGGCTCTTCTTACTCCTTTCTTTAAAAGCTTACTTATTTATTCTGTTTTGGTAGGCTTAAATTTCCCCCAAAACTTGTGCTCTACAGTGTGAAATGTACATGAGATTTACCGATGGTGTACTTGTGCAGTGATGATTTTATGATCATTGCATTAAAATTTGTTTAAATGAATGGTCTAGATTGAAAGGGTAAAATTAGAAATCATCCACCCCTCCCACTCCCATATTTTTATAAATGAATGGTTTGCTGTGAAGTGGTTGGACCATGGGGTTCCAGAGCTTGCTGGTTAGAGAGACCTAATAATTCTCTAACAAATGATCTTTAACACTAGGCTACTCTAAGTACGTAAAGTAAAAATGTAAAAGGCATCCATATTAATATGTACTCCATATATTTAACACACTTTTAAGTGTACTTTTATTTTTCCACTTTTTCACTTCAAATGAGGTAAATCGCAGCTAAATTCTAGCGTAGTCATTGCATTTTTCTTTTGGGCATCAGACTAGTGAATGAACGATCGTTTGAACTTCAAAAGCAAAAACTATACGCTGGATACCAAGAAAACAGCATACGCAGACATTTCCCATGTAAGTCATACAAAGTTTCCAGCTGAGCTGCTGGCATATACGCATCAAATACTTAAAAGAGATATTAGTGAGATTGCCACCAAATACAGATTTTAGGAATTTGGAATTCTAAACAGTTGGATCTGACCGTGTCAATAATTTTCCATTAACCAAAGGTCCAAAGGAGAATTTTACAATATCAATATCTACTATCAATTAGCCGTGGTAACTAAGTACGTGTTTGAATTATTTTATTTTGGTAAAAAAAAAAATTCATAGATTACTAAAGTAAACTTGTGACGAAAAAAGTATTTTCCTAAGAAAAAAAAGGTTACCAAACACCGCATAAGAGTACACCATGTAACCTCCTTTATAAAACGGGATACAGCAACAGTACTTCTCAATTTTGAACATGAATTTATTTATTTATACTTTCTTGAAGCATGTCTAGCTTTTATTATTATTATTATTATTATTTTCCTGCTTTTTCATCTGTTTTATGACATACCAATGCTTAGCATTCAGAGATTATTATTTTTCACCTTGGTGTACCTACCTGATTGATTACATGAGTTAGAAGCAAAGTAATGCAGAAAAAGAAAAACAAATTTTATTTGAACATGTCCCTGCAATGAGTTCTTTTGTCAAGACAACACATGAGAAGACATCTATCTACTTGTGCTCTCAGGGCACCAACACCTTGCAACTCCAAAGGACCAAAGCATATATATATATATATACCTTGTAGGGTGTGAGAAGCAGAGCTGTTGCTGATGAAAAACATTGCTGGGAACATAGACTTATATTATCTCGATCACAGCTCGACCAACAATTTTTCCTTCATTGAGATCTTGGAATGCTTTGCCTGCCTCCTCAAAGGTGTATCTTCTAGAAACAGCATGGCCAAGATTGAAGATACCCGTTTCTGCCAATCTAATTACCTTTGGAAGATCTTGCCTTGCCCTTCCTCCATATGAGCCAATAACTTGTATCTGCTCATATACAAATTTAAAATGTTTAGATGAAAAGAGTTTGTGCTTTTAAATAAATGTGAGAAGAAAATGTACAATCATTAACATTACAGAAAACAAATGGGTCTTGTTCCCAACAGGATAAGAAGCATTTGTTATCCTTATCCCTGATTAAATTATCCAAGTGAATTGAAGAAGGCATGGAATATATATATATATATATTTATTTTCAATATATTAAATGTTTTTATTTGTCAGTTAATAGTTTCTATTTTAATTTCACATGTTACTAAAACCAAAAACAATATTAAACTTTGAGTGTGTTTAATAAAACTTAAGACTTTGTAATCTTGAATATACTCATTTTATGTACTGAAAGTGTATTAAAACAAGACAAATGAGGCTAGTAGGCTACACTAAAGGAAACTATTGTCATTTGAATTCATTTTTTAGATAAAATATGTCATTAAAATAAAATATATTGAATTTATTAGATCTTTACTTGTATTCATTTTTGTAAGAAAACTATAGTCATTAGCAAACAATACTAAATATTTTCAGTCTAAAAATTTCTCTTCACTTGCACTGAATTAGGTTTCAAAGAGGCCCTTGGTATGGACAATTTCAGCCAAAAGAATATCTTCAATCAGTTTGTTCAAGTAATGGCAACTTATTTCTATTACCTAGTCCTTAAGAGCCTAACTTTGGCTTGGGCAGGAGAAGAGGAAGACTACTAAGGAAGCTAATTGGAAAAAGAAGAACCAAAATTGCTTACAAAACAAACATTAATCTGCTATAATCATAATAAACAGTTTAAATTCATTCTGAATGGAGGTAGTGGTTATATGTGGTGGGAGTACCAGTAACAACAACAATGACAACAGTTAAGAATATATATACAGAGGACACACCTTTCTGCGAACAAGCCGATTTATATCCACCTCTCCTAAAGAACCAGCTTTTGCAAGTCCAATCATCACGGCTTTTCCCCCATCCTTCACACTCTGTGTGCATTGAGCAAATGTCTGTGGTTTCCCCAAGGCTTCCACAGCAACATCAACACCCTTTCCACCAGTAATTTCCTGTGCAAATTATTGCAAACAATTAAAAAAAGGGCTCTTCAAGTGAACAAAATGATGTCATGATAGTGAGTGGATAACATGTCATTGTCAGGGGCCAATAGGCAGAGAGTGTGTAAAATGGTGATCTGGCATAGTACACAAGCCACTAAGTATGTCAAGGTCCATATAAACACATAATAAATGAGCTGCTCTTCCTTTTTACATATCGAAATACAGAGCACATTTTTTATAAATTTTGTGATGCAGCAGTCACTCGGGCCATAGAAGGTCCTTTTTGCTTTCACTGTTTTCTAATGGAACTCATCTACAACAAATACTGATTCCAGATAGATATACATATAGGGACAATGTAAACAATGAGGCAAAACAGAAATGCATGTACAATTATCTTTTCGATGGGATCTTCCTTTGCTGAATTTATAGTGTGAGTAGCACCAAAAGCCTTTGCTTTCTGTAGTTTTTCATCCTGAACATCCACAGCAATTATATCTGAGGCACCAAAGGCTCTGGCTATCTGCAAACAACTGGAATGGGTGATAAAGTTAAAAGGAAAAACAATTTGATTAGAGCCAATTGCTCCGATACATGGTCAACTTAGGAAATCTACTGATTCCCGATTGTAATGGAAATGATCAGAGGGGTTCCCAGCAAATTACCTAGTGACCAGAGGGGTTTCTACAATTTATACAGCTCTTCTCAAGTTCTCAATTGCCAAGTGACTAGCATATATAATGTTTTGCATAATATCAGACACTCAAATGTATAGTTCCCAGCAAGTTTTCAACAATCAAAAGTAACCTTGGCCATATAATAATAATAATCAGATGTAAATATGGTTAGTAAAAGTTCCAAGCACTAAGGCATGACCATGTGGCTGGGTAAAAGATACTGTACCACAAACAAGAGCTATCTGTTTTTTCTTATTGACTTGAGATAATATGAAGACAACTAGCAATAGGCACAGCTAGGTGAAGATTTAACAGCATAAAAATCTTCTGAAAATTGATTATTTACCTAGAACCAACACCTCCAGTTCCAATAACCGCAACAGAATCACCTGGACGCACTTGAGCTGCATGAGCCATAGCACCGTAAGCAGTAAAAACAGCACATCCTAGAATTGCAGACTCTGTATATGGCAATGAGTCTGGTAATACAGACACTCCATTTGCAGGCACAACACAGTATTCAGCTAGCCCTCCCATACTATACATGAATACCGGTTTTCCTATAAATTGCAAACTATTTTCAGTATTCCAATAATTAATGATTCTGTAATTAGGGATAAATACACTTGAAGAACTTTGAAATTTGTACTAGCTGAATATAAAATATCATAGTAGACAAAAAACGGGAATTATAGACATGTGCCCTTAGTAGGAAGTTATAAATCATACAATTAAGCTTGTATAAACGAAAATATTGAGAACATGCACTTATTTCATGAAAAAGGAAGTTGACATGCTTGAGGATTAGTAATATCAGTAGTATGTGTATACTATCAAGTAACAAGTATCTGAGGTGTCTGTGGCAGTGCTGCTAGTAGTAGGATGATTAAATAAAAAAAAAGATAACAAAAGTCAAATTACAAGACTTTTGAATAATATCCATAGTTAGGCTTGAAATAATAGGTAAATCATACTAACCACTGTTTCGAAGAAAGAGTCGAGTTTCGCCATCGTAGAGGGTTCCTTTTGCCCGGTTATAGGCAAAGAAAGCTTCACATAGATCATCATGGCCCTGTATACCATTTGGAGACAACATCAAGGATGAACAAGAATCCATTTAACATATAGAATGGAGTATCTAATACAATATTACCTTTGAACAGTAGGAGCAGTTGCCACAAGGCATGATGAAGGCCCCAACAACTCGAGAACCAACGGGAAGCCTGAGACAAGGAGAAGTACAATTGTCATTCCTTTTGGTTATTATCTAGAATAATTATAGTAAACTGAGTAGAACATCATGACACAAAAATGTAGCAGCAAAAGAGTTTTGTATTTCTAATAATTTTCACCTTTCTATGATTTTGCTATCAGAGAGTGGTCCGTGTTCAACAACTTCACCGGTAATCTCATGCCCCACAACACAAGGACTGGAAAACGGAATTTCACCTTTCATAACATGTAGATCAGAGTGGCATACTCCACAGGCTACATCATAATGACGCCAAAACACAATTAGATCCAATAATAAGAAAACTATTCCCTAAACACATCTCATTCCCTCCTTTGGACACTAGGATTTCTCCTCAGCCCCCCTTGTTTTTTTTTGTCGAACTATGACGTGTGTTAACTACGGCCAAGGACCAAATAACCACTCAGAGTAGTTACTATCTAAACAAGCAGGTTTCAATTTTTTAATATCTCCCTTTCATTTCCCAATTGACTTGTCCAAAGCAGAGTCAGAATGATATCTGTGTATGACAAAATTGAATGGGATGGATTTGAAAAGACACATGATGGGTATTTAATCCAAAAAAAGAATAAAATGCTAACTTTAAAAAGTGTAACAGTACACTTCACTGTGATTTCCAATGCAATCTTGAATTAAAAACATTCCACTTATTCTGGTCAGCAAGACCCTAAAAAAAAATGAATTTTGGGGAAGACCCTTGTTCCCATTAACGTTGTGGATGCACAAGAATTGAAGGGGTACCCTTACCCTTGGTTTTGATGAGAACTTCACCGGCCTTGGGGCGAGGCATGTGAAATTCCTCGATGATGAGAGGCTTGTTGGGTTCCCAATACACAGCTCCACGCATGTAAGATGGCAATCCTCCACCAACAGCTTGGCTATGAAAGGAGGAAACGGAGAGAGGGTTGTGGATTGAGGAATGGCGAGACAGCAAAGACCAAGAAGAAGCAAATTTGGAGCAGTGAGTGATAATGCTCCTACGAACCATAGCAGATGCCATTTGTGATGGATCACGACAACCTACGGGAACTGAGTGACTTGATGATGACTATTATTACATAGGAATTAAATAACAAATCAACAATGCGATAGAGATCCAAACTTGTCGTGTCATCTTACCTTATTATTCAATTCAACCTTACGACAAGTTGCAACTTGCAACCAAATGCCAAACCCATTGTGACAACTAATAATATTTGTATAATCAAGTATACTTTCTTTTGTTTTTAAATTAATGTTAATGGGTAAACCACTATTTGTTCTAACACTTTTTAATTCCGCAACCAAGGATGAAAATGATATGATTGACATATGTGATTTTTAGGAAAATATTTTAATTTTTTGGATTGTCAAAAAATAATATGTCATTTTATATTTTTGACTTAATTACATTTTTAGTTTCTTATTTATGGTGATTATACAAGTTTTTGTCTTTTATGTTTTAATTGTGTCAAGTTAATTCTTCAAAAAAAAATTCATTTATAACTACGTCTTTTTATTCTGATTTCATCCTATATTTAAGTCATAAATTTGCTTTGGATGAAAAGTTCATTGTGATAAAACAATAATTTATCCACTCGAATTTCATAAGTTTCTTTTGATACTACAAGTATTCCATTATTTTCTGCTATTAAACTCCAGTATTCAACTTTTTTATGAAAAAGTTGCCTCTGAAAAGAAATATTTATTCGGAGTGCTTTGACTTTTTCTTTAGACCACTCCACGGATATGCACGTAATTAGAAAGTTATTTAGAAAGTATTTTAAGAATAACATTTGGATAAGACCAATGTGGCTTGTTCGGATAAGGCATACGATGCCACGCAGTTAATTAATTTTAAGTTAAATTGTACTTTTGGTCTTCTTATAATTTTCGATATGAAATTTTGATTTTTTAATTTTATAATTTTAGTTTTCTAATTTTTTAAAATTTGTAATTTTGGTCTTTTTATTTTTATTTCTGTAATTTTAGTTTTTAAATTTTTTAAAATTTACAATTTTGGTCCTTAAATTTTAGATTAAAATTTTAAAAATCATGAAAATCTATGATTTTAGAGGAACCAAAATTGTGAATTTTTAAAAATTAGAGTATTAAAATTGCACCATAATCGGGAATTTTTAAAATCTAAAAGACTAAAATTGTGAAATTAAAAATAAAGAAACCAAAATCACATATTGAGAAAAAAAAAAAAAGACACCACAGTATTAGCCATGCATAAGGACTGGATTATATATATATATATATATATATATATATAGAGAGAGAGAGAGAGAGAGAGAGAGAGAGAGAGAGAGAGTTAAGATCCGTTGACACCAAGTGTCAAAATTAATCAAATTACACCTTTAATAATTTTTTGTAAAATGCAAATTTAATTGATCCAACTGTTGAATTTGATGTTTTTATTCATTAGATTAAGTATACAAAATTTTACACAATTCCAAAATTATTTAGTAGTTCATTGTATCACTTTATTTTAACATACAATAAAAAACCAAAATATATGTAAATATTTAATGTTAGATGACATATCTAGAAAAGTCTAAATTATGTGAAATTTGACATACATGATCATGAAGATAATATCACACAAATTAACGGTTGGATTGATTAAATTTGCATTCTACAAAAAGTTATTGAATGTGTAATTTGTCAAAGCTAGTTAAATTACACCTTCAATAACTTTTTGTAGAATGCAAATTTAATCGATCTAACTAATGAATTTGATGTTCTTATTAATTAGATTAAATATACAAAATTTCATATAATTCTAAAATTATTTAGTAGTTCATTGCATCATTTTATTTTAATGTATAATAAGATATTAAAATATATATAAATATTCAATGTTAGATAACATATCTAGAAAAATTTTAATTATGTGAATTTTGATATATATGATCATGAAAATAATATCACATAATTCAACAATTAGATTGGTCAAATTTGCATTCTATAAAAAGTTATTGAATATGTAATTTGACTAATTTTGATACCTAGTATCAACGGATCGTGACCTTATATGTATATGTGTGTATAGAGAGAGAGAGCAAGAGAGAGGGAGAGATCAAGTTAGTCTAAGGAGACATTTGGTAGAAAAAAAGTTTTTTCATACCTAAGAATGTGATTCCTATGAGTGATGAATCTTGGATATCATGACTTCTGGATATGGTTAAAGTCTGTTTGATTAGCTATAAACATTCTAGGAAATGTTTACATATGTCTCTTGAGAATCAATTCCTATATTTGGTTTAAATAAAAAAAAAAAAAAAGGTATAAAGTGTTTTTTTTTTTCAGAAATACCCTTTTAGTAAATTAATTTCATTAGATACACTACTTTAAAACTTTGTAATTTAAAGTTTTTTAATATATATTATTTATCATAAAAGAATTTTTATTATTTAAAATAAAATTATAACCTTTTAGATAAGAAAAAAAATTACGAAATTGTTTTTTTAACTCGGCAAGAATGTTTTCTTGCTCCTACATGTTCTCGTATGCAAATTTATGTAAATTTTATTTTCATTTCTTATGTAAATTATTTAGCATTTTTCTATGCAATTAAATAAATTTTATTATTACTAATTTTGTCAAAATTATTTATAAAGATAATATGAAAAAAAAAATTATACGAATAATAACATTTATAAAAAATTATTATAACATTTTCTTGTAAATAAAATAAGATCAATTTTAAAAATTAATTTAATTAAATTATAGGTTTGGAAAAGTTTTATTGTAAAAACATTTTTTAGTTAATTTTAAAACTATAAAATATGTTGTTGTGATTTTTAATACATATATATATATATATATATATATATATATATATATTAACATCATAGAATTTTTTATTTTCTCTACTTTGATTTTTTTTTCTAGCTCTTCTAAAATATTTCTTGAATGTTGTGATAATATTATTCATAAATGATTTATTAATTAGCTCTTTGACATTTTTAAAGAATTAAAAAATAAAAAATATTTTAAAAGTATAATATTATATGCATTAAAAAAACTAAAATTATATATTTTATATTTTTTTTAAATTATAATAATGTTAAGACAAAGGACGAATCTGTAGCCCTTAAATATTTTAATAATAACAAACAGTTAAAATTATATGTCCTCACATTATCGTTTGATCTCTCGCTCACATTATCGTTTGATCTTTAGTACACATTATATTGTCTGATATTTTTCAAATTGAATATCGTCTTATCTTTATTTGTATAAATTTCGTAACTAACAAAGCTTACAGACGATGTAGAGCAATCTAAAATGATCTGCACAATTAGAGCGTAAGCTACCTCGAAATGCATTATGTCTCTACACCTACTCTTGAAGAAAGTCAACGAAAAAGAAGGAATATGTGTGCGAATGTCAGAACGGGACAACGGACATGACAACTGCTAAAAGATTGAGTATAAGAATAGAAAAGATAAGCAGACTACTTTATCTTATCATATGACAAAGTTGGTATAAAGCATTAAATGTTGTATTTAATGCTCCCATGCTCTCTTCATTAGACGAAGGCCGTCTCCTACAAAATACTCAATGGATACTTTTGGAGAAGCGTATAAATAGAAAAATAGACCTCTTTCGAGCATTGGTCGAAAATTACAAGCGTTGTTGATATAATTGCTGCTGAATCTAAAAACTCATAACTGCTTTGAGAAAAGAAAAAGTCTTTGTAAAATTAGTTTGAAAATCTGTTTTGTAGTTTATTGTATATTCATTTGATAAGACGTTAAACCCAATGAGGTAAACTCACACAAATTTTTTTCTTTACGAGATTGGTTGAAGCCTGAAGAGGCTTTGTTTCAAAGAATACTTGGTGTTTGCTTAGAGAGGCAAGTGAAAGACTACTTGGGTTGAGCCTGAAGAAACTTGTAGAAAGAATACTTGTAACTTGAAAAGTTAGTGGAACTTGGTTGTTGCCAAGAACTGGACATAGTCTCAGGGGTGAGACAAACCAGTATAAAATTTGTGTGTTTTTTAGTTTTGGTCTTTTAACTTTCATTTGTCTTTTAAAATGTTTTGAAAAGCTTTCTAATCTTATTTCAATCTTTAAGTTGCTTAGTAAAAGAATTGTGAAAATTGGCTTTAACACAATTCAACCCCCCTTTTTGTGTTTATTTTGTGCTCTACAAATAAGTATACTAAGAATATTTATTAGTTTTTTATTGTTAAATATAATTATTTGTTATATTTAATAAGAAAATGTTTCAAAACTTTATATAAGTGTATTGTGTGAGTTAATACGAGTATTGTAGTCTTTTCATATCACTAAAACTTTTGTCCCATCTCAAGAGAATTAAATTTCACCTATTTTCATAGGAACAATTTTGTGGGAAACATGAGCCAAGAACATTACAAGGAATCACCGTTTGTTGGGATTTTTAAAAAAAAAAATTACATACCATATATAAGAAACCAACATTCCTAACTTTGAATTTTGGGAAACTAAAAATTTTTCCCCTTCCTAACATCTTATAAGAGTAACATAACTATTTTTTTTAATATATTTTATGTTAAATTTTATTAATTCAACTCTTAAATTTAAAAGTTTTTAAATTAAGTCTACAATTTTTTATAAAATTTTACAAATATTTGAAACTTCACCAAATAAATTCCATTTAACATAAAATATGCTTTTTAAAAATTATAAGTAAATATAAATTATAAGATTACATAACTACAAATGTCTTATTTATCTAAAATTTAATGTGCATGTTGTTAAGTCACTATTAAAATATTCAATAATTGGATAATAAAATTTAATATGTATATATATATATGATGAGTTATCAAATAGAGTAATTTTACAAACTAATAACACGACCTATGCAATTATACAAAATGCTTCGATATCTACAATTATACCAACCAATCAAAACGACTATCAAACGTAGATAAAAAGGCCACCAATTTCTATTCTAAGAAAGAACAAACAATGATTTTAACACGTGAAAATAGGGGAAACAATTGTGTTCATAATAAGTTACATGCTTTCTAAAATATAAATGTTATTAGAAGAAGTGACATGAATAAATTTAATCTAAAAAAAAAAGTCAAGCTCAATTAGACTCCACATATTGTGTCAAGAAAAGTAAAATAAACAATTAACAAAAATAGTAATATAATGCTTAGTCTTCGTATCATTTATTAGTTTAGAATAGGTTATCCCACATTTATCGTTGTAATTGCAACTTGTACTCTTTCAGGTCTTTAGGTTGACCTTCTCAGTAATATATTAGATTTTAGTCACATTTGCCTATTTTGGTTGAAGGTTGGAGTGTTGTGTACTTTCTGAGGTCTTTAGGTTGACCTTTTTAGCAACAACTTAGGTTTTAGCCTCATTCGCTTATTTTAGCTCAAGGTTAGAAAGTTGTGTACCCATCAAGGTTCTGGGCCAAGCTCTTTGGTTAAGCCTGTGGTCTACTCCTTTAGGACAAGCTCATGGTAAATTTGGTTGCCAAGCTTAGACTCATATGACATGTATACCTCTAGCAATTAAGGATCAAGGTACTAAGCATCGGTATCCTGAAGGGACGCTCCTCCCACAATATGAGGAACCTACTTCGCGATAATAGGAACCACTCATTAGTGTGAGTAGACTATTAATACCCTTTTGGAACCTTAGAAGGGGAGAACACACTTTTGAATGCTTTGGTCATAAGCCATTTTCAGGACATCATCTAAAGGTGACTTGTGATAGAAACACAATTAATTTTTCAGTTTGTTTAATTATTATCAACATAAAAGCACATTAAAATATATGGCAAGAAATTAGCACACATCAAGTCTAATAATAGTTCCCAGCAAATGACAAGACAATTAAATAAAAATATGGTCCACCAAATTGACATGTCAGGATTTTTTTTTTCTTGTATGTTGAAGTAAGTAACACCAATGACTCTGGGTTGACTACCACACATATGCACAGTTAGGAACAACAAAGATATAAAGAATGATAGTGCAAGGAGGGGAAAATAAAATATTATATTGTGTGTAAACTACTAAAAGAAAATAAAAGTAATAAAGTCTTCTTGACAAAACTAAAGGGTGAAAGGTACTTAAAACAATAGTACTTTGTGCAATCAATATTTTTTTTCTTGAAATATCATAGAACTCCAAGAATAACAGTACCCTTTTGTAGTTATATTTTTTGTTTGGAGTGGTGAATTGGGCTTGACTACTTCTTTATTGGGAGAAAAAAATAAAAATTGAAAAGCATTCGAGTCATAATTCAACCAAGCTCAAAGATTTTCTTATTTATCTATATTTAATTATTTTTTTTCTTGAAACATTCAATCCTCATACCAAAGTACTAAAAGAATTTGTTAAATAAAATTAGCACACACATAAAAAATTATGAACCAATGAAGAGACCATTCTTGAAAGTACCTTTTGGGTTTCTTGTTGGTATTTAGCAATCCTTGTTATAAGAACAGTAACATCTATTCCATGAGTTAGGTTATAGACTACAAAGAGAAAAAAAAAATCAAAATAAAGCAAAAACTACTAAGTGTAATACTTGTCATAATAATAATAAAGGCTTACAAACGTGCTCTCTTGCCTCAAAGTAATCATTGTATAGTCTCAAATATGAAAAACCATATTATTGTTTATTGAATCTATAAATTTAGAGTCAAGTAAATTAAGCAAAAATAGATAATTGAATGTATATTTTCAATTTAAATTTAGAGTTGAGTTTTATTTGAACCATTGGTGATCTTTTATAAAACAAAGATAATAAACCAAGAAAAGTTTGTCAAAACTATGTTATTGCCTTAGAGTAAGAATTAAAAATAAAAAAAATTACGAAGGTACTTGCCCATGCATACTCCATAGTTAATGTTGCACTATTAAACTTAAAGAGTATGAGAAATAATCAACAACCACATGCAATATATATACATATTGATTATTATAGTTTAGATTTTAAGAACTCACATCTTGCTTTATGTCACGTAAGGAGCAAATGACTTGACAATCATTGAAACAAGATGGAGTAAGAGAATCAATAATGTAAAATATGGTATAACATTACGAGAAAAATATGATAACAATACGATAATTGTGAAGATATTATTTTGCTCTCTAAACAATAATTTGATTATTTCATGTATGAATTAAAAAATAATTAACACATCCTTCTGATCGCTCCTTCAATTATAGCTAAATAACATCAATTTGATACAACAATATGATTTAGTTTTTTGCATATTATAGATACTAATCACTAGTTGTCATGCCCCTATAAACGTGAACAAAATTTGATTGTTGAACGGAAACATTAGCACCTTTTGAATGTTGCAAGGTCCTTAATGTACCAAGCCAGCTTGCCACTTAAATTATGAGGAGAATGTGTTTCTATAGCAGCATATTTGATCAATAGAACACCTACCCCAAATCTGCAAAATTCCTCCCCTTATGAACTTCTATATGACAAAGGACCAAATTCCTTTATCCTTAAAGTATTTGGATGCCTTTGCTATGTATCTACCATCCTTGCACAAAGGGACAAATTCAGCTCAAGAGTTATCAGGTGCATGTTTATTGGTTATCCATATGGTTGTAAAGGATACAAAGTTTATGATATCACTACTAAAAATTTTCCTATGTCAAGAGATATATGTTTTCATGAAGATATTTTCCCTTTTTGATTTGCACCACAATGTTCAAATACAGTAAATTCTAATGAGACTATTATTCTAACACCCGTCCTAAATATTATCCCTTATAACCCCTCATTTTATAATCCTGACTTTGAAACAAATCAATTAGAGATGCCATCACCTAAGCTAACCCAACCATTTTGAAGGTCAACTAAAACCAATAGAACATACCTACTTGCCTTTCAGACTACTAACACAATATCACTTATTTAAAACCATCTAACCTATGATAAACTATCCTTCACCTATAGACACTTTGCCTTACAAATCACCACAATACCCTAATTTTACCACTAAGCAGTGAAACATGTAGAATGGAGATAGATAATGGTTGAAGAGCTTATTGCCCTTGAAGCAAATAACACATGGACAATTCAACCACCACCCCCAGATAAGAAACCTCTAAGATGCAAATTGTTGCATAAGGTGAAGTCTAAAGTCGATGGGACTCTCGATAAATACAAAGTCCATTTAGTGGCTAAGGGATACACATAATAGGTTGAAATTGTAACACTCCTTTAATTTTAAATATAATTCATATTATTTAATTATTAATTTAAGTTGATGAAAATGTGAGCAAAATATTTTCGATTTTATAAAAGAAAAATTCTAAATTTAACAGAATTTGGAAATAGAAGTAAAATGATAAAAATTGTTTATGTGTATATATATATCAAACTATACATCATGGTTTGAGTAATACATAATAGTCAAAAAGAAAACAAAAGTACATCAAAAGACATATACTACCTAGCCTAATATATGCATCAAAAAGATCTTATATAGACCAGTATTTATCTACCTTATCCCTCAAGAAAAATATTATAAACTAGGTTTACAAATCTAGAAGAGTATCCTTTGACTCATCCTTAGCATCATCGTGCATTGTCGTCATCTTCAATAATTGCGATCAATTATACAAGAAAGAAAAACAATAAAGTGAGGTGATTTGTTCTAAAATCACTTACACATGTATGGTATAAATTAAAACATAATTAACATAGGAAACCTAGGATTTATTCTAAATTATACTGCATTATCCTTGACTTGGTATGGATCTATACTTCCCATTAGCGAGTAATAGTTCTCAACAGAACCTGGGAAGTGACTGGAGTACATATACCTCATCAATATCATCATATAGTACAGTCCTCATCATCAATGAGGAATAAATATCAGCCAGGATGTCCATGTACAAAGGTATACTCTCACACCAATCCCAGAATGTTGAGCAACTGTCGAGGTTATCGAGCTTGGTCAGGTAAATATCTCAGCTCGAGGGCGCTACCTTGGCCATTGGGACCTTTACCACTCGATGCCTACCCCCAAGACCTCCTTAAATAGGTCTCTGCCTTTCATTCTTTAGCGTACCAAACTGTACCTTCCCTATCAGGGTGTCATGCCATTGCATGTCCCTTGCTTTACATTACTCACTAATCTATTTATTTCTAAAGATTCACTTTGGTCTCAAAAATTTGAGCACCAGTATAATTTCTACTAATATCTCTACCTTATATTACAGAGATTTGATCCATACATATCATTCACATAATTCATAATTCGAATTAAAGCACATAATCAATAATTCAATAAAAATAAAGACATACAAATTAAAATAAAGACTGATAATTAAGAAATAAATCATAGAATGGTAAAAAAATTTCATAAAAATAATTTTTAAGCTAAGAAAAATAATTAGAATTTTATAATGAATTTTTAGAAATTTTTAGAAATTTAGTATTTTTAAGAAAAAAGTGTCTACAAGCACTTATAGAGCATAATTAGAAGTAATAAATGAGCTTTAAAATTTATGATATTTTTACAAATAGTCTATTAGTGTGTCTAGACCTTACTTGAATGATAAGAACTTAAACTGAAATTTCTATTGTATTTTTTCTAAAAATAAATTTATAAATAGCTGATAAAATAATTTTTATGCTTAGTTTCGTATTATGAGATTTGTAGTTTATTTATTCTACTATTTTTACTAAACTATTTGAGTATTACTTAAATATAACAATTTAATTCTCTATTATAACAGCTAAAAATATTTTGTCTAAATTTAAGCAGTATAACAACTTAGTAATTCTACTATAGTTGTTTGAATTTGAGCAGTATAACAACTTAATAATTATACTATAGTTGTCTAAAATTGAGTAGCATAACTACTTAATAAGTGTATTTTAATTATCTAAAATTGAGTAGAGTAACAGCTTAGCATGTGCATTTTAATTTTATAAAATTGAGCAGAGTAATAGCTTTAGCAAGTGTATTTTAATTTTATAAAATTGAGCATAATAACAGCTTAGCAAATATAATTTAATAATTTAAATTTGAGCAAAATAATAACTTAGCAAAAATTAAAGTTTAACATCAAACAATATAACAATAATATTAATAATAAAACTTAAGCCTAAACAGTTTAGGGAAAAACTCTTTCCTATCAACATGTAAAGTGACAATAATTTAGAACCAACCTCACTCTCCCCATTACCTCAAAGAGTTGGTGAAGTTGTTGGTGCAGAGCTCCTAAAAAGAAGATTTTTACTAGTTAATGAAAACTAGTAGAATTTTGGTGAAAGAAAAAAAAATTATGGAGGAAGGTGGCCATAGAGGCTTCGTATAGCTTGGGAGAAGAGGAGGAGGTGCTGAAAAATTGCTCATGGAAATTGCTATTTATAGAGGAATGGAGGTGCATAGGTGTCCTTTAAAATGACATAAGCCATTATGTCAAATTTTAATTTTTAATTAAAAATTAGGGACACATATCCTATTAGGTGGTGAATCACCCCCCTTCTAGGTTGCATACGTGGTGCACCAGGTGTCCCAGTGTAACATCTCGGGCGCTGACGAGGCGGGGAGTAATCGCCGGTGCAAAAAAGATAAGGCACGGACAAGGAGCGGCTCCTGGCAGGCCTCAAGCAGGAGGGAAACATGAATGAATTGAATACACACCTGAATGAGAGGTATCTAGAGGCTGTGCAGGTATGGGACTGTACAGTTGAGGATAGTTTAAAGGAATTAATAGGTGCTACCTATACCAACAAGATGCATTTACTTTTCGGTAGCCCATCACTTAAGAACTCCACAGTTAAGCGTGCTTGACTTTGAGCAATTTAGGGATGGGTGACCTCCTGGGAAGTTTCTCAGGAAGTGTGTGAGTGAGGACAAAGCACGTTGAAAAGTCTTGTGTTGGTTTGTGAGGACAACTGTTGATCTTGAAAGCTGTCAGGCATTACACCCAGGGCTTCTCAGTATAATTTTTAAGGACAAAGCACGTTGAAAAGTCTTGTGTTGGTTTGTGGGAACAACTGTTGATCCTGAAAGCTGTCAGGCGTTACACTCAGGGCTTCTCAGTATAATTTTTAACTGTTAATTAATTAGCCAGTATCGATAAAATTGCCTAAACTTGAATAAATTAACTTTTAATATTAAAATAATTCATTTAAATCTAAATCTAAAAAAATGTATTATTTTTCACCAATTTTTTTTTCTAAAAATAATTTTATTTTTATTTTTATTTTTTCGAATTATATATATATATATATATTTTGTATATTTATAGCTTAGAGAATTCATATTAAATCTATTTTAATTCAATAAATGCTCAAATTTTTATGAAAATTCTAAAATTACATATTTTAAATATAAATGTACTAAAAATATTATTTTTACCATTTCGAGATGTCAAACCATTACTGAATTGGTTATTTGACAGCTAGGGGTATTTTGGTCACTTTGTACAAGAATTTCAGAAAATTTCCAAAAAATTTTCAAAATTATATTTTAATACTTATGACATGATTTTAAACTCAAATTGAAATTTTAATGTCAATTGAATCTTTTTTTCATATCAGACTTTAATATTGACAAATAAGGACAAAATCGTCATTTTCTAATTTTTCTGGGTTCCAACTCAGAAAAATTATTAAAAATCACGATTAGATAGTTTTTGATATTCTGAGTTTAATTTTGCAGATCATAATTTTTAGATTCTTTCTCGATTTTTCAAAATTAAATATAGAATAAATAGATAAAAATAATAATTAATTAAGTAAAAGTGAGGGTGTTACAAAAATTGACTTCATTGACACTTTTTCCCCAATTGAAAAACTTAAAATGGTGCATGTCCTCCTAGCCATTGCAACTCAACATAATTGACAACTTCTTTAGCTTGATATCAACAATGTGTTCCTCAATGGCGAACTAGTTGAAGAAGTATACATGCACCTTCCTCTCAGTTATCTTGTTAAGGGGGAGAGCTTGTGTGTAAGTTAAACAAATCTCTTTATGGCCTCTGGTAAGCATCTTGACCATGGTTCTCCAAATTCTTGTGCATCATGTTCAATAATGTTTTTTAGAAATGTAGTGCTGATAATCCCCTTTTCACAAAAGGTATAAAACCTAACCTAGTCATCCTTTTGGTTTATGTTGACGATATTATCATTGTAAGGCCCAATACAAAATTGATCCAGCAAACAAAAATCATGTTAGAAGCTAACTTCAAGCTTAAAGTTATAAGGGACCTCAAGTATTTCTTAGGACTTAAGATTGCTAAGTCAAACCAATATCCATTTTTGTCAAAGGAAGTACACTTTGGAACTTTGCATGATATTGGATTCTCTACTGCAAAGCCACTATCAATCCCCATGGTCCTCGAATGTGCAACTTAATGACATTGATGGTTAACCTCTAAAAAATGCCTCTATGTATAACAGATTAATTAGATCGTTAATGTATCTTACAATTTATTGTCCAGACATTACATCCTCAATGAAATGGTTGAGTCAATTCATGGCAAAACCATGTGCACCTCACCTATATCAATAGCCATTTCGGTAGCTATAATTTATATTTTTAATGACCGTAACATAGCAACTGGTATAAATCGATCGCTAAAATAGCATAAATAAATATTAAATTTAAATAACAAGCAATAGCGACCAAAAATGATTCGGTCACTATACACAATTTAATTTACACAATTTAGCGACTAAAAATTTTGTTTGTCGTTAATTAATAATTAAATTCAGTTGCAAATCGGTCACTAGAAATTCAACAAAAAATAACAAGCCATTTTGTGACAGTTTTGTTTGTGACCAAACATTTCGTCATTAATCAAACATTGATTTAGCAGCAAAGTCAGTCACTGTTAGCGACGGATAAAATTAGTTGCTAATTTCAGTCACTATTTGGCCTTTTTCTAGTAGTGAATTCTATTTCCAACTAAATCATCTTTGTAGATCATTAGGAGATTTATAATTGGCTTCTACATATTCTTATGCACTTTTCTCATTCAATATAAATCTCAGAAGCAAACTATCGTTGCCTACTCCTCGAATAAATTTAAGTATAGAGCATTAGCAATTATTACATCTAAGTTGCTTTGGATTAGACAACTTCTACATACATTTGAGGTTCCTATGCAATCTGTCAAGACTCTTTGCAATAGTAAGTCTACCATTTAGTTGGCTAGTAATCCAACCTGAGTATGTTCAATCAAGCTTCATCAACTTGGTTCATGTGAAGTCATAAGACCAACTAGTTGATTCGTTGACCAAAGCCTTACCTAAATCTTTGTTTTAGGCACTCGTCTCCAAGTTAGGAATCCTCAACATATACCTCCCAACTTAAGGGATAGTATTACAACTCAACTTTTAGATATCAACATTTTTTCTATTCTGTTATTATTGGTTGTAATTATTATTACTATTAGTTGATTTTTTTTCCAGTTAATTAGTTGGAATAAGTTGTATAGGGATATAAAAGGCACATTTATAACTCTTTTGACATTGATTTTTTTTTTGTATAGTCAATTTGATCAAGAATCAATTCCCAATTTTCTCTTCCACCTTCACATTCTAAACTTCAATAATCACCTACAATAAAGGGAAGAACATGATCTTTGTTTTTGAAAACAAAATTTGTGAAACTATTACTAAAGATATAAAGTGAATAAGGTAAATCAATCACTCGAAATCAATAAAAGGACATGTGCTACAACATTGTAATGAAATACCTTCACTTTTTTTGTGTCATGATTCAAGACATTTACACACGTCCTTATACTTTTGAATCTTTACCACATTTTCATTAATCAACAACTTTGAACCACACATTAAGTTTTATCTACTTTTTGGATATTTACCTAATATGTTATTCAAATTTAATAAATTAAACATAGAAAATTGAAATGTATTTACACAATATATGACTAATGAAAAAAAAATGTAACCATGCTTTATATAACCTTTTGAATCATTTATTTTCAATAATGTTAGCAATACAACAATAGCACTGAATTGATTTTCATTATAGAACATAAAAAAATTTGTAGCATATTCCTCTAATAGGGATACAAGTAAGTGTATTGTCCTTAATGTATAAGAAAAAGACAATCAACATTTCTAATATTCTAAAAAATAAAAATAAAAATAAAATAGGTGACAGAAGAATGGTAAATATGATTTTTTTTTCATTCATTAACCTTTGGTCCTTCAAAGTAAACAAGACCTTTTTTGGCATGCTATTTGGTTGGGATTAGACTATACTAACATATTGCCTAATAACACCTATTAAAGTATGAGATTTTAGAACACATACCATAAAGGTTAATATATACATGATATTGAATCTAAATTTTGAATTTACCAACTATCACATCAACACGTGCAACTCCACTCGACATATTTTCGAAGTAACATAAATTATACATATAATGAGTGATTTTTGGAAGATCAATATGTTTCACAATTGTTTCTCTCACAAAAAAGAGCTTTGTAAAGATGCTTCGAGATCTTATATTGACCCCCATTTTTCACAACTTCAAAATTTTAAGCAACATATGTGTGGCCCTCTCTAAGCTCAATTTTTCATTTAGTAATATCCATTTTTTTTTACCAAAACTTATATTTTGATCACTTTAGGTTGTGAACAAACAAACAAACAATATTAAATCATGGAAATCATTCAAGTCTACATTAAAAACTAACCCTACACAACATAAGAAACACAAAAAATTGAAGACATTCCTTACTTTTGCTCAAAATAATCATCACTATTTTAAAATAAATAATGAGAAAACTTATTTAAAAATTATATATATATATTATTAATAATGTATTATTCAAAATAAAACTATGCACAAACAATTACATTGTAATAACCAAAATAAGAATATCATTAATTTATCTAAAGTACAATTTAAAACACAAAACTCTTATATATACATAACTTAGATATTTAGGTGAAACCACTAGAAAACCATGATCTAGCTTGACATGACTACAAAAACTCCTTTAATGGGATAGGCTATCAAGCATCGTAGAAATGTCATCCAACACCAAATGCCACATTTGAGACTTGAAATTGTCAAAAAATCTAAAAAATGAGTAAAACTCAGAGACAAAAGAAAATTTAACTAAAATATTTCAAACCATGACAATCTTAGCCATACCTTGTGTTTTTGGTATGAAAAATCCTTCCTTTTCAATAATCATAAATAAAAACATGGAAAATATATGAACTTATATACTTATTTCTTAGGTCACTGTCTTTTACTTTGATATACTTTGCAAACAATTTATCAGATAAAAATAGGAATATAACTTAATTATTAGGAAGCAATGAACGATACAATCAACAAGCATGCATGTTTATAACGAGACAAGGAACACAAGATTGATATATGACATGCAATGTATGGGTCCACTCATCTACTCCAAGGAGAGATCTCATAATCGGAGAAGCAATTAGAATGACATGTTTAGTATTCATCAGCCTAAATGACAGTGCCATTCTCATATTGCACACCAATTATCTATACCAAAACACTCTACCACTGATCTTGAGTAGAGTGGTGTCTCGTTAGGATCACCATGCTAGGTTTTAGATATCATGACACAGGGAAGCTACCCACATGACCAATTGTGGAGTTTCGTGCATGTGCATCCCCATAGTCTATTGTGATCTTCACTACTATACTCTCACCCACACTAAGGTGTAACTCTTTCTTCAACATCAATCTAAAAAATCCATATTTGTATGCATTATTCATATTTATCTACAACTTTTTGGTTGATTAGAAAGTATTCTATAACTTTTCTACATTGGTTGAATTTATTTTATTTTAAATGAACTATTCATATTGATATGATCATTTTAAATATTTCCATTTTTACTTAAATTAAAAATTTAAAAATATCTTTACAATCACTTGCTAGTCAAATGCAATTTTTTTGGTGGATTACTAGTCAAATGCATTGGTGCTACTGCTGAATCGTTTTTTCGACATATTTGGTAATGTTAGGCCATTCACAATGGCACACATGTTTGTGGTTTTTCCTATTAAGTACCGACACTTATTAAGATCCCACCGTTGGGGTGGAATCTTATGTAGGACCTGATACTTATGTAAGTACTGGTACTTAGAGAAAAGTGGTGGGCCATTTGTCAATTTTATTATTTTTTAATGTGAAAAAGTTAAAGGATTAATAAAAAAAATTACAGATTAAAATGTGGATGAAAATTTTTTATGTGCAGCTCGACAATTGAAAGGTGTAGAAACATAACGGTCTGCAACATTACAAAATTTACATAGAGCAAAGATGTTAAAAAAATTGAATGTTAAAATTGTGAACGTTAAAAATTTTGGCTATTAAAAATTTTAGCAGTTGGGTAGTAATTTACATGTATATAAATATAACTAACATGATTTTTTTTTTACACAACTAGTCTTTTGGAACTTCTCATATTTCTTGTTCATTAAATTTCTTTCTCCTTTTTACACACATTCTCTCAAATTTCTATCTCATCCAATTTTTTTTTTTACTCACATATCTCAAATTGTCAAGTTTCTCTTTTATTTGTTTTTTTTCCAATGGATCCAAACCAATTAATCTCAATCATTGGTTAAATTTGATGCAAAATTATCAATTGTGTAATTTTTATTATTTTAATGGTAGTTTTTAATTCGTCAAAACTAGCTATGTTTTTATGTTTTAAAGTTTTATTTTGTACGTGTAAAAAATATATTTAAAAAAATAGTACAAATAAATCTCTTAATTTTTATAATTTGATTATTTCATAAATAAAATAATTATAACTTAATAAATAAATTATTTATGAAATATAAAATTGTGGCGTTATTGGTGGAGCCCATTTAAAAAACTTTTTAGAGTTATTGAGTTAGAGGGTGAAATGCTTAAATGGTGTTTAAATTTAAAAATATAAAAATAAGTGATGTCTATAAGTTAGACTCATTTAAAAACCTTGAAAAAAGATATTGGATTATAGATGCTTTAGTGAACAAATCAACAAAGGTTAGTATAGAAAAACGACGAGTGTGCTGCAGAGGACCATGCTTAACACGTGGACCAACCACGACCAAAGTCACTAGCAAATGATAACTTCACTGCTTATTACTCGATTTGTTTGAGTGACACTTGTGAATTGAAGTACCCTATTTATTGTCTTTTTCTCTGATTCGATCCGATGACTGACCGGTGGGGACCAACTTCACATTCCATGATCCTGCTTTATTCTCTTTTCCCCATTTGAAAAAATAATGTTGGTGATGTTATGAAATTAAATCATCATCAAACATAAAGATAATAAAAAACAAAAAAGTAATGAAGCATCTTTACTTTTTATATTGGTTTTATATTCATTTTAATTTGAAACATTATATAAATTTTGTATCTTAAATGAGGTCGCTGCAAGTCTTTTTAACCATTTATTTTTTATTTTAAAACTTTATTCATAAAAATAATAAAAGTAATTTATTAAAATAAGATAATTTGTGCTACACAAGTGTCCTAATATATAAGATGTTTGTCTGTGTGACGGTGATTATTAAATACATGAATCTCAGTATCTTTACTGATTAGCTTTCAAAATATATCTTAGATTCAAGAAAAAAATATACAAGATGTCAGTATGTGCGGTGTTGCTTATTAGATACATATTGTTAACAAAAGCTAAATAAATTATTTCATATTATTGTTAATAAATATGAGGAAAATAAAAATGAATAAGAGTTTAATGGTCATGGATTGTCAGTATACAAAGTTTTATACTATCAACCAATCAAAAATTACTATTGATATGACTTTTAAAGTATTTATTATACAACTCAACAAACTTACAATAAATGGTAGTTTGTGATTGGATGACAGTATAAAATTACTTTACACTGTCAGTGCATAACTTGTTTTCTCAACGAATAAATGGATAGCGATACATATTTAATTACCCTTTAGTCAATTTTTAGGTTTGAACCTTATATATCAAAAAGATTTTCGCTAAATGAGATAACCGCAACATATAAATACTAGAAATTAATATTTTTTTTAAGAAAAAATTAACCAACATATTCAATTATTAGGTTATTTATTAATTTTATTAAATCATGAAACAAATATCCATATAACTCTAAATCAAAATAATTATAGAAAGAATATTTTAGTTTTTTTTTTAAAGTAATGTATATTACTATATCTGTGTCACCAAAGAATTAATCTCTAATTGTCAATTGAAGGACATTCTTGGTGTAAACAAAAAAAGTATATCAGTGATGTTAATGCCTTTAATTAAAAAGCATCTATTAATACAAATAATATATCTAATATAAATAATATATTTTTTCCAAAACTATATTACTTAAAACAATAAATATCTGTTCACCCCCAAAATATATATCAATTACATTAATTTATATATTTTTACCACAAATATAGTACATTGATTAATAAAATAATATTGTTATTATAAATATTATGCTATTTATTAATCCAAATATTATGCATTTTAATTAAGATTAATAATATTTTACAATAAAGAATACATTTTATCACAAAATACAAAGATACATTGTACCTATAGGACACTGGCATGCCACAAACTATTTTTCCGATAACTTTTAAATTTTTTAAAAATAATTTTTTAAATATTAATATGATTGAACAAAGCTTTTTCACCCATAATAGTTGTATTAGGTTTGAACAGGATGATCTCATGTAAAAAATACACTTAATCTCTACTAAAAAAAACCAGTATCATTACAATGTCAATAACTTGAGCTTGCCAAATAGAAAAGTTTTGTAAGGGGTAATCATAGTACCATAAACAAATGTATTCTCACATTTATGGAATATAGATATAGGGAATTGGGGATACTTTGTCAGATAAATAAGTTCATTAATGTCAGTGTAAAGTTTTTAAATTATCACCTAAATTATAGTAGTACATAATTTAATAAAAATTTATACTATTATGCGATGATATTTGTCAATACATGATTCTATAATAATAAAAAAAACATTAATAGAACAATATGATAATAGAAGTATTTTATACTATTAATATTATAGAATAATGTGTAATAATATAGAAAAATAAATTAATTTATTTTTTATATTTCATTAATATATGAACTTGAATAAAATTCTCCTTCAATAATAATTTTATAAAAAAGTTATTATATTAAATATTTTACTTTAAATTAAGATTTATTAATACATCGTTCAAACAACTTTTTAAATAATCGTGATAGTTATGTTTTTTAATAACCTGACTGTATATACAATTATAAACGATCAAAAATAGTTGCTAAAAAGTATTAATATAATTTAATAATAATGTAGTTAAACTTTAATGGATTAAAATCATTTTTTAAAAGAAATGATAGGAAACCATAAGTAAAAACTTGTTATCTTGTAATATATATATATGTTTGAGTTAAGTAAGATTACTATAAGCAACAAAATTTTCTCTCCAATCTATACTTTTCACCAATTAAATACTTTAATATTTTTCAATGAATTATTCTACTTCTAACAATAATTATTTAAAAATGTTAAATATTTAAAAAACCCAAAGCTATTTTTTATTCAACTCCGCCTATGGTTTCATATAGCCGATAACCAGATAAAAGAGAAAAATAAAACTCACCGATATAACATATGAATGAAAGCTATTTTTTTATTTAATATTTTAAGCAATTACAAGCGGTGCAGAGAAAGTTGATGGATAATTATAGATAAAATTTAAATAAATTTTCTATCTCTAATCAAAATTAAGATTTTACCTTCAGAGTCTATGCTAATATTTAATATAGGTTTTTTTTTTTTTAATTTAGAGTATTTTTAGTCAAAAGTCAGATACTAATTTGTCAGAGTGTCCAGATTTATTTGAGAAAAAGTTTATAAAAGTGGTTTACCGTACATATTTTATCATTTTTACTTATCGTCAAATTCATTACATTCACACACACAATTTTTCCGTGTATCCTCTATCATTTTTTTTAAGACAAAACTTAAATATAATATTTTAAATACTAATGTTATTTTTTAATCAAACTTACAGATCCACTTTGGTAATTTAACAAAAAATTAATACATATTTTTATTATGTAAATTACGAAAATAAATTTCTAATTCTAATTAAAAAATAACATTAATAATATCTAAGATATTATATATAAGTTTTGTTTTTTTCCTTTTTTATCTTCCTTTTCATCGTCTCTCTCTCTTTCCTCCGATAAGCTCTCCTTCAACTCCACCGAGTTGCTGTGCGGCGCGTACACCGTCCTCCGAGTTGACTCAACGCCATGGACGACCAACACCAACACCAAGAACAACCTCAACTCAATTCAATTTCCAAAGCTTTTGGGGGTAAAGAAACAACAACAGATGGTGCCCGGTTTCTCAGACAGAACAAAGTCACAAATACTAGATACCAGATGTTCTCTCTCTCTCTCTGAGGATAAGGCAGAAGTTGCAGAGAGCTAAGAGAGAGTGTTGAAGAGATGGGGTCTTAGATTGGAACCCATGATGTATTGTAGTTTAAAATTTTTTACAATATTAAATAATTAAAAAATTATGGTAAATGTGACTTTTAAATATACATAACAATTTATAATTGATCGATAATATAAATTTCTTTCATATTATTAATGTATAAATTATTTATTTTTTAAGAAATTGATTTCTTTCGACATATATTTATTAGAAAAAAACCTAAATATTAAACTCCTCACCATATATATAAAGAGTATCATTATCTGTCACCTATGAGACACCGTAACAAAATCACCTTTTTAATGCTAAATTTTATTAGATGATTGACTGTGGTAATACTCTGACTAGTAGATATCAACCCAAAAAGGTATCAAAGAATTCAAGATTTTTGTCTAATTAAAATAAAATCTTGAATCATACGTGTCAACAAGTAAAAGGATGAAGTATAGGCAACTAGACAAAGGGCAGGTGGGATTAACAAATTGCAGCTTCTCCTTGGAAAAGAAGATTTATTAGCTTTGGAAGAGTGGGGACAGAGACAGGTCTCATGGCGGTGCTCGAGTTTGTTCAGTTACCTTAACAACAAACACCCAAACCCAAACCAAACCCAAACATTATATTTTATTCTTTCTTCTCTGACCATTTTCAATTCTTCACACAACGCACATTCATCTCTCTCTCCACGAGGACCTCACAATTTGTTACCAACTTTGAATTACTTGCCCAATTAACTATTTGATCGTCATATGCTAAAAAGCTTTCAACTTTAAAGTTAACGAAAAAGAAAAGCTCTCTGGAAAAGAAAAAGGCAGCAACAAAATTGATCTTCGGTTTTGGGTTGCAATTGAAACGCTGAAGCTCTCTCAGGTTTATCACTGAATCCTCGCCATCTTCCTCATGATCTTTGTCCTTGTACAAGGTAAAAGTTATATATTTTTAATTATTATTATTGTAATTTTTTGTTTATTCATAAAATCAGAAGCACTGCAAATTCGGTTTTTAAGGTTTCATTTTTTTAATTCCACTAATGTCTTTGATGTGTCTTAATAAAGATCTGATCATTTGGGTTGTGGGCATAAAGATTATAATTTATGCTCATTTTCCTCAATTTCATTTCTTTGAGCTGACATTGGAGTTGGGTTAAGTGCTGAATTATCTCCCCTTAAATTTTTTTGCTGTTGCAGGTCGTTCACGACATACAAGCAGTTCAGAATTTGTTGCTAGGCATTTAGTTTAGCACTACCCTTCTGCTTCTGCCACAGCATGTGATTTTCATCTCTTTCTGAGTTCACTTTAATTGGCTTGTGGTGGAAGATGATTTATATAAGACAAATTATGAGTGTTGTGATAGCAACTTTTTGTGTGTTGTGGATCAATTATCTTCCATGTCCCTTGTGAAATTATATATAGTAGTTAACAGTCTAATACAATATGTAATCCAAGATTTAGTTTATGGTACTATTCATTCAAGGGCACAAATGCTTATTCTCTGTTTCGTATTAAATTTGGATTAATTATTATTTAAGGTTGTATTTTGTCTCTATAGAGATAGATCTCTTTGTTTCTAGGTAGCGAAAGTGGACCTAATTTAATTTTAATTGATATTTAACTCTTTGTTCAATGCTTGCTTCCTTGTCTGAATTATCTAATAAATTTTATATTTTATTTAATTCTTATATTTTTATGCAGAAAAAGATGGCAGCTCTGGTCAATGCTGCAACAAGTGAGAAACTGGCTGAAACTGATTGGATGAAAAATATTGAAATCTGTGAATTAGTTGCTCATGATCAAAGGTACCCCACAAAGCTTTCTTTTCCTCATATGATGTTCAAGGTTTTAAAAAACGGTTGTAGACCGTAACTATGGCTGCAACGTCAAGGTTTTTGGAGTTACTTGCGACCACATCACAACCGCAATTGCAGCCACATCAACTGCTGCAATTTTTGCAATATCAAGGATTGTGACAAAACTGCAACTGCGACCGCAACTATAATTTAAAACCTTGATGATGTTGTTTCTTTTGTATTGATAATTATTCATTGATCAATGCCTTGAGACATGATCAATCATGGTAGTTGTTCACTGCTACTCCTAGATGCCCAAGCCTGACTGGTCCTGTCACATGATTATGAAATCATAAATGTGCTAGAATAATCCTAGGCTTCAAGCAATGTTTCTGTTATTGACCATCATGTTTTTTTTGCTGAATATTCAGGCAAGCTAGAGATGTTGTTAAAGCTATAAAAAAGAGGCTGGGTAACAAGAACCCTAATATTCAACTTTATGCAGTTGCAGTGAGTATAACAACTCATGAATTTGTCTATTTATAATTTTTCATGTGAATTTTCTAAATAGTTTTACCCATACCCACAACTTATATGAGTATAGTATGGTATGACATTTTTTCACTATACCTGAAACAGAGAAGATTAGTTATGTGATTTTCTCTTCTTGAATATTTATATTACATGGGTTCCTGTGCTACAGTGTAGTACTAACTTGTTTATCATCTGTTGATTTTCTAGTTGCTGGAAATGTTGATGAACAATATTGGAGATCGCATTCACCAGCAGGTGATTGATACAGGAATTATTCCTATTCTTGTGAAAATTGTGAAGAAAAAAGTGAGTTTTTCTCCACACAGACTATTGTTCTTTAGCAAAGTTAATTTTTCCTTAATCTCCCTCTCTCTCTGTTTTTTTCCCTTTGCATGCAGTCAGATTTGCCTGTAAGGGAGCGGATATTTCTCCTACTAGATGCCACACAAACGTCCCTTGGTGGTGCTTCTGGAAAGTTTCCACAGTATTATAATGCATATTATGATTTGGTGGTAAGTACAGATGTGTAAAGTACAACCCTAGGATTTCCTTATGATTCTGATATGGATTATTTGATTAATAAGTGGCAGCTGGACTATCATCTTAGCAGAGTATGAAAGAAGTGAAGTAATTTAAGCTTTATGGGTTTTAAAATGTATAAGGTTTTGGTTTTTACTAGATGAATCATGAGTAAGAAGCTGATATGGCACACCCTATTCTTGGGTTCATATTTGAAGAGGATAGTTGGTGCTTACTGCATATGCTAAATTTGGGCATGGTGGTCATGTCATATGTAGTTTCTGTTATGGGTTTATGGAATGCAGTTGTAATGATTATATGAGAAGTTTGTGCTAAGTGGGAAGAATGATCCCAAGTTAGTTCTGTTTACAGCAAATGGTGGTATGTTTCCTTTAGAGCCCATGGGTGGTCTGCAAATATGCTGGGTATTAGGCTTTGAGAGTCTCTAATTTTGCTAATAAACTTCTCTTTCTGACATATTTGCTACCTGAATTATAGACAGTCATGACTCTCCTATTCCCTTTGTATATATATGATACAAATGATCATATGGAAATACTTGATTGGTAATACTAGTTTATTATTTGTCAACACTAAATTTTGTTTTACTTTTTTACAGAGTGCTGGGGTGCAGTTTCCTCAAAGGGATCAAGTGACCCAATCAAATCATCCTCGTTCACAACCTAATAGGACTAACAATGTACCAAACAGGGAGCAGACCCCGCCTAGACATCAGCAAGCAGAGTCCCAAACTGTTCCTGAATCTAGGTGACTTCTTCTCTTAAGTTTTGGTTTACTTGTGGACGGGATTCATTATTATTATTTTGGGGATAGAAACTGTGATAAGAAGATTTATCCAAATACAATAGCATTTTTATCAAATGAAAAGAGATCAATTTGAAAATGTATTTTTCATTAGATACTTTTCTTAGTTCCCCTTTTATTTCTTATTGAAATTCAGAAACATGGATGATTCTTGATATGGAGACCTCTCCACTGTGCTCGTGGAGAAATATCATTCTAAAAATATTTGTTCTCGTCATCTTCTTTATCCACCTAAGCACATCTCTTATTCTGCAATTGTGTTTTGCAGCATTATTCAAAAGGCTAGTAATGCATTAGAAGTTTTAAAAGAAGTCCTTGATGCTGTTGATGCCCAACATCCTCAGGTGGGCCAAGGACCTGTCATCCTGAAACCAGATTTCGCATTCCTAGAATATGACTTGCTCTTTATTGTGATTCATACTTGATCTACTTTTGCATTGATACATCCTGTGATGCTTCTCCAATTTTCAGTCAAAGTAATAGGCCTCTCAAATTTGTTTTGCTTTTGGTTTTGAGATTGACAACAAGGACTGAAGTTGAGAGGCTCAAGATAGTTCTTGATTATGATAAACAGAACTAATATGGAAACATTAGGAACTTTTTCAACATTAACAAATTAAAAAAATAGTGAGGCATATGCTGTCAATAGGAAGGAATTTGACAAATGACCATGATGTTCTTTATTTATTTATTTTTTTGTTGTGAACCAAATACCCTGATATATATGTATGAAACATGTAAATAGTCGCATTCCACCTTTAGCTGAAACTGTGTTTTTTCTTTTCTAGGCAGCAAGAGACGAATTCACCCTTGACCTTGTTGAACAATGTTCATTTCAGAAGCAAAGGGTAATGCATCTAGTGATGGCTTCTCGGTAAGGCTGCTTTAAATTTGTCTTTTCTGCTGAAAGCTATACAATTTCTGTTTTTCATTTCTAGACTTGAAATGTTTAAGAGGATGGATTATAATGCCTTTGCTTCTGGTCTGTTGGTATCTCAGAGATTTTGCTTTGATACTGCATCCATTTTAATAATTCATATGCAGTAGATTTTTGCTATTGAATTAAGAAAATCACAAATTTTTGTTTTTTCATGTTGCTCCTTGTTATTTTCTACCAGGTAACCAGAATATTACATGAACATGTTATTTACTTTGTCAATTAATATATAATATAATGGAAAATTGATATATTAATTTATGGAAAATTACAAAGGAATAATTCTTAGAAATTTGTTTTAAAAAATGAGATCAATAAATGGCTACTCATTAATCATTATTTGAATATAATTAATTAGTTGAATGGTTATTTGTTTTGAAACTGGAAAATTTATACGAAAATTTGTTCTTGTAAATTTCCCTAATATTCATGTATTTGCACATACATGCATTTATTCTATGTTTAATTTGTACCTTCAACTGCTTTTTCTCTGGTTTGTAGGGATGAGAGGATAGTTTCTCGAGCAATTGAATTAAATGAGCAACTTCAGAAAGTTCTTGCAAGACACGATAGCCTTCTTGCAAGACATGATAGCCGTCTTTCAGGCAGAGCCACAACAATAGCTGATCACTTGGACTGCGAAGAAGCAGAGGAGGAAGAAGAGCCAGAACAGTTATTCCGGAGGTACCTTGCCTATTCTTGACCACGCTAAGCTTATTCCCTTTTTATGAAGGATGAAACTGTATCTTGAATATTCATTTCCTTTTTGTTTTAATTATTTTAGCCAATGAGTAGTGTAATAAAACGAAAGCAGTTTTGATTACTAAGTGGCTAAACTTCTCAACAAGTTCTTATAAGAAATAAGGAGGTTAAACGAATCAAACGTCTTCAATAAGTTCAAATCAAGTTATGCACCTTAGTTTTTAGAGAAGTTAGATAACGGAACTTCTAAAGAATTAAGATGCATAAGTTGATGTTAACTTATGAGAAAAGTTTGATTCATTTTATTTCTTTATTTTCTTCTCCCATTAAGTGTTTGCTAAAAAATTTATCCAAACTGAGCCTAGGAATATAGTGTCAATGTAAGTTAATAACTTTTTTATGAAGGATAAAACTGGATTTTGGTTACATGCATTCATCTCTATATGACTAATGGCTGGCAGATTACGCAAAGGAAAGGCTTGTGCAAGGCCTGAAGAAGAAGAAAGTGAACCTGAGTTCCCTCACTTGGGTTTGCTTGAAGAGAGACTCAACCGTCCGTTAATAAGACCTTTAGCTCTGGAGCCATCTCGAGATGCTAATACTCGTCCTGCACCTGCTGTGATTCCTCCTCATATGGCAATTCCACCACCACCTGCGAAGCACATTGAGAGGGAGAGATATTTTCAGGAAACTAAAAAGGATGGTGCTACATTGGCTGGCCACTTGAGAGGACTCTCCTTGCATAGTCACAATGGCAGCAGTTCTAACAGTGGAAGCTTTGATTTTAGTGATTGATCTCTTAACACAAGGACATCTTTATTTTTCTTTCTTTTGTGTTGGGCATTGATGTTGATGATTTCTGATTTATTCCTTTTTTGTGTGTTGGGGTGAGACCCTGCTACAGTTTGTAAGAATGCATGTAATTAAGGAGTTTCTGAGATCATGTTCTATGAGACCTGAGGTTTTGTAAGTTCCAGGTGCTAGTGTGATAATACTTTTTCTTTTTCTAATTTCTAGGGAACTCTAACTATATTTTCTTCTCTCAACTTACAAGCTCTTAATATTTTCTTACACCTAGTGTAACTTGATTGCAATTGTTTTCTGTTTTTTATGGAGATCCTACCTTTGTGTCTGCCTCAAGAGTACAGGTTCTAATGTACTGTGCATTTTTTTTAATTGAGAAGTGAGTTTTCACGAAGTAATTAATATTTTATATTGTTTGAATGGTGTTGAGAAATTATTTTTTAAATGTATATCACAATGTTACTTTGTATGTTAGGTATATATTGTAAAAATTAACGATTTTGAGATTTTCCTATAAAACCTAGAAGCGGATTCGAAGCTACAATACACCTGAATAAACAAGAGAAATGCCTGGAACAATTAAATTTCTTATGGCTTAACTGTGGTTTGGTTTGGGCACAGAACCAATCGAAAGCACACATAACTGTTATATTAAGGGCTTCTAAGGAAAACAAATTAGTGCGGGAGTCAAATTAATGGTTTGAACTTTTAGATCTGCATTGACTCAAACCAAGAGAACCATGGCCTAGAAAATTAAAGCTGCTTATGATTATGAACCGCAGATTAGGGTAGCTTTCGTTATTGATTAATTACACTGACATAAGTTTATAACTGGAAAGTTATTTGTATTCGACATTTCAAAAAAATGTTTAGGTAACATTAATCGTTTTTTGGGCATGTAAAATATTAGGGCGAGAGATCTGGGCAAGACCCCCAGCATTCATCTAGTATTACTCTTTTTTGTATGGCTGACAACAAAAACCTTTCATTAGACTTGCTGTTATTAGTATTTATTATTTTTCTTAAATCCTAAATACTCAATTTAAATATAATATAAAACTTTTTTACATTTTCATCCAATTATGATTGATATGTAATTAAAAATTGTTAAATTTTGTAATAAGTACATTAAAAATCATATATAAAGCAATTTTTAATTAATTAATAATATGAAAATTTTTATGCTAATATAGTAGTGTATAAAAATTAAAATTAAACTCTATTTATAATATTAAAAAATTAAGACTCAGAAGTATTGTGACTTGTCAGCGTGTTTTTCCTTTTTTTTAAGGACCAATTTTGGTATTTCAACTTTTTGTTATCAATCAGCATCATTCCTCAGCAGCAGCCAAAGCTGACTGCTGATTCTATATATTATGCTACTAAGGTCTTTCTTGGGTCTATGGTGTGGTGTGTCCAACTCTCTTTGGCTTCTCTAGTGGAAAAACATGGAAGAAACCGGATTGCTGAGTGAGGGAGTTGATGGAGTCGGAGGAGGTGAGACAGAGGTGTTGGGAAGTGAAAGATATGGCTGAGGCTGCTTCAGCTTCGTGTGGATCCTCGTCCTCCAATTTTTCCAAGCTGGTTGCTTCTTGGAAACAATCGTCACTTTTGCTTTTCCACTCTTCTAAGTTTCTTTCACCTTTTTAGTGTAGGGCTTTTTTGGGCCCGGACTCGTGAACATCACCATTGCATGGTTTAAGTGGGAGAGTTAGTTAGTCTACCCACATAATTGTAAATTTAATTTTTATGTATAATCAGTAATAATTATTTTAAATTATTTAGTGGTATGATTATCACTTTAAAAAACCTAAATTAAAAGGTTATAATTATAAGTGAAGAACATGCATGAATAATTTTATATTACATCTCTGATATATCTTCTCACACAAGTCATTTGGACTTAAGATAAATGTACATGTTTATCTCATTTTGGGTTGGATTGAGGTGAAAGTGAGAGATAGGAAGGAAAAAAATAAAATAAAGAGATAAAATAATAAATGTGATAGAAAATAAAGAAAGAAATAGAAAGAAATTAAAGCAGAAATGAGATTAAAAAAAAATGAATAGATATTTATAATGATTGTAAAGTATTGATGAGGCATAAACTCACTTCTTTTGTATTAAAATTTAACTTTTTACTAGAAAAATAGACTTTAGAGTGTATTTTCTAGTATGGTGATGCATAGACTCTAGAGTCTAAACTATTTGGTTACAAAATTTCTTATATTATATCATGAATCAATTATAATAAAAGTTTAAGTTATTAAATAAAGCCTGAAAACATATATAAATAATTTTATATTGCATGTGTATCAACTAAGATATCTTAATAAGGACAAAATGCAATGAATGCATGCCATGCAGATATTTGGTTTTATATTATTTTTAAATTATTTCCAATCAAACTGTCTATTTTTTTAAAAATACTTTTTCTTGTTATTTAAAGAATAAAAAGTTATATAGTATAAAAAATGGAATAAATACAAAAATAATTCTGGTTTCTGAATCCAACCAATGTCATAATGGTCTGAGTTTATTTGTTTTAAAATTTGATAAAATTGATTTTGGTAAATTTAATTATGAAAGAAATGATTTTAAGAAAATTAATTTGTATTTGTGTATGATAGTTCAAAAGTGAGTTAAAAATAATTAATATTATTTGAATAAGATAAAAGTAAAATCAACTTTATAGATAAAATTACCAAAATGAATATCATATAATATGTTGTAAAAATGGACAATTTGGAGGGGTGAAAATTGCAAAATCACCCTAATAGACCTACAACTTATGTAGATTTATAAAGCTATTTTACATAATATTTGCACTTGCTCAATGAAAATTTATGAGAAATAAACCCAATAACAGGACATTTCATGGAATAAATTGTTTTGTAGTTTTTATTTAAAAATTACATGATTTCTACGTGTTTATTTGGGTTTTGATCAAGATAGAAAAGAAATAAGCAAGAGAAGAGGATGACTTTTAGGTGGAGAACAATGAAATTTTCTAGCTGCAAAAGATACAAAAAGCGGCAGCTGGGGCCATCAAAGCCACGCCCAGCGTCGAAGCGAAACAGGACTTCTAGAGAAAGTGGCACCCAGCGCCAAATAACACTACGCCCGACGCTAGACACCTGGCGCCCAGCACTAAGGAAACTAGCTCCCGGTGCCAATTTGGCCTATTTCCAAGGAGGTTGTCCATCAACTTTATCTCGACGCCAATTTGGCCTACACCCAACACCAACGCGTTTCAGACTTTTTGTTTTGTGAATCTAGTTTGTTTTACGGTCCATATAGCCCAAACTCATCTAAGGACCGAAAACGAGGAAAAGCTTGAAGATTCATATCCGGTAGTGGATCTTGAAGAATTGGAGTTTGATTCTCAAGATTCATGGCTTTCTTTTTATCTTCCTTTTCCTTTTGTTTTGTATTTAGCTACTTTATGAGTTTCTAAACCCCTTTGGGGTTAGGTTAGGATGAACCTTATTTTGAAATTAATGTAATCGATTTTTTTTCTAAAGCCGTCTCTTGTTTTTGTTAATTTAATTGTTGAATTTGCGCTTAATGTTTTTCCATGATTGACACTCATTAAGAAATTGATTAGTAATCTAAATCTTTCAATTGAAAAATTGAGATTTAGATCGTTCCAATTCAATAACCATACAACTCTTGAGCTTAAAAATAGGGATAGATTATACGTCTTCATGTGAATTTTCTTCTCTTAATGCTTATGACTAATTTTGCTCGCCTAAGGAATTAGAGTTAAACTAAATTAGAGAAATTGAAGGTAAATTGCTTAACAAGAAGAGGTTTGGAAAAGAAAGAAGTTATTTTAAGAGAGAATTAAGGGGATTTCAATACCTAACCTTTTTTATTCATAAATTTTTTAAACATCTTTAAATTCCGTTCTTTATTCTTTTATTTTTATTAATCCAAATAAAATTCAAAAATCTCTAATTCTTTCTTTAATTCTTAAATTCGTAAGTAATTATTTGATTGCTTTGGTGTTAAACCATAATTCCTGTAGAGATGATAACTCATATTTTCATTTTATTATTTGTATGACTGATATACTTGCCGTGATCTTAACACACCCCTCACATTTGCATAATACTAGCTGAAATTTGATGTCCATGTGCAAGAATGGCATTAAGACAACGTCACGTTGTGTTGCGTAGTACCCAAATTTCGCCCAAAGATCTTGTGAACATAAATGGAGCAATGTCCATAAAAGATAATGATCAATATATTATGTAAAGCACTGTAGACAGATTGTTATCATCACTATAAAAGATGCTAATCCATTTTATTCCTTGAAAAAAAATGGAGCAATCATACATTCATACTAAATGCAATGTTTCTATTTTTCCAGTGTCACTAATGTTCTGTTTGGATGAGAAGTGAAATAGAGGAAAAAGAAATAGAAAGGAATCAAATAGGATTGATAGAAATAGAGAAAAAATAAAATAAAAAATATATATTATTTGAATGGATAAAAATAAGAAAGAAGGAAGTGAGATAATTTCTTTTTGCTTGTTTGGATGAATAAAAAAGAAACTAAAAAGAAATAAATGGATTATATAAAAAAAATATTTTTGTAATAACTAAAAAATGTAATTTTTTAATATAATTTTTTTTTCTTAATATAAAATTATTTATTATTTTTTTAAAAAAATTAATTCATAATTTTTAAAAAAAATTAAACAAAAAAATAAAAAATGAAAAAGATCATTTCCATCTTATTTTATTCTTAAAATAGGTGAAAATATTTTTTCATAGGTCTCACGAAAATAACTTTCTTTCTTCTTATTTTTCTTCTCAAACAAACAGTAAAAATGTAATATTTCTTTCCTATCTCCTTCCTTTTTATTTTTTTCCACTCTATTTCAACTAAAACAAACATAGGGTAAATTTCAAATTACTAGCAGGGGATGCTGTGCTGCAAAAACTCAAGTTGTCAATATAAGTCTTGACACTTTTTTCAATCTTTCATATTTTTAACCGAATGCATCTAATAATATTTTACTTATGTTACTACATGTTAGAACACCCCACAAGCACACTAAAAAAAAAAACCAAGGACATCGCGATCAAGGTACTAAATAACTAAATAAGTCTATTTCCAGAACCATCCACAGTTGCTTACATTATGCTCCCGTAAACCACAACACAATTGCCTACATGCATACTTCCAAGTGCAAATGGTCCTACAAATTAAAATATTCTGTAACTGGAATACAATCAAAGTCAGTCACGTAGCACGTCTGAAACTAATATATTCTTGTGGTTGACTAGCGGCAAGTAAACAAAATGATCAAGAATTACTGCATCCTTTTCAAAACAAAAATGATTCATAGACACCTGGTGCTAATATACACAGATACACCTAAAGAGAGAGAGAGAAAAATGTAGATGTGATAGGTAGGTAATATGATGTGACAAGAGCGAGATAGAGAAAAATAAAAAGTGTCAATGGATTTTTTGCACTATGGCATATGTCCATATATCATTACTCTATTCAAAATATCACCTTTTTTGTCAACAAAATAGTACCAACTGACAAAGTCTTAAGAGTTCACAAGGAAATTGTGCTGTCAAAAATTGCTTTTCAGCTAGAACCACCGAGTAGGTATCATGTTCTCATGGAACCCAAGTAAAAATGCTTTAGATACGTACAAGAGGTACTCAGCGTAGTATACAAACCAAATCACTATACATTATTTTTCTCTTGTTTCCATCCACAAAAGATGTGTCTAAACTACATTTGAGAACTCCTGAATGCATGCCTTCAAGGGGCATATCACATATGTAATGCTAATGGTATACATATACAAGCAAAACTAAATTTCACTGCCATGGAGGGTAGGTAAGGACTCACTCACCTAAACAAGGGCAATATTCCCCAGTGGTGCAGGAATCCCTCACCAGTGGTGACCTCTAAAAACAACAGAAGAAGCACAGCAAGCATAGCTGCTCTTCCATTCCAAGTTTCAGCACTTTTTGTCCATCCCCATTCCCACACAATTACTGGCGGTGGCAACTCCCTACGTTGTGAGTCATATGCTGCCAATAACTCTTCTACACTGCCCAGGGGAACCAAAGACTGTGAAAGAGCCAAAGCTTTCTATTAGATCAAATGATACAAGTATGAAACTACAAAATACAATATCACATAAACCTATAGGGTTCAATTCATATCAACAGTTTGCTGAAATGGAAAATGTCTCGGTCTGTTTCTATGATAACTCAAAAGAGAACATTGAATAAAATATTTCTTGCTAGAACACAAAAATGTAAATATCATGGTACCTGTCGAGCTTCAAGGTTTGAAACCGCCATCGCACCAACATATGGGAGACTCTCAATTACAGCATCTGCCAAATCTGAAATGAAGGTAGGTTCACATCCTAGAGCAGGAACACGTCCCCATTTTTCTATACCAGAGTTTAGAGCCAATTCTTTGTACTCAACATCAATTTCTTCTAGAGTTTCAATATGCTCGCTGACAAAGCTGTGAATCAAGTAGATTTTAACAAAATACTAGGTCACTTATTCTTGTGCAGGTATGAGACAGAGGGAGAAAGAAAAAGAAAGAAGGCAGCAACTATATAGATAGTAGTAATAATAAAAACAAATAAATAATGAAGGCTGGTGTCACCTAATTGGTACAGCCAGCAGACTTTTTACTCCCTTTTTCCCAAGTTCAATTATTGTCTCATCTGTATAGGGTTTTAACCATTCCACAGGTCCAACTCTACTCTGTAACAAGAATTATAGCCAATTGTTAGAAATTCAAAAAAGGATGTATCTAAAAGCAGTAGCCAGGTTTGGTTGTAAGAGGAGACTGGTACAGATTGTGTGAGATAAGTAATCTGCTCCACCTATTGACTTAGATGAGTAATCTAGTCTTCACTCTTTAGTAAGAATGATGTTTTCTAGTCTTCACCAAATTCCCCAAGATCTTTTATCAAATAGAGATACATTTTCCAAAGATCTTTCTTTATGTAATGACAGGTGAATCACATGAATTGTTTGGAATATTATTGCCTAGTTGATCACTCATTTTTCAAGAGAAATCCCAATCACGATTTTGGTGAGGACTGTACTGATAGCTTTATACTTTATACATAAACAGAAATCTCACTCTAGAGTCTAGATTTTTTCCTTTCTCGAGCTAGAAAATTGCCATCCTTGATAGGAATGTTCATTTTTGGATAAATGTTACGGTTTCCCTTGCAGTGTACCTTATTCCATTTACTTGGATAAGCCCCAGTCCTTATGTTTTTTCATTTTTCTGTTTTAAGTATAAATCAATATCATGTATTAATACAGTGGAAACAGAAAAACAGGATAATGAATAAAAAAAGAAGAAGTAGTGACCTGATAAGCAAGGGTGTATGCATTAGTTATCTTTCTCTTTTCTAGCTCTTCCATGATCAAATCAACACATTCCTCCATCTCTGCCTTATATGGATCACCAGCCTCTTCTACATAAGCAAGAGGAACCCCATGTGCACTAAAGAATATCATGACCTGCAACGTGCATCAATTACTAGTGGTAACAACAAATGTTTACAATGAAGTGACTCCCTAGCTCAAGCTCAAGGTGAACTCAAGTACAGGAAAAACTTCATCAGCAATGCAAAACAAGATACGAAGAATAACCCAAGTTGTTGACAGAAAAATCATGATAAAAAAGGAAAAGAAGCATAACACCCTTTCACATAGTAGAGTAAGTCACTCTATTACTGTCATCATTCCCTATCCTAACCACAAATAATTGATATGTTGACTCCATAAATTATGCTATCAACATTCAAAGAAGAATAACAATGACAAGATAAAAATGTCTAGGAATCTTGTCCAATTCAGTTAAACATAAAATGATGAGGTACCTTCTCAGGGCAGTCAAAACCTTTCAGCTCTTTTTCAATTAAATTTGCCATGGCCTTAATGTATCCTTCACGCTGGTACCATGAAGGAATTACTGTATGCTGCATGTTGACTAGATACTCATCCTCTCTGAAGGATCAATACATAATTCATAACAAAACTGAATGTTAGGTAATATATTGGAGCATAATGATGTGATAACAGTACATTTTTACAATTTACAGTAATCACCTGAATATACTCTCCAAGAGACGAAGACTTGAACCACTGGTTGAAATTGAAAATTGTGGATAAAGTGGAAGCACAACAAGCTTTGTAATTCCATCCCTTTTAATCTACATGATATATTTCAAAGGAAAAATTAATTAAAACCAGATTGAAAATATATCAGACAGCCAAATGACAAATGAAGTTATATTAATTACTTAGACAAATATTAGTTCACCTGTGTCTAATTATCTCAAGTTTCCTCCACCCTGTTCCCTATATCCTCTTCCCAAAATGAGTAAATCTAGTTTTCAGTAGTTTATTTCTCAAATGATTTCTATACATAGTAGATTAAGGTACAAATCACTTTGAAGGTAAAAGTTTATTCAAGAGGATAACCTGTTAGACTGCATATCTTTGATTATATAACATAGCAACCTTCAACTGTCCCAAAGAATACAGAAGTTATGCAATAAGAATGGCAATAATGTTTTACAGTCTGAGGTTAAAGCTAAACACTATAATTTATAATACAAATGAAAAAATATTATTTTTAAAAAGGTTCTTATTTCATTTGAATGTTGTTTACATAAATATACTAATAAAATAAAATAAAATTGACATTTTTGGCCAATTGTATACTCCCATTTTCTAACAGCAACTTTCTCATTTTTTCCCTAAATTTTTATCCCTTCTATCTTCTCATTTTACCCTCTCCACCATCCTCCTTTCTGCATATATTTTTTGGGTTAATTTTTCAGTATCTTTTCCAACAAACACATTAGAGTGTGTCTGCTAGAGTATAGCAAAAGGAGACCTAAATTATTTCAAATTAACTAGCATCAGTCTGAATCAAAATTAAGTTTAGAAAATTAGAATCAGATAAAAGGTTGTCATGAACCAACTATCCCAAGAGCTTAAGCTGTTAGGTGAAGACACATAAATGGTTTACACTACATCTCTAACACCCCCTCACACAATAGCCATTTGGGCTTGAAGCAAGGGTAATTCATAGGGCCACCTACCTTGTACTGAAATTCAACTTTTTATTAGAACAATGAGGTTGGCAAGAATCGAAATGTAGAATATAGACCACTTGGTCATAAAGACTCTAATACCATGTCATGAACCAACTATACCAAAAGCTTAAGTTATTAGGTAAAGACACATGAATGGTTTTATATAACATCTATAACAAAATGTCAGCCAGGAAATATCCTAATAAGGAGAAAGGCAATGAGTGCATGTAAACTTATGCCACCCATCCATGCCAATTTTGTATTTTCAAATCCATAAAAAATGAATATTTTCATGTATTTATAAACAATTAATCAGAGAGCATCAGATAACATCCTGTTGAAACTTGTACAAATAAGGCACTACCAGTGGCATAATCTTAATCAAATGCTAACCAATTTCTCATAGTAATCTAAGAACAAGATGACCAAATACCTGTTCAATGGCCTCCTCAGTGAATGGATGCCAGTAACGCATGCCAACATACACTTTGGCCGGGACATTCTTTGCCCAAAGAGATTTCCTCAACTCTTCAGCCTGTGTACAGAACCATTAAAAGAGCTAGAACAATAAGAGTGAAAAACAAAGACAAAAGAAACCATTTAATGGACAATGGACATGTTATGTATCCCTATCCCATACCATAGCATCAAAATTCAAAAACATTGGGGGGAAAAAAACTCAATTGTAAAATTTCAGTGGACAAGTGAAACCTTCAAAATTTGGCTTGTAATGCTCAGAAAAAGATTAATTAAACCAAAGATGAGTACACAACATTAAATTCTACAATATGGTAATTTTATATTCCCCATGGAAACAACAATTCTGGCTACATAAAACAGTTCTAACTTCTATTGTTCAGAAGAACTGTAATACAAACAACAATAGCTTCTTCAAAGATATGTGCTTTTCTTTCACAATCTAAAACATAAAAATCGATACATCAATTACATACATTTGGTACATATACAGAGCTCAGAACCACTCATGTTCATAGATGATTGTTCAATATCTGATAACTTGAAATTTGAAGTCCCCAATGCACTATCTAACAAGTTGAGAGTGAAATATATGTAGTAATGTATGGAAAAGAAGTTATTGGGAAGTGTCGTGCCTGAGCATCAGTTATACGTCTAAGAGGAGATCCACCCCCAATTGAAGCATAGCCTTCTTTGCTCTTTGGTGCTCTTAAAACAGATACAAATTGAGCCAATGGCTTTTGAAGAAAGCTAAATAACCTTGGCAGCCGTATAATATCCTGCATAATTATTCAGAAAATATAACTAACCATCAAAAATAAGAAACCAAAAGCTTTAGGACATCTCAACCTAAAGGAAAAGTGATAAAAACAATTAGCTCAAATGAATAGTGTGTTAAAGCTTGAGCATTACTGGGTCAGCAAAAAGGTTAAACAAAAAAGGCTGCACATCTTCTAAAGTCTCTGGACCTCCAAGGTTCAACAATAACACTCCAATCTTATCATCACCAGTAAGAGGTGTATCAGAAAAATCTTGAACTGTTGGAGTTACTAAAGCTTCCACTGGCAACAAGCGCCTGTTGATTAATTGCTTGGAAACCAAGGGTTGTGTTTCAAACCATCCTGAAGTACTTCTGCCCATTACATAGTTTTTCAAGGGATTAGTGTTAGTAGAAGCCTCCACATGGCCTCCAGAGCTGTGATACATCTTTTGAGAGGAACGAATTGCTTGTGGCAACAGCCTATGAAAATAAATAATATTAAAATCATTGGAAAATTCTACTAACATTTAGTAATAAAAATAAAATAAAAACACAGTTTAACATAAGGAAAAAGTTAAAGATGAATTTTTGGCATTAACATGAAATTGTAAACATCAATGGTTTTAAACAAGCAAATGAAAGTTATATGTTAGCATCCAAGACATGCAAATTTAGAAAGCCAAAGAAGTTCAGCACGGATGCACAATGAGAAAGAAATTATAAACATAAAGGCATTTGGGTGAACTGTAGCACGTCACAGCTTCAACAAAACGAGGAAAATGGATCACAAGTTTAAATCATGACCAATTGACCACTTAAAATGAGAAATTTATGGTCATGGAAAATTTAGGTAGACAGTAGACTTGAGAGGGAACAAAGAGTACTTGAAATATTACAACTCTTGTTTGAAATAGCACTTCTATTTAACAATTCAAAACTAATAAAATATTTCATTCCAAAATTCAAAGTTTGTAATCAACACTACACTACAAATACCATGTAAGGAACGCAACACAACCTTAGACAATTGCATATCTGACCATGGAATGCAACTTTCAACCCTCATTATATAACAAATGAACATTTACTTTCGTGATCAACACATGAAAAGCCATCTTATAACAGCTAGGGTCACTATTTCAGATTTTAGAATATGGTGTTCCCGGTTAGATAACTCCATCTTCAAACCCTCACAACTAAACTACAAACATGACATAAGAAATACTTTCGAGAAAAAGTTAGTGACTGAAGAATTCAAAACGCAGAATAATAATCATGGTAAAAGGAACACTTACAGAGGAAACTTGAAATTACGAGAAGCGTGAGTGAGGCATGGAGGAGGGCGGTTATAGGAGCAAGAAGAAGAGGAAGGTGGTGAAGGGGCATGAATTGAAGAATTCATAGCTTGATTGACCGAAAAAAAAAGAGAGAGAGAGAGAAAAAAACTGCACTTTCACCGCTTGCTCGTCTTTCTGTTACTGCACAAATGCATGTTTGAACCCTTAGCAGCGAAACTCAAGCCTCATAAAACCAAACCCAGAAATAATTTAAGGAAAAGGAATCAACTTTACCAAATTCCCACAAAACTGGAAGAGAAGGAGCTACCACTAAGCAGAGGGTGCACTGGGAATGAAGACCATGAAAATCTCCTTTTTTATTTTTATTTTTTTTTATATTTTTCCAATTGAACTGATTTTGATGCAAAGGTGGAAATGTTATAAATGTTCATAGGCCATTTGCATATGAAATCTGAATGCAGAGAGGGACCCTTGAGGTTGAGAGTGATTGGTGAGATTGAGAAAAATCCGCACCTCCTGTTCTTCCCTTTTTCTTTTTTTTTTGGTTATTATCATCTCATCTTCAACAAATTTTACTGCCCACCATTTTCCAGGATTATCCATTTTTTTTTATCCTTACATGGAGAAGCATGCTAAAAAAATTAAATGTTCACTCGACCACCTCTTCCCTTGATTGCTATACCTTTTTTGGCCTTATTTGTATTAAATAATATTTTATTCAACTGATCTCGTATTTGTTTTAAATATTTTATAAATAAATTGATGGAAGAAATTTATACATGAAAAATAAAATTAAGGGAATTTCTGAATTATCCGCTTGGAGGAGGTAGCCAGGTAGGTGCATTGCGCCCATCAGTTATTTATGGTATATATATTTTTAATAATTTATTTTCAAATCAGGGATAGATAATACATAAATGAGTTTAATTTATTTTGATAACAAAATACGTGCATGTTTTAAGTTAATTTATTTTAAATTATTTTATTTTATTTTAAATAAACACATAATGATTCATAAACGTGCAGTAAAAAAAACGATCAGAATAATTTGTTGATTTAGTAGTACACAATTGTCTGCTCCTTATTTTTACGAATACAAGGTACACAATAATTTGTTGGTTGAGTACTACTACTACACAATCTGAATTCCATTTTTTGGATCTCTCCAGTGGCCTGGGTAGCATGTGACCGTATCTACTGTCAGCTTGGATGTAATAAACACAGTTCAGATTCACGGTAGAGAACTCCTTTTACTAAAGGGTTCTCGATCGATTGTAATTATTACAAATTGACATAAATCAAATCCAAGTCGTGTCCGGAAATGGTGTACGTGTGTGTTTGAATTTATGTTAGATTATTTAAAATTATGTTAAAATATTAATTAATGTAACTTTGGTAAATATTGACATATTTAGTGTTATATTGAAGAATTAATTTTAGGTTTAAATTTAATTTGTGTTGAAATAATTTTAAGTAATTTTTATTTTGAATAAAAAAATTTATACTAAATTTTATTATTAACTTGCTTTTAAAATAAAAATATTTAAAATGTGTTTTTAGCCTTTTGAAATATGTGGGGGATTGTTGTATGTAATGGGATATTTCAAAAGACATAAGTCCCACATTGCTTGAATTGGTTTTCAACAATATTTTGTTGGTTCTAATACATCTTTTCCCTCACTAATTACTTGTTCCACGATTTCATAGGATTCTATGCAACGTAAATACATATGAAGGACCGACCCTATAAAGGACAAGCCTATAGCATTCTTCATTCAATAAAATTCATCTTTGAATAGGGTAAACCCCAGAACTAGGAGGGTATTCTCATACTTTTAGATATCCCAACTGCCCCTCCCCCCTCCCAAAATATCTTCATTTTATATGTATTTTTTTTTGTCAAGGCAATAAATTTTAAATTTAACATTATCTTTTAATTCATTTGACTTCATTACATCTAATATTATTGCTAAATCCAACCGCAGACACATTGAATAATAAAACCAAACAATTACTTAATTGATTTGAGTTAGCATGTATAAAAATCTCATGGTAAAGGTTTCTAGTTGTCACCACCTATTTGAGAATTTTTAAAATAACAAAAGGATTTGTAAAATTGATTCCTAGATTATTAGTGGTGTGAGATTGTAAATTATTATATGAGCATGCTTTTTATCTCACCTATTACTCATAAAATTAGTAGCATGAGTGGAAATTGATCTTTACCATATGATAAAACATGAATTTAAAGTCTAAACAACACCTTTACACATTTGTCTTTCACCAAACATTAAAGTGGGTCATATGATATCTTGTAAGGGTGTTCACGGGTTGATTTGAGTTGAGTTTGGCCAAATCTGATACTCGAACCAATCAAAATAAATTGGGTTAGGTTAAATTGAATTTGTGTAATTTTTTTTATCAAACCTAAACTGAACCAACCTTGATCAATAATAGGTTGGGTTCATGGGTACCCATTCCTATTTAGTGACATATTAAATACACTTTTATAAAAAATGAAAGAATTATAAAAACTAAATTATATTTTTTAAAAATAAAAAATCATAATAAATGTTGCATTGTTCACTACGCTTGAATGATGAGTTCTACTATGTAAGCCAAAATCCAATAGTCACATCTGTTGTTTTCATTAGATTGACTTGGTGGTTGATATACATATATTTATGTTTGTATGTTTCAATTAAAAGGAGTCAATTCAATATTAAAACACTCATTATTCATAATTTTTTTAAACTAAAAATATATGTAATAATAAATTTAAAAATTATTCATGTCAACAAGTTGGGTTCATGGGTTTAAAAATCAAAACTCATTACCCAACCCTTACATGAACGGGTTGGGTTGGATACTACCCAAACATCCAAAAAATTCAAACTAAAGTGTTTAGATTGGTTTTGGTCGGTTTGAATTCACGGGTACCCGTACCCGTGAATACCCCTAATATCTTGTGAGGGAGTAGTTGATTGTGTATTGATGGGATAACTTTGGCTACCTAAAAAATTAGACTACCCCTAGAAAAGAATATTCATAAAAAGATTTTGTAAAATTTAGGTTAAATTATTTTATGAGTCCCTAAACTATTCTAAATATATCTATATATTTTAAAAGTTTGTAAGTCGATTCCTAAATTAATAAATCATTATTAATTAGGTCCCTAGTCAGGATCTGTTAGGATTTGTCTAGTTTAATATTTAATTAAAATTTTTTAAATACTTAAGAGAATGACAAGTTAATTTAACCTAAAATTAAAAAAAAAATGGAAACTTCCTTAAGTAGTTTCCTACTACCCGTTGCTCGGAGGCAACAAAGTTTGTATGTAGAAAACCCCAGAGAAGTGGAAGTGATACTTGCAAAAATGTGTGTCTGTGTTGACTTTGATGGCTATGTTCACCCTTTTGTGATGCGTTGAATACAGGAAATCGTTTTCATTTCAAGCTGAGAATAGGGACATAATCAAAAGGATATTCATGGGCATTTCACAAAGGCAGTGTAGAGGAAAGTAAAACAGGTGTTAAGGTATTTTGTTCCCAATGACCCTCCAAAGAAGTTTGATGTGTTACACATCACCATTTATTCCGTCTCTCTGAAGGTTGAATATCCAAACTCAATCAGTAACATAACACCTTATTAGGATAAACTTTTCTATAGGTATCTATCAAAGAAAATAAAAATGAAAAATGAAATAAGTTTCTCCTAAAAGTTAAAATTAGCTTATTTATAAGTTAAAACCAACTTTTGAACAAGTTAAATGAGAAAATTTCTACAAATTAATTGATGTCTAAGCTAATTTTAATTTATAGAAAAAACTTATTTTATTTTTTCTCCTTATTTTCTTATCTTATTAGTTTTTATGGAAGAGTTTATTCAAATACGATCAAAGCATTCACAACATCCAGAAATTTTCTTATGTAGACCGTCATAACTGAACCAATAGTTTCAACCATAGGTTTTTCTCTAATTCATTTGTGAAAAATGAAAAGTAGAGATTTACTTTTAGTTTTTCCATGTACAGCACCTCACCAACGCGTTATATATTGTTGTGTATGAGAATGCAAGGATGATCAGCATACTAAAGCATGTGTTGGATACACATCGTGTTGGTTACAAAATTGACTCATTTCCATTTTTGATGTAGAAGCTTAAAATGATAACTTCTCGTTTTCCCATTTGATATGCACATCTTGGGTTGTTGGACGCGAAACCCATACCCAGTAGCACATTTTTATGTCTATGGCTATAATTGCTTTATATTTCTAATTATGATTTTAATAATCTATTTCCTCTTATTTAAATTAATAATACATAGATCACAAAATGCAATTCACATCGTCCTTTATATTAAAATTATTGTTAACTTGTCATGCCCTTTTGTTTCTTATATTTGTCATCTCATTAATTTAATTGTCTCATATATTTATTACTAACATGCCCTTCACTATTATTTCTTTTTCACTTAAAATAAGAGTGTAAAATATTAAAAACTAGGTAAAAACAAAAATATAATTGAAAACCTAATGTTATTTTGAACTTTTAAAACGGCAAAACAATTAAAAAAAACATTTTTTTTTCAAAAAGCACACATAAAAGAAAAAGAACAAAAGGAGTAATTCTAAATTCAAACAAGGCATATCATGCAAGAAAATGATAACGGTAATCATACAACTATACATAAGAGACTGGCAAATTAAGATTCTTCATACTCTCCGAGAAGGAACCACTTGCGAAGATTTTTTGGCAAAACACCTTGAGCCTCCCATGCCCATGGGACTTAGTTTTGCTCTTCATTCTGATGCATCTAGGGTGCAGCACTTAAGATTGTAATCTCTTTTATTTTCCTTTTTGCCCTTTCTTATCGACATGCATAAAAAAAAATACAACTATACACATAAACAGTTAAGATTGATTTTATTTTTGATATCTACTATGATTATATGGTCAAAATTAATTTCTCACTCGAGCACGTTCTCACTTGATCAGCTTTCTATGATACGACTCTCAAAAGTAAGCCAAAACCAAGTACAAGAACTTTAGGCACAATACATGGTTGAGGCCATTCTTTCATCTACTATAAAAAGCATTTTAAGCTTAACTATGCTGGTTATAAGAGGGACAGGTAACTTAAAAGTTATAGACAACTACTGTTCTCATACACGGCTTCCATGGTGATACAGGTAATACTAATACATTACATGGACAGTGCCATAAGCTAGACTGCCTCGCTGGTTTATAGTAGTTATTATAAATTATAGTACACATAAATAGTTGACTTCTAGCATAAAAAAAATAATACTTTAACCAAGTACACAAGAATTATACTGCTTAACTGATTTGAAATTCTCCACTTGCATGAACCTCTTTGACCCTCTTGTCATACTCATCTTCTTCTTCCTCCTCTTCCTCCACATCCTCTTCCCCTTCATCTTCTTCGCCTTCCCAGCCGAAACCTTTGACAGGCCTAGACACTGGAGGAGGGTCCCTTGCCTCTCCCACAATTTTCATTATCTCCTCCACACTTTGAACAGAAAAGCTTGGGTTGCCTCTCTGGTAATAGACAGCTTGAGCTGATTCAGTTAGCTCTCTTGGAAGGTTCTTTAAAAACCATGGGTGGTTCTTAATTTCCTTAAGAGTGATTCTCTGTAAACAATAAAGAGAACCAGGTCTGGCAGTTAGCTTGATGTAAACAAGGTCTTGATTCCTAATATCAAATGTAGTCGAGTGTATTTTCAAAAGCACCATGTTTATATTTAAAATATTGACTTTTGCTAAGAGCATGCATCAAAACTGGAGAATGAACTGAAGACAACATTAGCTGCATCCAATTAGGGAGCCGTTTATAGATGTAAAAACCATACAAATTATTTGATTAATAAGGACTGAATGGAATATAAGTACAAATCTAAAAATTATGTCAAGTTTTTATATAAAAATATACAACCGATAGCCAGCAAAGTTATTCTTCAGAGTCAGTACATGGCACCAAAATGTCAAAAGACAACCACCATAAGTTCTCAATAAAATATGATATGATTTATATTCAAATTGTATATGCCTCAATTTCACAATGTCCTGGCTCTCTGACATAACTCTAAGCATGGTAATATGAAAAGCAGTGCAAAGTTGAGAAAAGAACACCAAATTCAAGTTCTGGTTTAAACTAACAGGAGGGGAAATGGAAACACTTGAACCTTACCAATCAACTAAGCAGGAGAGTACCAGATGATGCATATAAAATAAGAGTTAGGTGTAGACTGTAGAATTTCTCACTAGGTATAGCTTTCAGTCAACAGGGTTTATTTCACCAGCTTGATTATTTTTCATTGACATAATGATCCGCAAGGGTTTACAAGTGAACAAAATAACAAAAGTGTACTTCAGGAATATAATACAGACAATGCGTACATGATCTAAACAGACATGGCAGTTCATCCAAATTGTAATAATAGCAGGAAAAAAAGGAGTTACTTAAACATTATAACATACCCTTAATGGATTTGCTACAAATATACGAGAAAGGAGGTGTCTGCAGTCTTGAGATATGTGAACATAATCAGGGATTTTGTATTGAACAGCCATTATACGCTGCAGAAGAGGACAGGAAATGAGGGTAAGATGATTGGATTATAACAAGAAACAATATGAAAATCAGTATTAAAAGGGATGATATTATACCTGAATTGTTTTCCTAAAATTCCTAGGGTCATCGTGATCCTCAAAGGGATACGCTCCAACCAGCATGACATAAAGAGTCACTCCACATGACCATACATCAGCCAACTAAAACAATTTTCAGAATAGAACATTAAAAGAACCATTAATATATTGGTTACAAAAGTAGATGCATATTAAAGACTTTTGCAGGTAGCATGATCAAAGAAACAAAGCTACAAATTAGAGATAAGCAAAGTGTAACAAGAAATGGAAACAAATCCCCCCTCCCCCCTTTCAAAGAAAACCAATGATTTTGACATGCAGCAGGCAGAAAAATGAAGTTAACATCCAACACACACACACACAAAGATGTAGGGAACTATAAAGAACCGATTCTATGTAGAGTTCATACCTTGCCATCATACTCCCTCCTGGAAAGAACCTCTGGTGCTATATAAGCTGGAGTTCCAACAGTTGATTTGGGTCGTGAATGAAGCAAAGATGACTAAACCAAAAATAAGAAACATTCAGAGATATAAAGGCTAAAGTACATATTATTAGAAATTAGAAATTTGAAAGTAGATGGTATTCATTCCAGTACCTTAGAATAACCAAAGTCACAAATTTTCAAGCGGGGTGCAGGGCTTCCATCTAAAAGGGTATTTTCTAGCTTCAAATCTCTGTGGCATATTTGCTGCAAAAAAAGGAGTAAAAGCATAGGTTCTCACTTTGTATATTTCTGAGTACAGGGAGTACAATAATTTTTCAAGAAGTTGAGCATGATTATACCATGGCATGACAGTAATGAACACCAGAAATCAGCTGCTGAAAGAAATATCTAGCCTGAACAATAAAAGGGGAAAATAAATGAGATATGGCTACAAATCTACAATAGTAATGGCATCAAAAGCAAGAGTACGAAATAAAGCAGAAAATCCTGAAGTTATCAACCTCATCTTCACTGAACCTTCCAGCATTGCATATCCTCTCAAAGAGCTCTCCTCCAGCTGCATACTCCATCACTATGGCTAAATGAGTTGGGGTCAAAACCACCTGCAAAACCAAAAGCCCTTTAAATAAGAGTACTTAATTAATTAAATAGAGTACTCAATACTAAGTGATCCAACATAAGACCACTTAATTAATTAAATAGAGTACTCAATACTAAGTGACCCAACAAGAGGTTAACAAATAAAGTCCTTGCCTCCTTGAAGCGAATAATATTGGGGTGCCGAAGGGATCTGTGGTTGATAATCTCTCTAGCCACATTCTCATCAATCTGGAATAGGAGTAGGGGGCAAAAAAACTTATAATCACAGATGCCAAAACAATAGCTTTTCAATTTCATATATCAAAAATATAAACAAGATAACAAATAAGAGGATCCTGCCTTCCCATTTAGTCTGCTTGGCCTTGCAGAAGAATATACAAGCAACATGGAGGAAATGAACCAGCCAAATGTCGGATTTGCCAACTCAAAGATTAAGTGATAATTTTTTTTAGTTCTTAATTCTAATCAATACTCACAATCAACTATCTCCGGGAAGGAGCTGCTCCACATCTAAAAACTAAATAGTTTATAACTGTATTTTCCATCCCCTCCTACATTTCTTTCAATCACGCGTAACGAAATTGAGACAAATGAACATGTTAACACCTTTCCTAGATTTTTCACTTTTAACAAATCAGAGCTCCAACCTCACAAATCCTTCACTGATAATCTCAAATGCAAAACATGAGAGTGATAATAAATCTGAAATTGAAGAAAGGAGAAAAAAAAAAACTTTAATTATATTTTTTAAAAAGAAAAAAAGAAAGAAACCTTGTGGCCACGCTCGATGTATTTCATGGCAACAAGCTCCTTGGTCTCCTTGTTCCTCATGAGCCTAGCCACCCCAAAATTCCCAGCCCCCAAATCCTTCACAGCCTCGTACTTTTCCATAATCAAATCTTCAACTCAAACAAAGGGTTATGGATTTTAGAAAGGGTTTCAAACTTGAAACTCAAAGGGGCATGCAAGACCCTTGTAGAATCACAGCACCATTTTACACTCTGATCAAAAGGGTAATATAAAGGTGGTCGCTTTCACTGAAAAAACGGTTCTTTTTCCACACACATATATAATAATGTATCCAGAGAGAGAGAAGGGTGGGAATGGAGAATTATTTAGAGCGGGGAAGAGGAAAGTGCACGTGGGAGAGTGACAGAGAAAGCATTAGAAAATTGGGATGGGATCCAATCAATCAATGAACATGGATGAAGAAGAGGAAGAGAAACCAGCTTGAATCCAGTTAGTCACTGCCTCCGTTTTGGGTTTTGATTTGAGTTCTGAAAATCGGAGTTAGAAATTGAGATTGGAATTAATTGGTATTTGGAATGGGATCTCTTACAACGCCGTTGCTGTAGGGGACACGACAGGGACACCTTTCTCTTCATTCCTCAATCTCCTTTGTCGTTTTCACTGGCTATCTTCTCTTCTGTTTTATTTTTAATTTTAATTTAACAGCATCTTTCTTTCACTCACCCTAGAGCCACTCTACCCTTTAATTAATTAATTAACCTTAGTGGGTAATGTATCCCCACGTATATACGACAGGTTACGTATATACACACACAACTATGTATGTATAACGTAATTCTAAAAGAAAAATAATCCCTCTCTATATATAAATGAGCAAAAAATCATGCACTTACAATGTAAAGTAGTTTTGCATTGTCATCTAATTACAAATCACTATTTATTATAAGCTTGTTGACTTTTATAATAAAAATTTAAAAGTCATATTAATGGTGATTTCCGATTGGTTGACAGTGTAAAACTACTTTACACTGTCAATGCATGACCATTAAACTCTATATAAATTAGCATTTTAGCCTGTGCACAGAATAAATATTTATTTATATAATTAAAATTTATAATAAATAAATATTTTAGAACATATAAATTATATTTTAGATTTATGGTAAATATTTTATATTGTGATACAATATTCTTTTTAATTATTGATAATTTATTTTTAAAAAAATATTAAAATTCAAGATAAAACTAAAGATATTGGAAATAATAGATTAAAAGATATAAGAGGTTAAGAAAAGTTCCTAAAAAACTCTTTTGTTGAAGAATGACAACTAAAAACGCTTTCATTCAAGATAATTATTCTAATTTATATATATATATATATATATATATATATATAAAGGGATATCATGTGCATGTTAAGAGCATATTTGAATTTTGAAGATAAAATATATATATTCAAAATTGATTTCTAATATTTAGTTACAGCTTGCTAGACCATTTAGTTGATATTAGAAGTGTATTTGAAATTTGAAGAAATATACATATATTTGAAATTGGTTTTTGATATTCAGTTACAATCTATTAAAAACATAAGAGGATATACTAGATGCATGTTAGAACAGTGAAGTTCACCTTTTCACGAAAATAGGGTATTCAAATGAGAGTGAATGTGAGGGAGAGTGACGAAAGTGGAGGCCTGAGAAAGTTGATAATTTTACATGTTTATATATATATATATATATATATATATATATAAAGAGAGAGAGATATTAGAATAACTATCTTAAATGAGAGCATTTTTAATTATTTTTCTTCAATGAGAGCGGTTTTTAAGATTTTTCTTAACCTCTTATATTTTTCAATCTATTATTTTCAATATTTTTAGTTTTAACTTGAATTTCAATATTTTTTTAAAATTATCAATAATTAAAAATAATATCGTATCATAATATAAAGTATTTATCATTAATCTAAAATATAAATTTTATGTTCTAAAATATTTATTTATTATAAATTTTGATTATAATATAATATAATTTATATATTTAAAAGTATTTATTTATTATAAATTTTAGTTATATAAAATAAAAATTTATTCATAAGCTAAAATACTAGTAATTTAATATGTATATATAATTTTATAAATAAACATCATATTTATAAATAAACATCATATTTCTTATTACATCTAACATTTTCTCTCTTTCCTCTTTTTAACTCTCTTTATCACCCAAGATAGATACATCTCCAAAAAAATAAAAATATATACAATCATCATTTGCATAATTTATTATGGTCTCTCCTTGTCCTAATTGTTTCTTAATAAAAAAATTAAAGAAATATTATTTCACTGTGGTATTTTTTAATTTTTTTTAAGCAAATAATATATTATTATTGTTATTATTATTATCATTATTATTATCATCATCATCATCATTAAACACTAAATGTTGCTTTAACATAATTCAATGATCAATTATGCTTTTAAAACTTTAAACATGACATCCAAATATAATAAAGCTTTCCTATCATTAGAATTGTTTCCTTGAATTTTAAAAATTGAATATATCTTCTCTTTCTGCAACACTATAGTCTTGTATCTTTTGTTTAATTTATATACTTTTAGTTTTCGTGATATATGATTAATCATTATAAATTAGTTATTTGTTAATTAAATTTAATATATTAACTTTAAAGTTGTAATTTAGTTTTGGTTTTTATATTTAGCCCCCTCAAATAAAATATTCTAGCTCCACCCCTACGTAAAGCTATTATGAACACTTTTTTTTCCCCTTTTTGTCCATTAATTTGGAAGAAAATTTTCATTCACATTTATTTAGAATTTTAAAAGTTTAATATGATATTAATAATTTTTTAATTATTTATTCATGTATTATAAATTTAAGAACTTAATCTTGAACGAGAATGTTATTAGGAGATTTTTTTTATTAAATTATATAACTTCTCTTACATTAAATATCTCATATTTTATTTACTCTTTTTTATTTTTCAAACACTTTTGCTTTAATTTGTTAATCTCAATTTAGATTTAGAGATCTATTTTTATATAAAATAAATATTAAAATGTTTTGAATCATAGTCAATTTTAATTTTATTTTTTGAAGTTTGACTCATATTAAATCAAATTAATAAACATAGAAATGAAGTGTCTTAATTTAAAAATATATATATATACAATATCTCCTTAATTTTCAAAGTTTTATCTCTTTGATTTATTCCTATCTAATAAAATAAAATATCTACTATTAAAAATGATGATAACATTGTTTAAAATATGTAATATTAAACATTTAAATTGCTCTTTAAAATTTGTAACTTCACAATTTTTTAATAATAATGATATTTTCTTATATATTCTAATTTTTATTATACCTACACTTAAAAATATTAATACTATGTATGAAAAATTTATTAATATATTTTTATTTACTCTTATTATAAAAGAGAAGGTAATTATCTAAAAATATTAAAATAACGAATAAGAGGGAAAAAGAATTAAAAATACAAATAATTTTTAATTACAAATAAGATTATTAAATTATATTTATTAATTTATGTATGTAAAAAATGGAGGTTTTTGATGCTGAATATTGTAAAAATAATACCATTCCATAAGTAAATTAATAAGAGAAAACACGTCATGCACTGTCATCCAATCACAAACTATCATTTATTGTAAGTTTGTTGACTTTTATAATAAATACTTTAAAAGTCATACTAACGGTGAATTTCAATTGGTTGATAGTATAAAACTTTTTACGCTAACAGTGTATGACAATTAAACTCAATTAATAATGTACAAAATACTCTATGTAAATATTGTGTTATAGGTGCCGTCCAATATCTGATAGTATATTTCAGAAAGATTAGTTTGCCAAAAAAAGAAATCATTATTTTAATATTCTTTATAAATTAAAAAAATATTTTATTATAAATTTATAATACACTTTAGTCTTATTTCTAAAAAATAATAATAATAATTAGAGGTACACTTTATTCTTAATTCAAATTTATTTTACAAGACTTCCTAATTATTGTTCTTAATGATTTTGATTTTGTTGACTTTAATTAGTTTGTATTAGTAATATAAGAAGCATCTGTTTCAAACTAATGCCACTGTAATAATGGTCGTTGTTGGTTTATATAATACCCATGCTTGTTTAGGTAATTTTTGTTGTAGATAAAATTAGTTTTGAAATAGGTATAAATGATTTTGGAAAAAAAAATCTTAAAAAAATTGGAAAAAAAAGAGTGCGAGATTTATAATTTATATTTTTTTACATAAAAGTAAATTTATTTACCAACTAAATAAAATCAATTATTTTCAACTCACTTTCAAAATATCACAATCAAATATAAATCAATTTTTCAAACTTGACACCATTGAAATAGACAATGACAGGGAAAAAGTGTTTAATAAATAAAAGAGTTGAGGGTCCAAACAATCTTAATCAAGAAGTAATAATATATTTTATTATATATTTTTAATTATTTAAAATGTTAATTACTTTTTATATTTTTAATATAATAAGAAATTTTTATATTTTGAGTTACTATAATGAAAATTTTAAGAATATTAATAAAAAAAGTAATATATTTCATTAAAAAAAATTTAATTAAAATAGATATTAAATAATTTTTATTTTTTAAAATATAATGAATACTTTTTTTGTAATTTTTTTATTTTCTTAGCAAGTATTTTAGACACTGATTAACCTCTTTCTAGTTCTTTTTAACTAAAACCTTTTTTGGGATAGTCTTTTACTCTTTTTAACTAATACTTTAAATCAAGAGTGATTAGTAGTATTTGTCAAAAAAGAGAAATAAATATGGTCATGTAGAAAACGCGTTGACCAATTTGATAGTAGGGACATCCGGACTTTGATCCCGTCGGCCGTAGCCGACATGGAGCACCACCGCCGTTTGATTGTGATTGGCTAACTCACCCTCGTTAGTCGTTTCCTCAAACAGTATGGAATCAGTTACTACTGCAGGCCCATAAATAACTCAGGATGCTTGTTCACAAAATATGTACTAGTATAATAAATTTCACAATTTAAGACAGAAATAAAAAATGAAAATAATACTGATAATATAAAAAATTATATTTTCAATTAAATTGGAATTATTGTGCTATTAAAAATTATTTATTTTTATAATACTCTCTCCGTGCCTTTTTACTTATCGATTTTTTTAAAAAAAATATTTTTATTTATCTGTCATTTTTAAAGTTCAAGATAACATTAATTATTTCTTTATCAATTATACTCTTATTTCCTATTTAACTTTTAATTAATTAACATATTTATAATTAGTATGCATTTATTGTAGAGTAGAAATGAGAAAGAGTATAGTAGGAAACTTCAAAACTATTTTATAGAAAACAAAAAAATTTATTATATTTCTTAGTTTGTATATAAAAACTTTAAATGACAGATAAAAAAGAACGGAGGTAGTAGTTATTTTAAAATTTATATTTAAAATATTACTTAATTAAATAATAATTTAAAAATCTTTCCATTAATTATATATTAAAATTAAACTTAAAAAATGTATTATATTAGATGAATATGGAAAATATGTAAAAAAATATATAGAAAGTATTGTAAAAATTATCATTATTACTTCTTTCTCATTTTATTTGTTATTTTAAAATATCAAAAAGTATTTATTATGTTTCGAATAATATCTTCAAGAAATATATGTATTAGCAAATAAAAAAAAATGTTACTAGCGATAACTATAAAGTGTACTAATTAATAAAAACATTTAGATAAAATTATTTTATCGTGAAAATTAATACAATTAATTATTTTCTTAAAATTTTTGTGTTGCCTTAAAACAAGAAATAAATGTGATGAAGGGATTACATCAAAAAAAAAAATGCGATGAAGGGAATATTGAGATTTGAGAGTTAGTGTTCTCAATCTATGCGCAACATCGACACACGTTTTCACCGCATGCGATTGTCAGTTATGTTGTCATCTCCCAAATTTTCATGTTCTTCCTGCTCAATACCCAATCATTTGCTTGCATTTATTATTTCACTTTTCTACTTCTTTTTCTTCTCTCACTCATCTCTTCTTGGTCTCTTCATTTGTTTTGATTTCGGACTGAATTGATACTAAAAAAATTGTATTTTTGTTTTAAATTAAATGAAATAAATTTTAAATATTAAATATGATTAAAATATATATTTAAATTAATCTGAATCATGAAATTTGTATTAAAACACATGTACAATACAAAGATTTGATTTAGAGGTAATACAAGCGGCATAAAGAATATATTACATCTCCAGTCCCGTCAAGATGAAAAACCTCAATGCATGTTTAGACTATAAATGGATCAAGTGCATTAGTTTCCATCAACAGTAGGTATGGTTGCGTGCATGCAACAGTATTCTTATCTAACAGCGAAGACTCCCCATTATTTGTAGATAAGACCTACCTACCATATTAATTATATATGTATTAGTGTTTGTGTTACTTTTCAATCAAAATCAATATTACATTTTTAATATCATTATTAATTTTAGTTACCGTGATTAAAATAATAGTTATCAAAGTAAAATATTAATTGAATAATATCACGAATCTATATCTTTATATTATAAATTTAAGTATGTATTCTTGAACAATAGTATATTTAGAAGTTATTCTTTTTTTATTTATTTATTGAATTGGGGGGCAACTGCCCAACTAGAAGGCGTGAAGGAGTATTGTAGAAGCATTATCAGTCAATAAACAAAACTGAATAAAGTTTGGGCTTATATCAAAACCCCTACAACTATTAAGAACGGTGAGACCAAATTTTGCTATTGCATTTGTAGCTTAATAGACTTTTCTAAAGACACGGCTCCATCTAAGAGAGACCTCTTCCTTGGCCAGATTGAGAATCTATTGGACGAGTGAGTAAGAAGGATGTAACCTATCACAATCTTTGGAAAGTAAATGAATAACAGCCCAAGATAAACTTCAACATGAATATGACAAAAATCCTAGTGAAGTGCAAAACGATTTCCAATCAAAATTTTTCCAAAGTTTCACCTGCAACATTAAACAAGATCCAAGGTTCTTAGAGTAAGTTATTGATTGATCAATTTTAATATACTTATTATAGTTTTGTGCTTGACTTCATTGGATGTTTATTATGCCTAACATTGGTAGTTTAGCTGAGTTTTATACCCTTATAATTAATTGGGCCTTAATACAAATCTTGATTAATTTTAGGATTTTAATGTATTTTGACCTTTACTCCTTATTTAGGTCATAACTTGGGCTTTGGAAATGCAATCGAGGTGATCTTGGTGTCTATGAAAAGCTTAAAGAAATATTTACATTTCTCATGAAGAGATCATGAGCATATTCAACTTGGATTATAGATGAATTTGGGCTTGTAGCTTGAATCATTGTTCTGTCCTCACAGCCTGACATAAGTGGAGTATTTGAGCACAAAGATTGAAATAACATGAGACTAGCTCCAAATTTTTTTTTCTACAACTTTGATGCAGAAACTAAAAACCAATTCAATCATCTAAAGGGTCAAATAAATCATAAATAGTAGTAGACGTGTTTTACATTGCAACTCACATATCTTTTGTGAAATTAATTTATAATTGGGCTAATTAGCATTTAGTGGACCTATATTTTGGTCTTGGGCTTTAGTTAACCCTAGGGAGACTTTACTCAAACACCTCCTTTAGGACCTTAGAGGGAGAGTCTTCGTAGAGTTTGAATTACGCTTTGTTCTCGCTTAGGTTATCCCTTAACTTTCTCCCATTTTCTTTTTCCCTTTTGATGATTTTGTGTGAAGCTTCTATAGAAGCCTAAATGTTTTTGGATCAATTCATTGGTTTAAGGTTTCTTTTGTGGATTTTGAGGTTTGATTTTAAATTGTTTTTTAATTGTTGGTTTGTTTTCTTTCTTTATGAATATCTTTTTTCTCTTTTAAATCTTGATTGTAAATTCTTTTTGGATTGATGTGTCATCATTTAAATTTGAGTTTGTATTCTTATGAATATGTTAAACCCATGATTTGGCATATTCTAATTGAAAATAATGGGGTTTGTGATTCATGATCATTGGTTTGATCAAAAATTGGTTTAGAAAATTATTCATGACTGTAGAGGGAAGTGGTGTAGGAGATGGTTTCACCCCTTCCATTTCAAATTTCTTTAGCAATTTTTGAATATACCTGTGTTGAGATAAGAATAAACCAATAGTAATTGGAATGATTTTAATACCCAAAAAATAATGGGTATTACTTTGGTGCATGTTCTAATTAGGAGGTTTTAATGCCCCTTCTCACATCATTCAATGATATTTGGACATGTGTCATCATTTATTATTTTAGATAATAACAACTATTTTTTAATATTATATTTAAGTACTAGGGACCTATTAGCAACTTTTGTTTTTATTTCATTAATTATGATACTGATTATTTTTTTTAATTATGATACTAATGACTTTCTACAATAGTAATTGAATTAATTACGATACAAGTTATCTTTTTTATAATAATTAAATTAATTATGATATAAATTATTCTTTTTAATAATAATTAAATTATGAAACAAAATACTTTTTTTAATAATAATTGAATTAATAAAATGATTTTACGAAAAGAGAAAATAGAAAATGGGTTGTATACCCTTTAACCTCCTCATTATATAAAATGTGTCTTTTTTTTTTTGTCCGAGTGCAATGTGTCTGTTTATTCTTCTTATATTCAAACATGTTTACTTGTTTAAATGTATTGTTTATTTATTAATTTATAATGTATTATTCTTCCTATATCCTTTTTGTTTAAGGCAATTCTTCCCATATCCTTACTATATTATAAATAATGTGTAATGTATTATTGTACTATATATTAATATATTATATATTTAAATATTAATATTAGTTATAACTAAAAGCCCTAACATAATGCAACTTATCTACACTACCTGCATGTCTCACCCCAAATATAATATATTATTATAAAGAAATATAATATGATATATTATTTTTTTATAAAATATATGATATACTATTATATGCTTTTAGTATCTATGCAATGCACAAGACACGGTATTATCATGAAAATTATTTTAAACAAATTTTTAGTGTACATATAATATATAAAATGAGAATGAAATAATTATATAATTACCTAAATATGAAGATTACTAATATAATTTAGGTTCTAGAAAAGTTGTGTTTGATATAAAATTTAAAAATCATATACTTGTAATCGTAACAAAATGAAATTTTAATATTGATTTTACAAAAAGTAAAATGCTTCAAATTTCTAAAAAAGGAAAAAAAAACATAGACAAAACAAGATGTGTATAACTATAAAACAATGTCAACTAAAACAATATAAAAAAAACAACATTTGACGTTGTGAAAGAATATTGGTAAAGGAATTTTCTACAATTATAAAAGAATTAATTAAAATCATATAATGTTCCTAAAAATTAAAACATGATATGTGTATAACTATAAAACAACATTAACTAAAACTAATTAGCAACTTACTTTGATTTTAATCAAAATCATGAAGAGTAATGGAGGAGAATAAAAACCCATTAACCATTTAATTTCTTTATGTACCAAAATTTTAAAATAAAAAGGGAATTAAAAATAAAAAAATAAAATTAAACAAAAGAAAAAGAAACAACTATAAAAAATAATGATAAAATACTAGGTTATCATTTAATCTTTTAAACATTTTTCTTTTGAAGATTTATTATATATGAAATAAGCCTTTCAAAAAAAAATTATTTTTGTGTTTAAAAAACTTATTTAATATTAGAAAACTTTAATATATTATTTTTTTTTGTATTGTTTTTAGTTTATAATATTATTTTATTTATGCTTTTTGATTATTAATTTTTATTTTTTATAATTTATTTCTTTGATTTTAATAAAAAAATTTAATGATTACAATGATATTTAACTATTTTTTTCATTTTTAGTATCTTTACAATTTATATTTATATTAATATTGATAATTTATTTTAAAAATTTTAGCAATTATAATTTGAATTTTGTATTAATATAATATTAGTTATTATAAGTATTTAAGTGTGGATATTTTTATATGTAATATTGACATTGTTATAATATTACTTTATTACTTTTATTTAATAAAATTTTTATAATTTATTTTTATATCCAATTTTGATGATTTAGATTATAAGTTTTTGACGATTATAACATTACTTTACTATTATTTTTTTCCGTATTGTATTTTATTAATCCATCATTATATAATAATTTATTTTTGTTGATACCGTTATATAATAATAATAATAATAATAATAATAATAATATTATTATTATTATTATTATTATTACAATATCAATCCTTGTATACAACAGTCGTGAAACTATCTTATGTAAACTAGGATTTTATTATTTTAAAGCATTATAATAATCATTTTATTATATTAAAGTGTAATTATAATATTATTTTAGATGATGTTATCGTCGATAGATTTGACAAATTGCTACAGTAGAAAGCTGCACTAGATTTTTATATACTATATATGATATACTATTGTTGAGGTTATTGATACACACTATACTTGTGTGTACTTATCGGCCAGTATTGTGAAGTCAAAGATTTTGGAAATATGATTAATACGGATCAACTATAATTAATTCAATAATTATCTTCATTAAAGATAAATTATTTAAGAACTTTTATATCAACTACAATCAAAGATGATTTATAAAATTAAGTATTAATTACAAAAGATAAAATATTTAAAAACTTCTATATTATTGTTAAATAATATTAATAGAAGATAAAAATTAATTAATTTAAATAAATTTTAATAATGTCAATATATATTAAAAATATTTAGTAAAATCAAAAAAGTGATTAATAAATATATTGTTTTAATTAACAATTAAAAAACTTAACTACAAATTCAAATTTAAAAAATTGAAATATAAATTTAAAATAAAAATTATAAATATTTTAAAATGTTAAAATTTTATTTAACTATATTATTTACTCAATTTAGTAATTTTTTTTATTTTATACAATGAAAATTAAAAACAATTAATATTTTTTAATTTTCTAAAATAAATAATTTATAAACAATTAAGACCTCACAATAAATAAATACAATATAAAATTAAAATTAAAAAATAATTACTAAAAGAAATTGGATTGTTTGATGTGATGTGATGTGATGAAAAATGTACAGAGATATAAATTCAGGCTCAACTTCACAGTACAAATCTTATATTGTAAAGAAACACATGTTCAAGATTAATTGTACACTAGTAAAGTTGAACCATAAAGAAAGATGACTTTAGGGTCAATTTTGAAATATTACTCTGTTGTTGGTCAAGGCAAACTTTAGGATCAATTGCATGCTACAAGTACTATATTGTAAAGAAACACAAGTTTAAGGTCAATTATATACCAGTAGAGTTAAACTGAAGAGAAAGTTGACTTTAAGGTCAACTTTGGAATATTACTCTTATAGTTAGTAAAAATTGACTTTAGGGTAAATTCCACACTACAAGTCTTATATTGTAATGAAACACAGTTTTAAGGTCAACTATACACTAGTAGAGTTGAGACTGTAGAGAAAGTTGACTTTAGGGTTAACTACGAGTTAATCAAAGCTGACTTTAGTGTCAATTTCATACTACAAGTCTTATATTGTAATGAAACATAGGTTCGAGGTCAATTGTGTATTAGTAGAATTAAATTTTAGAGAAAACTAACTTTTGGGTTAATTAGAATATTACTCCTACAATTGGTTAAAGTTGATTTTAGGGTCAATTCAACACTACAAGTTTTATAGTGTAAAGAAAACAAGTTCAAGGTCAATTGTACAGTAGTAGAGTTAAACTGTAGAGAAAGCTAACTCTAAGGTCAACTCATGATTAATAGTTCTACAATCAGTTGTAGTTGACTTTTTGGTTAATTATGTAGTACAAGTCTTACAATGTAGAGAAAAATAGGATTGAGATCAACTGTACACTAGTAGAGTTTAACTGTAAATTTTTATCATAAAACAAACTTTTTAAAATAAAAATATTTATTAACTCATGTCAATTTATCCCACCAACGCAATATCCTAAAAAAAAAAAAGTCTATAATAAATTCATCTCAAGTTATCCTAAAATCATATATTAAACTTTATTTTTGCCTACTTCTAAAGTTTAAAAATAGTGTAAATTCTTCATAAAACATTAAATTGTTTGAAAAAAATTATTATTGGTGTACTATTGTAATACTAATAATTTTAGATAAAAAAAATTCTTACATGAGTACAAACCTAATCAATAAAACAATAAAATAAAATAAAATAAGGTGATAATGCAAAGAAATTCCTAAAAAGGACAAAATAATGCTAGCTTACAAAAAAAGTAAAAAAAAAAATACAAGACTATATGTGAGTTTTGAAAATCTTTTTATTTTTATAAATGATTATAAAATCATAATATATTATATTTATTTTAAATAATTAATTCAATTATTATTTAAAAGGATAATTTATATCATTATTAATTAAATTACTATTAAAAAAGGTAACTTGTATTGTAATTAATTTAATTACTATTAAAAAAGGTAATTAGTATCATAATTAATGAAAAAAAAACAAAAGTTGCTAATAAGTCCCTAATACTTAAATGCAATATTAAAAAAAGTTGTTATTATTTGACATAACAAGTAAGGACACATGTCTAAATATGATTAAGCGATGTGAGAAAGGACATTGAAACCCTTTAATTAAAACATGCACCAAAGCAATACCCAAAAATAATATGTGGTCTTCCTATGTTCTTAAGAGAGAATTTTTGAGATAAAATCAATACTGTTGTTTGACAAAAGCTCTAATACCAAATAGAGGTTTATGCGAAATAGGTATTCATTGATTTTCGTTGAATATACAACATGTACATATATAGACATATTTGTTCCTATAGTTACGATATTAATACAGAGAATCAAGGATCAATTACAAAGATATGAAAGATACAAATCTAAACTTTATTTTTGAATTTCAAACACTTTTTCAGTCATTAGGATGGAAGTTAGATTGTCTATTTTGAACATCTTCCCCACATCAAAACCAAATACATTGTTAGTTTTATCTAAATTAATTATTAATATAGATATCGTAAACTTTAATTTTATCTCAGTTAAACCTTAAACTTTAGTATACTCTTTTTACAAAATAACTCATTCTATTAAGTTAGAGTTAAATTGCTAACATGGAAGAAATTTCAACTATTTATTACCTTAAATATCAGTCATTAATTAATTTATTTTATAAATTATTTTTCCGAGCACCAAAATTTAATTAAAAAACTAAAAACTAATAAATAATTTAAAAATTATTTGATTTTTTAAATTTGAATTGTATTTTGTTTGGATGTTGTAAGATGTTATTTATAAAAATAATGAATAACTCACATTTAAGGTAAATAAATAGTTGGGATTTCTTTTCTGTAATTTAATTCAAAATTAATAGAAAGTTTTTTAAAAAGGTAAAATTAAAAAATATAAAATTAAAGTTTAAAATATTTATTTAAAAAAATATTTTAATTGTTAATTAAAATTATATATATTAAAGTTGAGGCTTAATTGAACATTTTGATACCCATCTGTGATAATTGTGCGAATTTTGTCATCCAACTATTTTTATTGCATATTTTGCCACCCAAGTTTTAAAATTCGCGCATTTTACCACCCAATTATTTTACTTGCACATTTTGCCACTCAACTTTCAAAATTTACACATTTTGCCACCCCTCTTTAGTTGACTGTTGACTAGCAATCAACAATTAGGGTGGCAAAATGTGCAAATTTTGAAAGTTGGGTGGCAAAATGTGCAATAAAAGTAGTTAGGCGGCAAAATTTACAAAATCATCAAAGATAGGTTGCAAAATAAATTAAGCCTAAAGTTTAAAATATAGATTTATGAAAAATAACATTTAGTGATCAATTAAAACAAAATTAAGTTTAAAGTATTAGAAGTAAAGTTTTAAGAGAATCAAATATATATTTTTTATAGTTTAATAATAATGCATAGTCAATATAAACGTTTTTACATCGACAAATAATAAAAAATCATCCTTATTTTGAGTTTTAAGTAATTATTATAAAAGTTAACAAATTTATTATATATTTTTATATTGTTGGTATATGTATTATTTATTTACTTTTTAAATATGATGTGACCATATTAATATATTTTTGTTTATCGTGATAACTTTTAATAACTAGTTGGTCCTTCTCCAAAAGAATATATATATATATATATAGTTGGTAGTGTTGCGATAGTTTCGCGTCCGGTTTTTATTCTTTCAGCGTGGAGTTAAAAAGGATAACATTACTTAACATTACATCGTTGTCTTAGAGGAAAAATAACAAAGAGTATGATTAGTTTAAGAGAAGATATATTATGTATTGATAGTGTAAAACAGTTTTACACTGTTTTTGAATGATAAATTATCATATATGATAAGTTTGTTGACTTTTATAACAATTATCTTAAAAGTCATACTAGTGATAATTTTTGATTGGTTAATATTGTAAAAAAATAAATTTATACTGAAAATGTATAGTCATTATACCCTTAATTTAACGGTATCCCGACAGAGAAGGGTTGAACAATATGTAGTTTACACATACCTCACACTACATAAATCATTGTCATCACATTCATTATATTTGCTACAATGAAAACTTCAGATGCCAACCTACGATTGGCTATCACCTTAAAACCACCTTATCTATTTAACTTGACAAATTTTTATTTCCCCCGAACCAAGTGTCCATGATCCATCGCTATCCATTGTTAGTGCCACTATACCAAATTAATGCTGTTTGACACCAGCATAGCCAAACCTTGTCTCTTATACCGAATATTCCTGTACGTTGCTTTATGTGAAAGGACCCACGACTAAAGTAGAGTTTGAACATGTCAGAGAGAGAGAGAGTTCATAAAAAGAGGAAATATAGGAAGGGAGTAGGAAAAGAATCCAAGTTTATAATCCCAGAGTTCTATTATCTTAGTTAAATATATCTTAAAATTACTATATGTCATTGAATTGCTCCTATGTTTATATTGTGGTTGTGATCAATCACGTCCTTGGATGAGAATTATTTTCTCGTGTTTAAATTTTAAAAGTTTAACTTAAAAATAATAAGAGGGAAAAATTGTTTTACTAATGACCGTTGAGATAACACGTGTTACAACGGTTGCTTAATTTTAAGAAGAGTGAGAAGAGCAAATGGTTGGTTCTACGGTGTTTATAAGACCAATTTGTTTTGGTGTAAAAAAAATGGTTTTATAAATACCATGAATAAAAACTTATGTTTTTTTTTTAACAGCAATTCTATCCAATAAAAATTGAAAATACCGGTCTAAAAAACTAAAAACTGAGTAACTGAAATTTTTTATTAAATTGAATTGGATTTTAGATTTGATTTTGAAAACTAATTCAATCTAATCCAAGTTGATCTTATACATACATATTTATTTTTATTTGCAAATTTATGATAACATTCATGCTTACATTATTTTTTATATATTTGTAAAATTATCACATAACGTATACTTATTTATGAAAAATATTTTTAATTAAAGATATTTTTTTAGTAACTATTTGAATCAAGGTATATAAATATAATTATCAAGTTGTGTAAATTTATTTTTAATAGAATATATTTAAAGAGTTACACTACAATTAGCTATATAATCACTTGTAAATGAGATATTTGATATTTTAAATAATTTTTATTATGCTTTCTCCAAAGAAAAATAAAATCCAATCCATACCACTTTACATTGGATTGGATTTAAATTATAAACCAAACTGATTGGATGATGATGCATTAAAAAAATCAAAATGATTGGATAAGAATTTTTTTCTTTAAAATCAATCTAATTCAATTTGCAAACACCCCTAATTCCACCAATAAAGCTAAAGCCACTCTAATAAGAATTAAACACAAAACCCAAGTTGATGATGTTTAATTTCATTAATAGCGTAATTATTTCCTTTCATTATTTCTTTCTCATCTTTTCCTTGTAGGTTGCATAAATAATTCTGAATAAATAAAGGTTCAAAATGTTGTAAAAAATAAAAATAAAATCTATTGTTTTTACCATCAAGTTGACCTAGGGCATTACATAATAGCTTGCATTGACCCATTAACATTTGAGTTAGGTTGATTAGGCTACATTAAAGTTAGATTTAATTTTTAAAACCTAACTTATATATCCTTTTTTGTGATCTCATTTTTAAACACCTCTAGTAATAAAAGGTAGAATAACTAATACATGTATTAATAGTGTAAATATTTTTTACACTGTCATCTAATTATAAATTGTAATGTATAGTAAATTTGTTGAATTTTATAATAATTATCTTAAAAATCATATCAAAAATAATTATCAATCAATTGACAATATAAAACCTTATACACTAGCAGGTCGTAGCAATTAAGCTTTAAAAGATAAGCTTTGATATATATTACATGAACATTCTTCTTCTTTTTTTCTAAAAAGAGAAAGGTTGACATATAAAATTCCTTATTCGCTCCAAGGTACTCTTTTAACCACTTTTCCATGAATATGTTATTTCCTAGACACCTTTTTTTTTTTTTAACTCAACAACCTGATCATAGACTTAGACTCATAATAAGAGATGACAAAACATGTTAACTTATCATGTCATACATGTTAACTTACCATGTCATTGACCTATAAAAAAGAAGAAGGAAAGGTGAATAATAAAGAGAAAATAAATAAGTGAAAATGATTATTTTTTTTGTAAGTAAATACGACGAGAGATGAAAATGTGAATAAATAGAGACTCATAAGAAAATTTTTAGACACTTAAAATTAAGCAATTTTAAAATAAAAAAAATAAGTCCACCTAACCCGCCAAAATCTTCATCTTATATGAATTAATATATGAACTTATGTAGTCCATCCCACCATTATTGACATGAGGGAGTTGACCAAAAGACCAAACTTGTTTTACCAAAGTTAATCTCTCATTCATTGAAAGTTGGGCCCCAGAGAAAAATATTCTGTTTCACGTTTGGGCTCAGTGCTCATTATGCTTAGGGCAATAACCATCTGGGCTGACTTTCGTTGGGCTTGTGGCAGCAGATACTGCTCTATACTTGAGCCCACTAGGCAATCGTTAGGAGGATGTTGGAAGGGGTCAAGTTTTGAACCAACCTCACCAACCAACCCCCCACCCCCAAAAAAAAAAGGATAGAACTAATTTCTAGTGTTAGTAGTTGCCAAGTATACATACTTCTCTGTTTTAAAAGGGGTATTGTTAATGGACCGAAAAAAAAAAAGATCGGGGTCTTCTTATCTAGTTTATATTGGCAGAGAGCATGTCTGTATGATCGGGTCTTTGGTTTGGGCATTTGTTGGTGGTTTGGTCTTCTTCGAAACTGTCCATGAAAAAAACGAACATCTAATTAGAATATGGAATGCTTTTTGCTTATTGGCAAAAGAAACATAGTGGAATGAAAAATGTTCGTCATCCCGTGGGCCTAACTTGAACACTTTAATGGCCTGGACGGAACGGAATCATAGGTACAGCTAGACAGTCACAAATGACAACAAAACAGAACACGAACAGAAGCATGCAAAGTGCAAGTGTGCAACCCATCCTTGCTTTTAAGTAACAGTAATACCGTATGAGTATCAATCACATTCTCATCAATTTTTAACGTTATTCCTTACCGTCTTTTGTGGTTGTGTAATTATCATATTTATTCTGCTTAATTACAGCACCACCTTTTCCAAACAAAAGCATCAATTGTGGGTTTTTTTTTTTTTTAAAAAAAGAAAATTTCGCCTGCCTTATGGAATGAAATATGAACAATGGTGTCCAAATCCGGGAGGTCCAATTTAAGGAAAAAAACTCTACTTCAAAATGTTATTTTTGGGCAAATTTAAAGAAATTGTGATAAAATTTTAATATTCTCATGAATATTTTTAAAATTCAAATGATCAAAAGAAAAAAGTAAAAATACAAATAAAAGTTAAACTCGAGTCAAAAAATAAAAACTAAATAATACTTTTTTTCAAAAATAAATAATATCTAAAAATAATTTTTAAAGCTAATAATAATTAAAAAACTTAATGACACTTTTAATCCCTTATCATTGTCAAAATTCAAATTCGGTCTCTTTTTTTTCCTTATGTAATTTTGACAATAATAGAGAATTAAAAGTGAAATTAATTCAAAATAAAAACATTGGTCCATTTGTTTTGCTAAATTTTATGGGACTACATAACACAAAAGCATTTGTCTTGTGTTTGTTTAAAATAATAGTCAGAAGACAACACAAAATAAGATAAATAAGATTGGACAGAAGTCTAAATTTTGTTACTCAACAAACCATAAGACAACTTTTTGTCCCAAGTACAAAATAATCAAAAGACAATAATACTCTACTATCGTTGTTGTCATCACCACCACCATCGCAACTACTGTCATTGTTGCCACCACCACTACTGTCGTGCACCACCACCATCATTGTGGCTACCTTCACCACTACCATCGTTGCCGCCACCACCATTGTCATCATCACTGTTATCACCATTGTTGCCTCTACCACCACTGGCATCATCACCGCCACCATCGCCGCCACCACTATCGTCCTTGTATTAAGATAATTAATATTAAAAAGGGCATTATAGTAAATCTCACACTATTTTGCTTGTACTGTCCATTGTCCACCAAACAATGCATAGGATAAAAAGTTGTTATGTAATTTAAGTATTTGTCTTGTGCTATACCTTAGTGTGTATCAAACACACCCATTGAGTGTATTTGCTACATACTAAGGTATAACACAAGAAGAACTATATAGGACAAATGCTTGAGTTGCATGATAACTTTTTATCGTGTGCATTGTTTGGTAGACAATAGACAATACAAGCAAAATAATGTAAAATTTATTTCAATATCCTTTTTAATATTAATTATCTTAATACAATTCATATTAATTATCTTAATATGACAACAATGGTGACAATAAAAGCAATAGTATTGGTGAGTACAATGACAGTAGTGACAACAATAGCAGTGGTGACAATAGTGATAACAATGGTAATGATGGTGGAAGAGAGATAAGAAAGAGAAAGGATAATTATTAAATGAGAAATAAAAATAAATATTTTTATCTTTTAAGTATTTTATACTTGGGACAAAGTTGTCCCATAATTTTTTTAAAAAAATTGGAACAATTATATTTATAATATAGAGTATCATGCATTTTTCCAAATCAATCTGGCCCATTGCATTCGTATATTAGCAATTTTTTTTAACTCGGAGGAGTATTTTTTTTTTAAATTACCGAAATAGGTATTTTTTTTAAATTATCAAACTAGGATAAGTCGTGTTTACCAAACATGACTTTTGAATTTTACGACTTTTTAAAGAAATCATGTTTGCCAATTGAGACTTCAATATTTAATTTTTTTTAATATGAACAGAAGTTGTACTTCCAAAACAAGACTTTCCTTTTTTTGTTGAAGTCATACATTGTATATATGACTTCATTTTTTAATTTTTTTTTTGTTGAAGTCATATTTCACAAAAAAGACTTCCTTATATATATATATATATATATATATATATATATACATATTATTGAAGTTGTGTTTCACAACTATGACTTAAATTTATTTTTTTTTAATTTTTCAAAGAAGTCTCATTTGGAAAATAAGACTTCAATTTACCAAATTCAACTTTTTCCATAATTTTTTTTTTAAAATCCAAGTCTCATTTAGAAAATATGACTTCTTTTATAAAATGAAATAAAAGAATCGTATTAAAATTTGCAAAATTTAAATCATATATATAGGGTACGAATTCAACATAAAATTAAAAATTTAAAAATAAAAAGTGAAGTCATGTTTTGGAAATACAACTTCTATTCAGATTAAAAATAAATAAATATTAAAGTTTTGATTGACAAACACGACTTCTTTAAAAAGTTGTAACATTCAAAAGTCATATTTAGTAAATACAACTTATCCTAATTTAGTAATTTAAAAAAAAACCTATTTCATTAATTTTAAAAAAATAAATTATGCCTTCGGAATAAAAAAAGCCTATATTAGCGTTCTGCTGAGATTGAATTTAGGTTTAATTACTATTTTGGTCTCTATAGTTTCGCCAACTTTATCTTTTAGTCCCTATAGTTGAAAACTATCTTTTTTAATCCCTATACATGCAACTTTGATGACAGTTTGGTCCTTGTCATTTTAAACAGCCACAAATTGTAAAAAAAAAAAAAAGTCAGAAAATGTCAATTTGTGACGGTTTTTAACCGCCAATTTTTATTTTGTGACAATTTTCTCTCACGAAATTAAGATGTAAGGACCAAACTAGTATCAAAGTTACATGTATAGAAACTAAAAGGAATAATTTTCAACTATAAAGACTAAAAGATAAAGTTGGCAAAACTATAGATACCACAATAGTAATTAAACCTTGAATTTATAAAGCTAGTTAGGTTGGAAAGTCGGGGTGAGTAACTGGTAAGTAGGCCCATGATCCGTTGGATAATTGAGAAGGTGTAGCCGGCAAAGCCGCCGATGATTTGCCTAATTACAAGGTTACATTACAATGTACAAAACGGGTCCCACCTTTTACGTTGAGGTTCCCCTTTTCGAAGCTGGCACAACACAACACAACACGATCTTCTCCTACACCCCCTCCACTACACTACAATCCACACTCATGACTCATCCCTTCCCCCACCATCGCTCTTTATAACTGCTCCTTCCCTCAAACACCCCCCCTATCTCACCTACTAATCCCTCCTTCCTCTCTTTCCCGTTCACTTCAGCTCATTACTATTCACCACACCACGTTCATTTACCATCCGTCAAACATGGCTGAGGAGGCTCCAAACCAAACAAACGCACCACAAGAGTCAGTGGTGCAAGTGGTGGTAACCGATGTTCCGCAGCCTGAAAAAACAACACCCACTGCTCCGGTGGAAAGAGAACCTGAACCTCAGCCAGAGAAGAAGCCCGTCGAGGAAACCGTCACCCTCGAGACTCACCTCTCCAAACCCAACACCGACGACGACAGAGTCCCTGAATTCAAGGAAGAAAGCACCAAACTCTCCGACCTCCCAGAAAACGAGAACAAGGCACTCCAAGAGCTCAAGAAGCTCGTTCAAGACGCACTCAACAACCACGAGTTTTCTTCTTCCAAAGAAGAAAAGAAGCCACCAGCAACAACAACAACTTCAACTGCTGACAAGGAACAACAACAACAACAACAAGAAGCCGTAACTGAAACTGATGCTGCCCCAGAAAAAACCGAGGAGGTTCAGGCTGAAACGAAGAAAGAGGAACAAGGAGAAGAAGTGAAAGAATTAACGAAGGAGGAAGAAGCCGCTGTGGATGATGATGGAGCCAAAACTGTAGAGGCCATTGAAGAGACTGTTGTTGCTGTGTCTTCTTCTGTTCAGCCTCAAGCTGAAGAGAAAGTTTCTGAAGCAGAACCCAAAGACGAAGCTTCGTCACCACTGCCACCCGAGGAGGTTTCCATTTGGGGGGTGCCGCTGCTTGCAGACGAGAGGAGCGATGTGATTCTGCTCAAGTTTCTGCGCGCCAGGGAGTTCAAAGTGAAGGAGGCGTTCGCGATGCTGAAGAACACGATCCGGTGGAGGAAGGAGTTCGGGATGGAGGAGTTGATGGAGGAGAAGCTGGGGGATGACTTGGAGAGGGTGGTGTTCATGCATGGGTTTGACAAGGAGGGTCACCCTGTGTGCTACAACATATATGGGGAGTTCCAGAACAAGGAGTTGTACAAGAAGACCTTCTCTGATGAGGAGAAGAGGGAGAAGTTTCTGAGGTGGAGAATTCAGTTCCTGGAGAAGAGTATAAGGAAGCTGGATTTCAACCCTGGTGGCATATGCACCATTGTTCAGGTCAATGACCTCAGGAACTCTCCTGGACCTGCCAAGTGGGAACTTAGACAAGCCACCAAACATGCCCTACAATTGCTTCAGGACAATTACCCTGAATTTGTTGCCAAACAGGTGCTCTCCTATACTTCTTACACTTCATTTTTCTAATGATAAATGGTTGGAAATTCAAACATTGACTGGAAAAGGGCTTAATAAAGAATACATGAGACATGATGCCTGGAGATTTTGGGTGGGAATATAGTGTTCAGTTCTATTGGTAGTCCTAATTATTAGCTAGTTAACCCTTTGGGGTGCTCTCCATATTCCCAACATAAATTTTAAGGATTTGAATGATAAAGTGCAAAGATATTGGGATACAACACATGCTAATTAATCAAATTCAAATGTATGTTATTCTAAACCTTTGTTTTTTGGTTCAGGTGTTCATTAATGTGCCATGGTGGTACCTGGCAGTGAATAGGATGATAAGCCCTTTTCTTACTCAGAGAACCAAAAGCAAGTTTGTCTTTGCTGGGCCTTCCAAATCAACGGAAACCCTTTTGAGGTGAGGACATAAAGTTTCAAAATTTGCTTTTTCTATGTTGTTTTCGGTTTGGGTTGTTGATGGTTTTGATTTTTGTCCTTTTGCACTTTCAGATACATAGCTCCGGAGCAGCTTCCGGTGAAGTATGGTGGACTAAGCAAAGATGGGGAGTTCGGAAATACGGATGCTGTTACAGAAATCACATTGAGGCCGGCAGCAAAACATACGGTGGAATTTTCAGTTACTGAGGTGGGTTTTACTTTGGTTTTTTGTCGGAGTTGATTGGTTTTGAGAATCCAAAGATTGCAGCATCGGAATGGGAATCTTTCATAGGATTCCTTTCTTCTCAATATTATCTAATTCATTGTTTGCATATTTCTCATATTTTATGCCACAAATTGCGCTGGCCTGAAGAAAAATTCAGGAGCAAATACACTGTATATTAGTAAATTAAGAATAAATAAAATAAACATAGAAAGAGTATAGTCCAATTGGGAAAAAAAGGAAAATAAACATAGAAAGCAGTTTCTTTCGTTAGCTATCTGTTCCTGGGAGGTCGTAATAGTCAAATTTAATTCTCATTTCTCAATATTGCTAAGAGCCAAATTTCTTCTCTTGTGTTTAGCAAACCAATAAAATGTGTGGACCACTTTGATGTTTGATTAGCTAGGTTGTACAAAAGACAAAGCAACCTTGAATATTAAATTTGTCAGATATTTCAATTTTACCTCATAATGATTGACGAGAGAAAATCATGTTCAATCAAGTGCAACCAACATTTAGCAAGGATTTATAAAACATGGGGAAAAAAAACTTCAAAGAAAAAGAAAGAGGCAATAGGTTCAAGAGGAGAATAAAAGTCCAAGAGGACCAAAAAAATTCAACAGCATATAAACTATTTCATTTCAAGTCTAGATAACTACTGGCCTAATGATGTTGATTTTGACATTAATGTCCATTCATGTATAGGGTTGCATATTTATTCTCCGCAAAACATCTTTTAGTTATAATTAGAAGCAGTTATAGGACTTAACTCTGCAAACTAAAACCACGTGTAGCAATTAAATCCTACACTGTACCTTATTATTACAATTGATGAATAGATAGGGACTTGTTGTGAACGTTTATTATATGGTGTAACGGTTTTATTTATTATTATTATTATTTTGTGTGTATGTATTGGGAACGTGTAGAACTGCTTACTCTCTTGGGAGCTCAGAGCTATAGGGTGGGAAGTAAGCTATGGTGCAGAATTTGTGCCAAGCTCAGAAGGAAGCTACACAGTAATTGTCCAGAAGGCTAGAAAGGTTGCTTCATCAGAAGAACCAGTGCTTTGCAACAGTTTTAAAGTTGGTGAACCTGGGAAAATTGTTCTCACCATTGACAACACAAGTTCTAAGAAGAAGAAGATCTTGTACCGCTTGAAGACCAAGCCTTCCCCCTCTGACTAAAATTATCAGTATTATGTGTATGTGCAAGTGGGAAGAGGAAGAACAGTACCTGAATTGATTGCTTACATTCCTGCATCAACTTTTACCAAGACACCAGAGCTTCAAAGATTAACTTTCCTGCTGTTCATATATGAATATAAAGTTTTTTTGTACCTTTTTATTTTAATGATTATTATGTGTTCAACCGTATTATATTATTATATATACATCTTTCTGTGTTTTTCTTGCTATAATTGTTTATTGTTGTTGTTATCACTGAGGATAAATATCAAGGTCTTTTTTTAAAATTGGGGGTTATCAGATATGTATTGAGTTGTTCTTATTCATATTATGGCGGACATGTTGCTTGATCTATTTGTATGTTATAAATATCATGTAAATTTTGGTGGGACCTCTCTCTATCTCTGTCGCTCTGTCTGTACCTAAGCATGAAGTGTGTTTGAGAGCTGTCCTGATCCGTGTTCCCACTTCCCACCACGGAAAAAAAGTTATGTGAGTGTCTATCATGGCTCTGATCTTCCGTAATATGTCACATTGTTACATTGTGGTTAAGACTTAGATCAGCTTTTTTTTTGGCCTTAGCCAAGAAGGAGAAATGGAACTTTGGGCTGTCTATTTAAACATAATTTCAGTTAGGTGTGCGTAAAATATTTAACTAGTAATTCGTGTGCTGTTAACAATTTTTTTTAAATCAAGTTCTTTGTCAGTTATAAAAACATTCTAGTTAAATTCTTAGTTTATTGTACGACTAAATTTCATATGCCAACTTATTGTTGAAAATATTTTGCATGAGTCGGCCTAAATTGTCATCTTTTATCTTTTAAAAAACAACTTGGTCCCATTAGATATCTAGAATTGGAGTTGGAATCAAATCTTAATTTTTCCTTTTACATAAATGAAATCTTAAAATTAGATCTGAACATTTCCATTTGGTGCATATATTGAAATTGAAAATTTAATTCTAACTTCAATTCTATAAAATTAAAAGTTAACTGATTCATAATATATTTAATTCTTGGTTCAGATCTTGAAAATTATAATTCTAAGTGTTAGAGATACAGGTTTAATATTAATATGATACTCTTTATTCTCAAATAGTTATCATTTTAGAGAGGTGAATAAAGATTAAAGAAATTCATAAATTCTCCTAAAATTTAGAAAGAAATTGATCATGAGAGCAAATTATCATTCTAATTTAACTTTACAAAATCTTCACTTTAATGTTTACTTTACAAAAAATAATTCATTTCAATACATTTTCATTTCATTTTTCATTATCATTTTATAAGAATTTAAGTGAATACCATTTTGTAAGTTCAGAAACTAAAGTAAAAATTTCGTAAAGTTAAAGATTAAAATGACTAATACATACAATTTTATGAATTAAAATAGGATTTTATTCTGAAAAGAGTGTAAAAAAAAGTATTAAGTTGAAAAAAATAAAAAATATTTCTTTGATATTATAATAAAATAAAAATAATTTAAAAAATTAAATAATACTTTTTTAAAAAAAAATAGAAGGAGTATTTCATTGTTTATCATTTTTATTTCTTAAATATTTTAGAAAGTATTATTACCATTGCCATACATTGACAACTATTTTTGCTGGCACCAACCACATTGTCGCCGATGACTCTCGACTACCACGACTACTTACAACCTCCAACGAACCATTAATACCGTTGACATCTTTTAATTAATCATTGTTGCCGTTGATGTTCCTCAACTCTCGTCGTTGCCGGCGTCTTTTAGCCTATGTCGCTATATTCTGATTCTATCTCTCAATTCGTTATTTGTCGTAAATATAAAATATTTTTTTAATCAATTTTAATTCTATCATTAAAATAGACACTTCTTATTAAGAGTTATGCCCCATCAACAAGACAACCACGTATTGTAAGATAATTGTATAATTATACACATACGCTTTTTCTTTTCCTTTTTCTTTTTTCTTTTTTTAAGCTATCATATGCTTTTAGTAGTAAAATTGTACTGACAAGCTTTATCAAGTATCGATCCTTGAATCTTCGAGTTGCATAATGCATATGCCAGCCATGAAGAACAATTCGCATGTGTAAATTGACAAATATGAAGACATCAGTATTGTGGCTACTTTATCTTTTATGCACCGAATTTCATCATAAAGCCCACTGATTACTCTAAACTAGCTAGCTTTTTATCTGTTTAAATATTCTTTAGGCACCTGTTTGCCTTCTTTTTTCAAACAAACTTTTGATCCTTTTAAGGCATGAAGTGCAGGACGATGAGGACGACCATCATTTAGACCAGCCAGGCAGCAAAGTTTTAGAAATGTTTTTGTTTCTTTAGTTAGGTAAAGGCATAAAACATCTTGGTACTTTTTCGTTGTTGATCATACCTGTCAGATCAACAATAACGTTACTTGTATAAGTGGATACACTGCTCATGATGCCTTTCTTTGTTTAAGGAAAAGTGAGAGTCAAAAAAATAGTTTAGATAAATTAGAAGAAAAATTGTACTTTTTACTGTTTAATTAAAAAGAAAAAATAGGGGGAAAATTTTCATGGTGTCTATCAACGATTTGCTCTTTAGGTGTAGGAAAAAAGGAAAAGAGAAATAAAATGTGTTGAAATGAGAAATTTATATATTATTATTCAAAAATGTATAAAAATTATTTAAAATATATATTGTATTTCTCTCATTTTTTCTCAATTAAAAAAGAAGAAACAAAATTAATCATTTTCTTTTTTTATTTACATAATAGAAAATAAAATTAACTTTTCTTTTTTATTTTCTCTCATCATTTAAATTCCAAACAAAAACTTCTCTTTTTTTTTTTTCTGATTTTAAATAACTCAAATCTTTTGGAATCCTTGCAGCAATCGTTTCCCTCTAGACTTTAACCTGTCATATGCTTGCATCATTTTTTTTTGTAAGAGACCGCAACTTTTCTCTACGAAAAATAATCTTATTCGAGTCAGATATAATTATAAGTGATAAAATTTTCTTTTTAAGTATTTAATAGAGTTGTATATGTAAACTTAAAACTGAGACTACTAATTAATTAAGTTGAAACAATTCTGTATCAGCTTAATTCAAGCTATCGGTAGTTTTACTTGCATTTTTAATATTTGTGTAAAGTGGCAATAATAAAAGTATCGTTACATCTTTGGGTCAAGTCACGGAATTTTTTTCTAGAAAAACAGATTAAAGGAAACAAAGAAAGTAATTAGAAATGATATGGTATCGGGAGGAATCCAATTCTGATCGAAAATTTTATGAAGGGGAATATTTGAAGTTGAAAATGATATGTCAAATGAGATGATACAGTCTCTAACGCTAGGACTTGTCGATTTCGCTGTTCACAACACACAAGTGTTAATGAAGTGACAAAAAATGAGTCTATTATAAGGGAAAGTGTAAAAGTAAAGTGCTAAAGCCAAAGGCATGCCTTCCAAAGATGTTATGGCTAATAAGGAGGCTAGGGAGATGCAGGATCAGCAGTAGCACTCACCACTCAGAGAGGCCAATGCAACAAAGTAACAACATGGTGCCACTTTAGTTGACTAATTGCCTTTGCCAGTGCTGCTCATTTTATTCTTGCTTTTTTTTTATGTACCTTTTCTCAGAGATGTGGTTATGGTATGAGCTGCAACTACAAGACTCGTAATTGTCCTCCAGCTACGTTGTAACGGATATAAAGTGCTTCTCTTGTCCTGTATATAAAGATTTTCAAAGAATACGTGAGTTTTCAAGTTGCCAACTAAGAGAGAAATTATTAATTTGTGAAAAAGGGATAAATGAACTATTATTTTCATTTCAAAGTATTACTTGCTTAAGATTTTTGTAAACATTAATAAAATTATTAAATATTTAAAATTTTAAACATATACAATTATATTTGACTTTAATTATTTTATTAATGTTTTTTATTTTTATTTTTAAATACTGAGACAAAAGAATAAGATTAATAATTTTTAGAAATAACAAATAGAATAAAACAAAAAACCTTTGTTTAAAAAAGAACAATTAATAAATTGAGACAAACAGGGATAAATTTTAAAATAAAATAAAGCGGAAAAAAAATTGAAATCCAATCATGCCTGCCGTTTTGTCTCGCGCCTTTGGTAGCTAACCCACCTTCTATCTTGGCGAATGGCGAAGAACTGACAAGGATGAAAAATAATAATAAATAAAAGAATTTAATTACTATGTATTGTCAATATAAAAAATTTTACATTATCAATTAATCATAAATCACCGTTGGTGTGACTTTTAAAGTAATTATCATAAAAGTCAATAAACTTATTATATATAGTAGTTTGTGATTGAATGATAGTTTAAAATTGTTTTATATTGTTAGTGCATAGCCTATTTTTTTATATATAAAAACCCCTCTTGAAATGCAAGAGAAATTTGGGAAAAATAAATTTGAAATATTAATAAAATTACGTTTCATGATTGAGGACATGTTATGTCATTTACTTAAAAACTTAGACAACTTTCTATTTAGCAATACTTAGATGAAAATTCGTAGAATAATGGAGTGTATTAGAAAAAACGTATTCAGTAATATTTTTCGAAAAATGATATTCATGACATTCAAGTCTCGCGCTCGATCTAAAAAATGGTTATGTATTCTAGCTGTAAAATTCATCTTTTTTTATTAAATTAAAATATATTTACTTGAAAGTCTCTAATTTTTTGTGTTATTAAAAAACAATAAACATCATTTAGCTTTTAATTTTTAAATTTATATTATCTTTTAATTTAATATACAAATTATCTTTTCCTAGGTTTAAATATATTACTTTCAATTGTTCTTTTATTAATATTTTAATTGAGTTCAAAACACCATGCAACACAATGATACCTACTACTTGAATTTAAATTACCGAACATCCTATTGCTCTCAAAGAAATGAGAGAAAACTATTCTTAAATCATAATTACATGAATTAGTGAACACGATTTGATACATTCCAGCAACTAATTTGACAATTCATGACATTAAAAAAAATAATTACACGAAAAAATACTATACATTGTTGAGTGTCATAATGATAATTGTAAAGGAATTAAAAAGAAACTAATAAAAAGTATAATATTAAATGCATTTATTTTTGTAAAAAAATCCTTTTTATTTTTTAAATTTAGCATTTGTCAATAAATGCTGGTGTAGAAGTGTAGAACTAGTAAATAAATCCATCAACATTGTTGTGAATGAGAAAAATGTGTTTTTACTTTTTAGTCCTTATACTTTTGGTTAAACACGGTCAAGGTCTCTATATTTTCATATTGATGAATTTGTTCCTCAAACTTAAAAAAATATATGGATTTAGTCCATCTTTTCTAAAAGTTTATCATATATTTTAAAGTTAAGAGAAATTAAATCTACATACTTTTTTAAAGTTTTAAGACCAAATTCATCAATATAAAAGTGTAGGAATGTTGACCATGTTTGATTGAAAGTATAGAGACTAACAACATATTTTTCTTATATTAAATTGATAACTGACATATTAAACATTAGGGTCGACCTAGTGGTGGAGGGGTTGAGATAACTTACATGAGGTTATAAGTTTAAACCTCAATGCATCATTGTACCATCTGACATATTAAACACTAAATACAAGATTAATGAGTTTTTGTTTTTATTGGCGTGTGGTATACCAATGAGTATTGGGCTTTTGTATCCAATTGATTTAATTAATTAACTAAACTATTTTTTTTTCAAATTTAAAGAGAAATACTTTGAAATATTTTTTATTTTTAGAAATATAAAAGATTCAATATCATTATTTATAATTTTTAAAATAATAATACAATTATCATTTTAATATCAAGAAATAATAATTTTCATTTTTCTAAATATATGTAAGTTTATTGGGCTAGAATTATGAGTCATTAATTGATATAAACCAGAGTTGGCATAGACGATAGTTTTCAAACAAAGTTTTGTTTGTCGACTCGCTAAAAAGGAACCATGAAAGACACAGAAAGAAGGAAAAGGTGGCGCAAAAAGGGGAAGAGCATCACAGCATGGGCTTGTAGATTTCGTAGTCTCAGGTTGGAAATCTTAAAATTGGCCCATATAACAAACTCCGGGTTCGGTAAGGGACACCGGCAATGTCCACGGGCTGCTAGTTTTAAAACACTCAAATTCAATTCATCATGGGCTAACTCCTAACGAAAATTGGATTGCCCATGCTATTCATCCCCCCTCCCTTTTATTACTCTTCACACTCCCCACTCTTTTTTTTGATATTTTGATATTCTCAAAATACTTCTCTCTCTCTTATCTTCGCATTCTTACTTTTTTCACAAATTTTAGCAAAACTAGTTTCCGTAATATAGTTATATTTTAATACATTATGGAAACATATAAGTTTTTCCGTAATGTATAAAAAAATTATATCATAAAAACTAATTTTTATAATGTATTATAACATAACTATATTACAGAAATTAATTTTTGTAAAAAGATACTTTTGTACAAAAAAGAAAAGCGAACGGTGAGAAGAGAAAAAAAAAAAGGAGTGTAAATGTGAGATTACCTTCCATTTTTGGGTCGGGAAAGAAGACATTATATTTTTCATTTTCTTTCTCTTTCTTCCATCCATAAAGAGATGTACACTCGTTCTTTACCATTCTGCTTACATGTAGATAGAATAGGCCATTTTAGTAGATAATCTTTGGCTTCAATAGATATTTATAAGGATTCAGACACTCTTAGTCTTTCAGTTGCTGTATGGTGCAGTAGAAGAGAGTTCCTATTTATAAACCAGTCTTCGTATATTAGTTTTGTACTTGTTAACGACGTGTAAATTTTTTCATTGATCGTACGTGCTGTTTAATTAGTTAGCTAGCTAATAATTAATCATAATATAACTGTTAACAAAATAACACGCGTTATTATATTAATAATAAAAAGATACATTTTTAACCAGTATAAAAATAATACATCAATAATTTGTGCATTATTCCTACTCTCACTGATCTTTTACAATAAAAATATAATTAAAAAGTATGAAAGAAAAACTTCAAAAAGATTCATCTTTCCTTTTTTTATCAAAAAAGGGTGAACGTATGGATAACGTAAAAGTTGAGGAGTGTGAGAAAAATATTTTTCAAATCATATAAGAAAATTGATGTGCAAGCGTCATTTCTTGATTTTTTGCTTTTCTTTAAAAGAAAATTTTAGAGAAAGAGGACGATTACCCATATTTCAAGCAGCATAATAGCTAGTAGCCTCAACAAAAGATGTGTATGGCTGGATTTACCAATTAACCATTAACTTCTAAATTCTAATACATAGAGTGTGTTTGAAAATCCGCTTGCATCTGATGCAAACGCGGAAATTCACACTTTTAAAATACAAAACCAAAAAATAATATTTTGTGTCTTTTATGTTTAAGGGATTTTTTTTTTACGTTGAACCGTAAGCCAAACACACGCACTTAATCTGAAAAGTAAAAACACACACACAATCTGATTAAGGTAGCAAGAAGCATACCGACAAATGTTTGTGGTCATTCTGTTCTTCTCCTATTGAAGCTGCATGTCTAGCAAGCTTATCGACTATCGTGGCAGCTTACAAGCCTTCTCTACGCACACGTTGCATGTTTGCATGTGAATTGAAACTAATGTTTTCCAGCTCTAAGCCAAAGGTCTGACACGTCATTCATGCTTCCAAGTGCCATATTATATAAGATCCTAAGAGCCACATTTTGTTCGAGCTAGGGGGTTCAACAATTGAATTTGCGTTGGTTATATATAGGCATCTCATGGAGAGGAAAACACTTGGGTTTTTGTTCTTGCTCTTCCTTGTCTTGGCTGCTGGTAAGATATATACTTACACACACACACATAAATATATATATAGTTTAATCATTTGGGAGACATAGTTTAATAGTGACTAACTACTTGATATAATGAACTTTTTTCTCTTGTGTGACACTGTGATGTGATTAATAATTTAATTTCGTGCAATGATGTGCAATTAGATGTGGCGGTGAAGACAGCAGAGGCGAGAGATTGCTCGTCAAAAAGCCACGGGTTCAAGGGTGCATGCTTCAGTGACACCAACTGTGCACAGGTATGCAGGAACGAAGGTTTCACCGGCGGCAAATGCACAGGCTTCCGTCACCGTTGCTTTTGCACAAGGATTTGTTGAAAGCCCTTTCGATAGATAAATCGGTGTGACAAATAAATAGCACTAACTGATACATATGTAGTGTCGGGGTGCTAGGTGATTAAGTAGCTAGCGAATAGCGATCATATATATGTATATATATATGGCCTGCATGTGTCCTTGGTTATCGTCGTAGTGTGGTGGAGCAAGTATGATATCATGATCTAGTTATGATCTTCTTGCTCTGTTTTTAATTAGTGTAATCAATTTTAACCGAGGTTATAATAATTAATAATGGCAATAAAGTCTGGTGTTAAATCTGCCTTTCTCCCCTGATAATTAACGGTGAATGAGTAATATACAACTGTGCTGCCCACTATTGTGAGCTTGATCAAATTTTATTTGGAATAATGTTGCTTGTTAATTGTGACATTCCATTATATACGCACACATGATTCAATGGGTAGGTAGCTCCACTTTTTATGTCTTTCAACTTCTTTAGATTTTGCTATCCTCCCTAATCCCCACCCTCTCTATTTGCACTTCTACCCCTACCTCTTCTTTGATTCACATTTCATATCTGTCTAAAGGTTCTTTTATCAAAGGATTAAAATTGTTATTAATTTTTTTTAACTTATTTTTTTTTTATAAAAACACACTGGTTGTCAAGGGGCGTGTTTGTTCATTTTAAATTAATAATCATTACTTTTCATAAAGACACATTAATTCTCAACGGTTCTTTTCTTTAAAATAAATGAATTGTTTAAAAAATTGGCTTTAATAACAGCAATATATAAAGGTATATGTATACCTTTAAAAAAAAAATAATATGAGGTATCTCCTCTTACTTATTGGAATTCTAAGATTAATTTTATTAGTCTTATTTTGCATTATTGTACTCAAATGAGCATCCTTTTGGCACTCTATTTGACTCTAAACTTATAAAAAAAAATTATATATTAATCATTCGGATTAATATTTTGTTCATGTAGGAATATTAATTCTAAAAATATTCTATTCTTTGTGCTCATATTTGTCTCCTTAATTTGATATCTTTTGTGTAATAAAATTTTACCTACTGTAACATTCTAAAAATATTGGATTTTTTTTTTTTACTTGACAAAACATAATGTAAGATTCATACAAACTAGCATTAAAAAAAAAAGATTAAATCCTTAAATCAGTTCTCAAAATGTATAAGTTGAATATTTTAGTTCATGAAATTCTAAAAATTCTCACTTCATTTCTTACTTTATAAAAACTCATTCATTTTAGTCTTCTTTTTACTGTCATTTTACACACACAAAAAAAACTGAAATAAATGTTTTGCAAAATCTGAGACTAACAAAAAAAATTTAAAATCTTAAGAATTAAAATGTCTAGTCGAGACAAATTCAAGGATTAATTTAAAAACAAGGACTCACTTCAAAGGAGAGTGTGTGCCATTTAAGTGTGTAAAATCATTAAATTTATCAACTAAAATATCAAATACATTAAAAGATGTGTGAACCTAATACATAGCCTTTTCAAGTTGAAATAGTGAAGACGTAAAGTTGCATTTGGTAGAAGAGAAATTTTTTCATGTACAAAAATCATGATTCCTTATAATTCTTAAGAATGGCTAAAATATGTTTAGTTAGTCATAAATATTCTTTAAAATATTTATATTTGTTACTAGAAAATTAAATATTTTGACGTTTAGTTTTAATAAAACTTTTTTAAAAACTTTAATTATTTATCATATTAAATGAATTAATGAAACTAACATGATATTTTTACTGCAATAAAACTTTTCTCTCAAGTAAGAAAAGTTCAATTTCACCTCTTCCCATAAGAACAATTTCGTGAAAAACATAGGTAATTTTTTTTTCCAAAAAACAATGTTTCCTGATGTTATTTTTTAAATAACAAATCAAACATGAGAAACAAAGTTTCCCACCTTTAGATTTTTAGGATGCCAAAAAGTTTCCTCATACCAAACGCCCCTTAAGTGTGATCATAATTAATTAAGCATATAAAAAAAAAAATTGCCATGTTTTAGGCTTCCCCATAACCTGATAGTAGAAAATGCTAAAAACTTCCCTTATTAAACTCAAGATAGACCTAGATCTACTCAGTTCAGCTCCCTTTCAGTTATATTTGTTTCCTGGAAATTAGTAAATCTTAACCGAACATTTTTCATTTTTAAGGAGTTGAAATTTTTACCCCATCATTCACTCCATGGAAATCTTTCCTTTAAAATTTTCCCAATTAAATTTTAATTGTATACCGAACACATCATTGATTTAAAATTTTTTAAACTAGTGACCATTATGAATATCAAATTATTTATTTTTATCAATTAAAAGAAATGTCTATAGTACATACAATACAAAGAACATCATCATTTGGTGAATCAACTTTTCTGTAGATTCTTTTGTTAAAATAACTAATACAAAACTATTAATTAGATAATCGGCTTTTTAAGTTTTGAACTGCTTTGAATCCTGGCATTCATAGCAACCAATAAGAATAAAACTCTAATTGACACGGCACTTTGTTTTTGTCAAAAGGAGAAGATTAAGAACACAGATAGAACCTGAAAGAAAAATGTTTACATCAGTCACATGTTTGAGCCTCTGGTTGGACGGCACACATGATTCCTTTTACGAGCATGCTCTACACTACGGTGCTGTGTACGACATGCATATCCATACCAGCAATCTTCTCTTGCTGATGCTTCCGGTGGAAGAAGCTTTTCGTAATAACAATATACACAAACAAAAACAGAAGGGTTGGTCAACTTTGCAGACTAAGTTCAAAATAAAGAAATAAAAAAATATCACAAAAGAAATCAGTGATTATCTTCTGTTCATTCAGATTTTAAAAGATGCAATTGGTTTCTTGCATGCCCTAAATAGTGAAAACTAAATTTAGAAACCAAGCAACATGAACTCTCAGGAGGAGAAATGCTACCAACATGCCAAATGAGACAATCTTCGAATTCCAATATATTTCTCTGTTATTGGTTGAAATTCACGTGAAACTCACTAAATAAAAGTATGGCCTACTACATAGAAAGTAAGATCCTCATGAATTTCAACTAATAACAAAGAGTAGTTTGAAAAGAATGTATTAGAAATTATGTTGCCAGCTTTTTGCTTCTGGATAGATATAACATTAGGCTTTTTTTTTCTTCTTTTTTTCAGAAATGTTAAGCACAACATAAATTATCCGAGGGGAAAAACACTATTTTTTTTTTATTTGGTCAGCCATTTTTTCACCTAATATTAGTAACAAGTGAAAATTAACTCATTACTAAAGAGTACAGATCGCAGAGCTACAGAAAAACAAAAAATAGTTTTAGTAGAGCCAGAATCTGTTGATTAGCATAATGCTTTGAGTTGAAGGTACTTACATATTTGGGTATAGAGATGCGAAACCAGTACAGGAGAAATGACACCAACTTGTGATAACAATCACTGCATGATTACAAGAATGCATTATGAATATGCAAAGGTTGAAATAACACTCACACTTAATTCCACATTGTACTATAGTCAGTTTTATTTGCCATTAAGAGTATCAAACAGCCCAAGGTGTTAATATCTTCAAATAGATTCATAGAAGTTTAGTCAACATATAAAGGCTAACAGCCAAAAAAATAGAGTGTAAACTGTAAAGCGTAGTTCATGTGAACATGTGTGTTTTGTGGATTATACGGAAACCTTTTGAACACTGTCGTCAAAAGTTATTTTTTAAAATAGAATCTTGGAAGGCACTAATGAAGTTGATTGGTCATTATATTTAGGAAGTTGATTTTAAAAGTGGTTGAGTGCAAAAACTAAAAAGATGAAACTGCACAAGCAAATGCAAGAGATTACAACAAAATAAATATCCCCAAGGTATTTCCTTGTAATTTCCGAATAAAAAGCAAAATGTAATGCTTCTACTTAATGTATATTGAGAATTAGCACATAAAAAACAACACAAACTTGGCCTACATGAGATACTAACACAAATTAATATGGTACAGATCATAGAAAATAAAATATACATCCTTACTTAAAAAGCTTGCTAAATAAAAATATGCTGAAAGGATAATTTCAACAGCATGCTTAGTACCTCCTATATTTTAGCCTAAATTGTTACTGTCAATTGTCATTATATTAGTACAGCAGTACTTCAGGAGGGGCTCACATTGTCAAACAATCATAACATGTAACTTCAATAATAATGTAAACAAGTAAATCGAAAAGAGATTGAATTATACAGCATTAGCCTCAGTGTGCATTCACTTGAAACAATTTTTGTGAAGGTATCACATTACACAGAATGCTTTAAAACTTATTGTTTAAATAACTAAAAAATCTGGGACTGAACCTGTTACAACATTTAGATAATTCCACTTTCAGGACAAAGCTTACCAGCATACAAAAGTCCGAGCAGTAATCGTCTCAGCATGATTCAGCATCATTCGTGTTCTATCTGCCAAGAGAAAAAGGAGACCAATGTGTAAGCCAAGATCTGTTGACACTGTCAATGTACATCAGATCAATTTTTACAACAATGAATAAATTTAGCACGCAGAATATTTTGCAAAATCTACCACTGGATTGAAATTTGCATTGTGCATGCAAGTTAATGTAAAACAGAAACCTTAGGGTCTGTTTGGTTTGTTTTTTCATTTTCAGATCATATATTGTCAATAATAATTTAAAAATGCCACCTCATTTATAGTATTTCCTTTACAAAATTATGAAACATAAAATAAGGTGAAAACAAGGCAACATTTTGTAAATATTAGTAAAATATATCAACTGAAAATGCTTCAGAAGAATGCTTCTCATTAACCATTAGAGGAAAGGCAAATTTATCACTTAACCAATTTCTCTGTTGTCCAGCTTTGCTATCCAATCTGATATCACATCCGGCAATGTCCTCCCCATTTGTGTAATACAACTATCAGTGATCTAGAAAACCACAATGATAATATCACAGTAACCAATGTAAGCTAAAACAGACCAAAAACAATAAAAATATAGGGATCAGAAAGCCCATACAATCTGCTCATGTAGATTCTTTTCATGTGCTAATGAGGGAATTCTTGAAATAGTGTGTTCTGAGATCTGCAATAGAAAAAAAAGGACAAAGGCCGTGACAAATTGACCATTATACCATATCCACAGCCTTTAATTCATTAGGAAGAAAAGAACCAAGCAAGGAAACATTGTGCTGCACAGTTAACTGGATGATGGAAATTGATAAAAACATCCACCCTGTAATGGCACAATAATGATTACACAAAAACATAAGAGCTTTCTAGAAAGCAACTTCCATTAAAATTAACAATTGTGATGAACAATAGTCCATACAGGTCTTAAAGTATCCTGGGAGCAAACAGGGTAAGAGCCATTCCCAGTTATCCCTAGAGCATGCCAGTAAGCTCCACAGAAAGGTCTATCACATCCTGAACCTATGATAAAAGAAAAACATGAATTATCAGACATTATCAATGAATGTGAATATTAAACCTCACCATAAATAAAATGGAAAATAAATAAGATACTCAAGTTCATCAGCATGAACTTGAATAACCTACAAGGTACCCCAATGCTACACGCTAGCACAAAATATCTTGACCCAAATCAAAAGCCATTCATCAAAAAACAGTAACATAAATTTGGCAGTGTCATTGACTAAATTAAACATGACAACTTACAATACTGAGGAATGCCAAAACCAGTACGGGAAGGCATCATTCCTCCACATGCTTGACATTGGAGATGAGCAGTGTCATGTGTGCAATGAAACCCACCAAGTTCAGTAACTAAAAATTATAAGTGAAGTAATGAACTCAATGAGTATGATGCGACAAAGAAATAAAGAAAGAAGTCACAATTTATTTATTTTTTCCTCTTTTGTTTTATGACATGTGATGCATATTGTCAAGAAATTCAAAGAACATAATCACAGTAGCTAATGGAGAGTACCCAAATAAACAGAACTCAAATCCTTTCAGGTCTAGGGACAAGGCACAAAAAGAAAGACAGAAAAAGTAACCAAGTCTAAATAACATATCAGCTCAATAAGCTATTTCAAAAAGAGAAGCTTCTGTATCATCAGTCCAAGCACCATTCTGTTCAAAAAACAAAATATGTCTTCCACATTCTAGAGCATCCTATTCGTATGTATATTTTGAATTATTTCTAAGATTCATTGAATTCGAAGTACACATTAATGACATTACTAGAGCATTTGATAACTACACTTAAAGAAAGAATCATAGGTCCATGCATAGCACAAAAGAAAAGAATAAGGATCTCTTTTATGCAGGTCAGCACAGACTACAAACATGATAATTGAACACCATGAATAATTAGCACTGCAAACTAACGAGATTGATGGGAGAAAATGTTGTGCTACATAGATTGCATTGTCCAAGGGACATTATTCCAGATCTGATACTGTATTGTTATTACCACACTGTGGGCACTGATGGTTTGTGCCATCACTTTGATCATCCAGTTGGGTGTAGGCCCTCTTTCGATTCTTCTTTCCAGATCCAATGACCTAATAGTAAAAACACATATGAAAAAGTAAAAGAATATAAACACAAAATATCTAAGAACAGAACCGTGATGCAAGATCATAAATCCCAAAAAAAAAAGGTATCAACAGCTGTTCTTGGGTTAGATAAAAGAGTCAAATGAACTTAATCATAATCTAACTGACTTTCAATAAAATTGCATGACAAAGAATAGGATATTTACTACAACTACATGCCCAAATACAGACACACGCATATGGGATAGAATCAATTAAACTTTGTAAAATTACCCCATTAATCACTTTTTTTAAAAAGTAAACTCCCTCAATCCAACTGTTAAAATTTAAAATTTTAACAAAATAGATTAAGTCTGCAAAATTTCATACTATTTAAAACCCAATTGATATTTCACCAAACTGTTTTATTTTATCGTATAACTCTGCCTATGGTATCACAGTCAGTCCCAAGACCAGGTAAAGTAAGAGGGTTGTGTTAGACCCTCGACAGCCAACATAAAACTCGCCAATATACCAAACATGGATGACTCATTACATATTTTGTGTGCTAATGCTAGGTTGTTACCCAAAAGTAACACTTTGTATAGCTTGACTTGAGTATAGTGTTAAATGAGCTAGAGTCACTGCATTGGCACCTGAATGAGCAAGGGTCCTCACATTTTCCTAGACGGATGTGGGAAAAGAAGCTAGTTCAAAAGTGCATGAATAGATTTGCTACTTGGAATATTGGTACTCTGACATGTAAGTCTATGGAGGTGGTGGATAACATGATTTGGAGGTTAACTTTATGTGCCTTCAAGAAATCAAATGGGTTGGAAAAAAAGTTCAGGAGCTAGACACTACAAGATTGCTTTCTTGCTTTCAATATGTTGAGGGTTAACATTATGTCCTTAAAACCACATAAACACCTATGAAACATGTTATGCCCCTACCATCCATCTCGTAAATGGAGAATAGATGTGGCAACCAACTGGATTACCTGCATCCCTGCCTCCACATCTACACCACACAAATTAAAGAGGATTAACACTCCAATCACTTTCAGCAAGTGTGGCATGTTTGGCCACAACAAGGCTTGCCAAACTGTTACACTTCAACCTTCACCCCTGCTGCAAAAAAAGAAGGTGGGGAGGAGTACAAGTAACTACTAAGAACATAAGTAAAGGCAAGGGCAGCATCTTTTTTCTAGCCAAACCAAAGGTGCATCCCCACCTCAACCAACCAAGGATACAATTTCTTCTCTGCAAACCAAGGGAACACCTCCAAGATTGAGTGGATCTGCTGCAACTGTGACTACATGTATACAATCTTTTCAACCCATTGTAACTCAAACTATTACACCTACAAGACTAAACTGATCTGCTGCAGCTATGGTCACTTCACAAGCTTCAGCATTATCACCAAAATTACCAATCTTAGGCCCAAATTACAGATCCAGAAGGCAACAGAATGGAAAAGAAATCCTACTATCACATCACATCAGTTGCAAAAAGCTGTGAACGAGGCTGTGCAAAACCTTTAGCCAAGTCAAGGGTCTTCCACCAAAGACATGAAGAAAAAGTAATGGATCGGGAGTCGCCAGACCACAGTAGAATAAGATTTTCTATTTTGAGTTTCAGAAGGACTGGTTATGGAAAGGGGAATTTTTGTCTCAATAGCCTATTGCAGTATTGCCCTGTGTGCTTTGCACAATTTTTGTGAACCACTTTTGGTATATTTTATTCACTTTGCTATGTTTTTGTATGATGCTATTGTTGTCACTATCTAATGCTACTTTTATTCACAAATGAATGGATGGATCAAGTTTTTAAAATGTTGGCCATTTAACTCTCTCTTGTTTATTGTTGGTCATTAAGTTATTCACATACTTATCATTGAGTCTTTTGAATTCTACAACAATCAGATATAGTTATTGTGCAATAAATCAGAACCACCACATCCACCAAATTAGCAACATCATTCATTAGACTTCAAATCAATCCTTACATCATAACATCAACTTGCACAATACTACATAATCTCATTAAATTTTCAATTCCACTTCACAACTCTCTTCCTCTGCATATCAACCTATCTTACTCTGCTAGACAAATTTTACAACAAATGCAGCTACCATCACAACAATAACTGTCAAACCCCATGAACACCATGATATTAACTGGTAAAACCAATTTCTTTTCCTCAGATCTGCCACCAGCCTTTGTTGCCCTTCTGTGATCTCCTCCGCACCTTCGGAGGTTGGCTCGTCAATCCAATGAAAAAAACCACAACTCCATGCCTCCTGTATCAACACACTAAAACTAGAATCAATAACCACAAAAAACAAAACTCAGATCACCTTGTAATGCACATTGCTTGTCATAATATCACATACCCTATAGTTTGGACACCCCAAGAACCTACGACCAGGATTCCGATAAGTCCGTGATGTATACACCTTCACCCTACCTCCACATTTGCAGCAAGCATACCTCCAGCCCCTTCGGTTTCTACTCATTTCAAGTGTTTCCATGTCAAACCAATATGTCCCATTCCGGCTCATCTTCATCATCATCCAAATTTGCACCATAACAGTCAAATTATGGGTGGCGGGCAACAAGACAACACATAAGGGTTTCAATGGTTGAATCATTTATCTTAGTTGTCAATTTTTAGTGCAACACAAGGATTCCGTTAGACACATTGACTTTCATCACACGATGTCATATTGGGAACAAATGATAAGGACCAAAGTGTAAAGTTTAATATGTATAGAGACCAGAAGTTAGGCCTTGGGGAAATAGGGACCAACTGATTATTTTAACCTATCTACTATTAGATTACATATTTATGAATGCCTAAATCATTTCAAGTTTGATACACATGATCATGCAGATAACATCGCGTGTGTGTGTGAAATTTCAGTAAAGTTAGACAAGAATTGCATAACAATGCAAAGGAAAGTAAATTTTGACCACTAAAAGAATCATCTTACTCACAAGGTTTGATCGTACTAATGCATAAGTATCTAAAAGCGCAACTTCATCGTGTGAGCGTCTTAGTGAAGAATCAGCCCTTAGCATATCCTAAAAACAATATATGTATATTAGAAAAAAGAAAACTACTGAGTGAAAAAAACAACGCCTTATTACACTAGGTGGATCAATTACTTGGATAATCCACATCATTGGGCAATAGCAAGAGAACATATTTTTAAAAAAACAATTTAGACAAACTAAAAAGTAAAATGGGAGAAAAAAATCAATAGATCAAACAAACTAAAGGTACAACAACAAACTGAAAAAGAACAATCGTAACTATGAACTAGAAGTTCATCAAAATTGTGGGCAAAAAATTTCATCTTCCATGAATGCAGTCAAATATTAACTATCATGCCTGGATGCTATCCTTGATGTCAGTAATAAATGATGCCAACATTCCTACAAGTAGATTAGATTGAGTTTGTTCAAGAATTTGTCATTAGTCATGAACATTCATACAAATATTTAAAAATGTGTGTAAAGTCTATATCAATGATAAAGATGAGTCAATGGATGAAGCTTAAGCTTTTAGAGATCAAAATATCTCATGTCAGAACTAATAAACAAATTTTAATCAGAACAAGTGCCCCTTTCTTCATCATGGACCCACACGTTAACAGCTAGGAAGCTATTATCCATGCAAAGCTCAAGAGTTTCTATTGTGTCAAGGCAAAAGAGGGAAAAAAAAAAAAAACAGATTTACGATAAAGACAAGTCAACAGATGAAGCTTTTAGAGATCAAAACATCTCATATCAAACCTGTTTAACATACTTTAATCAGAACAAGTGCCTCCCCCTTCATGGTCATGGATGTACACACATTAAGAGCTGCGGGGCTATTGAACCCCCAAAGCTCTGGACTTGTAATTAAGTAAAATCTGAATATCATGGCAGAGGAAAAACCAATGACACTCATGTTCCATTTCTACGTGCCCCCCCCTCCAAAAAAAAAACTGCCTTGTCAGTATTTTGTAAATCCGTTAACAAATACAAGCGTGATAGCTTTAGAACACTGTATTTTGGATATGTCATCCTAGGAATTATGCATGAGAATAAGGCTTAAACTTTGTTTTATGTATCAAACAATCCTCTAATCCAAGCCCAACATCATCCCTTTCCTCCTCTCTTGCAGCTACCCATAAGCAGAGAAACACACTCCAATTAAATAATAAACAAGCTTGACTATCTCTCCTCTACAATTCAGCTATATCTCTACGAAATGCTTCGGCATTAAATTTACCTCGGCAATGATACGCAAAAAGTGGTTTCTTCCAACAAATTGAACAACTGCTCTGCATTGAGGACAAAGTACGGCTGAACGTCTTTCCTTTGATCTCCTTAACCACTCTGAGAAGCAACCATTGCTGTAATGCCACAATGCAATTCAAGCAAAAGTCAATGAACTGAAACAGAACAACAATACTAAGAAAAGGGGGAGAAAAAGCTACCCATACCAAAAATTATGAAGGCATGGAGCAATAGTAACAACATCATGCCATATGTTTAAGCAAATGCAACACTTTGCATGATCGACATCTACACATATCTGGAAAAGAAACACAGTCAAGTCATCAATATTGTTACAGATAAAGCAGTATTGAAGAACAAATTAGATACTGTCAACCTTTAGCTGCCTCTGGCAGATATCTGGGCTAGACATTATATGAAATCTGTAGCTGACAAATCCTGGTGCCATGAAGAGAGAGAAAGCTAGAATTAAAGCAACTAATAACCAGCTTAGAGATATTAAAAAATGGTATCAAAAACAAAATAATTAGCATACAGATTTTGTTTTGTCAAAACACTACAATAAAGATCTTTACTAATTATTCAAAAGACCCAAAAATCATGTTAATCAACCACAAGTTGAAATTTGATACTGCCAATTATAATTTAACTATCTGAAAGCATAATACTAGTGAGACAAGTAATTCCCACTTGCTAGGAACATAATTTGGGTAAGGATTAAAACAGGCACAAATTACTATGCTATAGTTTATGCCCACATTACTGTCCAAGTCAATATGATGACCAATCAATCACCTATTTTTCATCCTGAGGCCCTCTATTAACTTGGTAATTTAAGTGTTTAACATGCTGAACAATTAATATTACCAATTTTGTCAAACCAAGTATGAATCTTATTAAAGAAAACAGTATAACATGCTACTCAACCCAAAGAAAACTTGGAATACAACTTTGCTTGAAACAAATCAATGGATTGGCAGTAGCCCAACAGCAATACTACTTTATAGAACTGTAAGTCTGTAACAACTGAATGATAGACATACAACACGATTTTGCAATTTTCTATTCCATATATGTTGTTAGAAATAGGAATTGTTACACTGTCATAAATATTAAAGACTCTGACCTTCTCGATCAGGACCTGGAATAATTTGACTTCCGTCCTTAATGACAATGGTGTCATCACTGTGCACCTCAGTCCCATCAACAAGTATTGTATTTTGACTACATCATGAATGCATGATACACCCACAAACAAAAGAATTAAAATAAAAGGAGTAAATATGCGAAGGAAAGGAGATAACACGCTTCTTGAAGAGATACATAAACATTTAATACTTCAACCCGGGATGGGGGGTGTAAAAACATTAAAGTATAATTATTTAAGTAATCGGTATTCATTCACCATCATGAAGCTAAAACAAGTTATAGGGGTTTCAACCCTAGCAAAGCAGAGAACTGATTTTACTAATATGATTGTTTTGTTGAGTGTTCCTCTGATTTTATTAATATGATTGTTCCTACCAACAATCGTCAGGAGATTTATCTGCTCCAACTGCTATTTTGAATGATATTTGTCCAATAACAGATGAAAAACAGTGGGGTGAGAAGGCCACAGAAATCACATTTTCTAGTTTTAAAAGTAATAGTTCTCTGTTCTTCTCAAACTAATAATTTCTAATAAATTACAAATATTTATCTTGGCCTAGGGAGCATGATTTACTCAATTACTTAAAAATTATTAAGTAGTCACGACTTTACCTATTGTTTTGCATTGTAGCCGAGCATAGATCAGGATTCCTTACTATTTTGCACCAGCTATGTTTGTCATTAGAAGTAGCTGATATCTCCGAAGATATTACTTTTTCATCTGACCTTATCTCTACCTCTGAATATCTCTCGTCTGACGGAACTGCGAGAAGGAAATAGTTTGACCAAAATAAGAACCTTAAGGAAGTCTCAAACTTTACACTAAATTTATCCCTTCAATTGTTTATATGTAGGAGTCAATTTAGCATCACCTTAAAATTGGGATGAAAATATCAGAAGAATTTTCATACAGATTTTCAAGAAGTTCATCCCTCTATTTTACACTCTTATTTTTAAGGGAACACCAAATTGACCCTAACAATTAAAACAACTGTGCTTGTAAAAAGCATTCAAATTACATCATCAAGAACCCCCTATGAAATGTATAAACCCAATAAAACAGTGAGCTGTATGACTAGCCTCTCCATTCGTCACTCACTTTGACCCAACAGAAACATAAGTCCAACTCCTTTTCTATCCAAACCTACAAAGTTCTTGGTCATTGTGAAAACAGCAGCACCTTTTAAATTAATCAAAAGCCCCCAAATGACATCCACAACAACCATTTGTTACAACCCATGTACGTGTAATTAATCAGTGGAACCAGGCAGGAACCTAGCACGAAATGAAGGCTTTGTCATTCCACAAAATGTGAACTTGGCCATTAAAAAAAATAAAAAACCTTTCATACCCTTCCTTCTGATTCCGTTTAAAATTTAAAGAACTAAAGTGAAATCCGATAAAGGGGAGGGAGGGGGAGAAATGGAAACATGAAAAGCCCCAAGTTTGAAACTTTAATCGGTATCTGTAAAATGTGCGTCTGATTGTGGATACCAGAAAGAAATTGAAGATGAAAAATGATTATTACCAAGCTTGGCCCAGATTTCATCCGAGGGGTTGGCTGAAGAAGAGCATTCTCCTCTTTCCCCCATTGATCAGAATGGCCTTCTCTGTGAATTTGAGTCGGAGAGTCTGAAGTTGGAAGGGTTTATGGTTATTTATAGTGTCCAAAAACATGCATCAATATGAGCATGTGTCAGCCTCTGTTGATTGGATTTGATTATTGGGTTATGAACCCACTGATATAATAAAAAATTTTACATTGTTAATTAATTAAAAATTATTATTAATATAATTTTTAAAGTATTTATTATAAAAGTCAATAGATTTACAATGAATGATTATTTGTGATTAGATAATAATGTAAAATTATTTTACACTGTCAATGTATGGCCTGCTTTTTCTTTTTTTTTTTCTAAAATACAATTTTGGTTCCTTGGTTTATTCTTTAGTTTTAGTTTTGTCTTTTAAGGTTAAAAATTTTCACTTTAATTCTTTAGAGTGTATTTGACTTTCTGTTAAATCAAGTTAGTTTTTTTGCCAATTTTTTATACTAATTGTATTAACTTTGGGTCACATCATAAGTGCTCATCTACCGTGGCATATCTCACGAATTGTTACATGTGACTAAGTTGACCAAGTTAGTATAATAAATTGAGAGAAGAATTAACTTAATTAACTTGTTTGAACTAGAGAAACTTTAAGAGATCAAATGAAACCTTTTAAACTTAGGAAATCAAATTGAAACTAAGGGTGTGTTTAGTAGAGAGGAAGAAAATAGAGGGAGAGAAAGTAGGTAGATGAGAAAAAAAAAAGAAATAAGTAAGAAATAAAATGGAAGTTAAGGTTATTTGATTGAAGATAAATAAAATGAAAGTTGACTTTTTGATATTATTATTATTTTAATTATTATTAATATTTATTTTTATTATTAATAATATTATTTTTTATTATTATTAATAGTGTTTCTACTTTTATTAATATCTTTGTTATTATTATTATTATTTATTTTTATTAATATTATTATTATTAGGTTTAAATATATCTTTTGTCCCTATAATTTAGCGCTTTATTATTTTAGTCCTTGCAAAAAAAAAATTGTCTTTAGTCTCTACAAATATCAACTTGTTTGTTTTTGGAGTATTCGTTACAAAAAAAAATGACGTGGCTAACGGAATGATAATGTCATTATGCCACATCATCAACTAATGATTCCACGTCAGTAACAATTTACAGGGACTATAAACAAAACAAAAATAAATTGCAGGGACTAAAAACAAAATGTGACATATTTGTAGGGACAAAAAAATATTTAAGCCTTAAATTAAATATTAAAACATTATTCCTCTCTATTTTCACACACTTAATACTTTGACGTATTGAGCACCCCCAACTTTCTATAAATTCTTACCATGAAAAATGATTCATCACCATTATCATTGCCACTACCACCACCCGTACTACTGTTGTTACCACCACCACTGTTGTTGTCATTGACTTCATCACCACTATTGTCACCACCACTGTTATTGCCACTACCACCACTATCATTGTTGTTGTCACCACCATATTGTCGTCGTTGCTACCACTATTGTTGTCATTGTTACCACCACCTTCACCTTCACTGTCGCCACCACTGCCATTGTCACTACTGCCACCACCACCACCACTATCAATGTCGTCGCTGCTGCCACCGTCCTTAAAAGCTATGGCATCGAGCTTCAACATTTCCCACCATATACCCGACCCACAGTGCCACCCTTAAAAGTGCCACGTATACCATAAGTCACTAGTGAATCAAACTTAGGAAGTGATGAGGAGGACACAGATGGTATACGACTCATTGCGTATGTTGGTGTTGGTGGAGGAGAAACGAACCATGGTGGCGGGTAGCAAGGAGAAGCCATCGTGAAATCTTGTTAAAAATTTATTCTTTTTTCAATGGAGTTATATGTGGTTGAAGGAAGATAAAAGTGGTGCATTTCTTAACCAACAAGTTTAAGAGGAAAGGGTGGAGCTTGAAAAAGGAAAGGGGGAGAAGAAAATGAGTTTAAAGGTAAAAAGGTGCAGAGACAAAGAGAGGATAAATTAATATTCAAGCCTTTATTTTATTTTAATATTTATTTTAAGACTTAATTTTTTTTCTCCTTGCAAATATGTTAATATTTGGTTTTAGTCCTTGCAATTTATTTTTGTTTTGTTTCTAGTTCCTATAAATTATCGATGATGTGACACCCTTATTGACGTGGCATGATGACATCATCAAGTGATGGCATGGCATGATGATGTCATCAAGTCCGTTAGCTACGTCATCTTTTTATAATAGACAAGGACAAAAAACAAATGGGTTGATATTTGCAAAGACTAAAGCTATTTTTTTTTTTGTAAGAACTAAAAATAAAAAAGTGCTAAATTGCAAGGACTATAAATATATTTAAGCTTATTATTATAATAATATTAGGTAAGGAGGTGGCACACCCAAAAAAAAAAAAAGGAAAACGAAGCCTATATAATTGATTTAGTGAAACAACTAAAGCGATTATGTAAGGGGCGGGTGTTACAATGCGCAACATAATCGATCTAGTGAAACAACTAAATCGTTTATGTTGCATTTCATGAGTGATTGCCATACATTTCTTCGTTCATTCCCACGAAACTTTTTTGTATGGGTCCCACCTGTTTTTTAAAATATTTTCTTGCATCCTCACCCTACTAAACAACTAACATTCTCTCACTTTTACTCTCTTCCTTCCTCTTCCTCTTTATTTTCACCCTACCAAATGTAGTGTAAAAGATACGATGAGGTATTATAAGATACAAGAGGAGTGTGAGCAACACACTTCTGCTAACACACACTCTATTATTGGTTAAAATTTATTAGAAACTACAAACTCATGAGAGAGATAGTCATTAAATAAGATGTGGAACCCATATTTTTTTAAATTTCCTTGAAATTTCAACCAAAAAAAAAAGTGTGTTCAAAAGTATGTCAGAGAGAGTGTTACTAGCATTTCTCTAATATACAATAAAATTAATGTTGTACCCATACATTGCACAGATTTATTTGAATATAAAAATATAATTTAAATATGTTAAAAATATATTATGAAATGAGGTTTTTATCAATTTATAATTTATTATAAAAAATTTATTGAAAATAATATTTTAAGACAATGTGTGTATTTTTAGTTAAGAGTAACAATATTATTTGTCAATCTTTTTTAATGAGGTTATGATTAAAAAAATGAATTTTATCAAATATTGTAGTTTATTAAAGTAACTTATAAAACATTTTATTGTAAACTACAATTTTAATGTAGTTTGCATATTTCTCATTTTCACAATAATAAGAATTGCAACTCTTTTACTTATTGTCAATATAACATATAATTAATTATGCATGATAAAATAGAAGTAATATCATTAGTTATTTCTATCAATTTCATTTAAGTTTAAATACTATTTTTAATCCCCCATTTATGCCATGATTAATTATTGATCTCAATAATATTGTAATTTATAAATGAGTAAGCATTGCTCTTTCTATTTGATATTTTTCATTTTACATGTGTTGTATAAAATTCAAATATGCATTTTAAGTAAACAACTCGCTGGCTTCATTTCATAAAGACCACATCTTTTACGGCAAGCAATTCTACTTGAGTCGGATAAGACCATTATAGATAGCAAAGTTGTCCTTCCGTATATTTAACACAACTTGGCTTAAATAAACATTAGTTTGACATTTTGCCTATATTAAAATATTTTCTCCTTCTTATAATATCAATATTTTTCTATCACTAACTTGTATGAATCATTTGTTATATTCATTTATCAAATAATTTATTTTACTTACAGAGGCAATTTGTTAGTATTTATTTATTATTTAATCTAGACACTTATAGCTAATAGTATTTTTGAATGAACTACCAAGATTTCAAGTTCAATCTCTTTATTAATTGAGTGAGTTTTTTTTTTTATGTACAATAGTCACATTAAGGTTAAAACCTATGACTTTATGCATACTACCTCAACCCCCTACCGCTAAGTCGACCCTAGTGAGTTTTAATTGAGTGAGTTTAGTACACATATATTGTAACTTAAATTTGAAAATAATCATTTTCTTTTAACAATAATTTCTTTCAAAAAGTTGAGAATATTAATGATGTAATATATATATATATATATATATATATATAGCTTTAAATAAAAATAAGTAAGAGATAACATATATAAAGTAAAAATACACACACATTATCTTAATTAAATAACAAAACAAGTGCCACAAAATCATTTTTTTAATTTAATTTAACATTTTTTCTCTCACATAAAAATGAAATTTAATAATATTGCATTTAAATTTTGTATTTATTATGTTTTTCAATATTACATGTATGAATTGTAAATTAAATTTTTATTCACATTATTTTATTTATCTGATGTATAATAATATGATTTAATTAATCATATATAAAAAATATATTTTTTAACATTTAGTTTGATATTTATTCTCTCAAATGAAAAATAATTTTTGATAATATTGCATTGAATTTTGTACTTATTATATTTTTTAATATTCGATGCAAGCTTTGTAAATTGAAATTGTCAATCACATTATTTTATTTATTTTATATAATAATGTAACTTATTTTATCTAATATACAACATATCATCTTATAAATTGCATAATATCTACACTTTTAATTGTTTATTTAATTATTTAAAATAAATAAACTTAACTTACTATATTATATGCATAAAATGAAAATATAGTAATTAAAAATGATCAGATTAAACCAATTATTAACGTATAACAAAATTTTCAATGATTTTAAAATTATATTAATATGCATTTTAATCCAGTTATTTTAAATTATGTTTTATCAACAATAATAATTAAAAATAATTATTTTTTAAATATATAGTATATTTTAATGTAATTCATAATAATTTTTTAAAATAATAATTAAAGATAGAAATTAACAGATAAAATATTAATATATATATTTTTCAATTTCTTATTGTTATATTAATATATATTTAAAATTTTTCATATTTAAATATGTTTGATAAACTATTTTTTTAAATTATAATTATAATAAACTATTAATGTATAATTTTTTTGACAGGTATTAATGTATATTTATATATATAGCTATTAGATGTTATAATAGTTACTTTTTATTTAATAATATATTTTTAATATACATAGACTCATATGAAAATTCATATGTTTAATAAACATATGTTAAATTTAAAAATATTAATAAATATAATATTTTACAATATTATAAAAATTAATTATGTATTATATTTAATGTTTGGGACATATCAAGTGAGAGAGGTAGAGCTGTCAAAAATGGTGGCCTATGTGACACCCATTCACATTGAACATAACCCATACTTATTTAAAAATATGAGTAAAATTTTTTTCCACTTTTAATAATAGAAAATTTGTAAATTTATCATAATTTGAAAACGATAGTAAAAAAATATATATATGTATGTATTCATCATAGAACTATACATTATGATTTCATAATCAGAAAAATTATTGAAATACAGGGAGATTAAAATATACATAAAAATAGTTACTACTTATTCCCAGTACATCAAAAAGATCCTAGTCAGAATAGTGTCTATCTACCCTATCTTATAAAATAACAAACTATCAAACTAGTCCAATAGGTCTTCATCAACAGTCGGATCTTCATTAACCGTGATCAATCATGCATAAAATGAAAAATAATGGAGTGAGGTGATTTGTTCTAATATCACTTTTACATGTATGGTAGGAGTTTTACCACACAATACAGATAAAACACAATTGATAATAAAAGGAAAACCTAAAGTTTATTCTATGTTATACTATCATTGACTCGGTATGGATCCATACTTTCTATTAGTGGATAATAGTTTTTAACTGAACTTGGAAAGTGACTGGGAATATATATACCTCTTTCAACATCATCACATGGTACAACCCTCATCATCATTGAGAAACAAAATAACAATTTAGGATATCCATTTATAGATGTATACTCTCACCAATCCTGGTGATGTTAAGTAGTTGTTAGGGTTATCAAGTTGGTTGAGGGATTGTCCCGGCTCAAGAGCGCTACTTTGACCATTAGGATGCTCACCACTAAATACCATATCCTCTAGACCTAACCATGGGTCCCTACCTTTCATCCTGCAGTGTACCAAACTATAGCTTTCCTAACATGGTATTATGCTACTGCATGTCACTTGCTTTACATTACTCACTAATTTATCACTTTCTAATTTCTCAAATAGAGGTTTTCCTGGTCTCATTTAATTTGACCATCAGTACAATCAATATTTTTGTCTTTTATTACAGAAATTGCACAATACCTAAAATTTTAACAGAATAACGACATAGTAATTATAGTTTAATTACTGAAATTTTGGCAGAATAACAACTAAATAAATGCATTTTAATTTGCTAAATTTAAGCCAGAGTAACAGCTTAGCAAGTGCATTTTAATTTTCTAAAATTGAGCAAAGTAGCAGCTTAACAAGTGCATTTTAATTTTCTAAAATTGAGTAAAGTAACAGCTTAACAAGTATAATTTAATAATTTAAATTTGAGTAGAGTAACAATTTAGCAATTATAATTTAATAATCTAAATTTGGGCAAAATAACAACAACTTAGCAAAAATTCAAGTTTAACATCAAACAATATAATAATAATAATAATAATAAAACTTAAACCTAAATGGGTTTAGGGAAAAACCCTTTTTACTAACATGCAAAGTGACGATAATTTAGAACCAATCCCACTCTCCCTTTACCTCTAAGGTGGTTGATGAAGAGGATGGATTTGTTGGTGCAAAGCCTCTAGGAGGATAAATTCTACTAGTTGAAAACTAGTGAAATTTTAACATAAAACTAAATAAGAAAAAATTCTAGAGAGAAAGGCTCTCTAACTTATGGAGGAGAAGAATGGTAAAAATCTTGTCGATGAATGGAGGTATTTATAGAGGAAGAGGAGGCTTAGGTATCCCACCATTTACATCATCCATTATGTCATTATTTGGCTTTTTTATTTAATTTAAATTCAATTTAGGTGGACACATATGTAAAACTAGGGACACATATCAATTTTAGGTGGTGAATCACCCCCTTGTAGGTTGAAAACGTGCTAGGTGAGCTGTCGAAAGCTCCCCACTATAAATTTTAACTGTAATTATTAGCCGGTACTAATAAAATCGCTTAAACTCGAAAAATTAGCTTTTAATATCAAAATAGTGCAATTAAATAAAAAAAAGACAAATACATTATTTTTCATCAAAAAAAAATTATAATAATTAATTTTAATTTTATTAATTTATTTCAAATTTTATCTATTTATTTTGTATTTTAAGCTAAAAAAAGCATAATAAATCCATTTTAATTCAATAAATATCAAAAATTTTATGAGAATTCTAAAATTAAATATTTTACCCATAAATAAACTAAAATTACCATTTTCATCATTTTTAAATGTCAAACAAATATTGGCTAGTTTATCGGACACTTGGGGACATTTTGGTCATTTTACACAAGAATTCCAGAAAATTTCAAAAAAAAATTTAAAATTATATTTTAATATATATGACATGATTCCAAGCTCAAATTGACATTTTAATGTCAATTGAATCTTTTTCTCATATCAGTCCTTAATGTTGAGAAATATGAACAAAATCGTCATTTTCTAATTTCTACGGGCTTCGGCTCAGAAAAATTATTAAAAATCACGATTAGATAGCTCTTGAAGTTTTGAGCATGATGGTTGGAATTAGACTTTTGAAATTTTCTCCCAATTTTTCAAAATTAAATAGTCAAATATCAAAAAAATAGTTGAAAAACTGAAATAAGAGTGTTACATTTTTCACTATTTTTCTTTCAAAATAAAATTTTTACAATTAAAATATACCTAGTATAAAATTTTCAAAATATTTTGAAGTCAAAAAGTCTGGTCTACTGTTGCAAGTTAACTAAGGGTACTTTGGTCATTTCACAAAAACTATCTTAATAAATTTTTGAAAATTTCTAAAATTATTATTAATTATTCTAAGCTCATAAATGACTTAAAAATAAATTTTAGACACTTCTAACTATTTTTATCTATTTTTTCAATTATTCAATTTTTTTAGGGGCAAAATAGTCATTTTATCCTTTTTTGGACTCCATTTCCCAAAAATTATTAAAAATCTAAATTAAGTACTACTAACTAATACAAGCATAACTATATAGATCAAATTTTTGAGATTCCCATCCAATTCCTCAAAAATAAATGAAGAATAATTAGAAAAAATAATTTGATATGCAAAAATAGGGTGTTACAACCCAGCTCGGCCCGCCCGGTTTATATTCGATTTGCTAATGGGCTAGGCCGGGCTAACCCGATTTATATTTGGGCCTATGTTTTTTTGGCCGACCCAGCCTTATGTGAGTCACCAGGCCAATTTGGCCTGAATTTTTTTGCACACTGATTAACATTGTTATTTATTTTAATTATTATTTTTTGTCCAAATTTTATATAAAATTAAATTATTTAAATCATATTAAATATTTAAAATTAAATTCTACATACTTTCTAGCATAAACGAACATTTTTATTTATATATAATTGACTTAATTACTCAATAGTCTTATTAAAGATATATCTTTAAGTGAATTTTATTTACAAAATGAAGTATCCATGTTAGCCTTTCTTTTTTACAAACATGTGTGAGACTTTTTTTAAATTTTTTTTAAGTATATTAATATTTTTTATTTTATATATATATATATATATACCGGGCCAACCCATGGCCCACCGTGCCAAATGGGTCCCGCCAAAATGGCCCAGTTTCTTCTGGGCTATATTTTTTTGAGCCCAACCCAACACTTTTTGTGGGCAAAACAAGCTGGCCCATCTGGCCGGACCCATTTTGATAGCTCTAGGGAGAGGTGTCTGTAATGAGAGGATGGAGAGTAAATCTATATCATATAACTATATATTAGTGGTTATGATTAAAAGTTATTTAATGGTCACATTACCACCTAAAAAAGTCATACGATGAGTTAATTATAATCATCCATATATAGTTGTATGATCTAGATTTGCTCATCTCACCCTTTTGCATAAACTCTTCTCTCACTTGATACATTCTTTTTAATGCTTGTCCTAAAAAGTATATGTTATATTTAATAAACATAGGGCAACCCCAATATATCCCTCAACTGAAAGTCAATGACTAATCTCTCAAGACACTAAAATCCATTTAAGGGGTAAACTTTTCCAACAAATATTTTTTCATATACACGAACATGAAGATCAAACCCCTAACTACATACTTAAGAAGTAAGGTTATCTGTCAACTATATCACACCATGTTGGTATACTACAATAAATACAATAAATAATAATGTATAAGGAAGAAATCTCTTTGTCTATTTATATAAATACATTCATTAATAGCATTAAACATTACATTAAAGTTTGTATTCAATGGAATTGAATTAATAAATTAATACTAACAATCTATTACAAATCATTTTAGTGTGAATTTAATGTAGTTATTTTAAAAGTTAACAAAATTATTATATATGACATATTGTGATTAAATGATAGTATAAAAAAATATTTACATTAACAATGCATATATTATTTATTTAAATTTTTTAAAAGTAAACATAAGTGGGTGCTCAATAAAAAATATTTTTAATAAATGTTAATTAAAAGAAAAAGCTAGCAACACACTTTTTAATACTTTTTGGTTGGCAGAAGAGATTTTTTAAACCAAAAGCATGAGAATAATTTTCATTCAACTACAAATTTTTTATTTCTCATATATATATCAAACTTACAAATAGGATAATATGTTTCTACCACCTAACAAGTATGGTCATCTGCCAACCATGATTATAAACTTACACATACTCCAATGCATCAGTGTACCTTAGTCCAAAAACATGTCAACAATTACATAAAACATAAAATAAAATCATACATCACAAAATATTTCAATGCACATCACAAATCTTAATGTTTCAAGTCATGAGATTTTCTATGGACATTATAAGTAATCCTCTAAGCTTTTCAAACTCATATCTTGAAAGAGCCTTAATCAATATATAAGAAATTTGAATATCAAAACTACAATGAATCAACTTGATCTCTTGATTATAAATAACCTCACGTGTGCCATGAAACTTCACTTGAATATGTTTGGTCTTTCTGTGTTGAATTGAATCTTTTGCAATAGCAATTGCTGGTTTGCTATCTCAATAAATCTTAGTGCTTTCAGTTAATGTACTCCAAGTAGAATTTTCCACAACCAAATTGCTTGGTTTGTTCGTATAGTTGTCATTATATATTCTAGTTCAACAATGGATTGTGTTACAATTTATTAACTTCATGTCAAAGCCTACGAAAAAAGCATAACTAGTAGTGAAATATGGTAAGAGTTTTACCATTGTTGACAACTTACTTACTATTATCTTATCTAAGCAACAATTGAATTTTCTTGTAAAAGTGGAGGTTTAAAACCAATTTCTACCATTTCCCATAAATCATAGGCTTTTCAATTGAGCCCATGTATTTGCAACCCAAATTTTCTAATTTTGTTATGTAGTAGAGGAAGTGCTAGTAATGAAATGTTGTTTGAAGCCATCAATAAAAAAGGTTGGGTGTCAAAAAAATAGGTTCAGTTTATTAGTTTTCTCTTTATTGGGTTCTCTCACAAGTCTCTCAAGAACAATTAGGCTCTTGATACTAATTATTGGCACAAAAGATGTTTTGAAATAAGAAATATGAGAATACTTTCATTCAATTACAAACTTTTTGTTTCTGATAAATATATTAAACTTACAAAACGTAGTAAAAAGCTTCTACTAGGTAATAGGTATAGGTCACCTTTCACCTATGATTACAAAACTTAAACACATCCAAAAGATATAGGACATCATTGTACCTTAGTCTGAAAACACATAAACAATTACATAAAATATAAAGTAAAATCACACGTCATAAAATATTCTAATGTACATCACGAAACTCAGTATCTCAACAACTTTTTTCAATACATTTTTCCAATTAGTTAAAATTCATATGAGTCTCATAGTGAGACCTACATAAATTTCAATCAATAGAAAACAATGTGTCGAAAAGAAAGTGTGAGAGAATAAGTTTCTAATATTTATTTTTGTTTAACAATAAAAAGTGTGCTAAAAAAGTATAATAAAAGATGTGTTATTAATTTTTCCTTATGTTATATTTATATTTGATTTGAATAATAATTATGATTTTAGTTTTTACAATTGTAATAATATAGTTTCAATGTTAATATCATGCAAATTATTCAAGTTTCTTACACTAGTTTAATTTTAGTAACCGACCTTAGGAGTGACTAAATGAGTTGGACTTGTTGAACCAACCCATTTAATCCTTTTTTTGTGGAGATGGGTTTAGAGTTTCAATTGATCACTAAGTTCAAACTAGTTTTAACCTGTCTTGCCTAACAAAAAAGAAGAAGGTTGAAGGTGGCTTAGAATAGATCAACCCACCGACCTAGATTTATTTAAATATTCATTAATAGTTATTATGTTATAGTATATTATAATTTTACCATGTCTTAATTTTATTAGAAATGTTCTAGACAATATATTATGCTTGTATGAATGTATGTTTAAATTTTTTTAATTTTATTAAATAATTTTTAGTTGGTCAACTTGCCAATTTGTTAACCTAACAACCTATTATCTTTGTTTTTTTGGTAGGTCTAACCTATTACAAAATGTTGCAGGTTAAATTTTCCAACCCATTCTTGCTATGTTATAATCAGGATTTGACCGAAGGGTGAGGATATGACTAGGTTTAAGACTAGAAAAACTAAAAAAGACATCTGTGCACAAAAAGGAAGAAAATAATTGAATTTCTGACCTCTAAGTATTAGGACTAAGAATTTTCATTTTTCTTCCCCCCTATTTATAAAGAACAAAATAATGGGTCAATATTGATATTGAAGATTTTATTGTATTAGATAAAAATAAATTAAGAGTTTAATTTCAATGTATTGTTGGTGTAAAGAGTTTTATACTATTAATTAATCATAAATCGTCCTAAATATGGCATTTAAAACAATTATTATAAAAGTCAACAAATTAACTATATATAACAATGTATGATTGGACAATAATGTAAAAAACCTCTACATTGTCGATACATTTAATTAAGTTCATAAATTAAAGAAATAAAATATTTGAAATTGAAGAGGAAATTATATAGATAAATTATTTAAGTTTATTATTTTGGTATATTGTGTTAAAATTTAAAGCTTAATTTAAGATTAACTAAATTTAAATAATCACATTTGAGAAAAATAATATATATATATTATTTGTGATACTTGATATAAAAGAATACACGTCTTCCTATATATGAAAATAAAATATTAATTTTTAATTAAAAACGAATGTTCAAATATAATATATAAAAATTAATAAATCAATATAATTAATTAGACCTCTAATCTATTACATATTATAAAAGAAGGTTTTATAACATGGAAAGATACCACTTGGCAATATCATATTCATTCTTTTCCCACTTATATTCCATGGATTTTTTTTTATTCATATAAATATATTATTATATTTAATTATAATAATTAAGACATTTATAATTAAAACATTTAAAACAAGTGTATATTCTACTTAAATTCATCAATTAAATAATCAAATCTAAATTGTTTTGATTTTATATAACAAGAAAATTAATTTTTCAAATTTTATTGAATGTTATTTATAATCATAGTAATTTTGATAACTATGGTAATATTTATTATTACGATAATTAAAGTATTGATAATATATAATAAAATTATTTTCAATTTATTGATTGATTACTCCCAATATAATTATTAAATTGTGGTTTTTTTTATTGTAAATAGAAAATGGATTGCTCTACAATTGTAATACGAGATCTATTATATTCTATTTTCTATTATATATTATAAAAGAAGGTTTTGCCACGTAGGTAGATGCTATGTGGCAACACCGTATTTATTTATTTTTTCTGGTAAAATGCCATTGATTTTATATTTTATTTTTTAATTCATAAAAATATATAATTATAGCAATTAAGAAAATTATGATTAGTATAATTTTTATAATTTAAACATTCAAACTAATAATACAAGTATATATTATGATTCAAATTAATTGATAGTACTAATATATATGCTAATACATAATTAAGGAAATTATTATCAGTATGATTTTTACATTTTGAATATTCAAACTAATAATACAAGTATATATTATGATTCAAATTAATTGATAGTACTAATATATATGCTAATACATAATTAAGGAAATTATTATCAGTATGATTTTTACATTTTGAATATTCAAACTAATAATACAAGTATATAGATTTTGATCGTATATAACACGATAATAAATTTATTAGATATTATGGATTTTTTGTAATTACGATAAGCAATTACCAAATGATCTTTTCCATTTTTAATTCATAAAAAATACATAATTATATTAATTAAGGTAATTATAACCAATATGATTTTCATGATTTGAACATTTTAATTGATAACAAAAATATATATTTTGATTCAGATTCAATTTTTTTTAAAGGCTAAATTCAAATTAATTAATAATATGAATATATATTCTAATTCAAATTTGTAGCTGATTCAAATTAAATAATCTATCCTAATTTAAGTTTCCTAAAACAAAAAGTCATATGATCAACTTATCTATAAATACCTATGTACACACATTGTTGTTTTTCATTTTCATCTTTTTTTTAAATAATCAATTGCTAATATTTTTTTGTTTCTTTTATTTAATTTCAATACAAGCAAGAAAAAGAAATTTACCAATCTTTTTATTCTTTTTCTAAGGTAAATTTTTATCTTTTCAATTATTTTAATTTTTTTAATATTTTATCTAATATTTAGTATTGAAAGTTTGTTTATTGACATTAATTTTACAATTGCTTGACTTTCAACTATTGAAATAATACAAAAGACTTAAAGGAATGTTTTACAAAATAAGATATAGGGAGTTGTACTATATTATCAAAATAAGGTTCGGTCTTTATTTTATTTTTCTTTTATAATTTTTATTTATATATCTTTTTTTTTTTTACCAAAGATATTTCTTTCATTGTTTTTTTTCAAATATTTATCTTTAGATCATTTTTCATTTGATTTGTCTTTTTTATAAGATAAATTTATATCTCTTTTTATTATTTTTAATATATTTTCTCCAATATATGACATTTACAGACTCAAGACACTAACAACGTCGAATCAAATGTATTGCAGAAAGATAGATGTTGATGTAGTGAATATTAACGATATTAACGAGATCAAATCTCATTTGGCTTGAAGACAAGAAGTAGATAACTTTTATTATATTAAAATGTGTATATAATGAGTATATGTTAAATCAAATATAATAAATTAATTAAATCATTAAATTTGTATAGTTTTTGATTTTATATAATATTATAATAAATTTATCAAATATTATGAAACTTTTTGTAATTATGGTAATTAATTACCAAGTGATCAATTTTTCCATTTTAATTCATAAAAAAATACATAATTATATTAATTAAGGTAATTATAACCAATATGGTTTATATGATTTGAACATTAACAAGAAGATATATGTTAATTTAAATTAATTAATAACACAAATATATGTTCTAATTCAAATTTATAGCAGATTTAAATTAAAAATTCTTGCACAATTTAAGTTTCATGGAACAAAAACCTTGCATCATTCTAAATTCGCACACTTACAATGTACGTCTTATAACTTAATTGAATTTTATTTGCACATATATTTAGAATGTATTTGTTAATTGATTTAATTTGGCTTGTTTTTAAATAAAATTTAACTTTTAAACTCATCATGTGAATTTGAAATTTAAAATCTTCTAAATATAATAACCTAAAAAAATTTGCTCAATCTATTTTTATATTATATATTAGAATACATAATATGGAAAGTGAAATTTTCACTTTCCTCACTTTGACATTTATACATTCTCATTATTCTTTTACTTCTCTTTTTAAAATATGTATTTAACATACTACTCCTATAATTAATCAAAAAAGTTATCTCTCAACTATCTCAAAATAGTTTCTTTTTATTTTTTTTATCTATGTATTTAATATTCTTAACTTGCTATATCTCTCGGAAGATATTAGGCCCTACACTCGATGGAAGACATTCCTTGCGAAAAAAAAGTTGTCTATCTATTTCAATTTATCATCTTTTATCTTTATTTTTAAATTAAATTTTAATAATTTTAAAGAAATTCTCAATAGTTGAAAATAATCTTATATTATAATTTAAATTATTGATTATAAATCTAAAATATAATTCATACATTCAAATATATTTATTTATCATAAAATTTAATTATAATGTAATTCATATATTAAAACAATTATTTATTATAAAATTTAATTATAATATAATTTATATATTAAAACAATTATTTATTATAAATTTTAATTATATAAACATAAACATTTATCATGTACAATCTACGTGCTAAAATACTAGTATATATAAATTAAAGTACACAATATATAGAGTTCACTATTTATATTTTCTCCTCTCTTGTGAATGTGTAGAAAAGTTTTGTCTCACTTTCCTTATCTTTATTCAAGTTTTTTATTTTAACTAGTATTTTAAATATGCATTGCACAAAATAAATATTTATTTATATAACTTATATTTATAATAAATAAATGTTTCTAAATATATAAATTATATTATAATTAAAATTTGTAATAAATAGATATTTTTTAACATATAGATTATATTTTTTAATTTATAATAAATAATTATTGTAAAACAATGTTAATTTGTAATTATTAATATTTTTTTTTAAATATTGAAATTCAATTTATAACTAAAAATATTGAAAATGATAGATTGAAAGAGATAAGAAGTTAAAAAATCCCTAAAAACGATCTCATTAAAGAATAACAACTAAAAATGCTCTCGTTGAAGAATAACAGCTAAAAACATTTTCGTTCAAAATAGTTGTTCTCATTTAATATATAAGGTGGATTTATCTCAAATTATAAAGTTATAATAAAAAATTTATTAATAAATTATAAAATTTCTTATCGATACAAAAATCTAAATATATTCTTATCTAATATTATTTATATTAATTTTTATTTATTTAAAATATATTAAAATAATTAAATTTTTTATTAATATTCCAAAAATTTAAATTCTTCTTATCTAATACTATTTATATGATTTTTTTATTTCACTTTAAATTATAATATAGAAGTAATCAACAAATTAAAACATCTATTTAGTTTTAAATGTTAATATTTAAATTTTAAATACATCATATGACCTTTTTTTACTATCTTCTTTTGAAAAACTGAATGGGAGAAGAAAAGGGGGGACGTTGGGAACAAAACGCATGCCTCGTCTCGTACTTAAATTTCTTTTTTTTAGGTTTAATTATTAATTTAGCCTCTTAATTTATTTATTTTATTTAATTAGGTCTCTCTATTATTAAATGCTCTAATTAGGTCCCATAATTTTTAAAAATAATTTAATGTTATCCCTTTTTATCTAAAATGATGTCGTTTTAAAAAATCAAATTAATAATTAAACCTTTTTTTATAAAAATTTTAGACTTAATTATGTTTTTAGTTCTTCAAATTTGAAATAAATTTGTTTTTGGTTTCACATATTGAAAAAAAAATCATTTTAATCCCTACAATTTCAAAAAATCCATTTTTAGTCCCTAGATGTAGATGACTTTAACGGAAGTGATAACGTGTCTAACAAAAATGTACACGTAGTAAATGTTGGTAGCGTCATGTCACTACTTCCGTTAATGTTGTCTGTCTCTAAAAACTAAAAACAATTTTTTTAAAATATTAAGGACTAAAATAATTTTTTTTAGTTTGAGGAATCAAAAACAAATGTATTCTAAATTTGAAGGACTAAAAACACAATTAAGCCAAAAAAATTATTATTATGGTATTATGATGTTAATGATTCGAGGGTTTTGGCGGTTAGGGTTTAGTCTTAGTACTTAAAAAAGTGAGAAATGAAAACCATGCGTTTCGTAATTTGTTGGAAGTAACGTTAGCTTCACAAGTCGCTGGTTTGGTTTGTTTCTTCGCACTTTGTCGGCCAGTTCCTCTCCTCGTTTCGCCAATGTAAAACCCCTTTTCCCTTTTTCTCTTCTTTTCGCTCCCATCGTATTTGCAAAATTCAACTTTCATTCCTTAGGTTTCCTGTTGATTGCTCTCTTAATCGGTGATTGGGTCGTATTGTCTTTGAATCATTTTTCTCTCTGTAATTTCCCCTTTCAATCGGGCTTTTCTGTGGCCTTTACGTTCCATAATTTCTTTCGGATGCTGATTTGTTTTGGTGCAGTCAAACTTTTATTTTTTAAATTAATTTTTGTGGCTGTTTTTTGTTCTGTATTTTATTGTTTGTTTTTATTGCTGAAAATACTCACTGTTTGATTATCATGTCCTTTTTGAATATGCAATGCAAATATTGAAGAAGGGGCCTTTTGTACACTCATAGGGTTGTGAACATGGCTTATGATGGAAGTGAAAAGACATTATGGGTATGGTTCAAATTTCTATTATTTTTGTGGTCCTTTTTAAACCAAGATCATCTCAAGGAGAAACGGGTTATGGACTGAATATGAAATAGGAGATAATTGAGATGAAGTTGCTATTGTTCGAGAGCTTAGCTTCTGTGACAATGATTTACTGGGGGAAATGTTATGAGGACCGATCAGAAAAAACATGCTGATGACTAGTTGCAGTATTATTGTGTTCCAATTTTGAAGCCATCTGCACACATTAAGATCGAGCTATCAAAGAACTTATACGGGATGACAATTCCGACGTTGGGTTGTCAAATTGGATAACTTGACCAGGGTACAAATGATTGATATTTGATAAGTGTCCAATGCATTTGTATTAGATCTTAACTACTTCCATCAATACCAAGCTGAGTTCCATTTGTCCATTGAGTCTTGAGGAACTGTGTGTTTGAATTTTAACAGGAAGGGATACTTTGAAATCAGAATTGGCGATTGGGCCACATTGTTTCTGAATCAAATGATTTCTTGTCTGATTTGGGGTTTGGTATGGTTTTACATTGCTTAGGATGCCAATGTGCTTCTGTTCAATTAAACCATTTTTAACTGGTGGGATCGGTAACTTTTGTTCTATTTTTTGCTGTTTGATTTGATTGTTGGAATTTGGAAACACTTAACATTTGATCATCATAGGGGTTGTTTACCTATTTTCCTTTTTGAACATGTAATGCAAATATTGAAGAGAAGCTGTTTGGACACTCCTTTTAGTCATTTCTTCTCTTTCTCATCATTATGGGCATAGGTTTATGAACATGGCTTATCATGGAAGTCCAAAAGCCATTATGGGTATGGTTCACATTTCTGTTAGTTTTAGTTTTACTGACCATCTTATAAAAGATGAAGAGATAATTCAGACAAAGTTGCTGTAGTTTGAGAAATTGAGCTTATGTCAATAATTGTGACGCAAAAATTTTATAGGAAACAATCAGTAAAAGCATGCTGTTGACTACTTTCAGTATAATTGTGTTTGGATGACTTTGAACCCAAGTACATGCATTACAATTGAGCTATTGTGTTGAAGAACTTATACAAGATGGCAATTTAGACACCAACCAAGCAGTCAATTTGGATAAATCGACTGGGGTATAAATGATGATAATTGTGTAATTCATTCATGTTAGATGTTGATTACTTCCATGGATACCAAGCTGAGTTCACTTTGTCTGTTTAGCCTTAGGGATTCTGTGTATTAATTTCAACAGGGAGGAACAGCTTTTTTCAACTTCAACAAATTCAATCCATGGAGTGAATGTATTCTAATCCTGTATTTCCTTTCTGCTTCATACTAAATAGTTACCCAAATTCTAATTTTATAATTACAATATATGGCTTCCTGTGTACCATTGGATATAATATTACACATCAAAGTAATGCCATTGCTCCAAGCATTTTGGTTCCACTTGATTCTTTTTTTGAACTTTTAAATGATAATGTCATGATGCAAATGTTAGATTCATATCTTCTGGAATATTTGATTAAAAGAATTGTTATTTTAATGCTTCGTAATGCAGCTGGTTGTGTGTACAGAAGCTGTGAGGGACTAACAGAGCGCTTAAGAGAGTTTAACTGAGAGCTGCAGCTATGGGTCATTTAGGTGTTTGTCATCAAGTCATGTTCATTGGTCAGCATGAGGAATATGGAAGTAAACTTTCTTCCAGTATTCCTACGGTAGAGAAATCAAACGATGAAGAAAAAAATGTTGAACCTATCTTCATGCCAAATTTTAAGAAAAGAAAACGCCTTAGCCTTAATCGTCTTAGAGAGATTAAAGCAGATATGTGTGGGAGGCAAAGTAGTGGCATGTCTAAAACAAAGAAGCATGAAATCAGAGACAGATGGTCAGCTACGAGGTAAATAATATAAGATATTCTTTCTGTTGTTACTTGTTACTATCTTCTAACATATATTAAGTTGAGACATTAATGTAATGTAGGTATAAGTTGGCTGAGCAAAGCATGTGGGAGGTCTTAAAAGATGAAGGTGCAACTTTTGAAAATCCAATTACCCGACCTGCACTAAGAATGGCTGCCCGCAAGCACATTGGTGATACTGGATTATTAGACCACTTACTGAAGCACATTGATGGTAAAGTGGCACCTGGAGGAACTGAGCGGTTTCGACGATGGTTCAACACCAATGGAATCATGGAGTATTGGTTGGAGAGTGCTAATTTGGATGAGATCCGCCAGGAGACTGGGGTGCAAGACCCTTACTGGATACCACCGTCTACATTAAGGGCAGATAGCATTCCTACTCAGAATACTGATTCTATTGGAGAACTGAAAATGCTTAAAATAGAAATGGCCCAGATGAAGAAGTATTGAACTTGGAAACTCAAATTTCATAAATAATTTTGTATGCTAACTATTATATGTTCAATTTTAATAAGTTAATTTGCATAGCAGAGACATGGAAGAGCTCATTGCCAAGAAGCAAGAAAAAAGTGAAATGTGTTTGATGGAGGTGAATTATTTAATAATTCAATGGTTTGTTGTCTCTAATAAACCTTATGAACTTTTATTCAATATTTCTTGACAGGAGACACAGAAAAGTTTTGTGAATTGGAAAGCTATGACTGAGGAGCGTGTAACTGAGATTATGACTTCTTTGAAGGGTGTGCAGGTATCTAAGCAGTTTATTTCCGCACTTTTTCACTCTTTAAGAATATAGGCTTTCTTTACTAGTGTTTTTTTTTTTTTTAAAGTAAAAAACACTTAATTAAAAGATATGTTTAAGAGAATTATAATAATAATAATTTTTTTTTTTGTGGGGGGGTGGGATTGTTTTAATGCTTTTCTTAGAAGCTAAAAATAGTAGCTTCTGATAGGGAGCTCTAAGAAAAAGCTATATCATATAATCACTTTTTATTTAGGCTTAAACAAAGTAGGCCTTAATGGGATTCATATTATGTTGAATGTGTTTTCTTTTAGTTGGTTAATTTGTCCATTTATCTGGCTTACTGTAGCTTTACTACATATTGACAGGGCATGCATGAAGACATGTTGATTTGGAAAACTAAAGTTGAGCAACAGCTAATGGACATAACCAATAAATTGAGCGATGTGCGAACATTGAGAGAACACACCACTTCAAGTTATCCTCCAATAAGATGGGAGGATTGGCTAGAAAGCACCAACCTAGACAATATTCAGGGAAACGAACTTGCACCTTGGTTTGGGAGTCCTGAGCTGCTTAATGTTCCACAAGAGGTTGTACTTCAAGATCCGAACTCAACCCTACCAACTCAGCTGCACAGTGTAGAACTGACTAACATGAAGAGGTAAGACAAGTAAAATTATATTCTTTAAAACCCTTCCATGCTCCCTTTCAGGGCAAAAAAGATAACAAAGGAGGAAAAAAATGTTGCTTTTCTTCTTTCAGTAGCCCCCTCATTTTTTTTGCCTCTTGATTATAGCAATTTGCTGAAGTTGGTGCCAACGAAGCTAAAGGAAGATCAACCTAATGTGACCCCTGATTCTTCTACGACTGTTAATTCAAAGTCAGACCTTGACAATTCATCAATATTGTGTCAGGTGATGTCGATAGTATTATGTGTCTTGGATATAATATTTTCTAAATTTTTATATTTTCAGTTTTATATTTATTGTATAGTATTTTTCTCACAGGAAATGTTCATGGAATTATTTGCATCGAGGGATAAAATGGAGCAGCAGTTATTGGAGATATCAAATACTGTATATCGTATGCTGGCAATGAAATAGACTCTACATCCAAGTATCAAGCCTAATTTTAGGATTCTAATTTTTAACCATTTTCTCTTGTTACTCTCAAAAGTGTAGGGTTTAGATATTGTACAGCGTTAACAATTTAATGGTGAAGTGAAATCCTTTTCCAACCACAAATAGAAGCCGCATCTGAATCTCACCCACACAGTGAGCTGCAAATTGTTGATATTTCTCCCTGACCTTTTACAGTACAGTTGGTTTATGCTTTAAGGTAGGTCACTAGGTCATCGGTAGGGCTGTTATTTTAAGTGACAGTTTTCTAGTTTTGTTCAGTAAAAATTAAGCTCCTTTTGATAGCTCTTCTGGTAGGATTTTATTTAACTTGTCAGCTAGAGTGACTCTTGAAAATTTGTACTTAAACATTATTTGGGGGATAAGTTGCTATATGTAGAGTTTCTACTGTATAGTTCCCATTTTCCTGATCTTTCCGTTGTTATTCACTTTCAGCTGTTAGTAACTTTTGCTTTATTTTGACACAATGTAGCTGGTGGTACTGAATCCTTCACAATCTTGAAACTGTTTAACTTTTGCTTTAGAATATTTCTATACATGTAAGTTTTGGAATATTACCTTCATCATATAGAAAGATAAATGCTAAAAATAAGGAATTTGTTTAGATTTAAAGAAACTAGGTTTTTTTTTTCCTACCGCAGAAATCAGTTTCTAGGAGTACAGTAAATTTAGGATTTGATTCACTTTGGTTGAAATCTCAAGGTTCAAGTCTGCTGAGTGCTGAAGGTCGTTAGTACCCTGCTATGTTTCCTCTCCCGTCTTGTTGGGCTATTCACAGTATCCAATAAAATTATTATCTTGCTTGAAGGTCTTGTTTACCCTGCTAAGTTCAATTTGCTGTCTTGGAGTTTGAGGTTAGAATACTAGAATATAAACTTGTTATCTTAGTTCAATAGCATGTACAATAACTTAGATTAGCCCTATACAAAATTGTGTACGCCCTATAATTCATTCTTTCAGATAAAAATAAGTTGTTTGATTCCATTCCTCATCAGGGTCGTATATTTCATCTATTAATCGTGCTGTTTATTTTCTATTCTAAACTACAAAGTTATCATCCATAGCCTGTATCTCCGAGCTCTTCGCTCAAACCAATATTATAGATTGGTTAATGCCTTCTCCGACAAGATTTTCAGGTAGGCAATGAACTTAATTTGAAGTTTGATTATCACTTCATCATGGGAAGCCTGAAGCTCCTGAACTTTTTCTGTGCCAGAGGAGCTCTATCCAGTGACTACAAATAATAAATCAGTAACTCATCCCAAAAAAAAAGAGAGAGTAAAAACTTAACGAGATGTGACTAAAGTGAAATGTCAGGATAATTAGTGCCTTAAACTTTTGTAAGAAATGTTTGGTCCATAAAGATGGATTTGTTTCTCCTGACGTCAGAATCTTCACAACCAATATCTTACTTGTTTGAGGATGTTATTTGTTGTGTGGTAAACACAATGACATATTTTCGGTGAGGTCTCGCAGTGGTGGTTGGCGTTTCTGGTGGCGGCACTTGCAAGGATTCTAATGCTTAAGTCAATATTAATGTCAATATGAGAAGGCCTTAGAGATTCGTACTTGATGGGTGTAGAGTCTTTTATATAGGGTGTCGCATGGTGGTTTACGTTCGAGTGAACTACACTACACGCATTCTAGTTAGGTGTTACGTGGTGATTTACGTTTAAGTGAACTACACGCGTTCTATGCCACTAGGCGTGTTCATACACGAATCCGGGGTTGAAGTGACGTTGATCCAGGATAGTATGGAAATACCAACCGGGGTTGAGTAGCGGTATTGAAAGTGGAACAGGCGCTGCGGGGCCGACTTAGGGTCAAAAGAAGAGTGACCTCCAGAATACTATTTAAGTGCATCTAGGCCACAAACAATTCTTTACGACTTCTGGTGTATGATGGTATTTTCATTTACACCATAGAAAGTTCCAAGGATGCCTTGCACCCCTATTTTTAAACGAGCTGTCTTTGCATGTATCAGACCTCGAGGGATAACATAACCATACATTAAAAAAAATGGGTAAGTTAGTTCTATTATTATGCTCCAATCTCCTCTTCTTTGTTATAATGGTTTAGAAAGCAGTGTAAATAATTAACCCCCACGATGAATGGATAGTCATTAAGAACTATCATAATAACAATAAATGTTGAAGAAATTTCAGAGAGCTTGAAATGGGTTAAAAAAGAACAACAGAGCAAAAGGTGCGTTCAAACAATTAAACATTAAAAAGGAAGAGATAACACTACTTGACATGCAAAAGAAAGACCATTGCAGGGTTACCATTGTTGAATCTCATTGAACCTTTTTTTTATATAAATAATCTTAATGGCCAGTAATTGAAGATTGCTTCTTTGGGTACCGTCCCAAAATTAATTCTGCTCCAGTATGCCAAACATGAGCAGCAGGAAACAATAAACATGCATAATGGTAGAATGCATTTATATAAATTAGAATATAAAACATAACATACATGTACAACATTGATCGTAAAAAATGTCAAAATACAAAGATTAGGGTGAACCAAAGAACATTACGACGCTTTATGGGTGAATATATCCAACATTACTATGATTTATGAAGTAAATTGGTAAATTTGGACAGAATTACAGTCTTTTTATTAGGGGGGCCGGGAGGGCTTGAATTTTTTACAAATGGAATTGGAGGCAGCGTCTAATCCATACTCTGGGTGAATACGACCTCCAACCGGGCATTTCAAGCTCTCTTTTATAGAATTGCAATTTTTTTCCCTAGAAGTTGGTTAATCAAATCAATAGCCACGAATTACTGTCAACCAAACTATTGATGTTGAACCTTTTTTTGGAGTTTTGCATGGCTGGCATTTGTGTGCATGTCTATAACCCAAATAGCCAACAAACTTTAAGAAAAGGTAAATTGAGTTTGAAAAATTTTCAAAAAAAAAAATGATGAATATATAAAGAATAAGTGATTGACCCTTTGCTAAAAAGGCAAATATACTAATTATGATAGGAATAACTTTTAGAAAAAATATGCTATGCACTGACAGTGTAAAGCAGTTTTATACAGTCATTTAATTATAAACTATCATGTATGGTAAATTTGTTAACTTTTACAATAATTATCTTAAAAATCATACTAATGATGATTTTTGATTAGTTGACAGTATAAAATTTTTTATACTGTACATATTCATTAAACTCTAAATTTTATCTCAATTTTTTTTCCTACAATTATAAACAAGGGATCCACAATATGCAAAGATGTAATTAAACAAATGTAGTATATAAAAGAGCAGAATAGGAAAAAAGTGCCCTGAACAATAGCTGAAGCTCAAGATTTTCTTTCACCGATCAATGAGGCAATGTTTGAATTAATGATAGAGAATAGAATGAAATGAATCGAAATATAATGAAATGGGATTAATTAAAATATAATGGAATAAAAATGTCATTCAATTATTTGGATATTTTATAATAGAAGAGAACAAATTTTTTATTTCATTGTTTTAAAAAAGACGGAACGAAATGAATTATAACATTTTAATTGTCATATTATCCTTATTTTAAATATATTATCCTTAAGAGGCTAATGATTTGAGTAAAACTTACAAAGATAAAATAGTCATTTTATAATCTAAAAGCTTTGTTCTATCAAGTGTATTCCAAATTTTTTGAGGCGGGGGAGGGAGAAAATTGAGATTAAGCAATGAAATGAAATAGATCATGATTTATCTTATTTCATTACGTTCCATTTCTATTTTTACAAACTAAATAATAGAACAACTTTTCTTTCCACTTTATCCCTTTCCATTTCACCCTCTACCCCCAATCGAAACATAGCCTAAGAAATTATGCAACGTTGTTTGATTACAATCAAGATCTCCCACCCTTAAACAATTCACAATAATCAAAACAGATTCTCTCCCACCAACTTTGTCTACAGCTAGGATCCAACCAATCACAACCATTGATTGATTATTGCACAATAATTAAACAATAGAAAGAACATGATCAATGATCCAGATTTTTATTGCAAAAAACAGCATACTGCAGAAACAGGAGAGGATATGTGTCTCTCAACAATAGATATCTCACTCTATTAATTTCTAAGGGATGTCTCATCCTTACAATAATTCAAATAAAGGTAGCACAAATAACACCCCTATAAGATAACACAAATTAAAGCACTTAAAATCTCGCAAGAACAAATCAAGTTTGAGAATTAACAAGAACGAGAACGAAAGGTTTTTTAAAGAATGTATGATATTCTCTTATCTTTCTTGATTTTCATAAACTTGAGGTACAATTAAATAGAATAAATTTATTTTAAGGAACGATCCGTGTTATTAAGAAACGAAATAAGAGATCTGAGTATTTAAAATTAGAAATTTGAGTAAGATAATCGATTTTAACATTGAATACTCAATTATATTTAGTTTACAAATCAATTTTTGTAACTCATCGTCGATAATCACGTTTGTTGATTTGGATCAATTATACCTTAAAGATAACTGATTTTCTCAACATGAAAACAAGTTTTAAATAATTTTATTTTTATAGGATTTTTAAATAATTTTATTGATTTAAGAGAAAAAAAATCAAATTAATTTATTTATATCAAAGAGAAAGAATCGAATTCATATATTTATATCAAAATATCTTTAAAATTTTTTGAGATTTTTTATTTTGAAAAAATTAAAAAGGTTTTTATAAAAATATTTGAATCATATTTCAAAGTTAATTGGATTAAAAGATCATACATAAGTTTTAAGAGAATTGCGAGTCCTCACTTTTGTGTAGATAAATAAAAATAAGAGTTTAATGAATATGCATCGTTATTGTAAGCCAATCAATTAAAAATTAGTTTTGGTGTGACTTTTATGGTGGTTGTTATCAAAGTCAATAAACATGTCATATACGGTGGTTTGTGATTAGATGACAGTATAAAAAAAAATTACACTGTTAGTGTATATCATTTTTTCTCTAAAAATAAAATATTAAAAATGTGAAAAGAAAAAAAGGAAATAATAATAATAATTAACAAAATATAGAATCCAAAATATATGGTTTTACTACTTTTCATTTTTGATTTGTAGCCAAATTTCAATAATAATACCAAATTTAAAATTCACAAATTAAAGAAAAATACTAAGTTTAATTAAAATAGGATGTGTGAGCACTCAATGTTGTCCAAGTAAATATTAAAGTGAAATATAAGAAAAAGGAGTAAAAGAAATATGAGAACTTTTGAAGTGAGTCTATTTTATTGGGGCAAATATCATAAAAAGATAATATCATATCTTTAGTTATACTTGTTTATTTGAGGTGTTCTCTACGTCATTGGAAAGCTAGCACAAATATTATACTAGTTTACAAGTGTATGTTTGACAAACATTTTCAATTAGCTTCTAGCTTTTCTTTAGGAATGTACACGGGTTGGGTTGGGTCAAGTTTGGCTAAACCCGTTACCCAACCCGATCAAAATAGTATGGGTTGGGTTGGGTCAGGTTCATACTCTTTTTTATCATATCTGACCCAAACCAACCCAATCATTAATGGGTTGGTTTGGGTAGGGTAATAAGGTCTGTATATTTAATTTTTTTTAATTTTTTAAAAAATGGATTTTTTTTTCTTATAAATTTTGGCACATTATAAAAATATTGTATTTAGTTTTGGACTTTGTTTCTCATCATTCTTGTTTCTAAAATTAATATAAAGCTTACAAGAAACTTAGAATGAGAGTTGAGAGAAAAAGAATAGCAACAACATGCATGGAATATGTAATAATTCAAAGTTAACATGGGTTTACGACTTCACGAGTGTGTGGGGTGTTTTTACTATTTGTCTTATTTAATATTAGTAATTCACTAATTAATAATTATTAGTATATAAAATATAATAAAATAAAATGTCACTTAACAGATCGGGTAACGGGTACACGAGTCCATAAATTAAAACCCATTACCTGACTTGTACTTGAACAAGTTTGAACGGGTTGGGTCAAGTGTGACCCGAATGCTCAAAAAAATCGACCTGAACTAATTGGGTTGGTTTAGGTTGGTTCGGGTCAACGGGTTACCCGTACCTGTGAACACCCTTACTTTTCTTTACTAACTAAAAACTTGTTTGACCTTAATAATAATATCGATACAAGTTTATTTTAATTGCTTGTAGCGTTTTCTTGATATGCTACTTCAAGTAACATTTTTTAAAACGCTACCTTTTAGTTTCTTATATATGTATTTTACTCTTAAAATATTTATTAAATTTCCTTTTTGCCTTTTTACATAAGGTAGGGTTTTCATATTCTTTTTTGTTTCTTTTCTCCCGCTTGTTAATGTTAACAATAGGGTTTTATTTTATTTTTACTATTATTTTGAGATATTTTTTTATATTACATTGATTATTTAAACCATCACACTATTTACAATATTTATTTTATTATTTTAGCATTATACTTCAAAATATTGATAATGATAGATAATAGATTTATTTTATTTTGTTTATTATTTTTAGGATATTGTTATAATACATTATTTATTTCATTATACTAATTAACATAATGAAAAAATGACATCTACTTAAATATATATTATTTTTATTTTATTTTAAACATGATTGAGAATATTTTAAGATAAAGTATAAGTTTAATATTAGAATACACTATGAAAAAAATATAATAATTAAAACTACAAAATATAATTAAAATAATTGATATATAAATAAAATTACAAGAGTTTAAAATTAATTAAAAAGCTAAAATTATAAATATCCCAAAAATATACTTTTATCAATAAAATTAAATTTAGATTATAGAAAAATATTATATAAACATGTCTATTTTTGCCATTTTGCATTTATTAACTATTTTAATAAATAATATTACTAAACACTTACAACCTGTTTGGTAACGACAAAATAGGGGAGAGGAGCGGAGAACAGAATCAAAGCAAAGAGAAATAAGAAATTTTTGTGTGTTTGGTGCAGCAAAAATGCGATGAAATTTTTTTAAAAAAGTAGTGGGCCCCACACAAAAATTCTTTCATGTAAAAATGTAACGATTTACGAAGAAATTGTACAAATTCGTTACACATTTCCATAAATAACCTTTTGAAGGGTATTCCGAGTTAAAAGCTTTCGAGAAAATCGATTGTAATACAACCAAAATCGATTTGCAGTGTTATGAATGAAGTAATGAAGCAGAATCAAAATCGATTTAGGCGTGTAAAAATTGATTTTATTGTGTTGGGGTTGGAAAACCGATTTTGTTGACTCAAAATCAATTTGACCATGTTGTGAACCACAAGAGAAATCGATTTGATGTTAGGCAAAATCGATTTGATATAATCGAATTGCAAAATCGATTTTGGTTGACTCGAAAATTGATTTGCATGCATGTAATATAAGATATCAAATGTTATATAGCAATTATCATATATTGATCAAAATTGATTTTGTCTTTACAAAAATTGATTATACTTTTGTTATATAATAATATAATAAATAAATAAATAAATAAATAAAAATGATGCAACGGAACCAACAAAATTGATTTTCATGCCCCTAAATCGATTTAACCGGAAAAGAAATTGACAAAATATGTGTTCAGACACATAAGAGTGTAATAGTAATAATCTAATTTCCTTTCTTTTCTTTTATTTCAAACCAAACAACCTTACATATTTATTTTCACTCTATTTTTTTTTTATTTCTTTTCAACTATACAACCTCAATTTTCACTTTATGTCTTACATATTTCTCTTTTTTTTTTTTTTTTCTACCTCTTCCCTTTCTTTACCCCCTACCAAACAGGACCTTAATGTAACAGTTTCAGCTACTAACTAACATTTTCGGCTCTCAACTAACCTTTTAACTTTGAGTTACCTTTTCAGTCAAACATCAACAACATTATTATTGTAGTTGAAGATTTGATGTGTTTTGATCTAAAGCTTAATAAAATTAATTCTGAATTATTAAACATACTTAAAGTGTATATTTAAATGAATTTCAATTATAATTTTTATATTAAAGTATGTTAGTATATCTGTCGTGAGAAAAGAGATTAATTACGAGTGTTTGTCTAACGAACACGAAAGCTTTCAGGATAAGGGACACAAGCGAGTTCTCTTGATGATTATGTCTTAAAAAATATAGAATAAAAATATTAAAAAAACCTTACTAAAATCTTGGCAAAATTTATGAAACTTTATTTAAAGTTTTTATAATCATTAAAAAAAACGCATATTCTTTCCTCGGTTGAGGGGAACAGGGTACTGTATTTCATGTTTTTTAAACTAGCAAAAAATTATTTTTAAAATAACTTAAATCATTCTCAAATCACGTTTTTTAAGGATAGATCATACATAAATTATTATTATCGTTACTATTATTTATTATCCTTGAATTATCAATACTTGACTCCATGGCGGCAGGTACAATCACGTGCATAGAAGAAAAAAAACGCCCATCATGGCATTATGCGTATTTAAATTGTTAATAAGCCAAGTTGTAGAAAAGAAGTAAAAAAAGATACGTCATGTCACCACTTTCTTTGAAGTTTTGAGCACCTATGAATAGCGTAGCGATAATGGCAAGGAGATGAAGGGTACCGTTGGCACGTGACTGAGGGCACAATTCAACAAATTTTACCTCAGAGAAAAACCCTGCATTGGATAATGTTTACGTTAGAAGACTTTGTCCTAACTCAAATATTTGTATTCGTTCATTCAGTCACACACGTGATCAATTGCATTGTACAGTGCGCGTCCCATTTGCTTTTCAACTACTTTGGATCTGATTCTGATTTTACATGCGATACAGAAAATAACTCTGACTCCTATTAACATTTGGCCCTGTACCTTACCTTACTCGAGAGGAGAGGTCCCACACCTTACTTTAATACTCTGTTTGGTTGGGTGAATGTATGAGAAAAGAAATTGAAACTTTGTTTTATTTATTTATTTAAATTTTGCTAGTTTAGAATAGCAAAAATAAAAGTGAAAATGAGATAGTAGATGGTGGGTCCCATGGTATGTTTTTGCCGCCCAAAAAGTAGGTGAGAGGGACTCAAATGTTTCTTTTTCCAAATATCCCTCAATCCCCTTTGACCTACCACTTTCATGATCTGATATTTTCTCCAACCTACCATTACCTGAAAAAGGAACACACACGCCAAACAAAGTACAGGACAGAGTGCTGAAGGTGACGATTGAGGAATTACTGTCGGTGTAGTAGGTGACGACAGCGACTTGCCATAGCTCCCCACAACCTCCCCGACGGTTTCTGCAATTCTGGTAAAGAACATCCCCGGTAGAGAAGTGAGCAGGGGTGCCGATTTTCACTCCGAGACTGCCATTGATAGCATTTGGGTGTTGATCTAAGATGGGTGCGTCTATGGTGTTGGGTCTCCATTTCCCATTTCCCATTTCCCCCTTTCTCGGCCATGCGTGGATTGTTGAATATGAGGATATGTTTTTCCATTTTTCTCTTTTACTCACATTGTAATCGGACTACTGTGGTTCATGAGTAATCTTGCCATTTTAGTAATGTTTGTTGGGTGAGCTATAAGCCAATCCATTGTACATGGTTACACAATCAATTGAAATACATGTCGGGTGATTGGGCCTCTTTGTGCCTCTCCATAATCGATTAAACAATCGATTGAATACACATATAATCAATTGCACAATTGATTAAAGCACGTACATCGTGTCTGCATCGCCGCATAATCGATTGTGTAATTGATTGAACGTGATATTAAATCGATTAAATCTCATACTATTATTGCACAACTAGATGATGTCATCTACGAATCCAGGACGGGCCAATTTGGTCATTTCATTTGTTTTATAATCTCTTTCCACTCTTTTCATTCCAACCAAACAACCTTATAATATTATTTCTACCCTATTTCTCTCAAACCAAACAACCTAAACTTCTACTTTATTTTTACCCTATTTCTCACCTTTAAACTTATTTCTTACCTATTTCTTTCTACCCTATTTCTATCCTCTAAACCAAGCAAAGCGTAGGGTGTATTTAGTAGGAAGGAAAGAAATAAGTGATAAAAGAGTAAATAAAAATGAAAAAGAGAGGAATAGGTGAATAAAAATAAGTAAAAAATAGAGTAAAAATAGATGTATTCGATTTAAGAGAAATAGGTAAGAAATAGGAAAAAAAATATATAAAAATGAATTAAAAATAAATTTTAATTGACGCCTTTCCTCAATAGTCGACTATTATTACTCAATAGTAGACTATTGAGTAGTAGACTATTATATTTGTCTCAATTTAATAGTCGATTATTGCATTTTGATAGTCCATTATTGCACTTTGTGACAATTTTAAATCATGACGGTTTTAAACCGCCACAAAATTTAAAAAATACCAAAAATGATACTTTCTGATGGTTTTAAATTGCTAGAAAAAAAATGCCACAAATTATTCAACAGCACCTCCCCCTTCACATTTTTGCGTGGAAATAAAAAGCAATGAGGCCATCCTTGATCCTCCTCAATTTCTCACTTCTCCCTTTCCTTTACCAAACAACCCACCATTTTTATTTCTTACCAATTTCCCACCTCTCTCTCCCATTTCTCACCTATTTCATTTGTAGCAAACACAGAGTAACAGTTATTTTTTGCAAAAAATACATTGCCTAACAGCTAGTAGTATATAATGGGATTAAGCATAAGTATGTAAAAGTAACATGAACTTAAATATAATAAGATGATTAAAATTACACACTAAGAAAATTGTTATTTACTAACAAACAAAAATTATTAAACTTTAAAATTGTCTTTATTAATATAATGTTTGTATTACAAAAATTAAAGCATTAATATAGATATAGAAGTTTTACACTAATAATATAATATATTATATTAATATTTGATATATTAGTAGTATATATTAATATTTGGTTTTTCGTTCTTTCCTTGCTCTCGATCCACCAAATAACTCAAAGAATGTAAAGTGAAAGTCTATTTCTAATTCTTAGTGTTATTTAACATTAAACAACAAAAATTAGTATGTACCTAAGTTTCAAATGATCGTTGGATATAAAATTTTTAAATAAAAGATTGAGATTAAAAAGGTATTTTTATTTTCTCATTTTCTTTTCCCTCTCTTCGTCTCTAATATTGAGCTTTCTCCCTCTCTCATTTCCTTTACCCATTGATCACCTTCCCTCCCAAAACCTAATCCCATCTCCCCTATTGGCGCCCCTGCTTTGCACTCCCCTTCCTTACCTACAACACCCACCCATAACCTTCCTCCCTTTCCTTTTCCCCTAGCTACCCCTTTCCCCCCACCCTCTCAACTCTCCTTTCTCACTCCCTTTCCTCAACCCACTATCATCTCCTTATGGGTCTATTCTTGAAGGGCATGAAGGAGTTTAAGGTGGGCAAGGATGGTAACTTCTAGGCATATTTAGACAAAGGTTATAATGCTGAGTTTGAAAATGAGTTGCATTACAAGCGAAATGTTTCTGGCCACCTTAGTTATGACATGATCGACGCTTTAGCCAAGTTGGAGGCTCAAGATCAACTTCTCTAGTTTCGCGTCATGAGCATTCGTGTTGATGTTCCCAACATTAGCCTCATTTACTTTAATGTTGGCACTGCCTTTAAGTAATTCCTTTTACCCCCTTCGAAATGCCACCCGAATGCCTTAGACCAACATAGGGCATGATGGTTGTTGTGGTGGTTTGACTGGTGGTTGCACAATTACTTTGGGTGGCTTTGGTGTTGTAGCGCTTGGGTAGGGAAGACCGAAGAAGATAGACGATAGGTGGTGGAGGATGAAGATTTTTTTTAAGATTTGTTTTTTTTTTGTTATTCCTTTTTTAACCTTTGGGTATTGGTTCCAAAAAAATATAAATCTAATTTGTGTACCACATATGTCATTGTTATTCTTTTATTTGAAAGGTTATTACTATATAGTCCTTGTCTACTATTAACTACTCCCTCTAAACTCAAATATAAGCCAAAAAAAATAAAAAATCATGTTCATTAAGAATGTTAGCTAATTTAATTTTCTCAATATCATTTAAAAAATGAACTTCATTTCCTAAACTACCCATCACATTAATTTATGGAAAACTCTAATTTTGTGGGAACTTGTTTTAGATGGGAATATTCTTTCTTCATTTCAAAGACTATGTGGTTGATATTATGAGAATCAAAAGGGTCATTGAAAATAAAATCTAAATTGAATAAGGGATATTTTGGTGACTATTTCTTTAAATAGGGTGAAATTAGTTAAAATTTGCTTATATTTTAAACCATCATACATGAGTTTTTTTTTTCTTTCTTATATTCGAGTCCAGAGAGAGTATATTCAAAGATTATAAATAACAATAATTAGGGAAAGTTAAATTAATAAATGAACTTCTTATTTTAACAAAAAATTAATAAATGAGATTACATACAATTTGTTGAAGAAGATAAAACTAGAGGCCCTATGTGTCAAAGTTACTAACCAATCAACTTGGTTTGAAAATGAAGTTGTACCAACTTAAAATAGAGACGAAAAGAAATGTTCATGACAACACATTATTTTTAATCAGTATGTCGACTATTAAATGTAGATGACAAAATCTCTTATAAGGAGCAAACATTGTTGGTGTTGGCCTCATCATCCAAGGTCTTACAAACCTCTAATTCAAACAGTACTTGTAGGGAGAACAACATTAAAGTTGGACGAGGTGGCTACAACTTTACAAGAAAATGAAATAATGATGTGAAATGAGAACACCAATGATGAAGATCGTAGACTAGTTTTGGAGGAATTTGAGCAAAGGAAGAGTCAATCAGAGAGATAACTTTATGAGAAAAATGAAAGAATGATGTGAAATGAGAATACCAATGAAAAAAATTGTATACTAATTATGAAGGAGTCAGAGTAAGGGAGGAGTCAATTAAAGAAACAGGTGGACCAAAAGGAAGATCAAAATCATTATTGCACTTGCAATGTGATGTGAGTAAAGTAGAGTGTTACTATTGCACAGAAAAGAGCCATGTATAAGCTAGGTGTTCATGAATGAAGGAGAACTTAAAGAAATTAAGAGAGATGAAGGATGATGACAACTCTCACTAATGTGGTTAGGATAATTGAAGATGATGATGTGTTCTTAACAACAACTAAGGAGGTTGTTAAGTTAAATTGGATGATGAATTTTGCTTCCTCAAAACACATTTGTCGAGACTGAGTGATGTTTAACACCTTAAAGACTAATGGAGAGTTTGGCAATTTCACATTAGGAAATGGTGAAAAAAAGAAGGTTGAAGGAATTGATAGTGTGAGAATGGAACTATGTGATGGGGCCATTCAAACTTTTCATAACGTGAGGTTTGTGCTTTCTATTGTTAGGAAATGGTGAAAAAAATGCAGGTTGAAGGCATTGAAAGTGTGAGAATTAAACTATGTGATAGGGCCATTCAAACTTTTCATAACGTGAGGCTTGTGCCTTCTACTATTGTCTATATAATCTCTTTAGAAAAGATGATGTTATAAGGGCATACATTTGGTGGTTCAAAGTGGGGGGTTGCAAGGTGTATAAGGGGAGACTCTTGATCTAGCAAAAGTAGAAAAATGATAAAATATTTAGAAGGGTAAACCATGAGATGGGAAAACAAAGGTAAAAAAGTGAAAGAAAAAGCTAGAAATTTGAAAATTTTAATAGAGGGAGAAATTGATGGAAAAAGGTAATTTAAATTTCCAAGCCATTGAATTTGTAGTTCCAATGCACTATGAATTGTAATGTTATTGAAATTATTATTTTGATTTTTGGAAAGCTCATATTCATTGCTCTTGAAAAGGTAGGACAATTGGTATCCACCATGCATGAATGGAGCCACACCTTACCTCTATAAAAGTAGGTATTGAGAAAAGTTGTAGCATCTCAATCGAAGTCCAAAAAAGGAGAATAAGCGTGGGTGATCACTTGTAGCAAGACAATATTTATTATTCATTGTAACTCTTGAATGAGGTACTCAAATTTATAGGATAATATACAGCTTGAGGTGGGCTTGAGACAATCTTTTTTTTCTTGTTACTATGTTATAGGTGCAAAGCATTTATCAGTTTTGTCGATGATTAATTTTTGCCAAAAAACCTGGCTAACTACCTTCAGTGGAGCCTTTCTTCCTAAGCACTTTTTTTTATCCATAATACTCAAATCCAAAACTTTTCTCGAGGAATCTGAACTTAATTTCACTTGGACCAATATAATGTTGAGATAATCTTATTTGAAATAATAAACATATTTATTGAAATATTTTCATGGAGGTAGACAAAAAAGTGTTAAGCCATGTAAATTATTGTGTGTTATATTATTTTTCTCTTTTATGTATTTGTATGTATTTTCGCCTTTAATGTCTGTTCTATACATTACCCCAACAATATTCTATAAATTTCCCATCCAAGGTCAATTTACATAATTTAGGCATTAGTTTTACACTCAATTATTATTATTATTATTATTATTATTATTATTTAAGAAATACAAATGCAGTTACAAAATCGATAAAAAAATTATTAAATGATATGATTCAGATAAGCATGCAAATATAATATTAAATCAAAATAACAGTATTAATGTTTCATAAGCTATTTTTTATTATTGTGAATATAATAAATAAAATTATCTTTTAATTGTTATAATACTTTTTTATTGATATATTTAAAAAAATAAAAGAATAGACTAAAAATAAATCACCCAAAATATATTGAAAAAGGACCTAAAATAATATGTGTTGAATATGAATACATACTCTTCAAAAGAAAAAAAAAGAATATGAATACATAAGCTATTTTAAAAGAATCAGTATTTCATAATCTCAATTGTTATTTTATCAACAGTTATTACTTCGTATTTAATTCTTTAAAGTACATCTTGCATATATATTTTGATTTATTTTTCTAATTCTAATATATTTTAATATTAATTACATTTTAAAAAAATTGAATAATTTTTTCTTAAGATAAATTTTTTAATTCCCATGAACCTGTAAACATGAGTTATAATGTACTATGTCAAGTTCACATTGAATAAAATGTGAAAATTGTACTATATTATCATCTGAACGAAAAAGAAAAATAAAAAATGCCTCTATCAAAAGAAATTTGAAAGCTTCTTTCCTTTTTTTCTTTTTTTTAGAGAAAAAATTATATAATAATTGAATAATTTCATGGTTACTTTTCATTTGGTAATCTATCAAAAAAAGTTTAAAACGTTTTTATCCATCAGGGACGGGGTAGCTCGTCGTGGAGTGGGAGAGCTAGGAAGGCTCTTTCAAGAAGTTTAAAAATTCTCACCTACGGTTTGTATACGTCATTAATTAATATATAAAAGAAGAAAAAGTGTCATCAACAGCTTAATAATTAAAATATGGAATCTTTGATGAAAGGATAAGGTTTAAATTTCTCTTCATACATTTTATCTATCTCTCAACCCTCTGTATTTGGTAGACTTCTTTAGAATTCATTTCCGTCGTGAGTTTTCCTTTTCAAGTAAAAAATTCGAGTATCTTTTCCATTTTAAAGTAATTATTGACATTTTAAAAATCAGCGACAGTGACTAATATATAATTATATATATTTTTATTTATTTAAAATCATTTTTAATATTTTTAGAAAATGAGGCACGTAACTATCAATTACCAGTGTGCCGAGGCAAATATACCTTGGAATAGTAAAAGTAGGCAGTAGCTAGCTCCACAAGATGCCTCTATACGAAAATTGAAATATTTCACAACAATATAAAGCAATAATGTGTATTAGGAGAATGACACTTTACACATTTTTTAATACACTTTTTAAAACACACTCTTTATTATTAGTAAAAATATTACTAGAGGTCATAAAATTTTAAAACACACTCATGATTTTATAGTTTTTAACAAAAAAAATTAGAGTTTAATGATCATATACTGACAGTGTAAAGTAGTTTTACACTTTCATCTAATCACAAATCACCATTTATTGTAATTTTGTTGATTTTTATAATAAATACTTTAAAAGTCATATTAATGATGATTTATGATTGGATGACAGTGTAAAACTTTTTATACTAATAATGCATGTCCATTAAACTCAAAAAATTATAGTGACACACTTTTTAATACATTATTGTAAAGCTCATTGTTATTAATTGAAATTTATTAAAAAATCACAAAATTTTATACGTCACACATCTTATATAATGATCTTTACTTATGATTTTATTTTTTTAATAAATTTTAACTAATAAAAAATAATGTATTAAGATGCGTGTGTCAAAGAGCATGCTGTTATCACTTCACTTTGAATAATTTTTAACATTATAAAGAATATGTTAGTAAGAATATGTCAAAGAAGGTATTATTAATTTTTTTTCTTCTCCTTCCATTCCCAATCATTAGTTGTTTAGTATTTTTCTTTTTCAAAACTTTAGTTATTTTAGAATTTTAATATATAATTGTGCATTTTTTTCAATTATAGCCTTAAACATAATAGAGTAATTAAGACTATTTTTTAGTGAAATATTAATAACTTTGATTTTTACAAAATACTTAGAGAGAAATATTAATATTATTTCTAAGTGAAATTTGCATTTAAAAATAAGTAATTAGAAACAACATTGAAGTTTGTAAAACAATCAATAAAAATATTTTAGTCTAAATTTATATAAATTAAATATTTGTTAATCTATATACAGAAATCTTAAACAACCAAAGATTAAAAGATGAAAAAATATGTAATCTATTTAAATAAATTTCTTTATAAATACTTAAAAAAAAACAAAAAAGTAATCTGTTATAAATTAAAATTAACTTACTCACTTTCAATTTTATAAAAGCTCACTAAATGTAACCTTCCCCAGCATAAGCTAATTTTATGCAAACAGAGCCTTTGCCCTTTGACAAGTGGAGCTGTCGCCTGCGCATATAATTCTGGAAAAGCATCATCACATAATCAATAATACCACAGCATGTCCTTCAATTGAGTCATTCAATTCAAAGTCCAAACAGCCGATACTTAGAACACAACACACCTTGTTCCCAGTGCCAGTTACCCAATTTGTTTCTACTTCCCTTCTTCATTTCAAATCAATAATATAGAGAGAGAAACCAAAACCAAAATCCATGGCGTCTTCCAAGGAGAGAGAAAATATAGCACGCCGAAAAACACGGTCACACTTGTAACCACCACCTGATAGGCTGATACAATACAACCTCCTTTGTGTTTCGAGTAGTACGGTTAGTTAGTTAATTAAGGTTTTGGTTTTGGTCACCCGACAACAATGGCGGCGAAGTCGAGTTCGGGTTCGGCAACAAGCGTGACGGTGAAGGCGGCGTGGGTTCTCCCGCACCGCACGCAGCACGTCTGCGAGGTGTACGAGGTGGGGCGGAAGCTGGGGCAGGGTCAGTTCGGGACGACGTTCCTGTGCACGCGCCGCGCGAGTGGGGGGGAATTCGCGTGCAAGTCGATTCCGAAGCGGAAGCTGCTGTGCAAGGAGGACTACGAGGACGTGTGGCGGGAGATTCAGATAATGCACCACCTGTCGGAGCACGCGCACGTGGTCCGCATCGAGGGCGCGTACGAGGACGCCTCGGCGGTGCACCTCGTCATGGAGCTCTGCGAGGGCGGGGAGCTCTTCGACAGGATCGTGCGCAAGGGACACTACAGCGAGAGGCAGGCGGCCACGCTCATTAAGACCATCGTTGAGGTTGTCGAGTCGTGCCACTCGCTCGGGGTCATGCACAGGGACCTCAAGCCCGAGAACTTTCTCTTTGATACCGTTGATGAGGATGCTAAGCTTAAGGCCACGGATTTCGGTTTGTCTGTTTTTTACAAGCCCGGTGGGTGGGTGGGTTGGTTTCCTTGGTTCTACTTCAAACTAGTGTACTGTGTTTGTTACTACCTTTTTTTTGCATATTTGTGATGATGTGGATGCTTTCTTTCTTTGTTTAGTTTTTTGCTTTCTAAATTTAGCAAGTGGGGTGGGGAGATTGTTGATCCCACTGCAGGTGGATGGATTCCTTATTCTAACTTTTATCTCTTGGGTTGTCAATGGTCAGAGATTTGATTCTCAGGTCTGTGTGTGTGTATAGAAGAGTACCTGTTGCAAGACATCGGCCCTTTGAGTGGATCTCTCTGTACTTTGAGGATTCCATGGGTTCAACAAAAAAAGTCTATTTCAACCGTTTTTTTTTTTTTTTGCTGAAAATGGGTGATTTTTTTTTTTTAAAAAAAAAATTGTTGAGAAAGGGGTTTGGTTATATTGTTGGGTATGATTGTTCCATTTGCTTGCGTGATTGGGGAGGATGCTTTTCTGAATTGATTATGAACTGGTGGTTGCTGATAGGATGGGATTAAAGAACCCGAGGGGTGTGGGGATTAGTTGCGGTTGCTTGTGTTGTTTATTTGTTTTTGAGATGTGATCAGTTTGAGAAGGGAATACTGGTTTCCCTTTTCTATGGGGTTCACAAGTGGTTTTCCATCGTGGAACCATGAAGAATATAGTCCACTGATGCCGCGGAGCTTGGTGTTGTGTGAGAAATCCCTGTAGGCACTGAAGAATGAACTGGATTAGTTGATCTGAGCAGGATTAAAATGGGTAAAAATAGGAAAGGGAGCTCAAGTGGGATAAGGGGAGTTAGTAATCTTTTTTGTTCCATGGTTTGGGTGTCTTAACACATGAACTTTTTGCCATTCTAACTGCTAAAATTTGGACTATGGGAAATAGCTATATATGTGCCACTGTGTATAATGTGGAACCCGTATTTCTATAGTAAAGCAATTTTTTAGGGCTATGTTATGTTCAAGTGTTCTTTGCATGTAAAACTTGGAAAATAGTTGAAATCATTACCAGCTTTCTTAGATGAAGTCTTATAGCTGCATCCTTGTGGACTTGTGGTTGACAGTTGACTCAAAAGTTCTTTTCTTGCAACAGTCTTCTTAAGTGCTGGGAAAAGATGCACCTACACGGCTACACCTGTTTTATCTTGGTGCCAATTATGAATAAAGAGAAGTATTTGTTTAGTAAAATATACTTAGCTATTTAAAATTTAAGTAGAAATTATGCAGTCTCGTCTTATAGTTACAACTTCAAATTTTGACCTTTCTCCATTTTGGTCATTGTTAGATCAACCGGAAATGCTTTCATGCTGTGTATGCTCCTATGCCTGACACAGTGAGATACTTTTCAGGTGAATCCTTTTGTGATGTTGTCGGGAGCCCATACTATGTCGCACCAGAGGTCTTGCGCAAGCACTATGGACCTGAATCAGATGTGTGGAGTGCCGGGGTTATTCTGTACATCTTATTAAGTGGGGTGCCACCATTTTGGGCTGGTAGCTATTTGTTATTCATATGTTAAATTATCAGTTGGGGATGTTAGCATATTAGTGTTTTCTTCATGTTTGTCCTTCTTCATTGATAATACTGATCTGCAAATTGTTACCTTCAGAAACTGAACCCGGGATCTTCCGACAGATTTTACTAGGAAAACTTGATTTCCAATCTGAGCCTTGGCCTAGCATTTCAGACAGTGCCAAGGATCTAATTCGGAAAATGCTTGATCAAAATCCAAAAACAAGGCTTACAGCACATGAAGTACTCCGTAAGTCTCTTAAACTTCTCATTGAGTGAGTAACATGATTGAGTTTACAATATTACTACGAACAATTCATAGAATGGCTTAACAGCCGTAAGATGTCTTTCTGTGTCAGGCCACCCATGGATTGTTGATGACAACATTGCACCTGATAAACCTCTTGATTCTGCCGTTTTATCACGTCTGAAACAATTCTCTGCAATGAATAAACTGAAAAAGATGGCATTGCGTGTAAGGCTTCTTTAGAACTTTTTGCTAAGGCTAGATAATTTCTTTGTACTTGTTAAAAATTATGTGATTTTAGATATTGAGGGAGGGGGAGAGATAAAAGAGAATGGGATAATAAATTTATATTAACAGAGATATATTAAAATGTATTGATGTTATGTGATATGTTTATAAAACCTAGAGTATTAACCCTTATTTATATTAATCATAATCCTAACCAATTGGAGAAACAAATCATGATTAGATAAGGAAATATCGTAAGTAATCCTAAGAGATAATGAGGAAATAGGGAAACTAAATTTAGAAGATAGTATAAGATATGATGATATGTTTTTGGATATTTTCATTCTAACAATGCTTATATGCTGAGCATGGATGAACAAGTTTGCTTTCATGAGTACTCAGTTGGATGTCTTACCGTCACAATGAAATAGTAATCATATGCATTTATTGTTAGAATTTTGGCTAAGCAGATTGCAATTATTTCAAGATCCATCGGAAAGCCCTTTTTTTCCTAGTTAATCAATTTATTGTGCATTCTTTTTAACAAGATTCAGAAAATCTCATTGGTTCTAAAGGTTATTTCAAAACATGGTGGGATGCCTGCAGGAATGCAAGATGCACCATCAGGTATTAGATTCCCAATAAAGACGACTATCCTATATCTACTCTTACATTCAAGGAATGCAATATTTACTATATTTATGTTTCTTATGTATAATGGGTTTTGGTTGCCCTTCAAAAACTGGTAGAGTGATTCACTGGAGCCAAAGTTTTTAACAAATTTAATTGGAATGCATTGATATGTAAAGATTTTTTACATTGTCAAATTATGGATTGTCATATCATTGAAAATCATTGACTTTTATGATACTTACTTTAAAAGTCATACTTAAGGTGTTATTTAATTAGATGATAGTATACAAATCTTTATACTGACAATATCAAAATTAAACTTTTTTTTAGTGTATTTTCATGGCAAAATTAGGAAGTATGAATTTTTTTTTATAATAAATCTCATTAATGACTTTTACTAGGTATGTTTTGTTGTAAAAATAAATAAATAAATAAAGATCAACTTTCACTCTTGATCACCCTTACCATCAAAGCAAGGCCAAGGGTATTATTACATGCATAGGATCCAGAAAAGCTACATGGTTGGAACAAACCATTGCATTATGTCCCAATGGATTTCTCAACAGCTATCATTGGTTAGATACATTTCCTTGATAAGAAGGCTGATTTTTACTTTTACATTAATTCTTGTTATACATGTGCTTTTGGATTTTTGTTTCTTAATTTTGGTTCTCTGTTTTGACTTACGAATTCCATTTTGTATGAGTGTTGGATATGGACCATGAGGCAGTCTCATCATTTATTGTTACATGATTTTTTATCTATGAGCCTTAAAATTGGAAGACAAGACTTGCAGAGGTTCAGTTCTGAAGGAACTTGAGCCATTCTTTTGATGGAAGTTTTGGTTGCTTCAAGTAGGGAATACCATTGCCAAGGTTGGCAAGCTAACATGAATAGAATTTGAAACAAGTTTATTTACATTTGTTGTTAAAATTGTGATTTTTTTTTTTCGTTGTTGCTATGCTAAGTTTTCCATTAAATTAACACAAATAAGCAAAAAGGAAATACTTTGCAACCTTAGCCTGATCTTCAAGCATCATTATGTTATCTGTAGTTCCAAAAACATTAGAGTTCCTGAAGTCTTCCTGGAAACAGGAACTTGAAAGTGATCCATTTTTTAGTCTTCTGAATGTCATCCTAATACCACAACACTTACAGTTTTTGTTTGCTTAATCCTAGGTTATTGCTGAGAGGCTATCTGAAGAAGAAATTGGTGGCCTGAAAGAGTTATTCAAGATGATTGACACGGACGGCAGTGGAACCATAACGTTTGATGAGTTAAAAGATGGCTTGAAGCGAGTAGGATCTGAACTTATGGAGTCTGAAATCAAGGATCTTATGGATGCTGTAAGATTTTTTGGAATGCTAGTAACGGTGTAACAATTCTCAACACATTATCCTTAGGTGAAATCTATGTAGGTTGCATTAAATAGGGATGGGGGCTCACTAAATTGGGAGTGGAACCACATGAATTTCATCTAATGATAAAGAGTATTTTGAAAAGTGTATGTTATTAGTAATTTTCTTTTCTTTTTGGTAAATTATGTTCTTAGTTTAGTCCATTTTCGTGATATATGCTTCTTTGCCTTTAGTTTTTCAACTTAACATAAGATCTTATTTGGCATGACAGGCGGATATCGATAAAAGTGGGACAATTGACTATGGTGAATTCATTGCTGCCACTGTTCATTTAAATAAGCTGGAGAGAGAGGAAAACCTGGTGACAGCCTTCTCATACTTTGACAAAGATGGTAGTGGTTACATAACCATTGATGAGATACAACAAGCTTGTAAGGACTTTGGTTTAGATGATGTCCATATTGATGACATGATCAAGGAAATTGATCAAGATAACGTAAGTATTGTTCCATGTCATGCCATTGTAAGTTTTCTTGTAATGAGCATAAATATTCCCAAATTTCATCTTTCTAGATTATATGCCAGCGGAGTTATGTGTCTGTCGGTGCCAACTTGTTTGTTGGGTATTAATGGAAGGTTTGTGCTGCAGGATGGGCAAATAGATTATGGGGAATTTACTGCTATGATGAGAAAGGGCAATGGTGGTATTGGAAGGCGAACTATGAGAAAAACACTAAATTTAAGAGATGCTCTGGGATTAGTAGACAATGGGTCCAATCAAGTTATTGATGGCTACCGTAAGTAATTACTTGGAGACAGAATTGACAAAAGATAATTTAGTAAATTTCTATGTTGTCTGTAGCTGCTTGACCAAATTTTGCATATCTATTAATAGACCCATCTTTTCCTAGAAAGTTTTTCATCTTCATCTTGATGAGGTCCATGAAAATGTGAAATAGTCCATACAACGAATTGCAGCTCCTTACATTTAACCATGCCCCATTTAACTTTAATCCGTAATGTAATGATAAATATACACGCACGCTCGTAGCAGCTCCTTAATTATGTTTCATTTAACTGTAATCCGTAAGATAATGATACAACAGATAAATGTACATATTTTTTTTAAAGTGATCTTATGATTACTAAGTTTTAATCTTAATTATTTATGTTTGATTCTGTAATTCAGATTTACCGTTCTCACATTTTTAAAATGATATATGTTCTCATCATATACAGAGAGGGATAGGATAAAATGATACCAAGTGTCAAATTTAATAAAATAATGTTTTAAATAATATTTTATCAAAAGTAAATTTTATTAATTCAATTATTGAATTTAAAGTTCTTATAATTAGAAAAGTTTACACAATTTTTCATAATTAAAAAATTGGTATTCTATCATCTTATTTTATTTTAATGTATGATTTGTTTAAAATATAAGAATAGTTACTATTTGATTACCTATTTACAAACGTTTAAATCATGTAAAATTTTATACATGATCATCACAATAATGTTACATGATTCAAAACTTAAATTGATAATTTTTTTTTAAAAAAAATCAGGAGTTCTCCTTTTACTCAATTTGTCGTTCAATATCATTTGATTATATTGCCAAAAAGTAATAACACTATTCTGTCTGTAGTCCTCAGTCCTCACCGCATTATTCTGTCACTATTCATTACCACGGTGAACTTTTTTTTTAAAAGATTTTTTTTTCCTTTGTTAATCAACAACCTCAATTATAGTTGATTCATGGACAGGTGATTGATTAGACTGTGGTGGTTGTTAGGCATTGATTGATTACTAAGCTAATAAACCCAGAAAATAGTTATTGTGTACCGTTGAGAAAGTATCTTGTCATTTTTTCCTACAAGACATCATGGCATTACCTAATTTTAGGATGAGTTAAAATTTAATGTGCGGTTATTGTGAAGATTTTATATCATCATCCAGGAGTATGGGGATATAAAATCTTTAATTTTACATTAAAAGTGTATTAAAACTAAAATTCTTTTAGGATTACTGAAACAAATGCTTATTTCAAGAAAATTAAGAATCTATCATTTTCCGTCCTCCATTCTGTGTAAAGATAGGATGAGAGTCGAAAAAGTTGGTACAATCATTGTCTTCTTTCACCAGCAATAGTCGTCATCATGAATGATGCATGGCACGAAACAAAAAAAATGTCTTACAAATGCTGTGGGACACCCCCTTTTCTTATTTTCCACCCAAACATAAACAGAAAATTAGAGAAATTAAAAACTCCATGTTTGTCCTCTTGGAGGCAGTAACCTCCCTGAAGAAGATAAGGAGAAAAATCACTGTGAATGCCATGTGGATTATTTATCAAGTTATTTTCTAGCAATGATTAAGGTTCGTCAGTTCTAAGAAAATATTTCAATGTTTTATCCATATGACAAACTTAACCAAATCTATTCCTTCCATTTGGTTCATGGAAATAATAACGTGTTCATCATGAATTTGCATAGTGTGTAATGTAGTGGGCCTTTCAGATTTAATTTTGGATTATCTTAAATTTGTAAAATTAATTTTAGTTATATAAGAATTTGAATAAAAGTGGTTTATGTTTATAGTGTTTTTATCTCAAATATAAGTTTATGAAACATTATGTTAACTCAACCAAATAAGTTTATGAAAATACAACATTTAATAATGCATGTAAAACATAAAGGAACCGCAGAGGAGTGTTAATGATGTTTGCATATATGCCATTACATTGATGACTCGCACATTATATAATAGATGTTGCTAGTCACCTCATTGACACAAAATCTTCTTTTATTAACTATACACTGAAATAACAGGAAAAAAAAAATAGAATTTAGTTTTTTTTAGTTAAAATTAAGTTTATTCTTTAGAAAAGCATGTTCGAGTAAAAAATGAAAAATAAATATGTAACTTTTGTATTTGGTTGAGATTAACTTATTATAAAAAATAGTAAGTTAACTAAATTATGAACCAAATAAGTTTATGAAAAATAGTATTTTTTACTAATTATGAAAAATTAATTTTGGTTATATATGAATTTGAATAAAAGTGATTTATGTTTATAATTTTTTTATCTCAAAAATAAGTTTATGAAAACATTATGATAAACTTAATACGTTAAAACTCATCATATTTAAGTTTACTAAATTAAATAGTAAAAATACTTCTTATGAAGCATTATGTTAACTCATTGTTTGCATGCTTCCATGTATTTTATGGCATTTTTGCACTTCACATCTTTCATTCAAAGACAGCCAGGTCATCTGCCTTCTTATTATAACCAAGTCCAGGTCATCTTCCTCCTTATTATAACCTAGTCCCTTTTTTCTATAGCTATTCTCTAAAATATATTTTTCCAAAAAAAGAAATAAAAACATTTCAGTCAGGTAAAAGCCCAAACAAGATAACATACATAAACAAAGAATAAATGCTCCTCTGCAGCGAATTGGACAAGGCTTTATAAATCTTTGACATAATAGATTGCTATTTACCTGCATATTCTTCCATAAAGGAAAGAAGAGACACTCTCCACTAGTTTCTTTTTCCCACCTCGAACAAAATCACTGATAATTGTTATAGCATGAGATATTTATTTCAGAATTATTTCCTATAATTAGTTTCCTTTATTTCTATAATTAAGACATCAAATCAACATATTTTTTCCCTATAATTACTAGGTTAGAATTAAGTAATCACCTTATATATAATCTACCTTTACAGAAATTATTAGAGAAATAATATTCAGTTGTTCACTTATTTCAACTATAATAATCATGTAGTACCTAAATGTAGTGTATCATAGTACTATCTAAGTTTAACTACAACTATTGGCTTAAAGACCAAGAATATTTAAGTGACATGCAGGCAGCAAACCCACAATAATCCATTGTTCTCATCAACTGCAGAAAGCACAACAATGATTACTTAAGCAGTGAGCACACAGATAATTTACACAAAACAATGTGTTAGAAGCACTAAAAAAGGCTGTAAAGCTACTATCTCTACAGCTAGTTGCTAGGTTGTATTGTATCACCTAAATACTGAGATAGAACCTACATATGAATTTGAAATCCCAAACTATTAAGGGAAATGTTTTCTAGATCTAGTCTAAGGTATACTGCTCAGAGGAACTTTCCAACTGTCATAATTAATCATTGAAAATTGTTGGCTTGAAACATGTAATTGGATTTTAGTAAGGTATAATCAATCTTTATCAATATAGCCCCTATACCCTTGCATTTACATTTGACAAATGAGGAGCGATAGTAATACATCTCTAACATATCATTTCCAACACACTTTTTTTTTTATTAATTAAAATTTATTAAAAATTACAAAATTATAAGTAAGATATATTAAATATGGAGTGGGACTCACATATTTTTGTGATTTCTAACAAATTTCAGCCAATAGAAAAATGTGTGTTAAAAATAGTGTGTTAGAAAAAATATTGCTAACATTTCTCCTGAGAAATGTATAAGAAAGATGGTGTGAGAAAGCTAACATTCTAGCACAGAAGAAATTCTTCGAGATTTTGACAATTGTCCTTCAACCTTTTGTGGAATTTTCTCAGCTACATGAATTGACTGTCGGCATAAACAGACACGAGTAGAATTAGAGACATATGATAAAAAATGGGAGCCATATCAAGCATCATTAACTTTGAGTAATGCAAATAACAATGATAAACCACTTATGCTTTGGAGGAGATAAAGGCAATAAATAGTTTCTAAATTACTATAGATTATAAGAGAGTTCAATTAACTTGGTACATAGATTTATCATTGATATAATTATGAATTTAATATCATCAAATAACACATAGCAATTATGAACATAAAAGATTCACATGGACGATGAAGCCAAAAAAGTAAAGGACCAACATTGCATCAGACAAGCTAATTACTGCTTAGAGCATTCTATTCTAATGAAGAAAAAGGGAGAAAAAAAGCTGTCAAATTCAAAACAGAAACTCTACTAATTTCTTCTCAAAATAAAAATACAATGAAGAAGCAAAACCCACCTCTCGTCCACTTTCACTCAACAAAGAGAAGAAAACAAACCACCTAGAAAAAATTAACTCCAAAAACAGATCCAATCATTTTATACAAAGCACAATGGATTGTCAAAATTAGTTTGGTTATATTTAGAATGGAATATGGATTCATCACTAAATTAACAAAATTAGGTTGATTCATTGTCATTATGATTGTTAATGATTACATGGCATAATATACGCTTGTTATGGATTTTCGGTTCACTCTATAGTGCTTACTAACTTCATTGTTCAGCCTCAGTCAGTCAATGATAAAACTGTTCCAATAGACAATTGCAAATCTTAATGTTTTTATCACCAAATTACCAAAATTAGGCTGATTCATTGTTATAATGATTGTTAAAGGTAAAATGAAAAATATGCTCATTATGGTTTTTTCGTTCACACCCAACTTCAATGTTCAGCCTTAGACAATCAATGATAGAACTGTTCCATCAAATAGTACTAAATGGTCTTCTAAATGTTGTAATCTCATACAAAGGAGCCTATCTTTGAGTAAATTTTGGATACATACTCAGGTTCAATTATACATTACTCAAACACTTAATAGCATACCATCCAAAAATAAATGGTCACTCATAGACGCTCAAGAGATTTTTGGACAGTACTTAGAGCATTGACTTTTTTATGTTCTTAATATATGGGCCTCGGACCAGGCCCAAATATGTCAATGATACTAGCTCATTTATAGTTCTCAGTCTTAATTCACATTACGTTGAAAAAGAAATGCCTTTCACCGTCGTTTAAAAATTAATATGATGGAAGAAGAAAGTTAATAATGAAATAAATTGAAATTGTCCGTTCTATCTAAGAAATTTCAAAGAATTGAAATATTTGTTAAAAATTCATTAACTTTCCTGTCTTATTTTTTTTTCTTTATTACAATTAAAAAAACTGAATGAAATATTTAATTTTAGAATTTTCACGTATAGATAGAGAATATATTTTAATTTTAATGTTCCATTTCAGTATATTCTTGTAATAATAATTTATTTGAATTTTTGAGTAATGTGATAACATTATTAAGGAATACATTTTTTAAAACTAAGAAAAGAAAAGAAATAATAGTACATTAAGAAGCTAATTATATTCTCCTCAAATAAATTAAAAACAAATAAATTTCCTAATTTTATGATATATTAATTATATTTTATATCATATTATGCATTACACGAGGATCAGTTTTGTTAGATAAATAGAAGGGCTTACGACATTGAAAAAATATAAAGAAAAAATCTTGCCCATCTGTTTGGTATAGAAAGGAAAGTAAAAGGAAAGAAAGTCACAAGAAAGAAAGTGAAAGAAAAGAACAAGAGTGAAAAGTAAAATAATTTTTTAGATTATTTAATAGGAGAGAAAATAACAGGAAAGGAAGTTAAAATTTTCCTTTTTTTTGTTTGATTGTATAGAAAGTGAAAAAAAATACATATAAAATGACAGTAAATAACTTCATATAAAAAATGACACACTATAGTTATTTTTATTAAAAATATATTATTATTATTATTATTATTATACAAATGTAGTTTAAATTCCATATTTTATTAGAAGCACACGACTCAACGTTCAGCGCTTTAAGTTTTGCATGTGTAAAAACGTTATTCTTTCTCTTTCATTTGCAGAAGGCTTAAGACATTTCTAATAAAGAAATTCACAGTTTCTCTCTTATATTTTTAATAATATTTCATACTTCCCTATGATTCATATTATCTTTCCTATTTAAGTAACTCACTCAATTTTTTTTCCAACTAAAAAACTCACTAAAGTTTCTTAAATGGACCCGACAATATATTTCATTTTTTTATATTTTGTTATTTATCTTAATTTCAATTTAATATATTTACATGTTAATTGTTAAATAATAAATAAATACATAGTACATTTTAATTAAATAAAAAAATTAATTTAAAATTTATAGCATGTACTATTAAATTAAAGCTACCGAGATGGGACCTATTAAATTATAAAATGTACTATTCACATTATAAAATGATACATAATGTAAATTAAATTAAACTATAACATGTACTATTAAATTAAAAGCTACCGGGGGCGGTAGCACAAATGCTATTCGCGTTCCAAAATGATACATACTGTAAACATTAAAAAAAAAAAAAAGAGTAACAATTATTAAAAATAAAAAATAGGCAACTGGAAAAAAAGAAGAAGTAACGTTTCAATTTTATATTACTATTTCATACTTATATGGCCTCCTTTTACTTGAGAGGAACGATTGCTTAGAGAAGCAACTGAACAATAAAATGGACCTCATAAAGTTTCTCTCCAGTGACACAAAATACACATATGAATTGCTATTTACCGGAGATATCATGGAGAAACTCCCACTGGAGTTGCCTTTACATTTTTTAACACAAGGATAATTTGGTCTCAATATAAAAAATGAAAGTCTCTGTCCCTTTTCCGTCCATGAAAGGAAGGATTATATTTAATTATGAGACTCACATGAAACATTCATTCCTTCCTCTTTTGTTGAGGAGTCAAATTATGGAAGGAAAACTTTTTTGATACTTTTCTTTCCTCTTTCATTCTTTGTTTTCCTTTTCCTCTTAACCAAACATGACACAAAAGTCAAGGCAGTGCTCGTTTTGGTTGTACCTTGAAAAATTTATTGTATTGCTAGACAAATAAATGAGTGTATAATTGGGTTAAAGTTTGCAAACAGAAATTTGAATTAAAAGTATATTGTAAATTTAAGTTTGATAAAAAAAAATTTATTAATGATTTGTGTTTAGATGTTTTTGTTCAAAAGTATGTTGAAAAAGTGAAATATGTTTGGATAATATTATTTAAAAGTACTTTTATGTGATGTTGCACTTGTATAAATACTGCCAATGAAAAAATGAGTTTTCAAATGCAACTTATGTGTGTTTTTAACTTAAACTCAGTTTAGTGACAAACTGAATTTTCAAAATTACTTTAAAGGACATCCAAACAAAGTTTAGTAAGATAAAAGTAATTTTAGACCACCCAAATGGTAATCCAACCATAGCCTAAATTTGTGACGAAGGCTAAGGTGGGAGACCTTGCCATGTCTCTCATCGTGGGAAAATTCGTAGTCTATAATATTAAATGTACAGTTTAAATTTTTTTGTCATTTTTCTTTTTCTTTTCTTTTCTTTTTTTGTCTTTCCTAAATTGTCCTTGCCCGTTCTCCCTCATCCTAAATCATGCAGCTTTCGTGACTGTAGTAGCAATATCCACAATGGCGGCAACACCTCCACCTTCACCACCATGGCCATCACGGAAACTTTCATTTAGATTTTTCTTTTTTTCTCTTCGTTTTCCCTTCTCCTTCTCTTCATCCTTCAAACTTGCTTCTCTTTTTCAGATTTGAGATTACTTCCTTTTTTTAGACTTTCTCCCCTTCCTCTTCAACACAAGGTCGGCACGGTCAACCTCACTCAATCACACGTCCACGCCATGCTCCTTTGCAACCATCATCTACCACGTCAACTCCCTTGAAGGCATCCACAATATTCTCGACGTCAAGGACTACTGAGCCCGCTGCTCTACATCCAGATCTGGAAGCCAAAAAAAGTGAAGATGGTGATGGTTGTTGGTGTTAGTGTTGACTCCATAGCCCTAAACGCAAACAACAAAAGGATTTTTTTTTGTGTCAACTTTGAAACTCCTAACAATTTGTCTCATTTGTTGAATAAAAACACCTTTGTGAACTTATTCTAGAGGAAAAGAAGAATCCTAGCTAGATTAGAAGGTGGAGGGTTCAATTGCAAACAACACTAACAGGGTCTTTCAAAAGGCAAGCAAGTGCTACTCATGTAGCTGCAGTATTGCATCCAGCAGCTAGAAAGTCATGGGTAATGAGTCAGTAAGCCATTCCATTATTGCAATGCAATGCAATAGGCGCTAAAGGAGGACCAAGATGTCGGGGGTTATGAAGGAAAAAGGGTACACTGTTGGAGAATTGGGTGGAGAGAGAAAAGAATAAGGACAAATAGGGAAAAGAGGAAAAAATAGAAAAAAAGAGAAGAAGAAGAAGAAAGAAAGAAAAATCTAAGTCATTGATTTTAAAACTATCATATCTAATTGTTAAAATTCTCTTTCCCACGGTGGCAGACATGGCAAGGTCTCCCACCTTAGCCTTCGTCTAAATCTATATCAAAAGTTTCAAATGAATAATTGCAATGCAAGTTGAACCTCCAACATTTCCCACTTGTCTGATTGTTGCTGAGCAGTTTTTGAATATCAAATGGACCTCCCTAAAAGGTAATTTTAATGTGGCCGATTTACCTTCTTTTGCAATTAATTTCGCTACAGCACCTGCTGCTCTAGCCAATTGTCCACCCTTTCCGAGTGTGATTTCTATGTTATGTATGGTCATGCCTATGGGCATATCGGTTGAAGTAGATTCTTCTTTTTGATCAATCCAAACCCCTTCCCAAAATTCAAAAAAGGATAAGAGATTAGAAATTGAAAAAAGAAAAAGCAAAGATTGGGTTGCACCATACATATGAAAGAGTATACAATAATGATATATTTGACAAATCAAATACCATCATTTAAAAATAACAAACTTTTGGGATTAATTGATAATATTAGTTGACTATTTGTGAAAGATTCCTGTGAAGTGAAAGATTTCATTAACTCCTAAGTCATGTAGAGTAGACCTTGTTGTTTAGAGAATTCTTAATTCATCAGTTGTAGGGAGGGATTTATGTCACCACAAACAGAGACTAAAGCAAGTGTTAGGTTCAAAGTTGGTGTTAAAGATTATAAATTGATTTATTATACTCCTGACTATGAAACCAAAGACACTGATATCTTGGCAGCATTCCAAGTAACTCCTCAACCTGGAGTTTCGCTGAAGAAGCAGGTGCTGCGGTAACTGTTGAATCTTCTACTGGTACATGGACAACTGTGTGGACCCTAAGTACCAAATTCAACATAATATATAATCAGACTTTAGAAATTGAAATAGGCGTGTTTTATTTTATAATATGATAATAATAATTATAATGTGATATGTGTTAATTTTCTATAATCATAAATTGTATTATATGATAAGATTATTAATTTTTGTAAAAATTATTTTAAAAGTCAATATTCCAACATCTTTACATGGACAATATATGAAATTAAACTCATTGTTTATTATAATAGTTTTTTAGAATGATCTTTTTATTGTAAGAATTATATAAGTTAAAATGTTCCCTTCTTCATTATTTTAAGTCACAAGTCATTTTGATAATGATATTCTAATTGAAAAATTATATTTTGAACTTGCCTTTACATATTTAAGAGTTTAATAGACATGTATTGTTAGTGTAAATTTTTTTTCACTATCAACCAATTAAAAATCATTCTTAATATGAGATAGTTATTATAAAAGTAAACAAATTTATCATATGTACATGATAGTATAGAAGATCTTTATGTGGTCAGTGCATGTATTATTTATTTTATATTTATTTAGAGCATATTCTCTTAAAGTTAGGCTCTATTTGGTAGGCTGAAAGGAAAACAAGATAAAAGAGAAAAGTCTGAAATTTGAATTGAAGAGAAACTAAAAGGAAAAAAAATTGAATTTTTGTTTCTAAAAGTCTTTTTTTTTTTCATTTTCTCTTTAATCAAACAAAAAAATGCAAAATTATTTTTTCTTCTTCTTTATTTTCTTTTCTCACATCCAAACGTACCATTAGTTTACTTTTGGGTAACAAATGACGCATGTTATTTTTTACTTCTTTTCCATTAAATTCTAAATTCAAGTTCTTTTAAAATTTTCATTTTAATTTTAAATATTATTTTATTTTAATCAATAATTTTTATTTTTCTTGAATTAATTATATATTTTTTATAATTAATTTTTTCTTAAATTTTATTTTAATTTAATTTCGATATTTTTTTAAAAAGTTAGAAATTTCTATCCATATTTCTTCATTTAATTTGTAAAATGTCAATCTCATTTTTTTTAACATACCATAAGTATCTTCGAAGAGAGAATCTTATTCAAGTTAGGTCAATTTCATGTTTTACTCTTTGGTAATCATTTTCCATGGGTGAATTGACGAAAAAATTATTGTTTCTCCACTGAAATAGAAAATGAAATCAACATCTTGGTAGACAAGCTTTCAGTAGCAACAATCAATCCATCATTAATATTAGGGAAATTACATTGATACCTCTTATAATTTCTTGAAATTTCATGTGATATCCATATTTTTTTTAATGCTTACAATAACTTTCTTTATAGAAGTACACAACGTAAGGTAATGGGAATACACAGTATAATATATTTCAAATAATTAAGAGAAGTTAGTATAGGTATTAAAAAGGCAAGGATATGAAATTTCAAGACATTACATAAAGCGTGTTATTTGCACTTAATATTAACAAAACATCAATAAGTGGATTTGAGTTTGAATTTGAAAAAACAATAAATAAAATATATATTCATAATTATTTTTTTGGAGAAAATAAGATATACACCGATAGTATAAAGAGTTTTTAAAGTGTCATCCAATCACAAATCACCATGTATGATAAGTTTGTTAACTTTGATAATAATTATTTTAAAAGTCATACTAAACATGATTTTAATTGGTTGATAGTGTAAACACTTTTACACTATCTGACAGTACATACCTATTAAACTTTTTTTTTTTTTTCCAATTTCAAGTTAAAACCTTTAGCCAACCATAAGTCCTCATATATAAGGGTTTCTGGCTTATCTAAAATTATGTATAATGAACCAATATAAAGTTTAGACTGACAAGCATAGATCCACAAATACAAATGTGGACTTAAGACCGACAACCTGATGCACTTAAGGAATGTCAATTCTTAGACATTCTAGATCTAGGAGTCCATAGACATGGCCTTCAACTCATATCACATCCTTTCTGAGCTGCAAAAACTTAATCTTTTTGGGTGGTCTACCATCGAAATTGCAGTCAAAGAGATTCGAAAGAAGGGTGAATTAAGGATGGAGGGCAGTGTAAAGCACCCATTAATCTAACTCAATTTGGTTATTTACTTAAAGTTTCAGTTAACCTGTTATTATTTAGTTAAAATTCATGGTTAACTAACTGGATCCTTTACATCATTGAGATCCAGCCTTCCGGTGCCTAAATTTCCCCTAATAAAAAGGGAGGAATAAAAAAATGAATTTCCATTCTATGAGAGGCAGCTAAATGTTTCAACACTCCAAGGTACTAATCTCATACTAAACTAAAGACCAACATAATTCCCATAAAAAAAAGGCCAATTAATCTGCCAGACTCTTACATCTTCTGCATGATGCTTTCTATTAGAATAAAGATCAGATGTCATAATTTTATACAGAAATCAATGAATGGCTAAAAAATACATAATATAGATATAAAAATACTTCAGAATTAAATGTCAGCAACCAATATTGTTGTATTTGGTTTCCAATATGAATTCCACTCCAAAGGGCCATTGTCCTCATAACCATTTTGATTATCATCAGCCACCCGGCACAACAAAAGAGATCTATATTGGGACCATCACATGATATCCCTAAGTATCGATTCATGGTGTCAGGTCAAGGAGTAAATTGAATACTGAAATCTAGCCAATTCAGAAACAAAAATTGATAAGAGTAAACAGATTGATGTGAGCAGTTCCTCATATATAGACAAACTAAGTCATAAGGATCAGGGGCATGATCTCCTTCGGGGCCATTGAATATAGAATAGTAGAAGCATATTTCAACCGTAACTTAGTGTCAAAACTTCTAAATGTTAGTTTGAACTACATGATAATTGACTACCAAAATATATGCTCTTTTGAAAGGCTCGGGGAAGATAAAAAAGGCTAACGGATTGTCATGTTGAATTAGATTTATGTTGCATAGTTATAATTTATAAAGGATCTCAACATTTTCTTTGTCTCCCTTTTCTCCACAAGCTTTATCTTTAATTTTTATCTGTTTTCTGAAGATGCTGCATCCATGTCATAGTATTTTCTGTTGCCTACAGAGAGACTTGTTAGTTGTTATCAAACGGAAATAAACAAAAGTAAAATCAAATGCAGATCTATACTTCAACAGATAATTATATAATCTCGTATTTAGCAAAGCCTCATGAATGCAGACTTGCTAGTCTTTGACTCTCTAAAGCGCTAAATTTAACCAGAGTTAACTGGAAACTTCACATTTACTAGCCAGGTATGGTTGGTGGTGACATTCCCTAAGGGTCCAAATTCTTCCACTCTGAAGAAGTGGCTATAATCCTATATCAAAGAAAAAGCTTCTAATAATAATAATAATCAAATGAATCAACATATAAGTTGTCGGCCCCATACAATGTCATGTCATTGTGGTTCCACAATTATTAGTAGAGGACAAATATGAGAGAGGAAGACTGAAGATATTGCATAAAAGATACTCTCATAGCAAGTTGGTTTAAAGATAAAGTTAATCATAAAAAGTATACTTATAAAGAACAAACCTCGAAGGCCACTTGACCCTCACTAGTATATCTGGTAAAGGGCCCAACATACTGCTTTTATCTGTTCTTGTCTTGGGCAAGAATTTGACAAAAGCTGAAATCAATAAAGGGAGAGACACCATAAACCACTTTCTAAAGTGATTCGTTTTCAAAGTGAGAAAGGAATTGATAAATCAATAATAAAAGGAAAAACAAATATATATCTTACTTTGTGTGCTTCCAAATGCTACTTGAGGCTATTACTCCGGGTCAGGTGATGGATGTTTAGGATGTGCAAAGCAAAGAAAACATGAGCATGCAGATTCCCACTGGGCTTCAGAGTCTGAAAAGAGAATAAGTATTGGTAACTAACTACAGAACATTCTTGAATAAATCGATGGTATATAAAACAAAGTAAATGAAGCATTGGAACACAACAGAATAGGAGGAGAATACCTCTGATGGAGTGACACTTCAAAGGGATATGGTCCATATGGAGGAAATGGAGCAGGTTAATTTTTTTTTAATTTTAAAGTGAGTAGATTGTAAAATGTTTATACAAATGAATATAAAATTACATAACAATATCTCATTTTATTCTTTTTACTAAAAAGATAATATTAATTTTAAAAATATTATTTAATTGTATTTTTAGTCTTCTATTTTAGTTTATATGCATTTTTGATTTCCTAAATTTTAATTGGTTATATTTAGTTCTTACAATTTTTTAATTGTTAAAATTAAATTCTTTGTATCAAATTCTATTCAAGGTATGACGTGATTTAAAGGAAAATATATATAAAATATTTAAATAGAAATAAAAAAACAAAAAAATGACTTCAAAATACTTTTTGTATTTTATTATTTTTATTTACATTTTCATTAATAATCAAACAAAACGTGAAATGAAAAACTTAATTTTAACTATCAAAAAATTATGAGAACTAAGTGTTAATAATTGAAATTAAGAAAAACAAAATCACACATAAGATAAAGTATGGAAATAGAAAAGGCCTCAAGCCAAAGAAAAAATATTAAATCTTGTTCATGAATAGAAAGATATAGCGACATATTGGGACAACTTTCACAATGAAGTAAAAGAGTATTATATTAAATTAATTCTTAGAATTATGAGTACCAATTAATATAATATTTAAAATTGTAAAAGTAATATTTTAGTTTCTAAAATTATTAAATAATAATCATTTTAATTCCTAATACCATTTAATAATAGTCATTTTAATTCTTAAAATTACAATAATAAAGATTAAATTGAGTAATACTTGATAATTTCTAGAATTGAAATGACAATTTTTGTAATTTTAAAAATTAAATTAACCTGTGCTTCCAGAGACTATGTTGATATATTGGTCAAAAAGAAATCTAGAATCTAGAATAATGATGTTGGGAATTGTAAAGCGGCCACGAGAAGTACCACAATGTAAATGATTCCCATTACAATTTTTCCATGAGAAATATTTGTAACACATTCTTTTAAACAAATTCTTTATCATTAGTTAAAATTTATTAAAAATCATAAAATTTTGCAAGCCTCACTTTTCATTTAATAAATTTCACCTATAATTTTTAATCAATTTTAATTAACAGTAAAGAATGTATTAGAAAATAATATGATACTAGTACTCATCTTTAACCAAACCCTTCCACAGCCAAAAACACCATTTCCTAACAGAATGAAAATGTTGAAGATTTATCTCGAACTGCCCAAAGTGTCCCATGCACATATTGCAAAAGCATTTATGAATGGTGAATACTTTGAACTTTGGTTAGTGATTACTATAGGTGGGTATACCGTTTGCTCAGAGTCCATTTAGCCCGGTCTGTAATAATGCATACATTTAAGTCAAGGTTTTTGCTATTTGCACTCTTCTTATTTTCTAAGTACACTTCTCTTTTTAATTTTTTTATTTGAATTTACTTAATTAACCTTATTTTTTTCTCCTCTTTTCAAAACAACCTTCCCCCCTCTTCTCACACGCACTCCCCCCTCATCTTACATGGCGCCCACTCCCACTTGTCCTGTGTTGCACTCCCCTTACTTTCATTGCAATTAATAATCTTATTTATTGCTCCATCAGTTGGCATAGTCACCACCTCAAATATCTTACTAACATGAACTGGAAAAAAAAACTACAAAGAAAAAAATTAAAAAATTAAATTCTAAAAAGTATTTCCATAATACTATTTTGTTTTTTAACATTTCGAAAGTACTTTCCGATATGTTAACAAAAACAGAACATTATTCTAGAATGTACTTTCTGAAATGTTAAAAAACAAAATAATATTCTAGAAAGTACTTTTCAAAATGATTATTATATTGTGTTTCGCCATGTATGTTCTGGAATTGAAAAAGAAAAAGAAAATCTCCATCGCACATAATTTTGCAACGTACATGTTTTGCAATCTATGTATTTTGCTTGCATAATGAAATTGAATATAGGTTGCCCACAATATCATGATTAAAATATTTTTCTTGTATGATAAAATTCAATATAGAAGTGTAATGAAATAAAATTAAGCTAAAATTCTAATAGACTAATAGGGTTTATACCTTTTTATATAAAGGGTATTTTAGGTATAAAAAATATTTATGATAAGAGAAATGCTACGAATACACTCTCTTACACACTCTCTCTAATTGGTTGAAATTTATTGAAAATGACAAAATTTTGTGGGTCTCATGTCTTATTTAATGATTTTCTCTCCTGATTTTGTAATTTTCAATAAATTTTAACCAATTAGAGAGAATGTGTTAGTAAGAGTGCGTCAAAGAGTGTGGTCCTAACACTCCTCTTTATGATAATAAAAAATTTAAAAAAAGAAAAGAAAAGAGCGAGTGTAGTTAGAAAACAGAGGGAGTGTAAATAACAAAAGCCTTAAATCAACTGAATTAGACTGATTCGTTAATTAAATGGGTCTTTTTTGGTGTGATTCACATCTAATCCACTTAGCTCGTAGATTAATAGACTGGTCTACAAGTTAATAAAAGTATAAAAAATTGAAATTTAAAAAAAAAACCTCAAAAGTGATTGAAAAACTTGAATTATAAAAAAGGATAAACACTAAAAAAATGTTTAAAATTAACAAAAATATAACAAATATAACATTTAACAATAATTCATGTTTAAAAATAATAAAATAATAATGCATATTTTAAAAAATAATTAGTTTGCAGGTTGGTCTAGTAATTTGTGGACTCTAATCCTATAGTCCAAGGGTTAAATGGATCGTACTAAGAAATATGTGTTTAAATGGACCTTCATATTACCTAGTCCTAATATACTTAATCTGGAAGTTAAACGGAGGCAAATAATAAATATACATCCCTAAAATGATAAATATACCTCCTCCTTTCTCTTTAAATTTTTTTTTTCCAAAATACCTTTTTAAATTTTTCCTAATTTCAAATCAAGCTTTCTGGAATGCACACGACACACCTCCTTCCTCTTCTCTACAACTTTGTCGACTCACCCCCCTTCTCGATCAGAGGTTTGCTTTCTGAAATGCGCACCTCCTTCTTCTCTTCTACAGAAAAAGAATAGTAACAATTTTTTTTTTCAAAAATTACTTTCAAGAATACACAATTGTCTATTCCGAAAAGTAATTTCCAGAATATTGACAAAACAATCAAAACACATCGATTTTCAGAAACAATGCCTGATACAAACGATAAAGATGAAAACACTATCTTAAATGCAATTACAAAACGCATTGCCTAATACAAACAATGAAAATGACCTGTGTATGACGTATTCATTATCATGAATAATGAAAAAAAGATAAAGAATGAAAATAGAAGAAAGGGTTTAAAGAATAATAATGGAGGTGCAAAAATAAGGTTAAAGGATGATAACACAGGGGTGCAAAATTTGGGTTTTAAGAATAATGAAGATGGAAGTGCAAAATTAGGGTTTAAACATAGGTTAATATTGTTTTTATATAAAAGGTTATTTTAGTAATAAAAAATTATTTTGAAAGGAAGGGGGTATACTTATTAATTAGGGAGGTGTAATTAGAGAATATACTTATTAATTTCTGATTGTCCACAAGTCCAAACCCATATAGTCGGCTCTAGTTATTAGTCTTGTGCTCAAAATTTAGTAGTACTTAAAAAAAGTTAAAAAATGTTAACGAGTATTCTTAAAAGTATATGATAAATGTTATCAACATACTTTATTGTAATTTTCAATTTATCTTCACTGTAATTTTAATAAACATTTTTTTATCTATTATTTCCTTAATTAATATTCTTATGACACTGATTAAAAGGACCCGAAAAAATTTAAACATCCCAAATAAAATCCGACGAGATCCTTTGCAAATTAAGAAAGAGCATTTTTTCACATTTGTTTTGTAAATTGTGTCTACATTACAGTTTCAGAACAGATAGTGATATTTTTTGGTTACAAAACAGATAGTGATATAACATAAATGTTATATATATATTTTTAGATAAAATAAGCAATGCACTTACAGTGTAAAATAGTTTTACACTGTCATCCAATCACAAATCACCATATATGATATGTTTGTTAACTTTTGCAATAATTATCTTAAAAGTCATACTAACAACAATTTTTGATTGGTTGATAGTGTAAAAATCTTTACACTAACAGTACATGACCACTAAACTATTCTTTTTAAGAGAACTTAAATGTTATATCTTAATTACTTTTAATATTATTCTTCAATTAAAATTAAAGTTTTACTTTGGTAATTCATATAATAAAAATCTTCACTAAATATCTGCGTTAATTACCAAAATCAAAGTCTAATTTTAATTAAAAATCAGTACCAAAAGTATCTAAGCACCTGAATTTTATCCTTTAATAACACTTCTAATTATTATAAGATTAAAAAAAATTAAACTATATGAGCAAATTGTTCACGGTATCTTGAAATGAAGATAGTACTTAAATAACTCTCCTCAAAATAGCATGTATTACAAATTGGTAATAAATAAATAAATAAATAAATAGAAGAAGGCATGCATTACATTTTTGTTTCACTTGCTCAAAGTACTTGCCCCCATACACTGGTATATTATAATCATGCTGAACATAACAGGGTAGTAGGTCACGATTGTCAAAATTATACTTTCTCACTTGCATTAGGAGATGCCACGGGAAACAAAGTAAGCAACTCTGGCTCAGTGTAACCTGCTTTAACCCGTGGAGATGGATGCAAATAAAATCGCCTCTCTTTGATAGCTTTCTCTTCTTCTTCTGTGTTTAGTTCAGGCATCACTGACTCTTCTTTCTTGTCATCTTCCATAATATTCAACTGAGAGAACAGTGTTGAAGGGGTTGTGGGGCTTGGAAAAAGACTTGAACTTCCTGATCCAGGGCTTGGAGGAAAGCTAGAACTTCTTGACTTAGAGGGTGACAAACACGCACCTGTTGTTTTATAATGAAAAGTAGGTTTAACAATCTCAAGTTTTGGCTTCATGTATTTCCTTCTCTCATGGAGTTTTGAGGTTGTCCTTTTCACAATGGCAACCTTTGAGGCCTCTCCTTCTTTTGCTGCACTTGCTTCTGAGGGACCTGTTAAACGTTGTACTACTTCCCTGAATGCATCTGAGTTTGTCTGAACAAACGTGGTTAGTGGTTTGCAATCTGATGCTGCACCATGGATTGGTGGCTTCTCCATTCTCATCACTACATTTGACAATCAGATTTAAAATCACTTGGCATATCACCTGCAATATTCATGATTAATGATTAAATTAAGAATAAATAATATATACACTTATACTGTTATTCAATCACAAATTATCATGTATGATAAATTTTTTAAAATAACTATCTTAAAAGTCATAACAAAAATTATTTCTGATTAGTTAACAGTATAAAAACGTTTATATTGTAAAAACTTTTGCATAGTGCATGCTTCATGAATTAAACTCATAAACTGTAAGCAAACTTGCATTCAACAGAAGGTGGAAATCAGAGACAAAATGATCCGTGGCACAACACATTAAACTGACAAATACCATTCATATTGCAAAACATTTGCAATCTCAGCCAAAAAAGAAAGAAAACTTCAACAAAGAGTTTTATTCTATGAGAAAAGAAGCCTAATGAAGAAGTTATATAGTATATGATTGGAGATCCATTGATGGACCTATTGTAGCCGAGGGCTCTAAACAAATGAAGACTTAAATAATTTCATGACTCATGATGACCCACACCTCCTTTCAGAATGAGAAAGCCAAATGTTTTCTGTCCCGTCCAAAGCATGTCATATCAAATAATTCTGCCAATGGGGTATGGCTAACAAGTTAGATTAAGAGGATTTCTTCCGAGCTGTGTCCATAAACACGGGACATGTATGTAAAACTCCACTACATACAAATGTCCCTCAATAATGTTCTAGGTGGAGGGTTGGCATTTATTGACCCAACCCGACAAAAACATGGTGAATTGTGTTTTTCTTATAATAGGATGTGGATGAGATTTTGCAGCTCAAAACACTTTATGCTTAACTGTCTATTACCTGGTTTACCTGTTTCTCTCTGACTCTTGAGGTCATAGAGTTGGACTTGCCTGTCTATTATTTTCTCTCTCTGATCTCTCACATTTATTGACTGAAATTGATAACTCACAAATATAGACAGGGAGCACAGACCAACTTTTAACTTTTCTTACCTCCAAATAATGTAATTTTTATGTTTAAAAAAAATGTTATACGCGTGCAATGATTTAATTTCTATATGGCTCCAGCTTTGGAAAAAATGCATTCCATAAAATTTCAGCACATCGTAAAACTATTAAGTCCTATTCACTTTAAGTTTGAGCAAACACTAACGATGGATTGGATATAGAAATCGACCTGATCAAAAAGGAGAAAATTTAGATGTGGTTTTTTATATGCTTTTGGACCTATTTTCTAATTAGAACTGAAGTTTCATATCGATAATCCGTATATAAATGTTTACATTAAAAGTCAGTACAGATTTTCGAGCTAAAACTCTAATTTTAATTAGAAAATAACTCCAAAAGTATCTAAAGAATTGTATGTAAGTTTTGTCCAATCAAAATTTTGTCTTCCATTTTCTCCTTTGATACAAATTTGATGTAAAATTAAAGCATTAAATTGCGAGGGATGAAGTAGAAACTAACACAAACTAGCAAAGGACACCAATATTCAGTCACACTTTGTTTCTATTCTTTGAGGCATTCAAGGGAAATGGCTTTCTATCTATACAATTTCCCACTACAATATAAAGAATCACACCAATTCACATTCTTTGTAGTCATAACAATTAACAAAGTTGACATGAATCGAAACCATATAACATGTCTAACTTTCAGAAAACCGTAATAAGAAACTTGGAAAATAAAATGATAAGAACAGGTTCTAGCCTACCTAAGGTGGTTGATGGTAGTAAAATAATGCGCTGCGTTCTTGTATCTTAATATCCAAAGAAGAAAATAAGTTGAGAAAGAAAGGAAAAGGAAGAGGAAGAATAAAAAGTCTCAAAGAGAGGGAGAGAGGCCTATGGAAGTGAGTGTAGTTAACGATTTCTGGTACAAAGGTTGCAAGCCAGTTGGTACAGAGAATCTCTGACCTAAGAAAGGAGTCCTACCATTAGCTTTGCCACATCAACTACCTGTTGTAAAGGGCAACGTACCATATCACTCTCCTTCTAGTTACTGCCAAAAAAGGATTGGCTTAACTTAGATTCAAAGAAAAATCAATGATTCTAAAGAGAGAGACAACTAAGGGATTTTTTTTTTACCTTTTTTAAGATAACAGTCTTCTAGAAACCAATAACCATCGTCTCTTCAGAACCATTTATTTTGGAATGTTTTGGAATGTTATCTGTCCAATTCACCCGAAAAAGGTTACACGCTACGTCCAAACCACAACTATGGTTAAAAAAAAAAAAATGTGATAATTCACTTTATATATATATATATAATTTGTTAACGTACACATATTTATTTTTTAGTTAGAATACGTTATTAAGTTATAACTACAATATATCTTAAAACACACTATGATATAGCTTGTTAATGTATTTTAACTAAAAAATAAGTATGTGTATTTTAACAAATGCTTGCGAGGTTTACTAATGTACACGCTTGTGATTTTAAGTTGTAATACGTTAACAAGTTATAATTACAATATATTTTAAAATATACATACAATTTGGCTTACTAATGTATTCTAACTAAAAAATAAGTGTGTATAAATTAACAAATCCTTATATATACATATAATTTCATGCAATAATTTAAAAATGCAACTAGCATCACATTTTATTTTTATTTTTATAATAGCATCATATTATATTTTCTTTGAGTACTTAACCGTTGCCATCATTTTTTTAAGATCCCTTTTAAGGGTGTGTTTGAATTTCAGTTTGAAGCCGTTAAACGTAAATCTCTTGTGAGAGTACAATTCTTGTTCAACGTGCATAGGAAAGTGAGAAACCCAAAAACCAAATACACACTAAATTGTCAACTGCGTTAATTTTTTTTATCAAAATATCCTTAAATAAGAATGCATTAGTTAAATAGGTAAAAAGAAATTGAGAAAATAAATTTTCAATAACTTTAAAATAATGTTGAAAAATTATGGAAATTGTTTATAAATTTAATACCTCTAACTAAATTTTGTAAATTTTATAAAATGGCTAAAATGGTCTTATATATAAGACCAGAATTAGTATCTTTTGTCTGGTTGCGTGAACACATGTTGCTTCGTTTATGAGGAACTTATTTCGAAAGGGCAAAAAATGCGGGTATAAATCACAGTTACGTTTTATGGCAACTAAACCAATTACCTAAAATTTGAAAAACATAACCATGGGGAGAATGGACAAATGAATGCAACAATAAACATAAATGTTAACCCCCGTAAATACTAACTCAATAATTATTACAATGTTGAATCAGGCCTTTTTGAAGAAGCAGAGGCAGGCCTGACAGATGGATACAACAGAGCTATCAGGCTTTTCCATTCATACCCTTCACCAAAGCCAGAGATAACCTAAGTGGTGTATTTCATTCCATCTAAATTTGCTGCTACTCATAACATTTGCCAAAAATAATCACATCAGAAGTTCTAGCCACTAGTACCAAAGAACAGAAAATATGCAATGTCATTTGTAATTTAGCCAGCTTTCTGTATCCAGGTATATCCTTCTCTTCAATTACTAAAATGCTGATGTCTGGGGGTCTTCAACTTGGAACAATCACTCTATGCATTAATCTTCTGTTTATTTTGCTGTATTTATAATTGTCTATGCAATGTGCAACACCCTATCATCAAATACCATTGGACTTGGTTTCTGGGTGAGAAAGGGAATACTTTTCCATGAGCTTGGCTAGCTCCTCATTAAACGTTTCCTCCAACTGCACCTTTTCCTCCCAGTACCTCCGCGTCATTGCAGCAATATTGTCTTTATGAGCTTGACGGAGTTTCTCCTCTTCAGCAACAAAGTTTTCCATTTCTTTATCTTGAAACTCAACAAATTTTAGATATTCATCCACCCTATAATCCAAAGAAATCAAAATTTATCATAGGCCAATGAAAAATATAAATAGCACAAGTGCACAACCAAAACAACTGGACTACATTGTTTCTATATATGTATATACACTTCAAAATATTAATTTGTTAGAATATTGTGACATTAGGTTTCTTTGAAATTTTCCTTGGGCAATCAAATTCAGAATCACGCAAGAGATATTGCGGGTCCCAAAATTTACAAGATATATACTAGCACCAGATGTGAATAAATAATTAATTGGGATTAGTCCAACTGAATCTAACATATAATCTCAAGGAACGAAAAGTCCTTACTTGACTCTCCCTTCCTCTTCATTTAAAGGGCTAGTACTTGACTGCTTCACCTTATCACGTTTCTCCTGCTGCAACCTCTCAAAATCTTCTTCCTTTGCAGCCCTTGAATCATGAATGATTTTGATCTGGTCCTTAAAAAATTGTTCTTGCATGTACATCTTTCATTGAGACAAAGTATCCAATAATCAGAAAAAACAGCAAGAAAAAGAAATATTTCATAACCTAGAAGAAAATATTAGTGAAATATTGATAAGGAATAACCAGAAGGGAAAACAAATTGGGATTGAAATCATCTCAGTGTGAAAAGAATAAATTATTTTTTGCATATAGGAAAGAGCAAACCAACTATGAATGGCATGAAATTATCAGGACACTCAGTAGAAAAGCTATTGGATCAATTAATTAATCAACACATACTGATTCGGAAAACTGGGTCATGGGATGTATGCTACAGACTCCACAACAAAAACAGCAGTAACCACCATTTAATCATTTCAAGAATATCTGTTGTCTTACAAAAGAACTCTAGAAAATATCCTCTAATAAATAAACTACAGCATTCTGGGCCAGTGCAATTCATTACATTGCTCAAAGATTTATTATGAGAGAGAGAAGGCACATAGATCAAATAGCCGAACAAGATATCTTTTTCCTTGCTCCTCTAATCTGGCAGGTTAGACTGATGTTCTTTTGGTACAAAGTCGCATTATTATATACAAAACCATCCGAGTCATGGAAAGAAGGAAAATGTGAGGAAGTTTAGCTTATACATGCTAATGAAACTTCAGCAATAAAGATATAAATTACAGCTAACATCTTTCCATGAAACAATTCATTCTGAAGGACATCCAAACCTCCTCTATCAGCAGCTAAAAGCACATGCCACAAGTAAAGCTAAAATGCACCTATCAACAGTTTTGCCATAAATCTAAATCAACAAAAAAGTTTGTCACTGTTAACGGTTAGTATTACCTCTTCCTTGTTCTCTTCATGTTGCATTTTAGTTCTCAACCTCACAATGCGATTTTCCTCCATTGTCCTTCGCAGCTTCTCAGTCACTATACCCAAAGATTCTTCAAGAGCTTTTGTTTGTTTTTGTTTTTTGACATCCCTGTCCTTCAAATAAATAAGTTGCTGGTTGTCCTCACTCATTTGTCGAAGTTGGTCTACAACCATCTCCTCGTATGATCTCATGTCATATTTGAGTCTAGATTTACCTATACAATTTCAGATAAGAAGTGACCTCGAAAATAAAAGTCAATATACTGTCTCCATAGAAATGGCTTTGTTAACATGCAACTGGAAGGCATCATCAAACAACCAGCAGTAGAGGAAGGAAAAGAACTGCAAAAAGGAAGTGGAAAAGGAACCTTGGCAATGTCTGTTGAAAAACTCCAGGTCTTCTTTTATTGCCATGTATCCATAGAGCTGTCGCCTGCCACCAGGGAGAAGTAATTCACGGTGGCGTCTAGACCAAGCATCTCGGTCAGTTCCTTGTTCTGCAAAGTGCTTGTGTAGACGCTCGGCCTCAAGAAAACCTATAGCTGAGGCTTCAAATATCAAAACACTCATCCCCCGATGACCTTGGGGGCCATAAGAGTGTCGAGCTTTCGCAGCATCATATGCGCTAAAATAATTAAGAAGCTCCTGGTTACCCATACCTATCCACTACATACAAAATCCAGAAATATCTTAGGAAAATTTAGAATGTTTTGCTACATTAACACAAGAGGTTAAAATAAAAATAATACTATCACTAATTATTCATCATTTGTTGCAAATAAGAAAAAATACTTATACCTTGTCGTTTTCATCCTGTTCAAACCTTGTATTCTGAATGACAACCATCGGAGGCCAAACTATTTCATGATCTTTCTCCTCATCTTTTAAACCTTTCCACTTACCAAATACTTCCCCAGATGGAATTACTGCAGTACCTCTATTGCGCAATTCCTCATCCAAAAGCTCAGCAAACTCCCTATGGATCTTCACCCTTTTTGACCCCTTTGTTTTGGCATGAGTCATCAGAGGCTGCAGCCCTCTGTACCAATCAATAGCACCAGGACCACCTTGACAAGCTGGACAGTGCCACTGCCTCTCTGGTTCATTGATCTTTTCCATAGATAGGCCATCCAAATTCTCAAAAAAATCCTTAAACCATTTGCTTTTCTTACGAGTCTCATGGCTCTTTTGACTAGTATCCGAATCATAATCATCACTCATTAGATCATCATCAGTATCTTCCATAGCATCAAAGCCCTCCTCCCCCTCATCATCAACATTGTCATTCTTCACAAGGGACTCTTCTGTAATTTCATCCTTTGCCAGGCTATCATTAACACTCGTGGACTGCTTGGAACCAGTTCTAGATTGCCAATTCCACCCATGCTCCAGGGGAGGTCCAATTAATGGGTTTGAAGTCACATTGTTGCTTTCAGATTCACTTGCAGTTAACTGGGGCCTTCCATTTCCTCTGCCAGCAGGTCTCTTCAAGTTAGCATTTTGGGACTGCCAAGGATTTCCACTTCCAGAAGCCCTTCCAACTCCTCCACCATTCCAAGTAACTGGCTTGTGAACTATCTCTGTATTTCCCACTACTCTAGAATTATGAACCGGAGGACTCCATGGTTTTGCAGAACTGCTTCGGGCTCTATTCTTGGATTTCCTTGCGTATACCACCCATTCACCATCATCCTGTCCTGACTCTAGGTTAACATCAGCAACACCTTTAGTTAATTGCTCAATTTTTGGAAGAGATTCCAATACATTTTTCCCTTTGGAAGAAGAATCATCATTGTTTGCCATAGTGAAAGGTCTCCCACCTCTTTTTGAATTCATTTTCTGGATCACGATTGTTGTCAGTCAAGCGCAAAAACACAGAATTGATAATGTTCATAAAGAATCACCAAACAAACGATTAAGGGTTGGCATAAAAAACTTTACACCGACAGTGAATCAAAATTAAACACATCCTATTATTTAATATTGCTTATAAACAATACTAATATAAAACACATGATGCCTAAACAAACTTTTCATTTTTCTTCAACTTAATAAGTTTTCTACAGGAAAATTAAGACCATATTCCAAATTCATTTCGATGGCAACTTAACATTCATAAACAGCGGGTAGTATTATCATATATTACCACGTGTTGGGAAAGAAGTACACACTCCAACGAAATCAATCACACTCTCAAAAGATCATATAATTAACTTGTTTGACACCTTTTGCCTACATCCACAAAATTGTCTCAAAAGTGTTTCACTATATCAAATATGATTACAAGAATTGTGACTCACCTCAAATTGTGTATCATTCTACAAACCCAAGTAGCCTCAGTGAGAGTTACAAAAAATGATAACACACCCTCACTACAAGTTTGGTATTACTACCGCACATGACTTCGGGTCTTGAGCATTGTACAGGGACGCGTTGTAGGAGTAACACATTACCTTCTAGGTGGAATTGCCACAACATGGGCATTCTTCTTAGCAAGAATTATTGCACTTGGATAATAGCTAGGAGGATTTGAAAATCAGTATGGCATTAAGATTTCCAAGGTTTAGCAAGGCTTAGCTCAAGACCCCAATACTCGTCATATTTGGTTTTGGTATTGCTACCACACATGACTTCTCTTTCGCACAAGTGATTACACACACACACACTTGCTCTCTTGCTCTCTTGCTTTTAAGTTGGAACGATCTATCTTCTTCTCATGACCCTTTTATATAGCAAAGGTTCATGGTTCCATTCATAAATGAGACTTAGTGGGCCTTAATTGTCCCATCTCTTCACCTACCTTCTCATTATGGTAGAAAAGTTCTCCAAGAGTCAAGATACATTTCTCTACTTCTTGAAATGCACCTCTTGACTTTCTCCCTGCAGCATTTATTTAAAAAATTGAATTGTTCTTCCAACACCACACAATAGCACAGATTAGTTAGAGCAGTTTAGTTCACTGAGTTGGCAAGATTAGTTAGAGTAAGTCACCATATTTGTTACTCCCTTCAGACTAAATATAAGAAAAAACAAAACTCATGAATGGTGAATCAAAATATAAGCAAATCTTATCTAATTTTATCCTATTTAATGATACTATCCCCAAAGTAGCCTTCATCTAATTGAGATTCTATTTCCAATAACCTTTTTTATTCATGATATTAAGTTTAAATGAAGAGTAATTTAGGAAAAAAAATCATCTTTTAATTAAAATTAGTAAAATTAAATGACATTGACTAATTTTCTTAATTAGCATGAAATTAGTTTTTTTTTTTTTTTTTACTTATATTCGAATTCAGATGAATTACTTTCAAGTTAGCACAATTAGTTACCTTGAGAGATTCTCTATATGAGCTCATGACGTAACGTGTAAACCCAACTTTTAACATTCAATAAATTCGCATATTAGTCTCATCACTCTTCTCTCAAAACGTTTCTCAATAGAAAAATGAGTCGTGATATTTTTCACGTAAGATAAAGAAATATTAAAGATAAAAAATGCAAAAACCTATGCATGGTATCACGTATAATAACAATAATTAGTACAAATACAAGTACAAGACTCAAATCTGAGAATAATGAGAGTTGACTACCCTGTGTTTCCGAGCAGAGGGAAAGTGAAAATGAAGATTGGTTTTCACAGAGAGAGAATTTTGGAAAGGAACAAAGAAGCTGGTACCTCAGAGATCCGAATGCGATCGCCGGCGGTTGCGAAGCAGGACCAAAAGAGCTAAATGAACTCAAAGTTGACTTGGGCTCTTCTCATATGGTCGTATTTTCGGACTTGAAATTTTTATCCAATTTTATTTTGTGTAAAATTCACACGTGCGTCATAAATTTTAATGCTGTCAGATCCACCGCACCGACTCAACTATTTCAGCTAAGGGATCTTCCTTTATCCGGTTTCTCTCTCAAAATTAACCCATCCTATGCTATATTTAGCTCATTCAATATTTGGCCAAAATTGTACATATTTTGATTTTGACTTCAGAGTAACGAAAAAGATAGAACGAGAAAAAAATAATGAACGTAATGAATAATGTGGAGAGAAAAGGAAAAAGATAAACTCTAAAAAGCATTTAGAAAAGAAAAAAAAAAGATAAAAAAGAATAAGTATGATAGGTTCTGATTTTGCGAATTTAGGATGTATTAATAATTCAATTAAAAAGTGTGTCACTTTTTGTTAAATGGTACAGTCAAAGTTCACATAAAAATAATTGATTAAGTTAATTTTAATTAATAATATCATAAATTTAAATTTTATTTTAAAAATATTTATAGAATTAAATAATTTAAGTTGTAGTTATATTTAATGATGTTACTTATATTTAAATAATACATTCACTTACATAGAAAATGAGTGAGTATCTCAACAATAGATTTCACAATAAGTTAAGGACATAAAAAGAAATTAATAATTAATACATTTGAAAATAGATTTATGTTTCTTATAATCAGGACAAAAAAAGATACACTAATTTGTTTCTTATATAAAAGGACTAAAGGTAGTATCATATAATAATAATATAATATACTACCTCTGTCCTATATATAAAAAAAACATATAACTAATTCATCAAGATCAATGAACATAGTTAAGTTAGTTAATTTTAATTAATAATGTCATAAATTTAAATTTTATTTCAAAAATACTCATAAAATTAAATAATTTAAGTGGTGATTATATTTAATAACATTACTTTAAGTTAAGAGATAATTTTTTCCACCAAGAGTGTGGCTTAAATTGTCAATTGACCAATGAATGCATCCACTTATATAGAAAATGACATAGACTTCACAATAATTAAGGATATAAAAAAAATTTACAATTAATACATTTGAAAATGAGTTTATATTTCTTATAATTAGAATAAAAAAGTACGCTCATTTATTTCTTACATATATAAGAGTAGAGATAGTAATATTATAGGTCCTAACAATGATTAATGAATCAATAATAAAAAATTTTTTATTAAAAATCATATTAGAGATGTATTGAAAATCACTATGAGAGTACATTAATAACATTTTTAATAATTTTTTTCTACTTTTAATTAACACTAGCTATCATTTTCTTATTATTTATATATATTATATTGGAAAAATATAATTATATACATTATAATATGTTATAATATAATAAAGAATAATATTATTATATTATTTATAATCTAAAAAATAAAATTAAAATAATAACAAAAATATTTTATATATATATATAATAACTTAAAAATCATCCCTTGACAACTTTTTATTTTTCTTATTCATTTTAATAATTTTTTCGCCTTTTTTTTTTACTAATTAAATGATCCTTCTTATCCATTTTCATTGTTTTTTCCTTTTTATATTTTTTCACTAGTTTAGATTAGTTTGTCTATTGTTCACCCATTTGCAAATGATTTTTGTGACAACCTTTACCCCGAAAACATTTATTAATTAATCGTTGTGAAAATAGAAAATTTTAATTTGTGAAATGATAAAAAAAACACAAGTTTTTAAATTCTTTTCACGAAGTAAAAAACATCACATCAATTCATTCATTTCAATAAAGTCTCGTAAATTATCATAAGTGTCATTCCATAATATCCATATAATTTCTAAATAAAACCAACATAAAACGTATTTTATAAAAACTTAAACATATCAACAAATAAAAAACTAGTCCCAATGTCACACCTATCAAAGCTATACAAGTCCCAACCAATAAACTAAAATAAAACAATAAAATAAGGCCAACACATTTACTTCGAGGTCACTCTTTTGGTTCCTGTAGAACTTCACCTGTACACCAAATTCACATAGGGAAAAATACAAGAAAACAACAAGGAGTGAGATACGCCCCACGTCATGCTCAAAATGTAACAATAAAACAAGTAGATCATACATACACTTAATACAACAAAACATAATTCTCATTAGATAGACATGCCAATAAAAGAATGTTCATGCAAATGCAGTGTTCTTCAGTTTCTATTCTATATGCATGTAGTACCAATCTTAACTCAAGAAAGCAGTCTAGGAGTACATGCTAGCCATATCGAAGCACCATTAGCGTACTGATGCCTTTGACTTAACACTCTAACACTATATTGATATTCTCTAGTGGCTAGTCAAGGTTATCCAGCTCTCGAAGTACACCCCAACTCCATAAAATCAGCATAAGTCATTGGAGTTTTCGCACTAGATAATCACCCCAAGGCTAGGTTAAACAATCCCTTAAGGCCTCCACCATCTAAATTCATATATACTTTCCACCAACACAAACATCTCAAATGTTATGATACATGTCTCATACGTACAATGCACACAAGTGTCCCTCTATACCCTTTATTTACAAACAAATGAGTCTCATCTCGCCTCTCACAAGTTAGGTCACTCGTCGCAATGATATCAAGTCTTGTCATACATCTCATTTCATATCATCACATGTTAAACCCATCTTAGGCATAACTCATACATAATTCATTCACAAAACATCTTTACATATATTCAACTAAGATATACACCAATCCATCCTAATTCTATATTATTGTCCTATTATAACTATTATCCATTTGGTATCTAAGTTTTGTGTATAGTTTCTTAAGTTTTGGAGTATTATGTCCTTCATTTCTTATTACGTGCTATGACCTTCGTGGAGTGTGAATATGATATACGGAGTTATACTAATCCAATCAAGTTAATCTGTATCTCATTTGAAAACTAAGAAAATTATCTACAGCTTCTATGTTGACCTCGAAATCTAGTTTGATTGTTTACTATGCCTAAAATTAGGGAGAATACAAAATCGTTATCTAATCCTGATAGCTTGACCTTTGCTCACTAATTTGATCATATCTCGAGTTCTAGACATTATTTTTGAGTGATTCTAATACCAATAGTTAGCTAACATATAGAACTACAATTCTTATGAAGACCACGAAGCCTAATTTAATCTTTTTCCTAATAGTTTTTGACCATTAAGTTGACATATGCTATCACAGGCACACTTATTAAAGCAAGGGCGTGCTTCCTTCGTTGACGGTGATTTCTAACCTATGCACGGCATATGTATGGCCATGCTTATTGAAGCATGGTCGTGCTTAACTGTCTGCGGGTCACAAAAACAAAAATTTGGGACAAGAACACCTCAATTTCAAAAACCTATGAACCCTAATATTTATAAATGTTAGAAAGATATTTTTGATTAACTAAAAATCATTAATTCCACATAATTCAACTCATTTAATTTCTATCTAACATCAAGAACACACTAAATCAGCTCATACAGTACAAACAATTCCCATTATTAATCACACAATTCACATTACACGAGTACTAAGAAAATAAACATCAATCACAACATAAAATCAATCGCAAGTGTAATCACTACTATAATTAATTCCAAAACTTAGGGAATTCACATTTTCCCTTCACAAATAATTCACTAAAAACATAATACAATTGGGGTCTAAGGCCAACCTCTCTACCCACGACTATTGCTATACTTATGAGCAAGATAAATCACCCCCCCTTACCTTGAAAAAAATGAATCCATAACAAAAGGATAAAGACAACTCGATGGCGAGTCCTACGATTTTCCAATCACGATTGCGACAACTCTTGCAAGGGCTCCTGTGGCAACTCTGTAGCGATGGCACAGGTTCTAAGAGAAAACAAAGAGTGAGGTAGGGAATTGATAATTAGGTTTAAGAGACCAAATAAAAGCTCTTAAAGATAAGTTAGGTTGTAGAAGATAGCGGGCCAAGGCCTAATCAGTAAAAAGGCCCAACTAACATAATCTTTAAAAACTTTATTTATTTATTTTTTCAAAACATTTTAATTATAAAAACCCCTTTTTAATCTCCTGTACTATTTTCCCAAAATACTATTTATTAAAATAACATACAACAAACATCATAGCCATATACATACATACAAGAAAAGAAATATTGGGTGTTACAATTTTACTCATTTTTCTTACCCATTAACATAATTATCTATTTATTGCAATGGTTTTTCACTCTTGTTTTTCTTTTACCCATTTGCATGATCTTTTATTCTCTCATTTAAATGATATTTCTTCCCTTTTTTTTTTCTATTTGTTTATGTTTCATAATGGTTCCTAAGAAGACCCAACCAATATAATTTTGGCCCAATAACAAACCTTAACATTTTTTTGGCCGAGGTCAATCTTAGATCCAATTTAAGCACATTACACAACTTGCAAAGACTATTTCCCTGTATCTTGGACTAGGTCGCTTGGCTAAGTGGTGGGAAGATCCAAAAGTATCACATCCTATCTCAAAAGACATGCTCTCACCTAGGAAATATAATAAAGCTTCATTGATCACCTTCAACTGATAGCAAAGGACTTAGGGAAGTCCTTAATTGTCAATCACACTCATAGGTTGCAATCATCTAAAGGTTTTTCGATTATCTAATTCAAACTTGACTTACATCCAAGAAATCATCTAACCCAAATAGGTATCCATCTTGGATCCAACATCCCTTGTTTTGAAATAACAAAAGAACACACAAGAAGGGATTGAATTGTGTGTTGTATATTTTTGAAAACTTTTTGCAATCAAAGGGTTTTTTTAATTTTAAAGCACTTCACAAAAGATCGTCCACAAAGCAATATGAAGGATAAAGAGATAGGGATAAGGGATAACACATAAAGGTTTATACTGGTTCGTTCTTAACTAAGAGCTATGTCTAGTATTTTCAACTGAAAGGTTTTCTATTAAGTAAACTGCTTACAACAACCAAGTATTCCCTAAGCCTCTTCAAGTTTTAGAACAAAGTATTCTTAACCCAAGATTACTTAAACCCGAGTATTCTTTAACAATAAGCCTATCCAGGCTACAAAGATAAATCTCTGAAAACGTAACTCACAATAATGAGCTTTACAAATTTAAGCGCAAATATAATAACTTTGTAAATATAAAAAATGTGAAAGCTTGAGAGCTTGTATATGAGATCGTCCAAAAAGAGTGAAAGAGCTTGTTGGAATATACAAGTTGCATAACCTTGGGTTCTTCGTCACTCTTAAGTCTTCTTATAAAAGCTTGAAGAAATATCTGTTGAGAGACAAAACTTGTTCTCATTCTGATTTGCATTAAATGCACGAGATATCATATCATGTAAAGTTAAGGAGAGAATCTGACACCACTAGTAACAGTGACAATTTATAACAAAAAGATGTTCCTCTTTCCTAATACACATAAAGCACATTCTACCTTTTTCACTTTGTTGAGCTACTTCAATACTTCTTCTAATAAGTTGACTTGCTTTTGTTTCTTAAGCTTGTACTAATTATCGGAGCTAATATCAGAGCTAGACGTGTTTTAAAAAAATTCAAAAAGACAAAACAAAATATATACGTTGAAAGCACTTAGTCGATTTTCGAGAAAATATTTTAAGGTTTCAACTCGTAGGATAGCTTCATCCACATATATATAAGTGATAAAGCATATAAGTTCATTCATATAAAGCATTTCAAAATAAAAAGATTTTTGGACACTTTTTATGGGATAGATATGGTGTAGAAAAACCATTGGACGAATTGTTAAGCAAATATTGGACGCTTACATATATAAAACAGATAATTCTAAGTTAAAACAGAGCGATATTACTATGACGTTTAAGGTCTCAAAACACTTATATCTTGCAAAAACAAGACTTGTTAATGCTTCATAAATTCTAGAGATATATTTTTTGTACAACAACTAATACAACAATTTGTACAACAATATTTTTTTGTATCTATCTCTCTCATGCATATCATTTATTACATCTCATAATGATGGAGAGAGATAGACACAAAAATTGTTGTGATACAAATTATTGTATGAATTGTTGTATATGTATCATATCTCTAAATTTTAATAACCTTGGCTATCATCAAAATATTTTAAGGGCAAGACGTTTCATGCATCTTTGGTTCCAACATGTTTATGCCTAGAAATATCAACACTGGTCTCGTTCTAAGGTATGCAATCTAAAATTCTAACATTTAATTACACTATCACAACCTTAATCTTTTATTAACTAAAGCATTAGAGTTTATTTAGGTGTCATCACTTTAGTCATTAGGACCTCCTTATTCCCCCCAATAAACTTATCATTTGCAATTGAAATGCTAGCAACACACTCTAACATACTTTTTTAAACACACTCTTTACTATTGGTTAAAATTTATTAAAAATCACAAAATTTTGTAGGACTTACGTCTTTTTTAATGATTCTCTTTTCTAGTTTTGTGTTTTCTAATAAATTTCGACCAATAAAAAAGAATGTGCATAGAGTATGTTGCTAACACTCCTCCATCTACAATTATTTATCACTCAGATTGTTATGCAGGCAAGAAATACCCCTTCCAACTTTGGGCCCAATGCATCATTTGTCTTGGGCTATAATGCATAATTTTACATATTTTTTACCCATTTCTTGCTCATTTATATTATTTTTCCAATTTTTTGAATAAATTTTTCTTGTCTTTTTGTATAGTTTTTTTCTTGCTCATTTGTATTTTTTTTCTTATGTTCAATACATTTTTTTTTGGTTCGTTTGCATTTTTTTTTTTACCTATTGTGTTTAATTTTTTATAACAATTTTCTATGTACATGAAATTTAAGTTATTGGATTAGGGTTTTATAGATTTAGTTAGTTTTATTTGTAAAGAGTGCTTTTTGGAATATTATCCTATGTACATTTTTATTTCTCTTTTCTTTAAAAAGAGAATCTACATTAAATATAACTTAGAAAAACTCTTTAAAATAGAAAGAACAGTTTTAATGAACAAAAATCCATAAAACAAAGCTTTTATAAAGCTAGTCTTGTTTAGCTTCTCTTTCCCTTTATAACAAAAAAGACCATTTTTATTTTTAATAACTTTTTGAAAATTATGTTTAATTTAACTTCTTTTAAAGAAAAAAAAAAACTAAGTCAAATTCTTAGTTCAACTATAATTAGGCTTGAAAAATAAGTTTTACTAACAAATGTCTTAATGATATTAGTTAAAAAATATTTAAATTTTTTATTAAATATTTTAATTATTTAAAAATAAATATGAAATGATATTTTCCTTTTAAAGTTTAATTTCTATACTATCAATATAAAAAAATTTGTATTGTTAACCAATTAAAAATGACCACGAGTATAGTTTTTAAAATAATTATTACAAAAATCAATAATGTTATCATACATGACCAATTTATAATTGGACAATAGTGTAAAAAACTTATAGTATCACTACATGTAAATTAAATCCTTATTTTTAATATAAAAAAATATTTACTTTTGTTATTTTTTCTTTTATTTCTTTAATCAGTAATAAAAGAAATTACTCGTTATCTCCTTGAAAAATTCAGTCTATAATCCCTAAACTGATACACTTTCACTTGCATTTATCCAATTATACAAAATGTAACCTTATAATTATATAAATTTAATTTCAGTTATACATTTTTTTATAGTCTCATCCAATTATAGACTATTATGTGTGTTAATATTGTTAGCTTTTATAATAACTACTTTAAAAGTCACTCATGATAATTTTTATTAATTAACAATGTAAAACTTTTATACTTACAATATATAAAAATTAAACTCTAATTTAAATCCCATATCTTACCCTTTATTTTATGTTTTCAAAGTTATAATAGTTCAAAAGAAAAATAGTTCCAAACCATCTACCTATTTATTTATCTATCTCTTATGTTAAATATATTTTAAAATCAGTTATACAACATTGCTATCTCAAACGATTGAGCGCTATTTCCTTACCTAAAATACTTTATAGTAAAAACATAATCACTATTTATTTCTTCTTTACTGTTATTTATTACTATATTATCTTATCTACTATTTATTACATAACTAAAATGTAAATACAAATCAATGTCTTAAATACAATTGAATCATAAAATATGAGTGTAAAATTATTTAAAATTTAAGAAATCAATTACACTTGACACATACCAAATACCATTAATCAGTGATCATATATACATTATTCGCCCGTGCATCGAGCATATCTTTATCTAGTTAACATAAAAATGAAAAACGAAAACATAAACCACCAAAGAATGAAAGAATGATTGCATAATGCAGTCTACTGTCTCCAACAATACAACACTCATTTCTCTCCGCTGCATCACAAGTAGGGATACACACCAATTGATCTTGCAATCAAAGAGGTGATTACATCCTTTTGCAGTTTACCAGCAAAGGATGTCTTCGAATTCAATATTAATGCTAAAGCATATACAACAACATAAAGCCTTACTGATCCAACGTAGCATGCTGCCGAAGATTTTGCAAGTTCGGTTTTTCCAACCCTAGTTGGACAACAGAATGGCATTGCTGCTATTGGTCTATTCATACTGGGATCCTTAACTTAAGGCCAACCTGGAATCCATTTAACAGCCCGAGAAATGACAGCAATAGCCTCTTGTCGAATCGCACGTTTCCAAAGCATCAAGATCTCAGCGGAAAAGAATAATGTTACATGCTGACACTCCCACATACCTAACATTTACATAATTTTCATAATCTAATTATGATAGGTCCTACCCTGTATTATCTTGGGGTTATTGCACGGTTTTTACTGTTGGGCTATTGCATGACGTATAGCCACCACTATCAAATCCTCTGATTGAATCCTTAAACTATGAGTAATGCTACAGTAGGTCCTTCAATCCATCTTCCTAATATCTTTCATTAAGAAACCCGCTTTGAGATGGAATCAAAGCAACTAGGATAGGGACCTGAGGCTATAAAGTGGCCACCAAGCCTAAAATGGGCTGAACCACAAGAGGTCTGAAATACCACTTTCTAGTCCAAATATAAATCAACCTAGGATGAGTGTTCCTAATCACTTTCTCAGAAAATGTCAACGACTTCGCTCTTCAATCCTAATATCTCATGATAAGCCTCCACGTCCTCGCAAGTTGAATATTTGCCACTGTTCTGTTCAATTTCCGAGCCACACCTGCATTTTACAACCTGAAGCCAGATGGACACGAGTCCCCCTAACACAAATAGGGTCCACATGGCTTTTGTAATCTATTTGTTACCTTAACAATCATGTATCAAATACTCCTGTTGACAGCTCCATAGTCACTGCTTCCTGCTCCTAATGTTGCTCCTTGCAGAAGTTCAACTGCTCTGTGACGAATCCACCTGACTCCAGAGTATATCAGTGTATTCCTTCTCCTCTTCCTTCTCCTGTTCATAATTGGTTTCTTCCAATTCTTCTGGAAGCTCGACATATTCCTCTTCGTCAAGCTCTCCCATCATTTCTTCTGTATGTTTCTCCCTCTCTCCCTCAGTAAGTTCAACCATAACGTCCCTCATAGCCTGCTTTGTAGCTGGCTGATCACTAGATCCATATTTAGGAGCAGGCACAACAAACGGCAGAATTATATCATCTAATTTTGTGCTTTTAACTTTAGGACAACCATCATTTCCTGTAGGAGGAAAAGTAAATATAATCCCAAGTTCATAATTGCAAATGTGAAGCCCATAATTCACAGAAGGGTCCTCTTTTTGAGGTCCATCAGCTTTTGTCCTAAATGGATTTGAAATTTGTCGGCCCCAGGCAGCAGCACTAAAATTATGAGACCCACAGTATACCCAACCGACGGAAGGTGCATCCCTCCCAGTCCAAAAGCATCTACGCACAACCTGAGCAAACCATTTTCAATAAAATCTCTTAACGTACATTTGTGATGTGGGGAGGAAAAGCACAGATAGGTTTAGTAATTGAGAAGCAAATCACCCTAGTCAAATCCTATAGAACAGCATATGGGGCATAGATTACAGGAGGAACTCACTGACAACCATATGAATGAATACCGTTCATATAAGGGTCATTTGAAACCATGCTCACACAAATAGAGCAAAAATGCATCAACAGTGAGTCACTAACTATACAATTGTGCAACGTAAAGCATAAACAAAGACATGACAAAAGGTCATCCTACAGACGGATTTGGATTCTGTCCTTTTCCTTAGAAACATGAGTGTCATGTTCAGAGAGAAAAAGACACAGAACTGGTACAGTTACAATAGGACAGAAAATGGTGGGGAACCTCCGCAACATTGATAATTATTACAACAGAAGTAGCCAAAATACTAGCATAATAAATATTGCACTCCATGTAACCAAACAAAAATAAATAAACAAATAAATTATTCACAAATTAGATAAATTATAGCTTCCATAGCAATCTCATTGCTACCACTGTTATGTCATATACAAACCTAAATTTTTTTAAGATTATAATGAGATCAGCAAACTGCACCAAAAATCTCTAAACCAGAATATTTTCACTTGTGCTCGTAAAATGTGAACCCATTCAAATAACCTAATCAACCTTCATCAGTTTGAGCCCATCCTAATTCAGATTTCAGGATTATTAGTTTCCAATTTTGCAATCAAAATTAGAGCGGGAAAAGATAGGACACAAAAAGGAAAGTGGCATCTGAATCTCTCTCAAACTCAACTTTACCTTCATCAACACAAGGGACTTCATTCATATAATAGCATAACAAGAATACATACAGCAACTAACCTTTTGAGTATATTTTCCATAACAAGAATACATAAGAATACATTTGTCAGTATAAATCAGTACATAGTTAGTTACCTTGATATGCATTGGATGCCCTATCCTTTCATGCGGATGAGGGATGGCATCATGAAGTATATCTAAAGTCTTCAACCTTTGCCATGTTTTCTGTTCAAAAGTAGAGTATCAGTTATGCATTGTTCACATAATTACATCAATGTACGATGTCAAAAGTTCACCTTCCTAAGATAATTTTGAAAAGAATTTCTAAAAATAAAGTAATAAAACACAGTCACAAGCTAAATGAGATTCACATCTGTGATGCTAAAAAGATTTCAATATTAATGAACAAATTTCTTTTGATCTTGAAATTGAAATGGCTTGGGGGAGGGGGTGGGCATATTTGCTGACTTGATATATTCCTTTAAAACAACTCTTTGAAGATGTGTTTTTCACATATTAACAGAGATTGACTTATCCTAATAGGGACCTGCAAATTGACCAGTGCAATCTTTGTATGTGTGTGCCTCTCTCTCTAAATGATCCTGTCACATAAAAAACTCACGTGAGAGGACTCAAATCTGTCCACGATAATTCAGAATGCTTTAAAAAACATGTTTCTCTGGAAACCTTTTTCTTTAATGAGGGTACTGATAAGTGGTACGACCTAGCAATTAATGATTAATGTCTGTTCTTATTTGAAAACATAAATATAGTAAGTTATTTTTGTATTCATATTTTAATTAAGTGGGAAATTTGACAAAATATTGACCACAAACTACTAAGGGAACCAGCACAATCATAAAAAAAAAAAGGGTACCAAGGAATCTAGCTTAAAGAAAAATACATATTCCTAGACACATCTAACTTTATTCATACAAAGCTGATAAGAAAATCATATTACCTCTGTGAAGCAAAGAATATATCTTGAAGGCAAAATCCCATTATAAGCATTCTTCACTCTTTCAATAGTGGGAAATATAATCCTAACAGAAGGATCCTGCAGTTCTTCACTAGCATTCCAGCAGCCCCACTGTCAAAGCATCATTAAATTATTGAATTAATGAATAAACACAATTTCAACAAATCATGCATCTTGCAGAAAAAATGTAAAGCTTCGCTAGGAAATATAATGGAAGAGCAAAGGCCTTCAAATTACTTCGGGATCAGACTCTTCAGAATCAAAATGTTGCAATGATTTCTTCCCAACAGCAGACGAAAAAGCAGCAAGAAACTTTGAATTGACAGATGAACCAATAGAAGATGCACCTGGTAGACAGAAAAGGTATCAAACAATATAGTCCAAAAGGTTGAAAAGAGAATGAGGTCAGCTTGTTGATTTTGACTTGTAATGAAGTAGGGTTGGCATTGTGCTAAATAATATTCAAAAAACGTACTTACTGTATATTATTTCAGACTTTAATGATTCAGGCCATCTGTATCGACTTAGAACCTAGAACAAAAAGTAATAATAATTATTCATAACTGGATCTTTCAAAAATTATTTTAGCATACACCTCTTCATTCTCATGAAAGATCAAGAGTGTTTGAGTGACAAAGAAAAAGAATCTTGTAACTACTCCAAGATGACACAACTAAAACAAGAGATTAAACATAGCCATAATTTCAACATTAAACAAAGTGTGACTATTTCAATCTATTAGAAATGGGTTAAGCCTAACTTAACCAAATAAGCTAGCTCAAGGGGGGAGAATTGCGCTAGCCTTATAAGGAGTATTTTGGCCATATTCCTAGCCAATATGAGACATCTTATCACACCCTTTACGCCCAAGATTGGACATCTGAAACGGAAAATTTATAGGTTTGGAAATTTGCAAGTGGCCTACCATAAAGATTAGATAGGCTCTGATACCATATTAGAAATGAGTTAAGCCTAAGTCAATTCCAAAAGTTAGCTCAAGGGAGAAGAATTGTCCAAGTCTTATAAGGGGCATTTTGGCCAAATTCCTACTGATGTGGGACATTTTAACACACAGTCAATGCAAAAAGATCTTCCTGGTTTGGCACCATTTACCTCTTGCAATCTCCGAAGGCCATAACATCTTTGAACTGAAGCAATGAGTGAGCAAAATGCCACAATTTGTTCAGATTGCATCATCTTTGACATATCTTTAAAATTATGTCCCTGCAAAGTTACACATATCATGTAACATAAATAAGGCAACTAACAGGCTATCCTATAGAATACACATCCAACACACCTCTGACACATTTAGTATTAGTTGTACTTTCTTGCAGTTTTCTCCTAAGGCAGCTGCAAGCGCCTCTTTTGGACAAACATATCCAGAAAACGTGAAGAATCCGGCATCCCAAAGAGGAGAAACCCATTTTGCTACATTTCTGGGCAGAAAACCAAGTTGAACACAATCTACGGAAAGAAACAAAAAACAACAGATATTATTACCTTTATGGATAGCCTGAAAAGTCTAACTGTTAGTCCAAAACAATGACAAAAGCCTTATTCCACTAGATGAGGTCGGCTCTTGCAGTGTCAGTCCAAAACAACAACAACATAACTGTAAGTCAAAAACACATCAAAAAAAGGACATGCAAAAAAATTAAATTTGAAAATCATGAGATGAATGGGGAATCCGATGTACGTGGTGCAAAAAGAATTCTCAAGCAATGTAGTTTTTATTTACCTCCCTCAAAAGTTCGATCTGGGTTGGGAACAAGAACACTAACAGCATTTTCATCAACAGACACAATGGGATTTCTTCCTAAAACAATCTCCAACTTCCCATAAGCATTCTTACAAGACTTTCCGAGGAACGAAGCCAGTGCTTTTAGTCTTGCACTGTTTGAGTCTGCCACAGATCGGAAAAGATGGCTCAAACCAACCACAGATGCCACAACTGAACCAAGAAACTTCAGACCAGATAAAAAAAATGCACAGCAATTAGCATCTATAAGAGTATAAATTGCAGTCAAAGAATCAAGAGAAGTGGCTTTACCTAATCCAATGACTACATGACTGACATTAGTGCTGGAATTTAACACAAAAACTAAGATATTCTACTAGCATCCCCTTAACCACAAGTCAGGTTTCGGGGTATAATATTCCACTGAAAGCAAGGTGGATACAATTTGCAAATATTAAATTTAACAGCACAAAAGCATGATAGTTTATATCCAAAAGTAAATACAGAGGCAGTGGCAACTGGCAAGGGCAGTCAACCAGCAGTGCAAGCAGCAGTATCTTTGCATGACATACTTGAGTACTTACAGGAGACGCCTGAAAAGATTCTGACAGAACAGAATTTCTATAAAAGTGAACTCCAGGTACTGAAGCAACAAGATGTCCTGTTGCACCTCCAAAGTCATATTTTGTCAGCTGAGTAATCCAGTGAGCCTGGCTGGGTACATCAATAACAAGAGATGCCATAAACCCGGCCAACTGAGTAGCAAAATCACATTTTGAGCCTCGATGAATGTCACCATCACCAATTTGGGGGAAAAGTGATGCAAAATCAACAGAAAGGGCATGAGGGAAATCTTGCCACCATATAGTGTTAGTCACACTGTTCCACTACATAACCATGAAAATTAATCAATAGTTTTCCCATGTTAATGATATACAAACATAGAAAGTTGTAAACCTACCATCAGCATGACTAAAGGTACGTATAGAAATGCTAATATACATAAATTTTACATTTTACATGATGATACAAATGTTACTATTATAGGCTTCAAAGTTTATATTAGGGACACCATGGCAATTGCAGCCGATGTCTTACATCTAAACATTTTACAAGAATAATGCTAAGGCTTCCAATGTTGACTAAGAGATAAATTGGGTTGTACAATCATACATAGATGATCAAGATTAAAAGTTTCTTAAAGTCACATGATCACTTAAAAAAGTCATGTGACTTTTTAAAAAACTTACATAACTCAAATGTTTTAACCTTTGACTATTCATGATAAAATCTAATGATTAATATTTATTTTCCTCCCACATAAAAAAAATAAATAAAAAATTGAGATGTCATAAGGTGAGAGGTGTGAGCATGAGAGGAGCAAATTTCAACCATATAATTGAAATATATGGTTAAGATTAAAACTAATTAAAACATTTTTGACCATCCGTATATGGTTGTATGACCAAAATTTACTCCTCTCACCCCTCACTAGATATGTCCCCCCTGTGTGCATGTATGTTCTGCATATCTTTAAATGATAAGTTTTTCTTCACTAAATGTGTATCTATCTTCATTCTTCACCGTGAAAGAGCATCATTATAATTTTGAAGTCACAACCAAATCCTATAAACCTTGTATGATGATAACAAAAGGATTTACAGACCTTACTTTTGATTGAATTTGGATGCAAAAAGGAGATAGACCACAGGTGACCCAAGTCTATATGAGGAAAAGAGAGGAAAGAGGTTGGGACAACAAGAGGGTGATCTGGAAAATAGTAAGTGCAATGAAGGAAAAACAATTAATGGGGGACAAGGAAGGATTCAGTCAGGGGAAAGCATGATGGGTGTAATAACAGAACTGAAGGTGGCAACCTTTGGTTGGAGAGAGAAATGGAAAGAGGAGGGGAGGGATTTGAAAGAGAGCAGATAATTTTGGGGAAAGGTTGGCAAGGCTTCTACCTTAGAGAAGGACTGCTAGCTGCAGACCTGGGGTATTTGTTATGCACTGCATATTTTATAGTGTCACTTTATTTGTCAATACCTACCATTGGTTTCTTATTCTAATGTTTTAGTTCAGATCAGTGAGTTACTGAGTTTTAATATAAATTGAGGTATTTCAGTATTATTATTCTTCATGTTTGTTAATACCTATCAGAAGACCTCAAAAGGACAATACTCCTTCCTAAGCTAGAAACATCTATGAGGGCAATGGGCCACCAGGTATGTGATGTCTGAATAACCAATTTAATCAATTAAATGCCATAAAGAAAACATTTTGCTCTTCAATTTATTAGATAAAAATCATGTATCTAGGTTAATAACTAGAAGTTTGGTTAATAGAATACCTGCTTTTCCACCAAATTAGCAGATGTAATAACAATTCGAATACTATCTTTTCTTTGCAAAACAATCAACTTTGGATGATGGCAAGCAATTCCCTGTCTCTTGCGGTTATTACCAAATGCTATCGTTTCAGGGAATTGAGGATACCTAATACCAACAACAACAAAGTACATTCACAAATAGGAGAAATAAAGTAGCATAAGGGCATAATTTAAGCTGCACATCTCCCCCACCCCCCAAAAAATTATTTAATAATAATAATTCAAAAAAAAAAAACTTACACTACAACTAGGTTAGGATAATCCTGGTACGGCACAGATACTCTTTCATCAGGTTTGGAACTCCAACATCTCTCAGCATTGTGGCATGCAATCGTAACTGGAAGAGGAAAAGGAATCTCGCAATATGTCAAGAACCTAACAAGACACCTCAGTTAGGATTGTAAAATATAAGCAAACTCAAGTGTAGCAGTTCACACATTATATTGAGATATTCACAAGCACATAAACACAAGTAAAGAGGCACCAAAAGTAAACACAAGTCAAGAGACAAAATGGTCTGACAAGAGAGCATTATGAAAGGAAAATATAGTACACTGAAAAATTTTAGGCAATCACACCATTTTATGTCACTTGTAAACGTTGCAATAAACATCCTTGAAAGGCTCTCCACAGGATGAATAAGTTCAGGGAGAGATATCGACCGACAACATGCCAAGGAGTCGCGGTTCATAAATTCAAGGCGATTCAGGTAAAAATTCTTGCCAGGCGGCGGATAAACGTCGTCACCACCAACAAAAGGAGGATCATGATTATACTTCCCTACAGAATCTAACACATTAGGAACCTCATCAGCAACATCAACTCCCACTTTTGCATCCAAATCCATCACTTTACTTTCACCAAATAATTCCAAACTCGATTGAACTTCGGCATTGCCAGGGACACATTCAGATGCATCACGCAGAATGCACGACACAGGATCATTACTAAGCAATATATCTCTGCACCTATCTTGAAGAAACCTCGCTCTCCCAACAACTCCCTCGTACCTCGAAACATTAGCCTTCAAAGCAACAACCCTTTTATTCCTTCTCCCACTTTGCGAGTGCCCCGAGAACGTTAACCCATCAATTTCACCATCACACCCTTCGAAATCAATTCTTTCAACAACAAACCCAATTCCGTTCCCAACCCCACACGAACCGTTCTCGTTCCCACAAACCAGCGAAACCCTATCTCCGGCCCATAACTCCACCGCCGCTCCCTTTTCAATCTCGGCCCCGTTCACGAAAACCCCGTTGGAAGCTTCCCGAAACACAATGTCGCCGCCGCGAGATGACGTCATCGCTCTTTTTCTGAACTCGTGGACGAGGCGACACGTGGCGGTGGAGCCGTCGCTGTGGAGCAGAACGCCATTGAGGAGGTAGAGTTTGCGGAGGGAAGCGTCGAAGAGGATCTGGCAGTGGCGCTTGCTCACGCGCCGGTCGCGGAAGACGAATCCGCAGCAGCGGGGGCTTCGCCCGATCGAGTACGGCCGGTCCGCACGAAGACGCATGGAATCGCAGCGCGAAACGGTGCCGTTTTCGGTGGAGGAAAGGAGAGGGACATCGAAGTGTTTTAGAACGACGGAGGCAGCGATAGTCCTGGGCTTCTTGCTGAAAGAAGAAGAAGGAGGATCGAGCGCGAAGGGTCTCTTGTGATTGGAATCGGGGTCGATCATGGTGGGAGATTCAATCGAGGAAATGGAAGAGGGGAAGAAATTTTTGAAATTGAGTGTGGGAATAAAAGGACCTGTAAAATGTAAAAACGAAGAGGATCAACGGGTTTTCGCTCTCAAATTTTTTTTACCTCCAAAACTCGGATTTTTAGGAAACGGATTGACGGGATTAGGTTAGGGTTAGGTTATGTCCTACAACGGCGTCAAAACTCTCTGTAATTAGAAATGTTTGGAATTAAGTTTGCATTGATTTTAAAATAAAAACGAATTTAATTAAAATCCAATATTTTGAATGTAATTAGAAAAGATTAATAATGTAAAGGTTTTTTACATTGTATTTAAATGTATATTATCTTGTATGGTAAATTTGTTAATTCTTATAATAACTACTTTAAAACTCAATATATGGTATAATTTTTTATTGATTGATGATGTAAAAAATTTTACATTAATAATACATAAAAATTAAACTCTATTATAAAAAATATATATAGGGAGAAAAGATAATAGAAATATGTATTCAAAGACTGGTTTTTCAGGAACTAGTTATAATCTGTGTTGATACTGTAATCAATCAAATTGTATCTCCAAGGACAAACCTATTAGCCCTATCTATAGATAATGAGCTATTAATTTTGAATCAAATCAAGAGACATAAATAAGGAATAAATTCAAAGATATTGTCTAGAATACTCCATAATGTTTCAAGATATTTTTTTTGTGTGTGGACAAGACAGCTGAGATAAGATAAAGATATTATTTATTATGTACTTCCCAATAACAAATTAACATAGTCATTCACCAAACTGCACATTTACAAAGCTTATCCTTTGATGACTATACATATGAACATGTCTTGTTAAAACCTTGTTAAGAAAAACTTAGCAAAGGAAAAAAAATGCAATATTAATAGTAGTGCACTTCTACTCAAAATGCATCATTTATGAAATGTCCTTTAATTGGTGTATCCCAATTTATGCTCGTGCTTCTTGAAAATTGAAGTTGGCAATGCTTTTGTGAACAAATTTGGTGGGTTGTTAGTTGTGACTTGAGCAAATCTTGCAAATATCAACATCACTTTTCTTTTAAAGTTCATAAGTATAAAAGAATTTTGGTGAAATGTGTTTCGTCCTATCACCCTTTTATGTAGTCACCTTTAATTTGTGCAATACATGTTGCATTATCTTCATGCAATGTTGTTGGCTTGTCATCTTTCATCAATCTACTTACTCCTCTAATATATTGGGTCATGGTTGTAAGTCATATGCACTCACGACTTGCTTCGTGAATAACTAATATTTATAAATTTGATGATATAGTTGAGATTGTTTGCTTTAAGGATAGCTGAGACATAGTAATTTTCCCACATGTAAAGACATAACATGTTTGTGACGGGTTTTATGAGGATTGAAAAGGTTACCAACATCAGTATATCCTTCCAAATCTAACTTCATTTAGGTAAAACAAACCCATAACAGATGTACCACAAAAGTAACAAAGAACTTGTTTGACTCTATTCCAATGTCTTTGTGATGTTGCTGAATTAAATTTGCTAATAGGTTTACTACAAATGTTATATCTAGTTTGGTGTTGTTTGCAAGACACAAAAGTGTTTCAATGCCACTGAGATATGGTACTTCAAGACCAAAAATTTCTTCATTATTTTTTTGTGAACAAAAAGGATCTTTTTTACATCAAGTGAACCAATAACCATTAGAGTGCTTAATAGATAACCTTTATCCATATAAAATTGTTTCAAAACTTTTTCATACTAGTTGTCAATAATTAAAAAATAATCTTATAATTTAAATTATTCATTGTAAACCAAATTATATTTTGATATACTCAAATATATTCATTCATTATGAATTTTAATTATAATATATTTTTTATTTTCAAAATATTTATTTATTATAATTTTCATTATATAAAAATAAACATTGATCTTGTGTAATACACAAGCTAAACTATTAGTTATACAATGTTTGCTTCTTATAATAAAAAATCATTTAAAATCAAAAATGTTTTTATGAAATTCTAAAATTAGAAAGTTTATGCAATAAAAGAAAAACATTTAATTTTACATATTTGACCTCGAAGCATTAAGACATATTATTTGAATTTTAATTATAGTATCTTTTTTATATTCAGAATATTTATTTATTATAAGTTTTAATTATATAAAAATAATCATTTATCTTGTGTAATATATAAGCTAAAATATTAGTTATATAGTGTTTGCTTCTTATAATAAAAAAACCATTTAAAATCAATTTTTTATATGAAATTCTAAAATTAAAAAGTTTATGCAATAAAAGAAAAACATTAATTTTACATATTTGACCTCGAAACTTTAAGACATACTGTTTGAATTCTTAAATTCACATTTTAGAAGCTTTTATTATTCATTTTTATTGATATAGATGGATAAAATTCAACATGGGTCAGATTTAGGGAAGGATATTTTTCTCCTTACAACGCAGAAAGTAAGATTTACTACTTGCAGGAGTGCATGTCTCTATAACTATTTAAATGAAATTTTAATTTCATCAAGCATTTCTAGGTAGAATTTCTTATAACTAATTCCGATTTTAAAAATTACTATTTAATATTTTTAATTATTTAATATATCCACAAATATCTTTAATATTCAACCCATTACGATTGGTCTAATAGTAAAGGGTTGAATAATTTGTATGAAATCTTAACTTTGAAGTTTAAACATCATTATTACATTGTAGTAATGTATACACACACAAAAAAAAGAACATCTATAAGTATTCATGAATGTCAATTAAACTCATGTTGCATTAAAGAATGATTCACTTAGGAAATAAAATACATCATCTTTTCGCCTAGTCAAAAATTCAAGATTGGGAATCTAGTTTCATCAATTGAAAATTTACAGAGGTTAAATATAAGTAATTAAAATTAAGAAAACTAAAATTGCGGAGCTATGTCAAAAGATTGTGCCAGGCTGACTTTTTTTTTATTCTACTTAACAATATTTTCGGACAAGTATATAAAGAGCCTCCGTCTCCTTAAATGCTAACCAGTGTCAAATCTAGATTCCCTACAGTCAGTAAAATCACACATTCACAGCAGTCGGCTATTTGTAACTATCAGATGAAGATTGAACGACTGTCATTGTATCTAGATAAATCATATTTAAAACAGGTATTTAAGATATGAGCCATCCAATCTCCATCCAACGGTTGTAAAACCCTAATTGCATGAATGCATGCAATTTTTGACTGCGCCAAATCCATTTTCAACCAGTGTCCTTATGACACTGGTTAATAAATTAAAAGTAAAAAAATCTATTGAAAAGTATAATAGTACACTTTTTCATGGTTTTCAATACAACATTTTTAATAAAGAATTTATATTTATTGATTCCTTAACTAATGTACACTGATTAGTAAGACCTTTTATGAAATATATGCTCTTCTTGCCCATGATTGGACGGTCTATATCAATCATAATTACTGTAAAGCCAAATCCTGTGTTGATTCGCTTACTAGATAGGGCCCTCGTCAGTTAGTTCCATTGTCACTCTTTCTACCCCTCCATTTGATAGAGCTGGCAAAATAGGCAGGGCCAACCCGACCTAGTGGGCCAAACGTGAAAAGCAGGCTAGGCCGAGTTAGCCTAAATTTCTAATAGGCCATGTTTTTTTGCCCCGATGGGCCCATCGGGCTGGGCCATTTTGGCTCATGACTCTTTTTTTCTTAAATTTTTATACATTTTACAAAGGAAAAAAAATCAACCCAAATAGGCTCGGTACCCTTTCAGGCCTATATTTTTTTGGCCCAGCCCGGCAGGCCCATTAGGACGAGCCATTTTTGCCTGCTTTTTTTTAGGCGGGAATTTTCATGGCCCAGTCTTGCTTGGCTCGTCGGGCTATCATGCCGGACCAATTTTGCCACCTCTACATTTGATTGACCTAATGGAAGCTAATTTGCATGATTTTATATTTGGTAGTAGTTAGTTGTATTCATTTCTGTTTTTCTTTTAGTTTTCCTTCTGTCTACAAAAAGGAAATCAGCAAGACTAAAAGTGTAATTTAATTACTTATGTCAAAGTTAAATAAATTAAGTGTTTATTTAGTTATATACCATAATCAACTTTTTATTGTAACATACATGTTTTAATTAATTTATTTTGTGATTAAGATTAATTTAAACATATGTTTTAATTACATTTGATAGTTTAAAATTGATTTATCTAACTTTGAAACAAATGAAACAAATTAAATATGTCATGTCTCGCATTTCCATCACACTTTTGTTAATAATTGGTTAGACAAGAAATCTAATTTTAACAATTAAAAATTACGATTATTAAATTATACAATCAAAACTATCAACACGTCATACAAATTATAAAAATTAAAAGTATAATTAAATTTAGTAATAAATTGCTATTATTTATAATAAGATTTTCTCTCTTAATAATTAATTTATTTAAGGAGCAGCTTTTTAATTAGAATTATAAGAAATGAAAAATATAAAAGAGACATATTGATTTAATTTCATCTAAATGACATGCTTGAGGGTTATGTTAACGTACATTTTTGAAAGTTATTTTGATATTTATCTTCTTTTCAAAAGTTAATATTTTTGGTAGAGAAAATTATTAGTTTTTTATGAATTTGAATTGGGAAATAGTTTCCTATGTTTGGTATGTATTTTAAAAAATATTCTCACGAAATATTATTTTCTGATGATGTTTTTTACACTCTTTTTTTTTCTAAACTTGTTCCCATCAAAAAGTAAAAATCTAACTTTCTTGAATTAAGTGGAGAGTTTTAATTATGTAAAAAAAAAAAAAAAAGTATCCCTTTAGGTTATACAAAATTCTTAATCAAGGTTTGTTGTCATACAAAATCTCTTATCTTCATTGTCTATTTTTTAAATACTGAAGAGACAACATTATCATTATATCTCTCACACGTTTCATTTAAGTCCTCTTTTGTTATCAAATCATCTTTGTGGGGAATGGATTTTTTCAACTGAGATTTTCACTTGGATTCTTTCTCATGAAAAATTCTACCATCAAAATCTCATGTTTCCTTTTTTTTTTATTATTTAAATTCTCTCTGCGTTGTTTTTAATTAAGGTCTGAGATTTTATTTGACAAAAATACCCGCTATATGTGATATAGAAAATTATTTTATTGATTCTTCTAATAGATTCAATTTCATAGTTATTTCTGGAATTTTTTTTTGTATTTTTGATTGGATTTAAAATGTTGAATTGCAATTATTAAATTATACAAATTTATCGATTAAATATTTGATTAATCAAAGGCTCGTTATTATGTAAAGAGGAGTGTTAGCAACATACTCTTTTTATTGGTTAAAATTTATTGAAAAACTAGAAATTCACTGTCGCAACTAGGGTTGCGGCGGGACGGCAAAAAAGAATTTTAAAAACAGAAAGTCACCATCAATATTTATTAAGGAAAAACATTAGAAAAACCTAAAAAGAAAATGGTCTACGAAATCAGATTTTAGCTTTGGGAGTCAATTACATGTAGGGAAGGTATTAGCATCCTACAACGTCCATCATAAAGAAGGTTACCTCTAATTGATTAAGCAAATTATTAATGACTTTTAAAATATTTATCTCATCCTAAAAATAATTGCAAGAAGAATTTTATTATTATAAGAAAGATTTTTATTTTATCTTAAATTTTATTATTTTTGAGATCGACAGGAATGGGCATCTGCTCCTACATGATCTCCCGGATATAATGGAAAATTAGACTCACGTAGTTCTTTTGGTAAAAAATATTTGTGTGTTGATATTTTTTATTTTTTATTATTTAATTTTAAAATTTCTAAGCCATCACGACTCATACGTCCTAAAATATAAAATTGACAGAGGTGTACACCCAAGCCAATTTATTATTTTACTTTTGGATTCAATATTTATAACAAATTTTAATTTAACACTTTTTTCATTATTTTTAGAGTTGAGTTTTAATACATTAAGCTGTACAGCTTATGCCTTAAAATCTTAAGATTAAGAAGATGTTATATCCAATCAATCTCTACTCTATTCAAGGTTTGGTTATTATCATAATTTTTAATTAAATTATAAAACTAGTTTGACAATTATGGAACACTTTTATCTACGATCGCATTATTATTACTATTACTATTATTAATTTTCATTCTTATTCCCTTATGCTCTTGATTTAGAGGAAAGCTATAAGACAACAAATTGTCACAACTTATGTCCTTAAACTCTAGAATTAAGAGGATGTCACATCCAATTAATTTTTTCTCTATTAGATGTCACTCTAAAACTTGATTTTATCAAATTTTAGTTTTGTTTATTATTATTATTATGAATAACTTTACGTTTTAACCCAAAGCATTGTTTTAACTTTGTCGATATTAGTTAGCTTATAAACCTGGTTTTTAATATTTATTTCATAATAAGTTACTAACGTTTTACGTTGTTATTATGAAAACGTAAAGAAAAGAAAACCGAAAAGTTAATGATTATCTCATTCATTTATTCGTATGTAATTGCGGGTTATATATTCGGATTCCAATTCGACGATAAAACATGATGGGCTAAGCCCATTATAATTAAACAACAGCTAAAATAAAAAGGCAGTAATAATTTGAAATGGCTTCGGGGGTTACTCACAGCGGGGTCTTAATTTCACAAAATAACAAAAGAATGGAAAAAGGGGAACGCGTGAGAGCGATGGGGAAAAGGGGAAACGCTGTGGTGGGGGTTCGCACGGCGATGGTGGAGCTTTGCGTGTGCAGCGTCTGCAAGTTTTTTGTTGGTAAAGTGGGGCTTCGCACGGCGGTGAGGGTTCGTGCGGCGGCGAGGGTTCGCACGACAGGAGTTGCGCGTGGTTGGGGTTCGTCGGAGGTTCTGTCGTAGTTCGGGCGAGCGGCCGTGGGTTGGGGTTCGTAGGAAGTTCGATTTGGTAGATAAGGGTTCGAGTTTGGGTCGTCGCGGTTGGCAGCGAGAGATGGGGTTTGGTTGGGGTCGCCGTCGCAGTTGGCGGCAAGAGTTGTGCGGGGTTAGGGATTCATGCGACGGTGACGTCGCGGTTTGCATGCGCGGTGGCGGTTGGGGTTTGAGTGTGGCTCGTGGTCGCGAGTGGCAGTATGCGCGAAGGTTGTGAAGGAGAAGGAACGAGGGGTGGCGGATCCGTTCGCCCTCGTGGCGAACGCAGGGAGTTTGACGCTCTGTATTTGTTTGTTTTTTATTTCAGGGCTGTTGGGTTGTTTTACGTTTAACGGATAGAGGCTCACAGAGGGCTGACTGATAAGTTCCTCTTCGTTGATGGTTTATTCGTTGTTTCATCTTACTGTTGCTTTTTATTAATTAATTTTTTTTGCTTTTTTTTTTTTTTTACCACCTAATCTTAATTTGGAATTTGTATTCGTTATTGCAGGCAGTAGAGCATCCTAAACAAGCTACCAAATGGGTCGTGTATAGAAAAGAGAAAAAGAAAAAGAAAACACTACATTATGAAAAGTTGTTTTTGTGATTATCTGTGTGTGCTTTTGAAACAGGGGTATCAAAGTGAACAGATATGGCACATACAATCAACCAAGCAAATAGACAAAGTTTAAAGCCGAAGGTTCACTGACCTCGCACCTATTTTGCTTGTGGTTGCCGCTGCTTGGGATTAGGGAAGCAACAAAATCGTACACTCCCAAATACAGTCCGTTCTAGAGCTTGAGGATGGATGACTCTTCAATGTGATTCTCTCTCCTTTCTCTTCTCTGTGTGTGATTTCCAGACTTATCACCTAACTCCTCACCTGTTCTCTGTTGAGCCCATTTATAAGCACAAGGAAACTTTAAATTAGGATTCACGTGAGCCCCCTCTTGCCTTCTCTTTGTCCTTTTTTTTTAATCCTCTCTTTTCAGTAGAGGATTTCAAATTTCTTCTCTCTAATGTTAATAAGTTTTAGCCCTTTTTTGTTGTCCAGAATTACAGTTTCCCTCTTCAGCTTCATCTGTTTTCCCATGTCTGATTTGTCTCTTTTGCTTAGGGAGGAACGAAGATCCGCAAGAGGCTCCCTTGACCAAAACGTTGCTACATCAACATCTGCTTTTTCCTCTCCCTATTTAGTTCCCCTTTTGTGTATGGGATCAGAATGCATGGGGTATTGTAAGGTCAAAAACACCAAACGAGTATTATCAGTGATCTGCTGGAGATTTGCGTTTTGTTTGTAGTTTGCGCTAAGCTGACCTTATGGGATTTTTTATTTTTTTTATTATTATTTACTCTCTTTTTTTGTAACTGGACTCATAAGAAAAAGGTTTTGGACTGTTCATTGGAGGATTTTTTGGTTTCCTGTTTATTTGCCTGTACCCCTTTTTTTTATATTTTTATTGAGAACCGCCCAATATAGTTTGAATAGGAAGAAATCACAATTTGGACTTATGTTATTCCAGACCAAATAATCAACAAAAAGAGGATAAAAAGAAAGAGAAAATAAAACTAAAAATAACAATAATTATAAATAAGAATTAAATAAATATGTAAATAAATATTGGACAAAAGTAGGTGTTCACACTCATGAAAGAGATTCATTAAAAAAGGTGTGAGACTTATAAAATTATGTGATTTTCAATAAATTTCGACTAATAAAAAAGAATGTGTTAAAAAAAGTGTGTAAAATAGTATGTTTCAAGAATTTCTCTTACTGAATAGTCTTTTTTTGTTATATATTTTGTTATTTATATTACGAAATTCTCGATATCGTTGGCACCAAAATGCATCGTTTATACATTTGTTATTATATAAATAGTTTTTTAGAAAAGAAAAAAAAATGACTAATTGTTATCAACGCTATTTATGAGAATAATTTCAAGCTAAACACGTTGGTCATGAGTCATCAACGGTGGTTCACAATCATTGAAAGCTACAAAATGAAAGAACATGACAAAAGGTACCACATGGATAAAAAAAATCAAGTCATCAACGTTAGTTCACCTTTATTATTTTGATTAATAGTTATTTATATTTTAGTTGTAATTATTATTTAATATTTCACTTTTTCGTGCTTGTATGACTATTTTATTTTATTTATTATTTTGACTCATTGTTTATTTTGCCACTAGTATGATTATATATAAGTTATTGATTCGTTAATTTAAACTAAAAATATATGGTTCTTTCTTTGTGATAAATTATAGCATAGTTACACAAGAAAATACTCATCATCATAATAATTATATTTTTATAGTGTTTAAATCATTTTACTCAATTTTTTTTTTACAAATATGTGTCTTATATTATTTGTTGATGAAGAAAGAGAACTAGGAAACGGACAATTTGGGATCATTATAATAGGACTATTGTGTAAGATATCAATTTTTACAGGATAGTTTATATCATTAATATAGCTTACACTAAAAATACTAAGATAGATCAAATATCCTTTTATAAGTTGTGAGAGTTGGTGAAAAGCGCTGGAAAACTTGTACCAACTGAGCACATGGGTGTAGAAGAGTAAGTTGCAATATTTTTGCATCAAAAAATGATACTTGTACAATAAAAATTTTACAACCAAGAGAGAGAAAGAGAGAAAAAATGAGAGAAATTTGAAATATAATAAATGATGTGATTAAGAGAAATAGACACAGTACATGATGTTGTATAAATTATTGTATGTGTATCACATCTCGTTTGCATACTTTAGCTTGTGATGTAAAAAACGAAGTAACTAAAAGACAATTTATGAGGTATGGTGAAATAATAAGTCGACAATTCAACAAGGTTTTGCGTGCTATATTGCGATGTTATACAATTTTACTCAAACCTAAACACATGCCCGAAAATTGCGCCGATGGGCTTTGGAAATGATTTAAAGTAATGTTACAAACAAGACAAATTAGGTATTATTAACTTATATTTGTTTAGTATATTCTAATGGTAGACATGTTATTTTCTTATAAGCAATAAAAGTGTTTGGAGCTCTAAAAGGAGACATACATAAAGTTAAATGTCGTACAAGCTAATAAGGCTAGATATCTTACCAGGAATGGTGAATTAGCAACAAATGTCTTAGAAGTTTGCTTTCAAGATCTACAATTTATATATGCCTTAGCTAGATGAGAGTGATTGACTACACATTATAAGGTTCTTAATTAAGGATGTTATATCTCGTGAAATGGATTGATGTGTAAAAGGTACAATGTCTCCAACTTTAAAATAAGTTTTAGCAGTGATGATCATTGTTTTTGTTACTATTTAACCTATTATTTATACAAGTTTATTTCTTTTAATATGTTGTTTAGAATTTTTCTTGAATACCCACCCAAATGCTAAAGGACTTTTACAACAAGTTTTTTTTTTCTTACTTTGATGTACTTGGACTATTTTTTTTAAAGATGGAATCATCGAGAAAAATGATGATCACCATGCTACTATGTGGAATAAATGGACAAAGAAATTCATATAGATGTTGAAGTTGAAATCCAAGTTACAAAAACTTTAATGACCTTGTTGACACTGTTGTTAAAACCCAAACAACCAAAGTAGTTGATCAAATAATAGTTATCAAGTTCTATTTTCCTCTTGAATGGAATGATATAATACAACTTTTGTTAGTGACCTCCATGTTACTAGCTACCTATGGTTGGAGACTTGGAATTCAGTTATGGTGGAGAAATAAAATGATTAAATTTTAATGTGAAATATTAACTTTTTATTATGTTTTAAAATTTTATCAAACTTAGATGTTTTCTATATAAAATCTATTTATATTTGTATTCAAGTTTTTGTTGTCTTGAAAAATTAATTGGGTTATTTTTTTAAAAAAGGAATATTGGAATTGTAGTTGAATTTAATATTTTGTAACAAGTTTTGAATAAATAAATATATTTAATGAAATTATTTCAATAAAAGGATATTTCTATAAAAAATACTTATATACCCAAAAAATTTCTATTGTTACTAAACAAGAAAATTTTTAATTTTTAGAGAACACATGTAAAATTTTTAAAAATATTTATGATTAACTAAACAAATTTTAACTGTTTTTAGGAATCATGATGGTCAGACATCATGATTTCCACATATGAAAAAACTTTCTCCTTGCCGAACATGTCCTGAATTATTAATCACTTGTCATTTGTTAATATTTTTAATGGTTTTTAAATATTTATCATAAAACTAATAATTAAAAATTATATTATCTAATCTAATAAGTCAACTACGATACATTTTTTTATGGGCAGCGTAGCAATCCCGCTTTCTTTATCACAAAGGATTCGATCAGGTTATACATGAAAGACTCAAGGATTAATCATTAATGTCAATTACGGTCATAGATTGTTTTGAATGCGGACAATTTATATTGTGCAAAGCAGTTTAATTATTTTAAATTTGATTAAACTTGATTTTGACATAATTAATTTTAAATTATTAAATAAAATTAAAATATATGTTTAAATTGATTTTAATCATAATTTTTATATTAAAATGCATGTTACGATAGTAAAAAAAAATTTAATTTTATGCATTTTACAATGGACGACGTAGTCGATATTGGTTTTTGGAAGATGACACCGGAAGCATGTCAAAATCTGTCACGAACCAATACCATATACAAATTCGTTAGAAGAACGATGTTTTTGTTTTGGAAAAGGAGATATTTGTAGGGATGACAATGAGTAAGATATTATAATACCCGTCTTCCTATCCGCGTTTGAAAAGAACACCCGTATCTACCCCCATACTCACGCTGGTAGAAACCTTAATTCTCATCTCTGTTCCTATTGGGTACCTATATATCCATATCCGTACCTGCTACCTGCACTTTACTTAAGTATAAAGTCAATAAAATCAATAAAAATATTAATTAAAAAATTTCTACAACTAAATTCAAAATCAATTCTTAATTTATTCAAACATAACCTTAGATCATTCAAACGTAGCCTTAAATTCATAACACAATAGTGCATGGGGCCTCGTTATTCCCACCCTGATTTTTGCTCTTTTCACCCCAAAATTTGTTTGTTAAATTTTTTTCCCAAAAATACCTCTTGACGGAAACGCATTCTCGTTGTGTATTGTGCATAATAGAAACACGTTTTATTGTGTTAGAGGATGCATCCTCTATACACAACGGAAATACGTTTCCGTTGTGCACATCTGTTGTGTATCAAATTGTGTTAATTTTTAAAAAAATTAATTAAAATATGAATTAATTACGATAAGTTACCATTTTTAAGAATAATCGAAATAATTATTATGCAAATTTTCCTTTTTAATGGCAATCAAATTGTATCGTATTTTAAAAAATTATGTTTAAAATATGCCTTTTTTAATTTACATCATAATTAATTCGATTTTTATTAAAAATGGCAATTTGTGTTGTACATTTTTTGAAATTGTATCATAATTAATTTGACTATTATTAAAAAAGGAAATTTACGTCAGAATTATTTCAATTACTATTAAAAATGGTAATTTGTATCGTATATTTTTTAAAAATAAAATTTGCATTAGAATTATTTCGATTACTATTAAAAATGGTAAATTGTATTGTGATTATGAAACAATTTTAAGAAATATATGATATAATTTACCATTTTTAATAGTAATTGAAATAATTCTGATACAAATTTTCTTTTTTAATAGTAATCAAATTAATAATAATACAATTTTAAAAAATATATGATACAAATTACCATTTTTAATAATAATAAAATTAATTATGATGTAAATTACCCTTTTTAATAGTAATCAAAATAATTATGATGCAAATTACCTTTTTAATAGTATCATAAATTACATTATAATTAATTCAATTATTATTAAAAATGGTAATTTATATTATAATTAATTTGATTCTTATTAAAAATGGTAACTTGTATCATATATTTTTTAAAATTATATCATAATTAATTTGATTACCATTAAAAAAGGAAATTTGCATAATAATTATTTCAATTATTCTTAAAAACAACAACTTATCGTAATTAATTGATATTTCAATTAATTTTTTTCAAAAAAATTAATACAATGATAACGCGTTTTCGTTGTGTATCGAATTTGATATACAACAGAAATGTGTTTTCGCTATGTATGGAGGGCGCACCCCTTTACATAACAGAAACACGTTTTCGTTATGCACAATCCATAATGGAAATACATTTTTGTCAAGGGGTATTTTCAGACAAAAAAATTAATAAACAAATTTTGGGGTGAAAAGAGTAAAAATTGGGGTGGGAATAGCAAAGCCCTAACACATGTCCTTATAACAGGCCAACATAAAAATTAGGCTATAATAATAAATCCCATTAAATATTCATTTTCAATGGAAGCAACATAAAAATTAAAAATTAGGCCATTGTTATTCATTTTTAATTGCTACAACAAATGTTTTTGTTATTGGAGTTGGTTTTTGCTTCATTTTTTGTTACTACAGCAAACAAGGTGTGTTAAACAAGCACCTAAAATACCTGGTATGTTAATAAAAAATGTGCAAATTCTAGTATTACAAAATTTCAATATCCTGTAAAATTCTTTTCCAGGTTCCAACTCTCAAGCAAAATGTCATTTATTAACATAAAAATCTGTCTAAGAAAGGAAAGTGGCACTTTGCAATTGAATGTTGCACGCAGATAATACATTATACTCCCTTGGACTTCCTTGACACTTGGTTTTTTTCTCTTTTTTTGATGAATCCTTGACATTTAGTATAATTCATCTAAACTTTATTATTCACTAAGTGTCATCTGAACAATCTTGTTAGTTGCTACTTGTCATTCAAATAAAAGAACTATTCCCTTGTCAACTTATTTCCTAATAAAACTCTCTGCCAGCGTGCCTTTCAAGATTATATGATTGGGCTTACCTTTACCATTATAGCCTTAACCTATTCGTCACTTAAAAGACAAACTTAAATTTATAGTGAAAAAATAAAAAATAAAAAAAGCTAACAATAAATGAATTGTACTTCATATATGTATATATTAGAGGTGAGGGTATCGGGCAGGGTGGGTATCATAGTTGTAACGACCCAATTGTCGCTACTAAACAACCATACTAAACATACACCTTATCCACATATCAGGATGGATAAAAGCAAAACATAACATATCTGTATATAAGTCATACACATCAAATGGGAGATTCACCTATCTCTCCTATCACCATACATGCATATCTGTATATCTGTCACCATCATGTCATACACAACAATGGGATAACACCAACCTATATCAAACATATCAATTATATACATCATTAGGGAAGAGGGATACAAAAACTCACTCCCTATAGCTGGTCACTCTATACAATCCCATCAAAAGAATATAATACAAAACAACACATAAAAAAAAACATAAGAGCTTATAGAAAGCTCCACCTAAAAAGGACCTCCAAAAGTCTCCATTTGAGACCTCATCCATCAGCTCTGAGACGCTGGATCTGTAGACATCTCGCCCTCTACTCCCACGCCAAAATGACGTGATCATCATAGTCACAGGAACACAACAACAGCAACAAGACATCCAACCAACAACAATACAAGACAAGGGTAAGCTTACGAAACAAAGATCAACATATAATATTTAATCCAACATAATCATCAAATAAATGGGTCTATATACATTACAGTATATCACGCACAACATCACATATGATTATGGAAATCATCAACAATTCACAATATTCCATCACAAGTATATGGCACACCATATATCCAGAGTTCTCAAAGTCTACATACAGATGTACACATACAAAGCATTCATTTACATGGCAAAGAGTTCTCAATCCAGAACTCCATATCACCATCAATCCGTCACAACTATGTCAATGCATGATGACACGACTCTCGAGAGATTTTCTACATTTCGTGTGATCAGCCAAGTCTTATCCCCTACCATGGCCATCTAGCACCATTCAGGAATTGCCAACACTCTAATCTGTTGGATAAGCTTATGGTTATCAAGATAAGTGTATATGGGTGGTGGTATACCGTGACATAAGGCCTGCGCTGCCTTGGCCCCATTGCGGAATTACCCATCCATTCATCCCCTAAGCACAGCTTTAAGACCCCACTTCTTATCCAGGCACTAGGTTAGAGGCCTATCTGAGTACCAACTCTAGTCACCATCCAACTTACGTGCCTACCTGTACGACAACATGAGGTCCATCGTCAGCTACCTCAGCCGCCAACTATGCATGAATGCATGTACTACACACCATCAACCACTCAACCACAACCAATAAACATACAAAATGTATATCAATACAACTAGTGGCAAAGAGGTCCATCATTAGCTACCTCCCATGACCACTCACACCATCAACACCATACTACAACTAATAAACATACAACATATATATGTATATCAATACAACCATCAACTCAACCACAATAGTCATCATATCATGTATATGTATCAACATATCAACATAACACCACGTGGCCTACTTAGCACCACCTGTGATCCAACAATCACCATTAACACCATGCACGCCCAATTCGGCACCTTGCATGATCAACAGGTAATGCCCTATCAAAGCAGCCCACCTCATGAGAAACCTCATAAACATCAAGTGGAGGTCCTATCTAAGCAACCTTCCACTTCACAACCAAATCCAACAATCAACTACAATTACAAAATCAAAATCTTCTTTGAAAACCATTTGGAAGATTAACAACCTTAAAATTCATAAAATTTCACAATTTGAGATGAAAACTTTAAAATCTGCAATAGTACATTCAGTTCTAGAATAATAGATTATGTACTATAGCAACAGATTTTGTTTTTTTTTACAGTAAATAATCGATTGTCCTATTGTATAATCGATTATTTCTGAAATCAAGTTACGAAAATAGTTTTCTAGAACAGTACATAATCGATTATTAGATGCTCATAATTGATTATTTTCGAAACCAATCACAAAAACATTTTTTGAAACAGTAGATAATCGATTATCAGCTACTCATAATCGATTATTTGCGACGATTTTCGAAAAAAACGCGATTTTCAACAGAGAAATTCGAACTTTTCAACCAAATAACATAGATTTTCAAATCAATGGTGTTCCAACAACCTCAATCCACCTCAACCAAGTTCATACATATCAAATCATACAATCAATTCAACATTTCATCACAAAATCATCAATTTCTCATCCAAATCTCAAAATTTCTCCTTCAAAACCCATTTTCACCCAAATCCAACAAAATAGCAACATCCACAGAGATTTAGCCGATCATAAGGTAAGAAATCAACATACCAATAGTTATTAATACAAAACAACCAATTTGTAAGCTTTCCTTACCTCTAAAAGTTCCTGAATTTGAATTTAGGTTATTTGAGAATCCGATATTCTTGAGCCAAAATCTTCCACAAATTGATTATTCCTCTTACCACAATCACTAAGCCAAGCCCAAAATCCTCTACTACCCTTGCTAACTTGAGAGATTCTAGAGAAAGATTGAGAGAGAATTGTAGAGAGAGAAAATGTAGAGAGAGAAAGAAAATGGGAGAATGAGGGATTCCTCCTTCCCCATCCTTTATATACCTGATCTCCCTGGAGCTCTTACACGGACTTTTGGCCAACTGAGGCCTAAACCTTACCAAGCCACTTCCTTTATCTCAAAACTGGTCTAACTTAACTGTTTTCTCTCAAAAATCAAAAATCATTCTCACAACATATCTAAATTGGCTCAAGCACATATTTCAAACTTCCTAAATTCAAACCATAATTTCAAACTAACAACTCACAACCATCATCACATACAACTAACACCACACAACAACAATCAACAACAATCTATTTATTTGTTTTAAACACCATAATCACATATTAATTTTCACTTTTTGTTATTAAACCACTAAATCATGCATTAAGAAAATCATAGCGTTACAATAGTACCATACTCGCACCCATTCCCACTGAATTTTGCAGGTAAATACTTGTTCCCAGACCTATCTCTATTGAACGAGTATTTACCCTATTTATTATAGGTGTTTTTTCCAAGTATCTATAGGATTTGGGCAAAATTGTCATCCCTCTATATTTGTGTGTAAGTTAGCTAATAAGGGAATGCTATTATTGCTACCCACAACAACTAAATTGATTGGGTGTTTAGAAACGAAAAATAAAAATAAAAATGTGAGGCTAGTTGACTGATTGTACCTATAAATATAATAACCTACGTAGATGTGCCAACACACTTTAACAGTAAGAATAAACTTCCATTTTATTTTTGGTGAATTAGAGTAGAGGAAACAGAGAAGTAGGGATGGTAATCAAGGTTGGTCTAACAATAAGAGTCATATTTCATAAGGATGTGAGTTTAAATTTTGCTGTTAATATAAGAACTATGTTAGCGAATAATCTATAAGTATTTTTTGAGTCTTAAGTCTATCCTGATCCTATAAATCTCCAAGATTCAACTCAACTAAATTTATTATTATAAAAAAGAGAGAGAGAAATAGAAAGGGAGGGGGGGGAGGGGGAGTATAGAAAGAAAATGATAATGTGAGAGGAAATAGATATATGATTATAATTACTTGTAAGAATATCTGATGTAGTTTTTAACATCAAATTTTATTTTAAAAAAATATACAATTTTTTTTTAAATCTTCCTTTGAGGTTTAATATTATAATATCTTTTACATTTTATCTATTTTTTATTAATTTCTTACTTTTTCATATTCCAAATTTATTATAAACTTTCAAATATTTAGATAAAAATAATAATTGAAAAATTTTAAGTATAAAAAAATGACAATTATTTAATTTTAAAAACAACAAAATAAAACTGTAAACAATTTACACTAAAGAGATTAAAACTACAATTAATTTTTTTTTTTGTCAGCGTTCTTATCTATTCTTGTAAAATATCTTCAACTTTTTTAATAGGGTGGAGGCTAGTGATCTGTCCAGGTTGGTAGAATAGAATGACAACGAAAATAGATTAATATGATATTACTGTGATGTGATTGTTTCGTTATCCAAGAGGAAATGTCGAAGTTGCAAAGCTTTCTTTGAAACAAACGTTTAACCTTTTGAGTGTGAAAGTTTTCAAAGCAGGAAACACCAAGAACATGCACTGGGCCATTCTATCAATTGAGTGCTTGTTTCATCTTCTGCTTATGACCTTAGAACAAAAATATTGGACCTTAATGTGAGAACTGTACGTAGCACCCAGCACCACTCAAAACATTTTGCCGAAGCGGATTTGGAAAGTCATTATCCCCACCAAAGAATCTCACTTGGCTGTCTTGAGTTCTTTGCGTTTAGCTGTCTCGCAAGGGATATACACAATACACCCATCAAATTGAAATGAGTGTTGATATTCCTCCACCCAAAGTGGGGTGGAAAAAGGAGAAAGGCGGGACGAAAAGAGAAAAAAATAATAAATGTAATAGATGACGTAATGGAAAGAAAAATAAAAATAAAAATAAAAAATTAAGTAAAAAATGAAATGAAAAAAAAGAGTGAATGGTGATGATTTTCCAATTGAAATGATTTGGAATTCAAAAGTGTATAGTGAATCGCACTTTGTGCTAACAAATTTATAATTTCTCCCTGGTTTTGTTATATTTTATTAAAATTAGTATTATTAACTTTAAATTAATAAAAACACTGTTTTATTGTTTCAAATGCACAGAAGAATTTCTTCAATAGAAGAAAGATGATGTCAAGTATGGATAAAATATACCATGATTTTAACTCATTAGAGTTTAAAAGAAAATGTATTATTACTTAGTTCACTTCAAAACAAATTCACTCTAACAAAGTTTTCTTTTTCCAACTTCAAGAAGTGGTTAATAAAGGAGACATTTGTTAAGTACTTTCAGATTATCTAGTTCCTCCAATAAAGGTTGGCACATCTGATAAAGTCTTTCACTCACATTAATTGTGACTTAGATTTGATTCTCAGATTTTTATTTTTCTGTTGATAGATGATATGTAAATTTCACTATAAATTTTCCTTGCAATTGGTGATTTTCCCTAGCTTTGTAAGGAGGCATCCTTCCCCTAATTTAAACTTTAATGTACCAAAAAAAGATTATCTAGTTCCTAAATATTTTATCCCTGGTTCTGGTAATACTAAATTGACTCTTTTTATGTTATATGTTACAAAAATATGTATCAACTATCAATACGCCATTTAAATTTATAGAACAACCGAAGACTCAAGGGAGCATTCAAATTTCAAAATGGCTTTATTATTTTAAAATCCGAAGGAGATCTCAAGCAAATTCATTCTTTAATTCTTTTCCTTTATTTTAACGAAGAATGTTGAGACCCATTGGTTGGCTTGGCTTGGCTTTATCTTAATTCTAGGACAAATTTTCACAGTCCTTGATTGTTTGGGAGCACTTGTCCCGCTGTGGTGGTTTTGTATTTGCCTTTATTTTCTGGTGTTAAACGATATTCCAGCCAGAATTGAACTCTGAACAGTGTGACGTTGTTAATGAAAGCAGTCGACGCAAAAGCCAAATACTACGAAGAATCCTTTGTCACTTGCTAGACAATACCCGTGCACGCTGATCCATTTCTTCATTAACTGCAACTCGTGCATAGTGCAAACTGCTAACAAAATAGATGAAGTAATTTTTGTGCATAAGATAATGAGCAAGATATTAGAATACTTGAGACCACGCCTTTATCTAAGAAACAGATTAATTTCATGCTTGTACCGTATGGTAACTATTGTCAATTATTTATTACCACCTCTGTTTCTTTTTAAGTGTCATTTAAAGTTTTTATACACAAACTAATAAATGCAACAAATTTTCTTGTTTTTCATAAAATAATTTAAAGTTTCCTATTATACCCTTTTTCATTTCTACTCCACTATAAATGCATATTAGTTGTAAATATGTAAATTAATTAAAAATTGAGTGAGAAATAAGGGTATAGTTGACAAAAAATAATTAATGTTATCTTGAACTTTGAAAATGACAAATAAATAAAAACAAAAATTTTCTAAAAAACCGACAAATAAAAAGAAACTGAGGTAGTATCTATAATCTATAATATGATAAAACAAGACAACAACTATAGTAAGTTTGTATAGGTGTCAAGTTTAGAATGAACTTTGTACAGGTGTCACATTCTTGAGCAATAACTTTTTTCATACATTTAACTTGACCTTTCCATTCTCAGAATATTATGCTATGAGTGATTAATGAGAAGGAGAAATTATTAGCTAGTCCAAGACTACCAAATGTCTATAGTCTCAACCAATGTGTTTATAACATATTTTCAACTTTTATAATTTACGAAAAATAATTAATAACACTTAATTACATGTCATATGTAGATTAATAGAGACCATGGTAGTCTAAGACCACCTAATAATTTCTCCAAGCTTAAATGAATTCATTTTTCCATACAAATTTAAACATGATGCTATGGATCAATGAGAAGAGGCTTAAATGAATCCATTATTCCATACAAATTTAAATGTGATGCTAAGAATCATCAATGAAAAGAGACTTAAATGAATCCATTTTTCCATACAAATTTATGTACTCTCTTCGTATTCTTCCCAACATGCATGGCATATGTCATGCATTTAACTTCTTTTTTTTTAAGCCCCCTTGTAACGCGTGCAGATATTTCTTGGAGTTCGCCCGTCACAACCACCCTTTTGGTTTTTCAATGATGTATACAAATTTTTGTTTATGCTGCTTCGGCAATACATAATGCTTTTATTAGTTCAGCCTTATGTTTTTTTGGCTGCTTCATTTCCATTCTTATTGTTATTGAAACTTTATGTCATGGCTACACATCACGACCTTATTTCTGCAATTAACTATGCCATGGAGTCATGGACTATCAAAGCTTACGTGGTACATCTTTGGTTCGTGTCTGATATCAACAGGAAGGCATTGCCATTCTCAACGAAAATGGTTTTGATGGATGAGAATGTGAATATTTGTGCATTTCAAGTGAGTCTTTTATGTTTTTGTAGTCGATTTGTATTCCATGAGAATGTCTTTTGTGATAGGGGAATAAGATCCATGCTTTTGTAAGGAAATCATTGATCTACAGGTTCGAGAGGGATTTGATGGAGGTAAAATAGTCTAAAAAATGTGGATACAAAAAATGGATATCGTCATTATAATGATTATAGATTAATGTAATTTCATGTAAAATTCATAATATTATATATATATATATAACTTAAATATTAATGTGCTTAATTATAAAATATTGAAAAAATATGCTTCAATTAAATTGTTTCTATTCATATTCACATATAAAAAAAAAAAAATCCTGTGAACGTAAATGTTATTATTATTTCATATAAATATTTCATCTTTATAAATGTATATTTGTGTAATAACTCGTGCCTTAAATGAGTATTAAGATTACAATTTGCAAAATTTTTATATTATTATAATTTTTTAATGTATTTCTCGATTATCTATATTTTATGTAAATATATGTTAGCAAATATGTATATAAATATTTGAAAAAACATATAAAATAATTATGAATATCGATATATATTCAAATAATTTTATGTTCACACATGTCTTATATCATGTAAATTAATATAGATGTGTATTTTAAACAAATATTATCTTTATAAATATATTTGCATGTATAAATAACTTAAATATATATGTAATATGAGGTATTAATAATGAAAATTATTTTAAATTAAATTTTTAATTATTAGTTTTTTCTTTCATAAAAGAAAAAAATAATTAACATTAATTGTGAAAACATAGATTATTGTCTATTTGAAGTTATAGATTACAATAAAAAAATGATGAATATAATATATGATGATGGTTATATAATAATTTTGTTCATCTTATTTTGTTTCGACTAATAACAACTGGGAGACTTGGATTTTTTTTTTTGTAGTGATTTCAAGTAGGTTTAGTTCATTTCCAATTCTACTTTGATGTAACATTTTCATTCTTATATATAGAAAATAATTAAGTCATTTAAGCATGTTGGTTATGATTCAATTTTTATCATATATATGTATGCATACTCAATATATCGTTATTGGACACAATAAATAATGAAATAATACATCATTACAATTTTTAATTATTGATTGATCATTCAATTACTTTCATAAAGAGAAATTCAAAATTTGGCTTTGTAAGGGCAAGGATGGGGGCTTGGAGAACTAATGGAGGAACTTTTCTCATTTCCTAATCAATAGCTTGACATTGACAAATGAATATTTCATAGTGAGAATGTGATTAAGTTGTCATAGCATCAATTATTGCTGGATTTTTACTTAATACAATTCTATATAATGATGACAAACTGATAGTCAAGATTCAATGGTCAAACGTGTTCTATATCAATATTAGGTTTACAATCTATAAGTTTTTTATATTGTTCTGATTTTTAATGCATTTCTCTAATATATATATATATATATTTTTAATTTTATAAAACTCTCTTTCTAAGCATTATATCTTATATATTCGCATTTGTATATAACTCACTCACACACACACACACACATATAATTCTAATAATAATAATAATAATAATATTTTAAATATCATTTTGTAATTATTGGTTTTCCTTTTAAAAAAAATGTTTCCATCACAAATAAAAGAAGTTTTTAAAAGCTTTTATATAAAAAGTGTTTGGCCTATCTCATCCTTTTAAAGAGAAGAAAATCCCCCAACAAATTAGCCGAACAATACCAAAACATGATAAGAGATATGAGAAGCGTTGATACTACATTTTCTAACACTTTTTTTTTTCTAATACACTATCTTTTGTTAATTGAAAGTCATATGAATCCCACTATGTTGGGAACAAAACTCACCATATAAGACCTATATATTTAGTAGGATCCACATGAATTTCGCCTAATAAAAAATAGTATGTCAAAAAAAGAATGTCAAAAAATGTGTTATTAGCATTTATCAAAAAAGACAGACCAATGTAGTGTATAGGTATATTTATATTCTCACTCTATTAAATTACATAAAGCTTTTATAAAATAAGAAAATATATTAAGAAATAAAATAAAATAAAATTTATATTATTAGAAGCATTCATAAACAGATCTAAGTGTATATAAATTACAAATTTCAAACAAAATAAATAAAAAATAAAGTTATCAATTACATCAAATTGGTTGTCAAATTCAATTTTCAAAATTAATTCAATCTAACTCAAACCAAGTTAAACCAAACTTATACATATGGATATGTCTTGTTATTTCAATGTTATTTAAGATTATTAATTTTAAATTAGTCTAAAATTAATTCATGCATCTCACGTTATATTTTGTTGTATATGTTTTGTGTTTCATATTAAAGAATAATTTTAATAACAAATTAGTAGAACAAATAAAACATGATAAAATATCATTAATAATGCTACAAAATTCCAATGAAAGTAAAAAAATAAATAAATTAGTGATTTAAAAACACTAACAGTGACAATATATATTTTTTCTTTTATTATTATGTGAATTTACAATAAAGTGTGTTAATTTCATTCCTATAGAAATTGAATTATAAAATTAAGAGTTTAATGGTCATATACTGTTAGTGTAAAAAAATTTACATTGTCAACCAATTGAAATTCACTGTTGGTATGACTTTTAAGACTATTATTGTAAAAGTCAACAAATTTAGCATACATAGTAGTTTGTGATTGAATAATAGTGTAAAACTGTTTTATACTATCAGTATATGACTTTTTTTCTCTAAAATTAAATACTTGATACTTTAAATTATTTTTATTAAATTTACTGTGTATTTCAAGAATTATTTAATATTTTTACAATAAAAGATCTAAAAATAATAAAATATATTCAATTTAATTGTTTTTAAATTGTATAGGCTTTGAATTTAAAATCAGGCTGACTATATGTTAAAATAAAAAAATGAAATTGAACTGATTTTTTTAGAAAGCCGAATCAAATTTTTTTGAGAGAAAAAACCGAATCAATTTAATCAACCAACAGTCTTGTTATCATGTGCGCCAACTATTTTAAAGGATTAAAAAAAAGAAGTAATATGACGCACTGCACATGTCTTGGTTAAGTTTTGGTTTTGTTAGTACAAGCATTATATTTCCTTTATTTCTCACCAAACGACGCATTATTGAGTGGTTGTGTTGACTAGTTGTGCATAGATTCCTCCGATCTAAAAATTACGTTAGAATGGCTGCTTTTCCCTCATTTTTTTTGTAATTAAAAAGCTTGTTCTGAGTGACAAAGCCAAGTCAATCGGCAATTGCAAAGGAAGAGAAACAACATTATCTTGGTTTTGAGCATGTGAAGTGGAACAGTGATGGCCATTTCCATCTGTTATTTATCGAGTTTATCATGAATATCGTTGATTAAATGAATCAGCAAATGTTATACATTCAGTAAAATGTACATTACGTTGTAACGTTATTCCTGGGATTATTAAAAGAAAGAGATTAAAGTAAATTACATCGACACTTCTTGAAAAAAAATTTAGATTGTTCATAATCCTTATGTTTTTTTAATGTTTACAATAATCTCTTTTATAAAAATACATGATGTAATGTTTTCCAAACAATTCATGAGAGTTAGTATAATGTATAAGAGATGTCAGCATAATATTTTTTAACAATTAAGGAGGTTAGTAGGATAGAAAAAAAAGAGAGTATTATGTACGGTTTGAAAAAATCTCAGAAATGTTAGTGTAATTTATTCAAAAAATTAAAAACATTTAGCAGTTACCAATAAAGTTGAAAGAACCTAATTTTTTTATTTGTAAGAAGAATTTAATTTAAATACACTATGATTTATAAATTATTATGCATAATAAGATTGTAGATTTTTATAATAATTACTTTGAAATCATATATAAAGTGATTTTTAATTAGTTGGTAGTGTAAATTTTTTATATTTATACTAACCATATATAAAAATTAAACTCAATTCAAACTTATTAATAAATAAGACAATGTTACGAATGTCTGAGACATTAGTTAAAAAAATAAAATTAAAAGATACTTAATAAAAAATAAAATATTTATTATATTAAAAATATATAAATTATTTTCCATTTATTTTTAAATAAATGGAAATATTTAATAAAATATGTTAAATATTTATCGTCAAAAACTTGTTAACAGAACCTATTAAATAATTAAAAGCATCAATGTCTGACTGCTACTGGTGACTACACGCATGTGCAAGAGTTTATTCTTGGATTTCAAAATTTCAATTGAATGTCGTTTAGCGTTGCCGTCATGATGTGGGTCCAACACTGATTAATTAAATAAGTAATGCATGTGTGGTTTCGTTGAGATCAAAACGGTGAAAAAGTGTAATAAAAGAAAAAAAAAATAAAATCCATACATGTAACCAAAAAGAATGGTGAAAAAGTGGGAGTGTTACATGATATATGCCTCTCATTACGGTGTTTGCTTATCTTTTAAGATTTTGTGGAATGCGGTGGCTACTAAGTACTTAATTGCTGGCCCGGTAGAAATCAATAATAGAAAATATATATTTTTAAAATATTTATTTAATAAACTGTTAACTATGTAAACAATGTTAAAAAATAGTTTTAAAACTCTCAAAGGTCAAAGTATATGTCTTCTTTATTAAAGAAAATAGAAACAAAGGTTAACGTTGATTTTATTTTATTGTGATTTGTGATGAGTTGTACTGCGTTAAGAGTTAAGGGATAAGATGAATTAATTATTTGTGAAATTAAATTAACCTAGTAGGATATATTGGGTTATAGTCACATCTTAGAATATGACAAATCTAATATATAGTAAATTTATACTTTTTATTTTTTATTTGCTATAATTGAAAAATTAAATAAAATGGACAAGAAACTTAAGTGCAGAAAATTTTAATTTCATTTTTAAAAAATAATAATGGTGATTTTTTCACACTCTAATTTTATATTCATCTTACATTTTTCTCTCTTACTTTTTTATTGCATTATTTATTACACTAATAATTTTTTTCTTTCCTTTTTTTATTTATTTAACTCTCTTTTCCCACTTAAAGTATATAACCCTTATCAGATAATCGTTGTTCATTAAATAAAATGAATGAGGATTGAAAGTTGTTTCATTCAAATTTATGAAGGATAGCGTCACACAAGTTCAATACCGTGATGGCATAGATCAAGTACTAAAATTAATTGATATATGACTTTTTTAGTTTTTTTTTCCTCTGTAAAGTAAATAGGAAATGTTTAGGAAGATTTAGGAAGCAAAATTTATCAATCATTAATTCATTATTAGTATCATTGTTAGAATTTTCTGCCACCCGTCTCCAATCATACCTTCTTTGTCTCGCAACACAAATAATAAATGAGCTACGTACGAACCCTTTAATTATTATCTCTCCTTTTCACAGTTGCGACTTGCGAATCGTAGCTTGTCGTCTCTCTCGCTAATGCCAATGATCATGGGAAACTCGTTTTTAAAACTAAAGGTGTATTCAACTATGTGTGTGTGTGTGTGTGTGTGTGTGTATTACATTGTATTTATCATTAGATTTTAGGCAAAAATTATATTTTAAAAAATTTATAAATTACACTCATTCCGTAGAATTTAATAAATTACATTACAAACTCCTTTTTTTTGTGATGTTATATTGACTTTTTTCAATTCACGTAATAATATAAATAATTAGGAGAAAGCTATATTAATGAGAATGGTACACGTATTACTAATAATTGAGGAAAATCTATATTGGGAAAAAATATTGAGCATGTAATCACACTCAGCTTTAAAAGGTACGAGTGAAATTTATCCAAATTATAATATGTTGCTTTATGAGATAAATTATACGAATAATACATTAAATTAACTTTTGAAATTATGGTGGTCACTCATTTATTTAATTATTGAAATTACAAAAATATCTTTTAGTCTATAAAATTATAAAAATAAGGACTCAAATGGTTGATATCAATGTTTTTAAAACCGGACCGGTTATTGAACCGGTCAAGACATTGGTTTAAGGTTCAATGGTTCAACCGGGGTTGAACCGGTATTAATAAAATAATAATAATAATAATTAAATAATACATAAAATAATATTAAAAAAGCATAATATCATAATTTTGTAATACTAAAAATTAAAAATAAAATATAATTTTATAGGTTCTTTACATTTACAATACTTATAAGTGCAAATCAAATATGTTATGATACTTAAGTATAAGTTTTAACTATACACGTCAACATTTATTACTAAAAACATGTTTATATTTAAAATAAAAAAGAAAATGATAAATACTTAAGGTTGGTTATTATTTTTTTTAAGAAAAAAAATCAAAATAATGTTGTATTAAGTATTTTTCTTTGACCTGCTGTGAACCGGTTTTTAGCCAATTTTTGACTGGTTTTTGACCGGTTTTCCGGTTCTTTGACCGGTTTTTCTTCAGGTCGGTTCTGTGGTTTATTTGAACCGGTTAGGTGACCGGTTCATCGATTTTCCAGTCCAATCGGCCGATTTGGTCCGGTTTTCAAAACAGTGGTTGATATACTACCTTTAAGAGCAAAACGTGTCTTAAGTCACCTAATATTTGGTCAAAATTGATTTTAGTCTTTATATTTTAAAAATAGTGATTTAGTCTTTGTATTTCTAAAATATAGTTTCTCTAACCCTATACTTCATTTTGACCGGAATAAAATTTGTCACATTTTACAAATACAAAGATCAAAACCACCATTTTTAAAATATGAACCCTAAAACCAATTTTAACCAAATATTAAGAAACTTAACACACAGTTTACCCTTACTTTAAATTATAAAGTTAAATTAACACCTATGCTATCTACCATTATACATTGTTTTTTCTAAAGAAGTACAATAGTTTAGATAAGCTAAGATACTTTAAACAAATAAAGACATCCATTGTAATACACTAGAAAATAAAGTGACTTTGAATAGCTTTTACCTTGACAAACATGGCTGTCATTGTTGTCCACAGCAAGAGGTTAATAATATACGTGCATACAGAAGGCAAAGCCAGCAGGCAGCTAGTAGAGAAACAAATGAGTGGGAAGAAAGAGACCTGAAACTGAAAGTACTGTTGGGTCAGTGTGCATCAGACAAGAAAAACAGCAACAATGGGAGGAGCTTCTGCAGATCTTCACCACCATGAATCAGATATAGAACTCACTGATGCAGACAGGACCGACACGAGCGGCACCAAGTTGGGGGCTTCAGAGTCGAAAGCTGGCACTGATGTCGGACTTGACAGTGGCACCAAACCCCAGGCCGAAGATGAAGGCCACTACGTCGAGGTCACCATGGACATCCAAGGTGGCTCTGTGGCCTTGCACAGCGTAAAAACTGTTGCGGGCGTTGACGTGGTGGAAGAGGGTGAGAGTGAGAAACTGGGTTTGATGGGCAAGAGGCTTGAGAAGAAAACATCCTTCGGCGCCTCTGTGGTTCAGAATGCCGCCATTCGCATGAAGCAGCTGAAGCGCTTGGCATCATTTTCGAAGCCGGCACCTAAGCACTTTGAAAGGACCAAGTCCGCGGTGGGCCATGCTCTCACGGGGCTCAAGTTTATCAGCAAGACCGATGGTGGCGCAGGATGGGGTGAGGTGGAGAAGCGGTTTGAAAAGCTTACTGCTACCACTGGTGGCTATCTTCCTCGTGCTCTCTTTGCCCAATGCTTAGGTACTTAACACCCCCCCCATCTTGCTTCAAATGATAGGAATGTGAATATAGAGTAGTTTGTTTCTGAGTGTATATCATTGGATTTGATTGTAGGATTGAACAAGGAGTCGCAGGCTTATGCAGAGAAGCTCTTTGATACTCTTGCTCGGCAGAGAGGTATTCAGGGGGGTTCCATTAACAAGATCCAGTTGAGGGAGTTCTGGGACCATATGTCTGACCAGAGCTTTGACAATAGGCTCAAAACATTCTTTGACATGTAATTCATTGTTTTGGTTAATATAAACATGAAAGCATTTGTTTGGACTCCTGTCCCCTTTCACCAATATTAATTTGGACTTGGAACGCAGGGTTGATAAAGATGCAGATGGCAGAATCACTGAGGACGAAATTAAGGAGGTACTACATCATTAGTTCACCACTCTCAGTACAGGCTTTACTTTCCAAGTTTGTTCAACATACAAAATTAGTATCAAGTTGTTTTATCAACAAATTTTGCTAGTCTGAGTTTTCCCTCCCATCTGATTAAGATTTTCCTTGATCATATGTGATCAATTCTGGTCTCAGATTATATGCCTCAGCGCCACCGCCAACAAACTGTCAAACATCCAGAAGCAAGCAGAGGAATATGCGGCTTTGATCATGGAAGAACTGGACCCTGATGACACGGGATACATCATGGTAAATGAAATAGCCCATCCTGCAATTTCCAGATTGGAAAACTCCATTCACTATTATAGAATTCTCCATTCAGCCTAATTTCTCTGACCATTTGGCCATATTTTATTGGGAAAAACAGATAGACAACCTGGAGACGCTCTTGTTGCATGGACCAGAGGAAACTACAATAGGAGAAAGTAAGAACCTGAGCCAAATGCTGAGCCAAAAGCTTAAGCCTTCATATGGGGACAGTCCAATTATGAGGTGGTACAGAGATACCAAGTACTTCTTGCTGGACAATTGGCAAAGATCTTGGGTACTTGCACTCTGGATTGGTGTGATGTTAGGCCTATTTGCCTATAAATTCGTGCAATATCGGAGAAGAGCTGTCTATGAGGTGATGGGCCATTGTGTATGCATGGCAAAAGGTGCAGCAGAGACACTTAAATTGAACATGGCTCTTATCTTGCTACCTGTTTGCCGGAACACCATCACCTGGCTCAGGAACAAGACCAAGCTAGGTGTTGTTGTTCCTTTGGATGACAACATCAACTTCCACAAGGTAATTTTTACTTCTGGTTGCTCCTTCGAAACTGACAAGAATAGAAAACATATCTATTTCAATTCATATGCTTGGTGGATTATAGCAGCTTTCACTAGTCAACAAGGCATGGAAATTAGTAGTATAAATGGGAGTATCTTTGCAGGTGATAGCTGTGGCAATAGCAATTGGTGTTGGTGTACATGCTATCTATCATCTCACTTGTGATTTTCCTCGCCTTCTTCACGCAAGCGATGAAAAGTACGAGCTCATGAAACCTTTTTTCGGAGACAGACCATCAAATTACTGGTATTTTGTGAAATCATGGGAAGGAGTAACAGGCATTATAATAGTTGTGCTAATGGCAATAGCCTTTACGCTTGCCAATCCTATGCTCAGGAGAGGCCGGGCCAAACTACCCAAACCCTTCGACAAACTTACAGGTTTCAATGCCTTTTGGTATTCCCATCACCTCTTCATCATTGTCTATGCCCTGTTGGTTGTGCATGGAATCAAACTTTACTTGACTAAGGAATGGTACAAGAAAACGGTTAGCACCTTGACCCTCATATTTATTTTGTTGTTGAGTTGAAAGATAGTCGATTCACAGGCACTTAACATTGTGCGTTTGGTAGACCTGGATGTATCTGGCTATTCCTATCACCATTTATGTATTGGAAAGACTGATTAGAGCACTCAGATCGAGCACTGAGTCCGTCAAAATATTGAAGGTAAGTATCAAATAATTAAAATTCAATTATTTACTATAGGAAGAAACACATTGGTCCGTCAAAATTACCTTTTGGCTAAGCTTAAAATGTATGCATACTGCCAAATTTGAAGGTGACTCTTTATCCTGGAAACGTGTTATCACTTCAAATGTCAAAGCCGCAGGGGTTTAGCTACAAAAGTGGACAATACATGTTTGTCAATTGTGCTGCTGTGTCTCCATTTGAATGGTATGCATTCAGAAGAAACGTCTTCTAAATGAAATGTAGCATGTAAATAACTCCATAAAACCCTAAGGTGCTTGAGCCTCCACCCCTTCTATATTTTTATTTCACAATATCTAATTCATGTATATTCATTGTTTATGCATTCACAGGCATCCATTTTCCATAACTTCCGCCCCTGATGATGATTACCTTAGCGTTCACATAAAAATACTTGGTGATTGGACTCGAAGTCTGAAAGCCAAATTCTCACAGGTGAATTAGTCTTCTTCTTTTTTTTTTTTTCCCAATTAAAATGTGGGTTGCTCGTAATTAACCAATCTATGTTGCTATCTTTCAGGCGTGCCAGCAACCCCTCAATGGGCAGAGTGGACTTCTAAGAGCTGAATGCATGAAAGGAGATAATAGCTCAACGTAAGCCCTGTTTTATTTTACTTTACTTTACTTTTTTGCAGTAGGGAAATTTAATAAATATGTGATGGATAGCTAAGGCAAAAACTAAAGTTTGGTACTTCACAATGTTGGGGATAACATTAACATACAAAGGGTTGTATCAATTCCACCAGTTACTCTAATCAAATCAATTTTATATACAATTAACTGAACGTTAATATACTTTAATTTGTTAAAAATAATTATCAATTTAATAATGTGCTATATTAAAAAATTCAGAACAACTTGAATTTAACTATTTATTAATTAAATTAACTATTTCTATCATATTAACTATTTTTACTATGTAGTTTATTCTTTAATTTATTTATTCAAGAAACCCACAACGAGTTCCATGTTGGTAAAATTTGCCAATAAAATAGGGGTTAAAATCTCACCAGAACCACCTATAGACACACGAGTAGAAATTAATTTAACACTCAAATAGTATACTGGAAAACCGTTCACCAAATTTTGACTTCGCTAGAGAAAATTACTAATCCAATAATTGATGGCTGCGTGCTTAGTACATAGCGAGTTGGTTTGAAATTAATTAACAAAATGTTAGCATCATACAGACCATGTTTGTTTGTCGATTTTGGTTTTGGGGTCAATGACAGCTACCACAGGGCACTTTCTCACATGCTTAGTATTTGAGAATATGGTGGTGGACATTAAAATGAGATAATACAAAGTTGTCAATCTTGATTTTGAGATGTACTTTTAAAATGTGTACACACAACAAAGATAAAAAGTGTAAAATAGAGATAATTATATGTAATATCAATACGGTATTTAATTTTTTGATGTTCAAGTAATAAGTGTGCATGATTTATCATCAAATTCTATTGTCAAGCGGGGTTAAAGGAGGGGTTGTGATCTGGACTCACAAAAAAATAATAGGGTGATATGGACGCCTATTGAAAATTTCTGCATGCAAGCTTAAGTTGTCAGTTCAAGCATTTAATTAATTAGTCGATTTCACAAGGTATTGAAAATGGATCTAGATTCCTACAGTCACTTTTCGCACATTCCCCCAGTAGTCATGATCTAATATTCTAATGACTGTAATTTTTTATTCTTATATTTTATTAATTTTATAAAGATTGAAAAATAAAGGGTTGAAATTAAAGTTTACTTCTCCTTCTGACCGCAAAGAATACTTTTCCTTGAAAAATAAGTAACCCTGTAACCCCCAATAAAATAAAATAAAAAGAAACACAAAACCCCACAGATATTCCACGGGCAGTGAGGATTGGAGCCGATCACGCTTGCATTGCATACCAACTGTGCCTTTAAATTAAGCATCGAATGACAAAAAGGATGGATTTTTTATTATTATCATGCGTTATATATGCAGTACTTTTCCTAAAGTTCTGGTGGATGGTCCGTATGGGGCTCCTGCACAAGCCTACAGGGAGTATGAGGTGGTTTTGCTTGTGGGGCTTGGAATTGGGGCTACCCCAATGATAAGTATACTAAAGGACATGGTGAATAATTTTAAGGCCCCGGATGAGGAGGAGGGGACCGCAATAGAGGACGGAATAAGTGGGTCAGGTGGTGCTAAATCACCAACGACAGCCCAACAGAAAAACGCCAGGTCGAGTGACTTCAAGACAAGGAGGGCATACTTCTACTGGGTCACTAGAGAGCAGGGTTCCTTTGACTGGTTCAAAGGGGTGATGAACGAGGTGGCCGAAGAGGACCGAAGGGGAGTCATTGAGCTCCACAGCTACTGCACCAGCGTCTACGAAGAGGGTGACGCTCGCTCTGCTCTTATTGCTATGGTGCAGTCCATAAATCATGCAAAGAATGGAGTGGACATTGTCTCCGGCACACGCGTCATGTCTCACTTTGCCAAACCCAATTGGCGCAGCGTCTACAAGCGCATTGCGCTTAATCATCCTAGTGCCCGAGTTGGTGAGTTCCCACTTCTTGAACTGACATTGCTTTTCTTAATTTCTATCCTTCAGCCACTCAAAGTTAAAACACTTCAATAATTGCTAAATGCTGATCAACGAGAATATGATTTTTTAAAAAAGACGCATGTGGTAGTCTAGTCTGATTCGATTAAATATTACTACTAATTTTAGCTTGCAACAGTCTCCGGGAAGGTGCTTTCGATCAACATCAATCATTTGTGATTTTTGACATGTTTCATTGAATTCAAGAGTTATCATTAAACACAATAGATAGAGATAGCATGCTTTATGTAATGCAGGGGTATTTTACTGTGGGCCACCAACCCTCACCCAAGAGCTTCGTCAGCTGGCATTGGATTTTTCTCACAACACATCCACCAAGTACGACTTCCATAAAGAGAATTTCTGATTAGATACGGGAATTATCGAGAACAGAAGAAGGATGTGGAACGAACTAGTCGTCCACCTTGATCCCCACCACCTAGATGATTCCACTATATCCGTGTAGTGCCCTTTTGTTGATGTCCTATAAATAAGTTTCTGCATATGGTTGTTATGGCTTTGTAAAAGGACGAAGGCAGGCGGGGCTAAATGGTTAAAGTAGTGAGTTGGCTACCAATTACAAAAGGTGTGGACGTCGGCTTGGTCGGCCCCCGTCAATGTGTCTGCGCGTGTCTTCGTGTCCATGTAAATTTAAGGAGAAATACCACAAGAATTTTTATTTTTATTTTTTTCTCTTTTGGTAATCCCAGGGGAAGGGACCTGGGAGAAACTAGAAAGTAATACGAAGGGAAAATAATTTGTCCAGCCAGACTGCACTTAAATAATTTATATTAATCCCCGATGTCTTGTAGTTGATCAATGGCAAAATTCAGGAGAATCATTTATAAATAATTTTTTCCAGCCGGAATAGTTTATTTCTTAATGCCAATGCCTTTTCGTTGATTAATCACAAAATTTAGGATTATTCGTTTAGATGGTATGGCTGGTTCATATTGTTCGATCTTAACAAGATGCTTATTAATCATTTTCATATAATCATATTGTCATAATTCTGAGTTTAATGAAACAACTTTCCCATCCCAGCTCCCCTAAACTATATAAAGAAAAAAATGCACGAGCTTGAATAACTTTCATTGGAATTTTATTGATTTTCTAACTTATGTCACGATGCTTTATACAAATTTGCTTTCGTTATCTTTGTTTATTTGTGTGAGTTAGGGTTACGTCAGAACAATTCAAGGACAAATATTTTGCTTTGACAATTAACAATGAATAAATCACTTGATGGTATATGCGCTCCAAGACAAAATTGAGCCACTTTAGGTTAGGCAACCTCAAAATGTGGATAGACTGTATTTATGACAGGTGTCGAGGCCCAAAAAGAAAATATCCTAAGCTTAGCTGCATGTCATTTTCTGGTTAATCCTTTTTGACAACATTATTAAAAAGAGGGAAGGTAGAATTTTTTTTTTTCTCATTAATGCCAGATATTCATCTTGAAAAAGTTGTGTTTGATATCACACATCTTACATCATAATCCCAGTATCCTATTAGTGAATTATATTAATCCTCTCCTTTCTTTACCACATTCTGCCGTATGTTTTTAATATTTTAGGCGGAATTCTTAAAAAAGATTTTGTTATTTTCTAGTGCATAAAGAACAAAATCCTTTTTAAGAATTCTGCATAAAATAATATGTGAGTTTTTTTTTTGATAAAAACTCACATATCATTAATGGTGATAATAATATGTGAGTTTTTAGGAGAAATAGGGGAAGACAAGGATTTGTTTTTGCAACTAAAAGTTAAAAATTAAAATTACCTTTTAAAAAATTAAACTATAGTATTTCAAAACTAAGTTTAAAACCAATTCAGCTCTATTTTAATGAATTTAGAAATTTACATTTAAAAACAAAAAATTGAAAACATGCAATCACACGAAGCATGGCCTTAGGAGTTTCTATTTTGGTATTTTAGTTTATAATATTATAGTATAATTATAATTATAAAAAATTTTATGTTGTTTTTATGAATTTTGTGAAAAAAGAAAATGCTTTGTCTCCTTGTTTTGATAAAATTTTAAACAAACAGAATGAAAACAAAACAATATTTTTGTCATTATAATAAAACATTAGCAAAAAAAAATAAATTGTTTTCTAGGGTTTTTTTTATAAATACCAAGCAATGTTCAAAATATATTAGCAATTTCTCTCCACAATTACACTTTAACGTAGGATATAAAACCCATAACATCATAAATTAGAATCCATTATCACCACTGTTATTAATTTTATAGTGAAATTAAGTTTGTACTTGATATATAGACAAAGGTTTCCAAGTGATTTTTGGATATGTTTTTCACGAGAGAAATCTAAGCATATCATGACAAGTCATCAATTACACTATAGACACATTCATTTTCAAGATTTAACTTCTTTAAAACATGAGTATACTTTAAAAGGTGTAAAATACATATTTATAATTATTGTTAAAAATAATTTTTTTAATAAGAAAAGACTAAGACTAATAGTAAAGGAGAGAAAATTAGGAAGTAGAAAAAGATAGTGTATTGCAAGACACTTTTTTGGTACACAATGGTAGTACTGAAATTAAAACTTAAGACTTCATGCAAACTATCCAAATCTTACTATTGGGCGACATTACTAGGTTAAAAATCAAATATTAAATATACACACTCACAATTCTTGTCTTGTACTTAACTAAATTAATCTAAGGGAATAAAAAATCAAATAATTTATATTAATTATAACAAAATATAAAAAATGTTAGTCAGTGTCTTAAATATATTAGTTAAGGAATTAAAAGTAAAAAAATTATAAAAATATAGTATTTAATATTATAAAAACATTCTCATTGTAACTAGTATTTTAACCTGTGCATTGCACAGAATAAATATTTATTTTATATAACTTAAATTTATAATAAATAAATATTTTTGAATATATAAATTATATTATAATTAAAATTTTTAATAAATAAATATTTTTGAACATAAAGATTATATTTTAAATTTATAATAAATAATTATTTTAATACAATGTTAATTTTTAATTATTGATAGTTTCTTTTAAAAAAATGTTGAAATTCAATTTAGAATTAAAGATATTGAAAATGATAGATTGAAAGAGATAAAAGATTAAAAAACTCCTAAAAACACTCTGATAGCTAAACATGCTCTCATTGAAGAATAGCAGTTAAAAACGCTTTCGTTCAAGATAATTGTTTTCATTTAATATATAGGATGAATTTCTAAAAAATTTTATTTATTAACTTCTTAAAATACTTATCAAAAGTACCTTAAAACATATATGTGTATGTATAATAAATTATAAAATTATTAAAATTTTAATCAATTATTTGTTTAATCAATAAATATTATCCTGTACTTTAAAAGACAACCCTTAGCATCCAAATCCTTATCTCCATATTTTCATGTTTTGAATGGATTGCAAAAGGACTTTAAACATCTCTTACCTTTTGTTTGAATGAGGAGTAAGATAGGAAAAAAAGAAGAAGGAAGAATATACATAAAAGAGAAATTGAGAAGAAAATATGTTATTTAGATGGATAAAAAAATTAAAAATAAAAAAAGTAGAGAAATCTTTCTTTTACCTGATTAAATGTGTGAAAGAAAGAATGTAAATAAATAAATAATATAAAAAGTGTTTTATGCTAATTAAAAAAAAAAAAATTTAACCCTTCAAAATTTTAACTTTTTACTTTATTAGTTTTTTCATTGTAAAATTATTTATTATCTTATATGTTATAAAAAATTTATTTGATTTTTATAAAAAATTAAAACAAAAAAGAAAAGTAGCATCTTCCCCCATTTCATGCCAACTGAGGGGATAGTTTTTCTTTTTAACCACATAAAGAAATTCTTCCTCCTTATTTTTTTAAATAAACAGTAGAAATGTGGTATTTTCATCTTATTTTTCTTTTCTATATTTTTTCTTATTTCTACCAATCCAATCATAGTGTTACTATATTTTAGTTTTTGTTCGTGTCATAAATAACTCAGAAGCATGTCGATGAAAAAGTAGTAATTAATTGCTTTCTAATCTTAGATACTTTTCCAACAAAAATTACTTTTTGACAAATGCATGTTAATCTTTTCTTCTTCTTTTAACGGAAAAGCAAACACATTACATGTCCAAAATTGGATAGTGCTTGCCTACGTCAGTGCGTGTGCATCAGCTAGGAGGTCCAAACACTCCACCCATGGTCAAAATGAGGTTTCCATTTTCCACTGGAGGCACCTTCATTATTATGAGCTATCTAAGTCGTTTTTAGTAAGGAAAATGACTGCTCAGTTTGTTTAGGTGAAAAAGCAAGACCATGCTATTAGATTCATTCTCACCCATCACGGCTCTTCTAAGATCTAAAGCACTATGGTTCGTGTTTCATGTTGTTGGAAGTGACAACTTGGTCTTTCAAAGTGAACAAGGAAAAACCAATAACACGAACGACAAGCAAAAAATTACCATGGCTACCCTGGTTGAAGCTTTGGAAAAATCGAGGAAGAAGCAGAGAATGAAAGATGAATCAATTTTATGATACCGTGTGTTCAATTTTTTTTTTTTGAGTTTAATTTCTTTGTACGGTAAAAATTTTTATACTTGTCATGCTTCTTTTATCAATCCCTGGTAGGGTAGAAATAAATCAAGTCACTTATGGAAAGTGTGTGGCGTAGTCCAATTAAGGGCTTTTTTTACCCCAAAGGGGTAATTTGTTAAGAAAATTACCTAAATGTGTATTTTTCAAAAAAAAATTCATCTTAAGTTTGGAAGAGAAATTTTAAGAGAGTAATTTATTTTTATAGGAAATTTAAAATACTTTGTAGTAAAATAAGTTGTTTGGATAGAGAATTTATTAAGAAATTGAAATTCTAATAATTTATGAAGATATTTTGATTACCTAAAATTGTAGAATTTTAAATTTTACTAAAAAAGTAAGAATTTAAAATTTTTCATACTCATTTTTTCTCATTTCTATATTTATTTTCTCTTTCCTCTCTCCCTCTCTCTCCTCTTTCTTTCTTCTCTTCCTCTCTCTTTTCTCTCTCTTCTTTCTCTCTCCTATTTTTTGGTTCAATATTTTTCTATGGTCTCTCTCTTTTATCTCTCTCCTCTCTCCTCTCTCTCTTCTTTCCTTCTTCTTCTTTTTCTTCTCTTTATCAATATTGATATAAAAAAGTATTAATATTTATATTTTTGAATTATTAAATATTATTTAATAGTAAAATTATTTATGAGTTATTAAATATTTAAAAATTGACTAATGTTTATTTTTCGAAAAAGTTTAATATTACAATTTTAATTTTTAAATATATATTTAAAAATTAAATTTTTTATGTGATGGAAATTAAAATGTCATATCCAAACTTAGAATTTGAAATTTAAAAATTTGAATTGATTTATCCAAACAGAGTATTTAATAAATGAAGAAAATTTAAATCAAAGCAATTCAAATTTCAAACATTTCAAATTCTTTGAAATTTTAAAATTCTCCATCCAAACACAACCCTAAAGTAGGGCAAATCATGTCTTCGAAACACAACTTCTGAAACAAAAATCGTGTTTCTAGTATAAGACTTCGTTTTTTTATTATTTTTTACGACTTTACTGAAGAAATTGTGTTTGCAAAACGAGACTTAGTTTTTTTTTTTTAAGAAAGCTATAGTCGTGTTTCGGAAACATAATTTTTTTTTGTAAAGTCGTGTTTGCCAAACACAACCTCACTTTTATATATTTTTTAAAATCTACGAAATGGAAGTTGTATCTTGAGTTTTTTTTTTTTTTTTTTAAATTGAAGTCATAAGATATGCCATGCTCGTAAAGTCCTCTCTCTATCTCGCACCGTTGATTTTTTAATACACATGCGACATTTCTATGTTTACATTACATGTATAATAATCATTGTTGTCAAAATGGGGCATTTGGATTTTTCAACCACACCTGGCTGATCTATTTTTTCCAATGTTTTTAAAACTGGACCGGTCATTGAACTGGTTCAAGCACTGATTTGAAATTTAATGGTTCAATCGTAGTCGAACCGGTATTAATAAAATAATAATAATCATTAAATAATACATAAAATAATATTAAAAAAATAATATCATAATTTTATAATACTAAAAATTAAAAATAAAACATAATTTTATAAGTTCTTTACATTTTCAATACCTATAAAATTGCAAATCAAATATATCATGATACTTAAGTATAATTTTTAACTATACACATCAACATTTATTAATAAAAACAAGTTTATATTTAAAATAAAAAAGAAAATGATAAATACTTTAGGTTGGTTTTTATTTTTTTTAAAAAAAACCAAAATAATGTTGTATTAAGCATTTTTGCTGACCCGCTGTGAACCGATTTTTGGTCGGTTCTTGACCAGTTTTGATTGGTTTTACCGGTTGTTGATCGATTTTCCAGTTCTTTGACCGGTTTTTCTTAAGGCCGGTTCTGTGGTTTATTTGAACCGGTCAGGTGATCGATTCATCAATTTTTCGGTCCAATTTTCACTACACTTATTTTTTCGGTCATGACATGTAGAATATATAATTAGTGGGCAAAACAATCTACTTTTTATTCTGTAATCGATTACTTTTTTAAAAAAAAAACAAAAATTAGAAGTCGTATCTTACGACTTCAATTTTAAAATAAAATAAAAATAAAAATAGAAGTCTCATGCTTGAGATATAACTTCCATTTCGTAGATTTTTAAAAAAATAAAAAAGTAAAAAAAAAATAATTTCATGTTTTTGAAAAATGACTTTAGCTTTCTTTAAAAAAAAAAAAACTAAAGTCTCGTTTTGCAAACACGACTTCTTCATAAAGTCGAAAAAAAAATAAAAAAAACAAAGTCTTATATCGAAAACACGACTTCTGTTTCAAAAGTCATGTTTCGAAAACACGACTTGCCCTACTTTGGAAATTTTTTGAAAAATACCCATTTGAGTAATTTTCTTAACAAATTACCCCTTCGGATAAAAAAGCCCCATTTAAGATATGACTTCCCTCAATCTATTAAATAAAAAGATTAGGTTTAAATTTAAAAAAAAAAAACCTTTTTAGTTAAGTCAAGTTGTGAGTTTTTAGAAAAGTTTATTAAACTAGTTAGGTCGCCCTTTTTATAAATAAAATTATTTTAAATAAAATGTTAATATTTAATATATAATATTATATTATTATTTTAATAACTAAAATATTATATTTTATTACTTGAGTAAGTTTTGATATTTATAAAATGTAATATATTTTTATGATTTTAACTTGTTTAGGATGATAAGTCTATTAGTCAACAAGTTTATTGGTTTGTTTAGTAATAAACTTGTTAAACTGAAAATTTATTTAATATTTTCAGCGATATGTCTAATAGCCTATAAACTTATTAGGGTGTGTTTGAAAACCTGTTTCAACCACATTAAACAAATTTTTTTTTCACTTTACCGTGATAAAACGAAGAAGGAAGGAGACTATTAAATTGACGTTCGATCCAAATGAACGGAGAGTCAGCCATGCACTTAGTCAGTTTAAAGATAAGTTAGTGGACTTATTTAAAATCTTAATATAAAATAATATAAAACAAACTTTTAAATAAGCTAACAAGCAATAGTAGACTTGTATAAAAATCATACTAGGCCTATAAAGTATGATCACGCTTGAGGAAGAGTTAGCTCGGCTACCCGTAATCCCCCAGCTGGTATTCTTTTTCTACTCTTGTACAGTAGTAAGAGCTTTTCAAACACAAATGAACATAAATTTTTAAACATTTTCACGCTTCTTGCCCTTAAAACATGTTTCATGATTAGCTGACGCATGTTTTGTATAGAAAAATCACTTGCAGCACATTGGAAAAGGGGAAAGAAATATACTAACCTTACCGACTTTTGAAGGTACTTTTTGTTGAAACGTGGAGTTGCCTTCTTTTCATCTATGTTTCCTTTTCTGCCTCTGGAAATTAGGTTTCATTAGCTGACTGCCGACAAAGACTTGTTCTGTACCTTGAGTTGGCTGGAGTGGTATAAGAGGCTTCTTTATGAGCACACTGGTATTTTTCATACAACTTTCATTTGAACCAGGAGAGGCGGTCTTTGCTTTTAATGGCCTCGGAACCTCCAATCTCTCCAAAATCCTTGAAGTTTCCCTGTCTAGCTGTCTATTACCATCTTGTGGTGATACACTCGATTGACCCAACTTGGCTTTGGACACACAAGATGGAGAGTACAATTTGGGGTCTTCGCTTACAACCAATTGCTTCCATTCTTCTGTAATACAGGCCATGGTTTTGTCGTCTTGATCCGTAATATCCAATGCCAAAGTTTCCTCACCCACTATGACACCAGTGGCTGGTTCTGCTTTACTGATCACCTCCGACGAAGGTTGTTGACTTGAGCTTAGTTCCGAAAATGCACCTTCTAATTTAGAAAATACTGACCTACAGCATAATGATATCATCATTAATTATAACCATATAGACAACTTTGAATATTCAGCTAATCAACTGGTTTGCTAACATGGTTCATTTAGAAAAACGAGCCAAAATAAACTCTTGAATTAAAATATAAGGTTATCTTTTTTTCTTCAGAAAAATTAAATGTAAGAGTTCTCTGATCGTGTTGAAAATGACCATGCACAAAAAACAAATAGTTTGTTGCTATATTTGGCAGCATCTGCTCAAAAGTACTGGCCGTTAATTCTTATTATTTTTAATTCTTTTGAAAGAAAAAAAAATCGTTGTTTTGAGAGGTTATTCATGTCCAAAGGGTGTTCTTAAGTTCATGCGTTCTCACACGTCAGCCGGACGTAGAAACTCACCCAAATTGTATGCTTTCTTTGACAAGCAAATTTAGTTTTTGATGAAAGCCTCTTTCATGCAGCAGTGGGTCATAGTCCGTTAGATCGATCTGCAAGCAAATTTGGTTTCAACATTCCAAAATACAAGGTGCTTATTCACGTTTGTAAATATTTAAATAATTCAATTCAAATTCAACGTCTAAAATTTGATAACAAAAATCGTTCAAGATTCTGCAAAAGTTGGTGAATCAATTCTTCCAGAACTCAACATGTTAGTGACAGACCACTTCGTCACACTAAATGAAAATTTTAGATGATGAACAACCAAAATTTTCTCAGATAAATTCAGACATGTAGAGCTCTCAGCACATTGAGGAAGAAACATAGCGTAAAATTTCATGCATGAGGATAAGGAGTAAAGTTATTCTTAACAAATGATCCTGCCAATATAATGCCAGCATAAAACTTCATTTATCTACATCAGTCTGTCACTGGAAGGGAAAAGAAAAAGAAAAAGATATTTTCAGGAAAATTTTAAATTAACCTTTAGCAAACAGGCTTGAACAGAGTTCTCAATTTCCTTGTTGATTAATGAATCAATTAATCGATTGTCAGGAACTCGTAGGACTTCTTCTGCCCCTGCAAGGCGCTGCATATTTTATGGATATTGATTACAAAGTTACATTTGAAAGTAATGAATCACCATCAGGATATAGAAGCCAGAATACATACATTCTACTGAACTGGAATGGCACTGGCATGATTACCATTATTCTACTGTGTGTGAATATGCAGAGAACAAGAAGGATAAAGAGCAGCAAAAAGGGGCTAGTTCTCACCCTCATAAGCATTGGTCCAGTATCTGATGGCTGCAGTATATAATAGCAATGATAAGGAGCCTCTGCCATCGTTTCTAAATCACAAGTTGAAGAGCATATCAAACCCTGGTTCATTGAATGTAGAAAGCTGGAAAGGCCTTGAAAAACTGCCAAATTATAGCCATGATGAAAGAAAGTAAGAAACATAAACTTTGTGAAGATTTTCGGACCAATATACATTGAACGACAACAATTCAGGAGTAATGATGACACAGTTAAATGAATTTCAAAGGGGGAGCGGAGCTTTCTACACACGTTGAACATTCAGGTCAGACTGATCAGCATCATCTGATGTGGTTTCAATCACATCATAAGAGGATGGTATCACAACAAATGAGGTACCCATTATAAGACCTGCATAAAAATTTAAATGGAGGAATCAAATTTTTTAATGGTGGAAAGATGATGAAATGTAGAGGGGTTTGGAACAAGATACAGGGTCTATCAGAATTGCTTAATCAGTCACTCTAATCCGTCATGAAAGAGGAACAAAATTTGTGTGAAAGAAACTTAAAAAATTTGAAGTGAAAAGAAGAAAAAAAAAGGAGGAAATGAAAGAATGAAGATGTTTCCTTCCTCTCCAGTAGGTTATTACTATAAATGCTAGATAGATAAATTTGATTGTGCAATCACTCAATCAAGAAGTTCCTAAAGGTTGCACTAAACTCCCCATTTTCCTTTTGCAGTTTAATTGAAATGAAAAAAAAAATAAAAATTCCTTGTTTCATAATGCTATAAACTGAAGTTATAAACCAAAAGCAAATACATACCTTCATCAAGAGATGCCAAATTTATCCTCTCAGTAACAGTAATGTTGATTGGTGAAGTAATTTGCAGGAGCTTCATAGAATTATAGAATGAGGGAAGAAACAGAATAGTGTTTTCCTCAACTTGAACAGAATTTTCAATAACATCACATGTTTGCCAGATTGCAGCCAGTGACTGAGCAAGAAAGTCTGCTGAAATTTTTTTCAGCATCCTCTAAAGGAATGCCATGACATCTGCATGTCTGTACATAATAATTAATGCTTCTTCCTTTTCCTTTAAATGAGTGGAACTGAAAATTAAAGAGAAAGAAAAAGAGATCTCCTGTAGATACTAGATGGCACAAGATTTCATGATAAATGATGTAAAAGGCATTCGAAAGGCAGAATTATTTAATAATCAATAGAAGGCGGGGATTTAGAAAATGAAACTATTTTGCATGACTACATTGTTTTCTTGTTTCTTATGTTTCAGCTAAGGTTTACCTAGTGTTGTGATATAGGTCTATTTGATGTTATTGAAGACATTACTTGTCGCATTATAATGCCTTCTGTAAAACTAATAATATTCTTCCGAAACACGGATAGTGTATCCAGCTTGCCTCTGGATTTATGAATGACAAAACTAAAATTCAGTAGTTAGATCGCTCCAACAAGTATATGCAATTAATTTACAAGGTGTAAGCTCACGTGACATTCGAAGTTGACATAAAACCATACCGATTATGATATGTCCAATGATATATGACTAGAACTCTAAAACGCTTTTTAACAGTAACATACATATGGAGAAAATCAACAGCCTAGAAGTAAGTTCCATCATAAGCACCCGTGGATTTGTTATCTTTAGAAAAGGACATAGGTTAAAATGGCTATTCAAAAAATGGATAATCCATTGGGGTGCATTCTTTTAGGCAACAATATATCACCAATCAGTAGCCATCACTATTTGGCGCATGTTAGTAATTTAGAGCATCATTACGTGTGATTCCAAACTAAACAACCTACACAAACTTGTTACTTTTCAATTAAAATGACAAAATTATACGTGTGCCAAAATCGGTGAAGCAGTAACTAGTCAGTCAATGTGGATTGTAAGCACTATTACCCGACATTGACAGAAGTTGTTGGTTATTGGATTGACTGGCGCAGACAGGTTGCAGAATATATGGTTCACAGAATCAAAAAGATCGTCCTTAAAGATGAGGCGAGCTTGCAGCGGCTCCTCCATGTCATCTTTCAAAATTTGCAGCCATCTTTTAACCAGGCTGTGGAATACTCTGAAATCTGCAATTTTTTAGACTCTTCCCATAACTTCTTAGGTCCAAATTAAGTAAATTAACACATTCATTGCAAGAGAGATTTTTTCTCTTCGTGTTTCTCGAAGCCAAAGCTCAAATTCTATATCCAAAGAAATTACATACGAAATTAAGTATGGTCATAACTCAAAACACATTGTGGGGGTACTTAACCTGGGAAATAGGTCTGAACTGAGCAATTATCAAGATGAGAAATGCAACGACGAAAATTGTTGATGTTTTCACGTGTATCAGTTAGATGACTCGACTTCTGCTGAAATACAGCAAAATCAACCGATACACATTTATCTGCAGCATCCTTTTGAAAAAATAAAAATAAAAAACACCAGTTTAAGTTTTTTGACCACAAAAAAAAGTTTATCACACAACATAAAAGCATAGAATCCGTGTCATGAATACACTGACTCACCACAAGACTCTTCTGCACTATAGAGTCCACATCTTCAGGCAAGTTCGAAGTTATGACAATTACTTTTCTCTCTATGTCTTTGCCTTGCAACGAATACAATACTCGTTCACTCAAAACATTTGAAATCATTAAATCTGAAGATTAACCATCGAAGCAGTCAATGCATGTTCTCTAACAGAATGAGAAAATATATGTCTTCAGAGAGAGAGAGAGAGAGTACCAGAAATGTTATCAATATCAGGCAGAAAAGCATCGTAGGGCAAGTTGTTAACAGCGTGGTGGAAATCGCGTAGGTTGAAGTTTCCTACGGGATTGTATGCGATCACTAACTATAATACCAGCAGATTCACTCTGTCACTCACTCACGCTTAGGGATCATAACACAACCACGTATCGTGCATTTCGAATTTATCAACCAAATCAAGAATCGGAAGAAAAAAAAATGCTCGGTTCTGAAACAGTACCTCGTCTGAAGAAGATAAGCGATTCTTGAAGACGTAGCACAAACCGATCTTATCACCGAGCGTGGCCGATTTGCGCACGGGCGACGAGGACGAACTCGAAATGGCGTAAAAATTAGCGAGTTGAAGCAGCGACTGAAAATTGAGACACGAAGATTCAGAAATCGCCGATCTATTAGGAATGATGCTATCGCAGAGTTAAGAAAAGAAAGCAACGGCTAAAAGCATAGAGGTTGAGATTATAGCGAAGACGAAGTTTATTGTTAAGGTTCTAAAGCCATGGCTGTACCTGCTTTATGTCTCTTAGCAATGGAGGCGCCAAGCTCCGCAGATCCAGAACGAAACAGAGCTGAACCATTTCGCTTCTTCTACAATCTCTCTGGTTTGGCGCGAAATGTAACCGAAAGCCAGCTTTTAGTTTTTGAGATTTAAAATTGAAAGGTCACCCTGCTATTCTGTAAATAGTAGCTTTACTAGCTTGTTTTTCCCGTGCAACCCATGGTTTTATATATTTCTAGTTTAAATAAAAATTACATTTTTCATGCTAAAATAATATTAAACATAAATATAAATTTATATGTTATATATAAATTAAAACAAAATTTAAATACATGTATCTATTACACTAAAAAAGTTTACTAACGTAAAAATATATTTTTAATATTTGCGACTTATCATCATATTCATATTTTTAAAAGTGGAAAAGTCACCTTACACTTCTATAATTAATTTCAATTCCTACACTATTCATTAATTTTTATTAAAATTTATTATTAGATTTAAAGTTCTTATCATATATATCATATTTATAAAATTTTATACTAATATGAAATTATTTAATATTTTTTTTATATACATTAGAATTGATGTAAATATATATTTTTAAGACATATAAAAATAATAATAATTTGATTATATATTTATAGTCATTCATTTTTAATAAAATTTGATACAAATAATTAAGGTAATACATAATTATAATTTAATAGTTAAATCAATAAAAATCACTTTATATACAAAGTTGTTAACGGTGTAAGATTTAATATAATTTATATATAGTGATATAAATTGATTTCTCCTCTTTTTAAAATTCTAAAATAACAATGGGTCTTAATAATAATGAGCATATTTACATGTAATAATAATTACATAAAAAATTTATTGGTAACCCTAAATCTTAAAATATCAAAGGGAGCTCAAAAGTTCCATTTACCAACAAAAATCAGTAGGATTGTTAGGTTAGTCCTACCTTAATTTATATCAAATATTTGTAGCAAATACTTAATACATAATAAAAAAATTGCATAAACGAAATAATATAAAGAAAGTTCAAAATATTTTATTAAAAGATTATATATCACCAAACATTTGTTAGATATGGCTCAATGGACTCAAACTTGTGGAAATATTTCGGGATTCTATCGAAGAGTCAAAGACTCTAATTATAGTGGTTGAAAAAAAAAAACACTTGTTAAATATGTTTTAAAACTATAGATATCTAAAAGTTTGAATAATATGTTATTAAAAAAAATTAGCTAAACAATTATTAACAAAGGATTTAACTTCTTAATACCTATATTGTATTAAGGGATATGATGAATTGATATTAATCATTAAACTTTTGCACTTATATCATTTAATAGCTTTATGTAAAATATCAAATTAATCAATTCAATTGTTAAATTAAAAGTTTTTATAAAGTAGATTAAGTTTATAAAATTTCGTGTAAATAAAAAAATTAATTAATACTTTACCTTACTACTTTATTTTCATGAATAATATGTTATTTAAATTATAAGTAAATGTTCATTATTACATAACATATTAATATCTGTCACAAATATGTTAAAGTTACTATATATATATATATAAAGGGAATTTGCTAACATACACTCTAATTTTTAGTTGGAGGACATTAAAAGCTATAACTAATTATTATCTTAAAATAAATCAACGGTGTTGCTTATTAATGTTCTCTAACTTAAAAAACAAATGAGTATACGTTAGCAAATGCTTGTTAGATTTGTTAACGTACACACAGTTATTTTTTAGTTAAAGTACGTTAACACGTTATAAATAAGATTATTTTAAGATACACCAATGGTGTAGCTTACTAATATACTTTAACCAAAAAATAAGTAAATGTATGTTAGTAAATTCACACACACAAAGAGAGAGAATAAAACACACATACAAAGATAATAAAAAATAAAATGTCAATTAATTCAACAGTTGAATTAATTAATTTATATTTTACAAAATATTGTTAAATAGTATAATTGTAAAAGTTTTTGATATGTAATATCAATTGATCATGTCTCTTACATAAAAAATGAAACGGCAAATATTTGAATCTTTAAGCAACATTTGATATAAGAAATATTTTAATATTTATGAGAAAATGATATAAGAATAATTTTTTTTCATGTACAGTAAAAGAGAACATAAATATTTTTTGGATATAAATATTCATTGACATGTTAATTTGTGAAAAAAATGAGCAGTGTAAATAAAACTTTCTCGTAATAATTAATTATAAGGTTACTATTTTTTTTTTATAATAATTGACTATATACATATTTTTTTTAGAAAATTATATAATAACTAAATAAAATTTTGCAAAATCATCTTATTTTTAGGAAATTTCATTCCTAAAAAGTAGTTTAATTTAAAATAAAAGATTTCTTATACCAAACCTTACCTTAAAAATATCATTTTGATATGAATTAATATCTATCCATAGATACATGTTAAGAAGCATTAAATATATCTTAATAAATATTTTAAATTATTTGAAAAAGTAAATATTATGTAACTTTTATTCTTTCTATTTTTGGCTTAAATATGATTTTCATCCTTGTAATTAGCATTTTTTATTTTTCGTCCATGTATTTTTTTTTTAGAATCATCCTTATAAGGTCTAAACTTTTTATACTAAAAAAAATTACAGGGACTTAAAATGAAAAAATAATTTACAGGGACAAAAAATAAAATAAAATAAAATACATGGACTAAACAAAAGAAATACATATTTACAGGCACCAAAAGAAAAATTAAGCCTTAAATATAATGCATAAATTTAATTTAAAATTAATATAAAATAAAAATCTTTAAAATAAAAATTTATTTTTTATTAATCAGGCATTTTCTTAACCTTTCTTGACTTTTTTTGTCTCATTAAACTCTATAAGACTAGTCATGCATAAACACTTAAGACTCACAACTGTTTTCGCATAACATTCTCTTTTTCTTCACGTCACACTCACAACTGTTATTCCCTTCGCACCTTTCATGCTCTGTTGATCGATGACCTGAGTGATTGGTTGTAATAAAAGTCTTAAAATCTTGGTTAGTATGTAGGGTGTTTGGGCCAACAACAACTGTAGTTTTTTTTAGTAGATAATCTCTCATGGCATTGAGGACACACAACTTGAGTGGATATTAGTCCAAAAGCACTAAGAGGCCTACAGCCTCGGCAACACCGTTTTGATGATTCCCAACTCCATTGTACACTCTCCTAATTTGCTCGTTGAGACAACAAAAATGTAGTTATTAAGTGATGTTAATTTTAAGTGAATAAAGACTAAGCCTTTTTACTTAAAAAGGCTTCTTAAAAAAACCTAAATCTTGCCTTTTTGAAAAATAGGTAAGGCCAAGACAAGCCTTACGCAAGTCAAGCTATAGACCCCTAAAGAAACAGGAGAAGGTGTAAAAAAAAGTGAGTGTGTGAGAGAGAGAATGTGTGTTACAAAGGTATAAAAGTGAGTGTGTGAGAGAGAGAATGTGTGTTACAAAGGTATAAAAGTGAGTGTGTGAGAGAGAGAATGTGTGTTATAAAGGTATAAAAGTGAGTGTGTGTGAGAAGGGAAGAATGATGTATATGGTGAGTGAGAGTGTAGAGTGTTTATGTAATATGTGAGTGGTTTTATAGTATTAAACAAGGAACAAAAATAAAAGAAGTTGAGAGAATTGTTAATCCATTGGCAAGCGTACCAATTCGCACAAGTAGATAATGCTGAGTATGAGTATCGTTTCCCAAGAAACTTGTGTAATACTAGGTTTTTACACAATTTGATGTTATAAAAAGAAATATTAGAGTGAGATAATCAAAGATTCTTCTTCTTTTTTCTTTTTTCTTTTTAATTTTTATGAGCACTTGGAATGCAGAAATAAAGATTAACAATAGATAATAGAAATGTTGGGGTTTGACTACACTAAACCGTCTTTTCATGCATACAAAGATTACTTATTGAATCTATGCTTCATTCATTACCATAAACCATCAAAGTTATCCAATCCCTAATCCTTTAGTTGAGTATATCTAAGTTATCTAGTTAAGCCAATAATTCCTTGATTAGTTTAACTAGCTAACTTACATTAAGAAAGGAGGTTAAGATATGACTAATAAACCCTGTTCCATTCCCAGATACAAGATCTATCAGGTGTTCACTTCATATCTACGAAAAGAATACGTTTTCCAACAACATCCAAACAATGAGATCAGGTTATGGGAGATCAGACCACAATAGGCATGCCAAATATACTCGGCCCTATGAGTACCCATCTGAACCCGCCCCGACTCTAATGAATCCAAAAATATATATATACTTTATAGAATTAAAATATTATGAGCGAGAAAATTAGTGATTTTTGCTATAGTATTTTACCTAAAACACTTAAGATAAAATTTATTTTCAAAATTAAAATATTTAATTTAAAATTACATTTTTAATGTAATTTGTCAAAAATGATTTTTTCAAAAGAAACATCGGGGATGGGGATGAGGTAGGGCAGGATAGGGAAAACCTAACCCTAGTTGGGGCCAGGGATAGGGTATCAAAATTGATCCCTATCGGGTATCAGGGGCAAGGATATGTTAGGGAGTCGGGGTTAGCGGTGGGGAATGAAAAACTTGCCCTCGTCCCACCCCGTTGCCATGCATAGACCACACTAAGCACTAAGAATAGAAGTGAAACACCTATGAATAAAATATAAACATTCAATAAATAACTTAAGAAGTAAACATGAAAGTAGGTTTAGTTACATCAAACCCCAACCCCAATTGGGGTAAATCTAGTTACTCATGATGCAAAGGTGCAACCAAGAAGAAATGAAGAAAAAAGATCGGAGGTCTATGGAGAGCTATCCAACTTGTTCCAATGCTCCAAGGGTTGAAAGAGAAAGATGCTCCAAAAACGGATGAGAGAGATTCTACGTCAATGACTTCGCTGCTACCCTAATGCTACATTCGTGCCCTCATTAAATGAGTTATCCACTTTCATTGAGTGAGGGTACATCTTTGCTCAGTGAATCCTTAAATTTGAGGTTTCAAGGCACAAATTTTCCTTTGATTTTGGAAAACTTCACTCTCTAGAACTCAAGTATTCGCTGAGCGAAAGTCATGCTCGCTCTGTGGATTCTAGTCAACAATAATCCTTCTGAATAGCGCCAATTCCTTTTCTTCAAATCCTACAAAAATTGATAGGAGATCAATATCAAAATGTTCAAATTCACTGAGTCTAACTATTGATCCAAATTACTTACATTTGCTGGATTTTAGGGTCAATTAAAGTCTTAAGTAAGGAAAAAGAAGAAATAATTGTATAAATACACACCTAAATTGTATATATAAATGCCATTCATCAAGAATGTGTTATATTAAAAATAATTTTTATTTATATTAATTTTTAATTAAATTTATAAGTTATATTTAAGGCTTATTTTTTTTAGTGCCTACAAACATGTCTTTTTTTCCTTTTAGTTCATGTATTTTTTTTTTCATTTGTTATCTCTATTTTTTTTTTAATTTTAAGTCCCTATAATTTTTTTTTCATTTTTAGTCCCTTAATAGTAATGCTGAGTGGCACTATTGTTGATGTGATATTTTTTGTTGACATGTCATTTGATAATGTCATCATATGTTTTTTTCGTTGATGTGACACATGCTAGCATCAACATGGCGTCAACAATTTAACATTTTTGTCACAAAACTTGATGGCATGAACTAAAAATGAAAATTTTAGAACTTCAAGAGATGATTCTGAAAAAAAAAATTATAGGAACGAAAAATAAAAAAACACTAAATTACAATGACGAAAATCACATTTAATTCATTTTTTTATTTTATCCTCTTAACATGTGCCTATAATACACGTTAGATTAGACATTAATTATCATTTTCAAATAAGATTAGCCCTTCGTTCAATGAGTATAGAGATATTATCGAAAAAAAAAATGCCCAAGTAATTATTTCTTAAAAAGTTAATTAGATTTGACTCAATTGATATCATTAGTTTATTGGCTCTATTTGATTACTATCTCACCTTGAATTGATGCGTGTAGCATCTCAATTCACGGCACCCATACTGAATGTATATAAACCCCACGTTTGATGTGATTATATCTAAAAAATGTTTTGAAAACACAAAATTACCTCCTGCCACCATTTTAGGGCGGAAATTACTGGTTTTAGATTTTGACCTGCATGTAAACACTTCTTTCTTTTCTTTTCTTTTTTGGGTAATGATACATGTAGACATTTCATAACATGAACATTATTAATTATTAACAAAAAGAAATTATTGATTTTAGTTTTTGACCTATGTAAATACTTGGTCTAACATGAACAATAAAAAAAAACAAATTGAGTTCAATTCTTCTTGGTAGACGTTGATTGATATGCGGTCTTAAAATTTTTTGACCGTTTCTAAGTTGTATTAAAACTGTTTGATTAAGATAACGAGCAACAGATGAGAATAAAGGGAAGGCGGCTCGCATGATTAGAGAACACGAACGAAAAGAATTAATTGAATTGTTCACATGACATAATCACTAATAAATTATAATTTTGTTAGTTTATACTAGCTCACTGACTCATCTAGGATTGAACTTTTGAATTGAGATCAAAATACAGCATTACTTTTTCGGGCATATTATATCTTCTCGGAAATTATAGGTTGTTGGCAAGGTAAAGTTATAGTTTCCAAGCTATGAACTTTAGATGTCGTGGCTCATGATATACTGTTTTTTATTTTTTATTTTTAAAAAAAATTGGGACTGAGTTAACTTGTTTGATTAGCACTTGGAATTATATATATTTGTTCCAATATTCATTACCTAGCCCACTTTTTTTTTTGGATATATTAAAGGGCGAAAAAATCAAACAACACAAGACACTAATGAGAATACAAAACAACTGAAAAATCAGCTAATAAAGGTAAATGCAAAAAATGAGGAATAAAATAAAAAACTTTGGTGCCTAATTCTATGGACATGCCATACTTGGCAAGGGCATTGCTGGGGAGTTTGCTTCTCTAAGGACATGAATGAAGTGGCAAGATGCAGCAGCAGACAGCCTGTTAGAAATATCTCTGACCAAGGGGTAACAAGGGTGATTGGGATGAACTCCATAATTAAGGAACCTGATGGCATTCAAATAGTCACTCTCGATAATAATATGATCAAAGCCCATTTCCATAGCTAAATTAATAGTAAGCAAAATGGCCCAAAGTTCAGCGTTCATAATTGAGCATATACCCAATTTAGAAGCCAAAATAGTGATGAAATGGCCCTTATGATCACGTAGAACTTCCCCTGCAAAAGACAACCCTATGTTGTAAGCGTGTGCCCCATCACAATTGAGTTTAATATAACATTTAGTTGGAGGGATCCAAGAAAAGGTTTTGGAGTTGCGTGGGTGAAGTTTAGGACGATTTATCCCATACTCCTGTAGCATATTGATGATGTCTCGGACCATATTGCAAGATCTAACATACAAAGCAATATCCTGAGTCCAACTATTTTGAAACATAGCCTCATTCCTTCTCTTCCAGACCACGTCCAAGGAAACACCAAAAGAGAGAGACCATTTGGGTGTCTATGGTCTAGGTTGTAATTAAGCCATGTGGGGAGGTCTTGATTCTAGAATTCCATAGTCTTAACCTGATGTTTAGTAAGAGACAACTGCCAGAAGCTTTTGGAGAATTTTCAGTCCCTAAGGACATGCAAAGTAGATTCATCATGTTGGTGGCACAAAGGGCAACAGGTACACTGATCAACATGATGATTTGAGTGTGGCAGGTTGGTGGGGAATGCATCAAGAGCTGTTTTCCAAAGAAAGAATCTTACTCGTTCTGGTCCTAGCTTGGCCCACACTTTTCTAAACAAAGAAGAAGGATGATCGTTAAAGTTGTTTGCCCAATTATTATAGGCGAGGATAAGGAAAAGATCCCACTTGGGTCATGTTTCCATATAATGGAGTCCCTGCCATTATTTGGATGGAGGCCAAATAGCACAAATACGGTTAATAATCTGAATGGAAAGATATTTTCTAATGAGATCCAAGTTCCAAGAGCCATTTTGAGTTGTGAAGTTTACTAACTTAGAGATTTACCTAGCTTACCTTATCCCAGTTGCATGATTTTCAAAATCTCGCTAACAACCCATTTTTATTGCCTTTTCATCTATTTATATTGAAATTTATTATAATAATAATAATTATAGTTATAATAATAATGTACTAATTATATATATTATAATAATGTAATAATAATATAAAAATAATATTATAAATTTATGACTTCAAAATAAAAAAATAAAATTAACAATAAAAATATTTTATAATTAGTTATATAAAAATTTTAGTGTAAATATTTTATTGTTATCTATACATATTATAATTGAGGATCATCCAATATTTTAATTTATCGCCCATTTTTATTACTCATTTGCTCAATTTATATTTGGCTATTTTTTTTTATCAATTTAAATGATCTTTTTACACACTTTCGTTATTTTTTCTACTTGTTTGCATATTATTTTTACTAATTTAAATTTATTTAATCAATTTTTTACCCATTTGCATCATATTTTTTTACCATCAAATTTCCTTCTTTTTGCATATTTTCCTTTCTTATCAATTGAATATTTTTTTTCACTCATTTTCCTACTCATTTTATAAATTTTTACATTCATTTGAATAATTTTTTCACTTGTTGTCAAGTGTTTTTGCTATTCATTTGATTTTTTTCGCTAATTTTTTCTACCCATTTTCATAATTTTTCTTACTTGTTTTTTTTTTTTTTGGCTTATTGCATCTCTCTCATTTTGTGCTAGTGATGATTCAAATAAAATTTATGTTTTAATAATACTTTTGTATGTACATGAAATGTAGGATACTGGATTAAAATAATATGTGTATTTAGTTAATGTCATATTTGCAAAATTTTTCTATGAACGTTATCTATATTTTATATTAATATTTCTTTTGTAATGTAAAACAATGGTTAAATTACTCAGTTGGTCCCTAAACTATTTAAGAATTTTTAAATAAGGTCTTTAAACTAAAATTTTTTAATTGGGTCATTAAACTAAAATATAAGTCCTTAGGGTTAGTTTTTAGCGGCTTGAAACAGTTAGAAAATGACAATTTATGACAGTTTTAAAAATATTTGAGACTCAATTATCAAAGACCTAATTTTTTTTTTAGTTTGGGTTCTACTTGAAAATTCGGAAAAAAAAATTAGGCACTAACTCAATAATTTAACCTAAAATAATTGTTAAACCGTGCACTATATGGCATTAACTAAATACACATATTACTTTACAACTACGTACCTCCAGACTTATAAATACATGGCAAGTTGCTTTCATCACTATGAAGGAATATACTCAATCATTCTACAACAAATCATTGGTGTCGAACGTGGCAATGACAAACTTCTACATCCACCATCTTCATGGCTAATCTTCATGAAATGAATATGTACCAAAATCAAAAGCAAAAACAACATCATAGCCCCCAGAGCCAGAAGTTTATGACAAAGTTCGAAGGGCATTCATTTTAGGCAAGGTTTAAAGGTGTAGCCCCAGACTTAACGCAATCAACATGACATCACCTATATATATAGGTCCAGCCCTTAGCCGGATTGGCAAGGTTTGAGGGGCACCCGTAACGTGAAACATATTCACCACATCACCCATAAGCTTGACTAGTCACGGGCTCAACAAGGATCAAGGGAAATATTTGTACGCTTATGTTCTCCCATTTGTGGAGCAGAAAAGATAGAACGTTAGAGGAGAAAATTCTATGGTACCTTGGAAATTTAAGAGTTTTGGTAATGTTATTCAAAAATTCTCTTTCTCTCTTTCTTGGTGTACCTAAACTCATTTAACTATTGACCCAAAAACTATTTGTACTAAAACTCTTAAATTTCTCTAAGTACCATTAGCAACTCTCATGTTAGAGATTATAACAAGCTAAAAAATGCCAATTGGGGTACATAAAAGTTTAAGATGAAGATGAATTCTCTCTATTTTCTAGTCCAAATAAACTATATAATATAGCTAATATTTACGCTGGGGATTATTTATAGACCATTCGTCCAAAAAGTTACTTGGAATTGAATTCAAATCATGTAGTTCTTAACTTGTTATGAGTAGAAAGTTAACCAAGTGAGCCAAGTCTTGTTGCTTTAAGGTTAAATTTTAATAAAATTACTTTTAAGGAATGTGTTAAAAAAAATTGATTGTATAATAAAAATATGTTGAAAGATTGACATATATATACACACACACACACTAAAAAAATACTTAGTTTGTTTGGAGACACATTACAAACATGAAAAATCACGTTAATTTGCTAAAAAACGTGAAAGTTATACCAGCAAGAAATCGCATCACAAATGTGTAATCAAATATGCTATAATTTTATAAGAAATTTAACAAGTGGCTCAATAATTTATTTCAGTGAACAAGGGTAAGGAGGTAATTTACTAATCAATCGTTATCCTTATTTTTGTCAACCTAAGAAACAATGTTTTTCACCTAAAGAGAATTAGTCGACAAATTCTTACGTTCTTCTTTAGCAAGAAAAAGTTATTAATTATACATTCTGAATGCAAGAAATCATAAGAGTAAGAAAATTTTCTGGATAGTACGTGTCATCTCATTTTTATTTTTATTTTTGATAAATCCTGTCATCTAAGAATTTGTAGAATTGGCTTTAGGTTGTACTTTAATTTTCAATTTTTGTCAGCGTACATGCATCTGTGCAAACTAAACGTGATAAAGTTTTGTAAGAATCTTAAAACTGATATTACAAACATGTACTAAAATACAAGCATTTTTTTGGGGTTACAAAATACAAGCATTTGATACCGTATATATGTACTATTACAGATAAAACGAATTTGTCGCTATGCTTTTTTTTTTGTGAGTACGATAGCGCCTTTAACATTAAAAGTTAACATCATTATATTCAGAATTTTCGGAATCAAATGGGAGCAGTTGTTTTCATTGTTTAAGCTAAACAAAACCAGAAAAAAAAAAAAAATCTGGAAAAAAGTGCATTCAGTTCAACGAAATATGCGACTTTTAATTTACAAAAATAATACACGGAAAATTGTAATAAATTTGTTTTACCAATAACACCATCTTATCAACCATCCATCCAATTGACTTAATAATGGTATATATAGCTAGCTAGATTTGAAAAATAACCTCAAAGTCCCATGATTAAATTATTTCACCTTTGGGAGGAAGGTGAGTGCAATCAGCCTAACGGCAGAACTAGAGAAATAAGAAAATGAGAATGCTAATTAGTAATTACCGTAGCAAGGACACTAGTTAAAGCACTAAAAAGTGTTTTTTTTTTTATGAAAAAAATGTAAGATTTAAAAGGTATCATCTTGTATTTTTCTTTTCTTGTTTCTAATCTTGGCTCACTAGTTTGTGTAAAGTTTGATTACAAGTTATTAATATATTCCTTTCACCTATAAAAAAAATATATTAATATTACTCTACTGTAAAAGGTCATGATCTTTCACGAAAACCCAGAAAATAGTTTCAAAGTGATCTTACGATTGTAAGTTAGAAGGTTTGGTTTTGAATTTGGAAAGTCGCATATACTCTGTAATTTATACGTATCTATCTTGTAACTTAACCATAATTTGAGAATTCCAAACCAAAACTAAGCACACCTTTTGTTTGAAACGGAACCATTAACACCCAAAATAAGATGATCTTTCATTAATTAAATATCTAATCAACACATGGAACCTACAACGGGCACAAATTTAGTTGGATTATTGCCACACCTATGTCTTTACAATTGCAACGAATTAAATACGATTTGGACATACTCATACAGAGTATGCATCTTAGCAATTAACCAAGCGAAGCACGAAAACATTTTGTGACTCCTAAACCTCACGATATGCTTCGAAGCTGGAGAGCCATCAGCGCGGGTTCTTTGCTGAGGTGAAGAGAACCCATTAGAGAAATTTCTAACGGAATTATATCGCAGATGACCAATTTTTTCCGTATGATCATCAGCCTCTTTTAGTATTGAAGTTGAAGGTTCCTGCAGGTAATAGTCATGGCCTTGAGTTTGAGGGTAGAACTCGGCCACGTTCATGCTGTAGCTTAGAGCAGCTCCTGAGGAAAGACACTGGTATTGCCTGCGAGTTTTTCGTTTCTTGATTGCTTTGTAAACCAAAGGCAGAAGACCCTCCATATCTATGACAAATGATGCTTATTAATTATGCTTCTTGTCTTGGTTCTTTTGTGAGAAGAGGGTATAGAGAAAATCGGAAAATATTCGATTGAAGGCTTTAAAATGGAGAATTTAGCAATTGGTGTTCTATGTATGCTGGGTTAGGTAGGTTTCGGTTTTTATTATTTTTTATTTTTTTATGACATGATTCTGCCACAAAGAGCATGCAACTCTACAATATGAGTTTTGACTTAACGGGCAAGAGCAGCGCATGCCACTAGAACAATCCAAATGCTGTTCGAGGAGGAGACTGCCCAATTTTTTTACAGCAATTTGACTTTTATGCCGTTCATCTGGAAATGACAAAATGTATAATGTAGAGTTGTGGTCAGATAAGCAACCACAGTTTTATTTTATTCCTAACCAACCACTATCCGCAAAAGCCGCCACTGGTTGTGATTTGGATTAATTCTTGAAGCCTCTCAGATAAACTCCCTGTGGGCGCTAAGGTAAGGACGATGACATGTATCAATATAGATCCATTTCATGTTATGTCTTATGGCACAAGTATTATGATGTTTATCAATATAATAGAATATACAACAATAATTTTATTCCATGCTTTATCAATTTCATGAAATTAAAAATTACTTTTCCTTCTCAAAGGTGCGGTATATGGAATGAGATTTAGGATCTGTTTCTGACATATTCTTGTCATATTAATTATAAAATGACGTTTATTACTTTTTATTACGTTTATTTCTTTCAATTTTTCTATTTTCTATGATTGGAAATTTAATTACTAGGGTGCAACTTACTTACTGTCAATTGGTTTTAAAATAAAATCTAACATGATATCAGAATCTATAACACACGTATTCATGTATCCCCTGTCTTATAATTAATTTTGTATACTTATGCAAAATAATAATGAACACTAATCATATATATAAAAATTATTGTGGAGTACAATTATCAAACAAACTACTATGAAGAAAATATCATAAAAAATGTATGAAATATTTTATCTAAAATATTGTTTGTATAATACTACTCGAAAATATTTTTTATCCAATTTTTACAACATTTTGTTAGTAAGAGATACAAATGAGAAATATTAACTTTCTTTATATTTCTCATGGGTGATATTTACGTTACCAAATTAATTTAAGTACATTCCGTATTGATATGTACCAAACAAGTAATGATTCGAAAAACGATTTCATTTCAAAGCTACCAAATTACGTTGAAAATGATCATTCTATTTTATCAAAATTCGTTCCGTTCCCATTCCACAGAATCATTATTACGTGTCCCAAAAATTAGTAAGATCATTAGTTGTTGTTTTCTTTGGGCTTAGGCCCTGCATTTCAACAACAACAACAACAAAAACAATTACATGAGTTGTAATTGCATTCCCCAGCGATAAGCCAGAGGTGGCATCTGCTTTGATTTAGTCTGAAAAAATTCATATAGCACAACAAGTTCCTTGTATGCAATTTCTTATCATTTTATAAGAGTTCCTTGTACAGATGTCTTACGTGCCCTTAAGTAAAGAAAGGAATATTGTCTCAAGGTTAGAAAGGATCTTGACTCTTTCCTAATTAAGATGGAGAGGATTCCTTGTATTATCTCTTTCATGATACAGAAAGGACTTTTGACCAGTATTTTCAGAACTGGACCGGTTATTGACTCGATCGAGCTACTGAGTTAATGGGTTACTGGTCGAACTAGTGGGTTATCGGTTGAACCGCATAAATTAGTGTAACTGACATAATAATTACAGATATGTATAAATATTATTTTTCGCACCTCTATGATAAGTAACGCTAGTGGTTTAGTGGTAAGAATCAGAGGCAAAGAAAGGCTGGTCGCTGGTTCGATTCTTGAAGGTGCAATTTTTGCATTTTCTTAAAATCAGCCTTGTGTGAAAAAGCAACCATCAGTAATCAAACGTTGGTACAACAGCAACATTAGGCGCATCAGGCATTGGTACAACAGCAGTAGCAGGCGTGTCAAGACGTCACTTCTTGAGGCACGCAAAAAGTCACACCTTGGGCCGCTAAACGTCGTCAAGGATGTATTTGGTCCGCTCGGAATCGGATTTGAACCGGTTTTAAGCCGGTTTGATGACATCACAACCGGGTTAATAACATTTCTGATCTAATAAATGAATCAACCTAGTCACTTATCCTGTTTTCGGTCGGACCGGTTCAACCGGCCGGTCCGAATCGAGTTTTAAAACACTACTTTTGACTCTTTCTCAAGATGCTATGTTATATGCTTTTATTGATCCCCTCAATTTAAAAGGAAACTTAAAGGTGGTAAATTGGATCGTTTGGTCGAACATGTCGGGTTAAGGTGTGAAAGGGGGCTGAGTTGACCCAAATTTCTTACGACCTACAAATTTGTTGATCTAACCTGGCCAATTTAAGTTGGGACAAATTGGCCTATTTTTTTAAGCATAAATTTATATAAATTTTACAAAAAATAAGAGTAAAATAATAAATAATTCCAGGTCAAATAGGCTCAGTTGTTTTTTGGCCTACATTTTATGGGTCCGCCTGGGCCAAATTAACCCCTTTTTCAAAGAGCTCAGTTCGACCTTATTTATGAGTTGTTCAGGTTGATTGATTAAGTTGGGCTCAATTTACCACCTCTAGAACTTGTCTCTAGTTTATGTTACAAAAGATTAATAAAGTAAGAAAAGATATGTTTGTATTGATTCACTTAAAGACTAAAGATGAGTTTATTGCAAAAAAAATGATGAACAAGAAGAACTTAGGAGATCTTTATTTCGAGATTTCATATTATATTCTCAGGTATCACATTTCCAGGAATGTTATTCCTAAGTATATTTAAAAACGTGTTTGGTTGCATTTTAATATTCCTAGAAATATTTTTTAAAATTCAAAATAATTTAAATAATAAATAAATAAAAATATAAGTTACAAATGTGTTAAAAATAACTACCCATATTCCCATGGGAATATCATTTTCCCACCCTTCCTCATGGGAATAAAAATGTAGAAAAATATGGTAAAAAGGGAAGTTACAACTTTCCCAAGAATCAACAATACTCGGGAATAATTTTTTAAAACTTGTAACAAACATAGGTATATTACATTCTCGGGAATCAACTTTTAATCCGTGAAACAAACACATTCTTAAAATGTATAGAAGGAAATAACTTGAGTGATTGGAATGCAAAATATTTATGGTCCGTTCGGTAGCCAGGATATGATAAGATGGGATGAGATAACTGTCCTACCTCATTATAATATGTTATTTGTTGTGCCAATAGGATATGATAACATTATCTTATTCTTTACTCCAGTGTATTTCTTATCCTAAGGGAGTTGCGTTAGGAAGCAACAAGATAGGATAATACCTCTCTCTTTCTCTTTCTCTTTTTCTATATATATATATATATATATATATATTATTTGTTACAATATTCAACATATTAAAAATAATATTATATACACTAGTGCAGGAAACGCTTTTTAAATCGGTTAAAAAAGCTTTTTGAATCAGTTATACAACCAATTTAGATACAACCTATATAAAAGGTATTACGATTTTAAACCGTATTTTGAACCGATTTAAAAAATACTTTTTAAATTAGTTGAAGTAAGAACCGATTTAAAAAGTGGCACTTACTGGTACTTTTTAAATTGGTTCCAAACAGAACCGATTTAAAAAGTGCCACTTTTTAAATTGATGGATGTTGTAACCAATTTAAAAAGTGTACAACTAATTTAAAAAGCTACGTTTTTTTAAAAATAATTTCATTGTTTTATCATGTAACCAACCCTGTTATCATTAAACAATTGCCACAAAAACAGCCAGTACATCATCACATTCAATTATAACATACTTTAACCAACAAAACTTTATAATATGCTTTAAAACATATAAAATAAAAAACTACTATTCTTTGCCTAGCTAAAGACATTCTAAACAAACTATTTATTACTAATTTGAAGGAAGAATGTTGCCCAACGTTAATGGATGTCTAGGAAGTCCTCTTGTGAGAATGGTTCCCTATCAACAAATATCTGCGAGATAAACATAAGATAAATTCATTACCCAATGAACTATAAAATCTATAACTATAATTGTAATTGGATGAAGATTATATTACCTTGTTCCATGAATCCACAATATCTGCTGAAACTATGGTCAACATATGTTTCATTACATAATATCCACACTCATAGCTCCCTCCTTATTTGTTAGTTTACCAATGGAATTGTTTTTAAAAATGAGTTGTAGAAACTATTACAAACTATAATTGAATATGCAGTTGTAAATCATTTACGTAGGAAAAAAACCAACTAGGCTTCCTTTGTAGTGACACGCACTTACCCACTAATGTTTGATATCCGATCATGACTCTAATTAAAAATAGATATGCAAAGTATGTTATAGGTTTCAAAATTATAATACAAAGGACGAAAGAAATATATTATAAATTTAAACTTACCTTTCTACTAGTTGTTTCAATTCTTTGTTGGGCTTCTTGTGCAACAAACACAACAAGGCCACAACATTGTCTCTAGGACAAATAATTAGCAATTGCCAATGCGAGCTGCATTTGAAAAAGAATATAAGTGATGATATTCAAATATTATTTAAAATCATTTGAGTGAGAAATATATACAAGTGCTTACTAATGCAAGTATGGTGCTAGGTAACACCGTTTTTGCCCATTATACATCCAATTTTGAATGTAGGCTTGAGAATCTTCATCCTTATTCCCTATTTTCTAAATAGGGAATGGGTCAATAAATCCATAAACATTGTCTGGACCCTTTGAGAGACAGAGGCGATGCATATATCTAAAATATTCAAATGAATGTTAATTATAATAAAAGATATGCTTATTTAAGAGATTTACAAAAAGATTTAACTTACAACAACCATAATTGTAGAACTAAGATATTCAGCATGTCATTGCCGGTGCATATTTCCAAGACATCCTTCTAGGTGATCCATAGGTCAACATCATTGGGTCTGCCAAGGAATGTGGGTTCCAAATCTATTTGCACCACATCCGTCACCATACTAGATGCCACCTACCATAAGCGTGTCATTGGATTAACTTAAGGTTCTGAATTTTTAGGTGAAACATCTTTCTTCGATGGTTGAACATCCTAAAAAAATAAACATAAAATAATGTTATAAAATAAAATCTAGTAATTTCAATTTGTAATTAGAGAAAAAAATAACTTAAGATGAAATTTGAATATACCTTGGCTGATACAACCTTTATAAGTCGTTTCGACCACTGAATAAACTGTTTAGGGGCTTGCCCCACAGCCTGAACCTCCTCAGTGGGCATAAGAACTTGAGCATATACATCCCAAATTTGTTCAACCACCATCCTTGCCATATCATCCTCAATGGTCCTGTGGTGTATGGTAGGTCCCAAACTATGCACTCTCCTATAGGCCACTAAATGAACAGGCTCTCCATCAACATATAACTCACACTACTCAAGGATATTAGTGTCAGTCTCTTCCCCATAAGGATTAGCAGCAGCACAACTTCCCTTCATGTTGACACGTACAGGAGTATGAGCTAGTTCTGGTTGGACATTTATATTTTGTTGTGAAATACACAAAGATGCCAACTCTTCTCTAATCTCCCGTCTCAACTGCTCTTTAAGCTCATTTCTAATTTCCTATCTGATTCGCTCCATCTCTTCCCTGGTGACAATTCCTGAGGTGGGCTCACTACGTGAAAGTGGTCCATAGTAATCACAAATGCCAACACCTTGTCCAGCAGCACGAACCCGACTAGGGTGCTTTGGTCTCTTAATAGCAGCAGTTAATATATCCTCATGTCCATAGAGAACAAATGTTCCCTGTGAGCTCTGCTCCACAAAAGAATCCTACAACATATAATTAAAAAAAATGTGTAAGAAGTATAATGTAGCAAGTTACAATTAGTACTTGAAGTCAAAAATTACTTATAATCTTTTCAACAACGACGCGTGTCTCCTCTGATGTATATCCACCTGATTGTAGTGTGCGGGCCACCTTCCATTTATCACAGTGTTGCGGTGGTGATGGAGGAGCAATATCTCCAATAGATCCAAATGCCGAGGCTTCCAGTTCACGTTGTCTCACCTTCTTAACCATTATTTTCTGCTCAAGCAACTTATACCCCTACGAGATAATCTGTAAAGGTGGATATTCTTTGATGCAATCATCTGTCCCCTTTTTCTCTTACCTGTGAACAATAACACACTGTTAAATTCAATAAAAATTAATCAAATGTTGTTGTATGATTAAAAAAATATGTTTCCAACTAAACCTGGAAGGCAGGATTCTCTCGGCTTTCAACAAATTTGCCCACATCTCCTCATAAAAAAATACATACTTCTCACAAGGAGAATTGTCTTTCAATTTTCCATATATGTATCTCGTGGTGAGCTGTGTCTTAAATGCCCTCCAACGCTCAGCCGTAAGTGTTAGCAATTTTCTTTTCAATATGGCATTATGTGGAACATCATAAGTGAGCTACAAAATAAAATTGAATAGTCATTGTACGACAATAATACGGTAAAATACAATATTTATATTTGAGACTATAAAAGTAAAATACCATGATAGTTTGCCAAATTTGATTCTTCAAGCTCTCCTCTACATGGTCCCAATCCTTATAAAGGATAGAAACCTTGCTTCGAGCAAGGACGTCCACAAAACTAATGAATTTTGTGGCATTTTCCCCTTCCAGTGCCCCACTTAATCATGTCAAACTGAATTGGTATTAGATGGTCACCAGCTCGACTGAGAGTCAACTCTTTTAACCGTGTACCTCGTCTACCCTTTTTTTTTGTAGACTCATAAGATGGGTTACTAGAAGAATCAGTCATGTGCCTGTTTACAAATGGAAAAAAAGAAACACATATCAGTATCAACATTCACAAAACATGTCATTTCCAAAGATAAACATTACGATCGAAATAAAATAAATAAAATAAAAAAGATAACAAAAACAAGAATAAACAATAAGATAAAAATAAGTTAGTTACTAACTTGTTAAGTATGTATGTTTTTACATATTCCTTCATAATGATCATCATGTGTGGCATGTACATCATCCACTTCATTCTCATTAGTAAAAGTGGGCATCTGTATTGAGAAAGAAGGAATCTCAATAAGATCCACATTTGAATCTTTTTTTTCATCACTAACATGCACGCTTCTTCCTTGGAGAACCACTAACCATCTCTTATTAGAAGAATCACTGACTGAAAAACTTGCTTTGTTTGGTATGCCATAATGAAAGACTCTTCATTATAACCTACCTTGCTAAGATCCACCAATGTGAACCCTAATTCATCGGTTTGCACACCGGTGTTACTGTCAACCCACTTACATTTAAAAATAGGCATTCTAAATTTTAGGTAGTCAACCTCCTAGTATGTCTTCAATAACTCTAAAGTAACACCTGGATGCCATAACGGGATTTTTATCTTTTGAACTAGAGAAGTGCATGGACTCAGCCACAACCATAACCCTATTGTTTTGTACAGTACTCTTCTCATCCAACGACTTTGCATAGAAACAAAACTTGTTGATATTCGTATCTAGTCCAACATATGACATCAAAGTTAGGTCCATGTGCTAGCCATTTTAATGTGTCAGAAGCATTATTATAATTCAAACTTGTTTTTTAAACCAGTTTAAGAATGTTTTGTTATGCTCATTCAACTGCCATTTCTATAGCATTCTAGGTTCTTTTTCTTGACAATATTTTTGTGAGTAGAAAAGTAAGGTTCAACTTCATTAGTGTTATTCAATATATACAAGTGTTCTTGCATAACTTCTTCCCGACTCATTGGTTTAACGTTTACACCTTAAGTACCCTTACCGAAAAATCTTCCCTCATGACGCGATTTACCTTTCAACAATAGATGCTTCTGGACAGTATGGATTCTTGACGTACCCTTTCAAGATCTTCATATATCGTTTAACTAGGATACATCCACCTTAAATAAACTAGACCACACATTCTAATATCTCTCACTAGATGCACTATTAAGTGAACCATGATATCAAAAAAATGAAGGAGGAAAACACATCTCTAACTGGCACAATATAATAGCAGCTTCATTTTTTAACTCATGCAACTTCATAGGTTAATGACTTTGTTGCATATGGCATTGAAGGATAAGCACAGTCACGTAATGGCATGTCAAATAGCCACTAGTAGGAGTTGTTGCATCAAGACGTGGCAATCATGAGACTTTAACCCAACTAATTTAAGAACTTTTAGTGACACAAGGCTCTTGATATTTGAAGAGTATCCTTGTGGCATCTTCACGCCTTATAGACATTTACATAAACTTGGTTTTTCTTCTCTTTATAAGGTATGACAAGTTGGGGGTAAATATATCCGCTTACCTATTGATTGCGGACCTAACTAAAGGCGTATACCCATCTTAACCAGATCTTGACGAGCATTTAAACCATCTTTTGTCTTGCCTTTAATGTTCAAAAGAGTGTCGATTACACTATCACAAACATTTTTCTCAACATGCATTACATCTACACAATGTCTAACATCTAGATTGCATCAGTAGGGAAGATCAAAGAAAATTGACCTCTTCTTCCACAAGTTTTTCTCGGTTGCTTTCTTTTGGGTCTTTCCAAATTCGACACTGATGTCCTTCACCCATTGATAAACTGCTCACCAGTTAAGGCAGGTGGCGTAATACCATCCTTCTAACATCTATTAAAAGCTTTTTGAGTCTATGACATGGGTGATTATGCCGGAGAAATTTTCGATGCCTAATGTAAACTGTCTTCTTTCCATGTTTAAGTTGTACGTAACATGTGTCTTCTTCACAGATGGAGCAAGTGTTATGCCCCTTAACACTATACCCGCTCAAGTTTTCATATGCTGAAAAGTCATTGATGGTACATAATAACATTGCACGCAACATGAAATTTTCATGACGATACCCGTCATACACATTAACACATTCATCTCACAGCATTCTCAAATCTTCAATTAAGAGACGTAAATAGACATCTATGTCATTTCCTGACTGTCTTGGGCCTGCAATCATCATAGATAATGTAACATATTTTTGCTTCATGCACAACCAAGGAGACAGATTGTAAATAACTAAGAGAACAGGCCATGAACTGTGCTTACTAGATAAGTTACCATAAGGTTCATTCCATCCGTAGCAAGTCCAAGCCTAAGGTTTCTTGCCTCAATCCTAAAGACTACAAACAAATGATCAATTTTTTTCCATTACGGAGAATTAGCAAGATGACAAAGCTATCTATCACATTTTCTCTCATCTACATGCCACGTAAGGTTCTTTGCGTCGTCTTCATTAGCAAATAATCGCTTAAACCTTGGAATTATTGGAAGATACCATAACACCTTTGTAAGGGGACCCTCCTTTTTGCTCTCATCACTATTAAAATCATCATCTTTCACTTTATACCGTGACACCCCACACCTGGGATACTTGTGCAATTCTTCAAACTCTTCTCTATACAATATGCAATTATTAGGACACGCATATATTTTTTTGTATTCTAATCCCATCGAACACAACACTTTCTTTGCCTCATAGTTATGTATCAGCAATGTGTTATCTTCTAAAAGCATTTCGTTCAACAACTCAAGTAATTCGGTGAAACTTTTATCACTCCACCCATTTCTTGCCTTCACATTCACCAATCTTAAAACCGCTGATAACCGTGTGAATTTAGTGCACCCCGGATATAAAGGCTTATCCGCATCACTGCACAAAGTGTCATACACATGAGCTCGCTGAAAAGACTCTAGTCCAATATCATGAATCATGTCCTCTAGTCGATCATCCATAGGAACATCAACTTGCTCTGTTTGAGACACATTTGACATGTCTAACAATTCGCCATGTCTATGTTGTATTACTCTTGCAAAACTAATCACAAAGAACATGCTCCTGTATTTGCTCCTGTATGTCGTCTCTCATTCAAACAATTAACACAAGGACAATAAAAGAACCCACCACTATCAGGAATATTTCTTTCCACAAATTGGATAAACTCTTCCACTCCATTCTGATACTCATCAATTATGCATCTAAAATTAATTCAACTACGATCCATAACTTCATACTGTGATCCACAAACCATAATTTAATGCATGTAAATCTCACTTTTTTATACAAGGTGTGGCCCTATCCCATTCAGAAAGACATTTTCTTAAACTTGATTAATACGTATAGGTTTAGTCTTATTTCTTAAATTTGACAAAATTTTGGCAGCATTTTGCATTGTTCTCCAAGTACATGAAATGAAAGTGGTGACATCAAGTTCACCACAATCAAGTATGCACTGGAGACACAACACGAAATGCACTAAATCGAAATTTAATCAAATTTAAGATGAGATTTAACCACTACGTATTAATCAAGTATAAAAAATGAATCTTTCCAAACTATCCAACCGGACAATTCAAGATTCAATACAATAATTAGTACTTTAATCATTGTATTGAATCTCAAATAGGAAACTAAGGTTCGCTCATAATACATAAATTTAATAAAAAACAACAAAATTAAACACAGAACATAATGAATATAATTTATACAGAAATTTCAACAGAGTTTCCTCTGTATTTTGGTACTTTCCCAAAGACCTGTTAATAGGTATTCAATCATAAGATCAAAGGTTAACCGATCAGACAATCCAATCTACAACAACTCTCATATCGGCTCTTATGGCCAATATCCTTACATTTAAATTTCTTACTCTCTTAAACTTTAATACTTAAATTATTCAATTTTAGATTCTTATACTAATTCACTCTTAAACTAATTCTCCCTCTTTGCTCACTTTATCTTAACAATGTACTCTCCCATTATAGTTCACTTATGTTATTATCTTTTAATTTCCTAACAAGTTCCCAATCTATACTAAGGCTAGTTCTTTCATTCTTTGAATCCACCAATTCTATAGCCATAATACATTTTAAACAAAATATAATACATTTTATGATAGTTAATTCCTTAAATATCCTTACATTAATTTCAAAATTTTCTCCTTTCTCATTACTAAGCAACATCAATGTAAGTACTAACCAAAATAATTGACTTCAATTGATTGTATAACTTATGTTATTCAATTCTCAACGCTTAAAATCCTTAATATATATTCATATAAGTTATGACTAACTTAAATAATACTTCTAGCTTTTTACTTAAAGATTCATAAATCCATACATGTAAAATCAACTAAATTTATCTTCTATTCATCAACATATATATTCAAGCATAGCCTCTAGTAATTAATTTCCCATAACAAGAAAATCCAATTGCAAAACTGCAATAATGACAGCACATGCATGAACAAAAACTGCAAAAATGGAGCTTGCACCTATGCAATGATGAACTTGTTGGTGTTGAATGGAGGTGAAGCAAGCTTGAACTGCCCCTATGCAATGCAGATTTTGCCCTTCAATGGAGGTGGAGCGCAACGTCGACCAATGGAGGTGGGGAGCACGATGCGAACAAGATGCAGAGAGGGAGAGGGCGATGTCAAAATGGTAGGGAGGGAGCTTGGAACTTGAGTTTGGATAGAGATGGAGAGAGCTTCAAATGGATTGTAGTGGCTCGCGGTTTTTATAAAAGAAATGGAGGGAGAAACTTTTTAAACCGATTCCACCTGAAATCGTTTAAAAAGCCTCATTTTTAAATTGATCTAGTGTAACGATTTAAAATGCAACATTTTAAAATTGGTTACATGCATAACCAATTTAAAATGAGATTTAAATAAGTTATAATACACCGAGTTAAAACTTTCAATTAAAATTGCAAAAATGTCACTGCATCTTATTTAAATCAGTTGAATGTGAACCGTTTTAAATTCCTGCTCTAAAATTGATTTCTTGCAGTAGTGATATATTATAATAAATATATATATATATATTATATAAACAAGTATAATATTATTATAAAAATATATATAAGATTTATATATAATTTATGATGCTATATATATATATATATTATTTGTTATAATATTTAACATATTACAAATAATATTTTATATAATTATAATAAATATTATATATAAAGCAAGTATCATATTATTATAAAAAATATAAATAATATTTATATATAATATATGATGCTATAATATATAGTATATATATATACATATATACAAATTACATAAAATTTGTATTTAGTATATCATCTTTTTTATAATAATAATAATAATAATAATAATTTTGACATGTAAATTTAAAGTATATTATTCATTAAAATATTAAAAAAATTACTATTTAAATTTTTTAAAGAAGATTATTTAAATGATAATTATAATTTTCAAAATCTTCTATAATTTTTTTTATAATTTTAAGAAAAGTAAGTACATAAATAAGAAATAATATTATATATTTTAGTTAATTTTTTTTTGTAAAAAATAAAAAATTAAATTAAAATTTACTTTTAGAAAATTTTATATAATTTTAATCAAACAGTAATTTTATCATTTGAACATAATTTATATTTTATCCTATTATTATTTGATTTGTTATCTGTTGTGCATCAAATATTAAATAAAATTATAACTTATCATGCTTTTATCCTATCCTATTATTTTCTGACCACCAAACAGACCCTTAATGTATTAAGATTGAAATGTAAATACTTGGAAATTAACATAAAATATGTAAAACTCAACAAAGTAAAAGGAACGTAAAATTGTGGATAAATTATGCTTCTTGTTAGTGACCAAGATAGTTGGTCTCTTCAAATAAATAAATAAATAAATAAATAAATAAATAAATATATATATATATATATATATATATATATATAAAGATTTGCTCCTTTAATACATTAATATATCCACTAGACTATGTGTGTAATCCATTCTCTAAACTTGATAATAACCCCTAATTACTCTCAAGCATCAATCACTACATCTAAATAATTTATTATTTACATTTTTGATTATGTAGTCATTTTATAAATTTATTTTTGAATTTTTAATATAAGAAGGGTTGAAAAATGTCATTAGTGTAACCTATTAGCAAATAATAATGACCCATCTCTTTAAGGGATTCATAGGAAAATCCATGGAAGTATACATCAACGATATAATCATCATAACATTGGCATTCGAGGTCTATATAGCCACTCGCAAATGTGTTAAGAACATTGCAATAGCGCAACATAAGGCTCAACCTTTTGAAATGGACCTTCAAAGTGGAAGCAAGTAAATTCCTTAGATTTATGTTGATAAGAAATGGAATAGAAGTCAACTTTGACATGTGTAAGATTATCCTTGAAATGAAGGCCCCGAAATAATCAAAAAGGTGTGACAACTTACGAGACAAGTAGTAGCCCTATCTAAATTTATGGCTTATGCCACCTACAAATCACTCATTCTATACCAATTGCTTAAGAAGAACAAGATATTTGAATGGATGTATGAGCATAAGGAATCTTTCCAAAAGATCAAAGAATGTCTGTCAAGCTCGCCAATACTCACACAACCATAATAAGAGCGCCATTCCTTATGTATATGGCCATTATAGAAGTAGTTAGTTCCGTGCTTGTTAAGGAGACCTTTAAATGGGCAACTTCCAATTTATTTTGCAAGCAAGGTGCTACAAAGGCCAAAAGTATGATATTATAAGTTGAAAAAAGTTGTGTTCTGCCTTATAACCATATCTAGGAATCTTTGATAGTATTTCTAGTATCATTCTACAATCGTTCATGCAAATCTCCTAAATTGGATAATCCTCCATAAGTTAGACCTCACAAGAAGGATGGTTAATTGGGTTGTGGAGTTTTCATAAGATGACATTTTTTACTAGCCAAGGTGGGTCATTGAATCCTAAGTCTTAGCCGGTTTTATTATATAAATGATGGGGTTGGCAAGCCCATTCTTTACTCAAGTTTGGGTAGTGCACGCAGATGGCTCTTTTAATGCTAAAGGGAGCTAGAATTAGCATTATATTAGAAAACAAAAATTGGGTAACAATAAAGCAGTTTTTGAAGTTTAACTTAAAAATTTCAATAATCAAGCATAATATAAATCATGCCTGGTGTCATGCAAAAACCTTGGAGCTCAAATTGTTGTTTTGTGTAAGGACTCTCAATTGCTAGTTTTGTAAGTTAAAAGAGAGTACCAAACTTGCAAACCCTCCTTACAATAATACTTATATAAAGTCAAAAAGATCTTAGAAGATTTTGAGTGTATAGAATTCAAGTATGTACCAAGAGACAAGAATATCCAAGTCTATGCCTTGTCAGCATTGGAAAATATTATAACAACCACTCCATCATCCACGAGACATTGGTGTTGTTGAGTATTGGATAATATGAGCCTAGTCATACAAATTAACTTTGAGGAAATTTGGATAACCTCGATCTAAACTGATATTGAATTTGGGAAGATTTTAGAAGGAAAAGGCAAACCAAAGAAGTTGCGAAAGGACACTTCATCTTCACCCTATTGTAGGGAAGGCTTTATATGAAAGGTTTCTTGTCCCTCTTTTGAAGTGCCTTACCCCAAGGTAGATGAGTACATTCTAATCAAAATCCATGAAGGAAGTTGTGGACAAAACCTAGGTGGGAAGTTATCAACCAAATTAAAAGGCATTCTGCGTTGGGTACTTTTAGCCAAAGTTGGAGAAAGATATTGCAAAACACATAAAAAGGTGTTTTTCTTGATAAAGATATGTGAATTACCATAATGTACCTATCGAGGAGCTATCTGTGGTGTTCACCTTATCGACCTACCACTAGTAGGGCCTTGATATCCTTGGACTTTTCCTTTTAGCACTCAACTAGGTCAAGTGCCTCATTGTGGCAGTAAATAGGGGTGGAAATAGGCTTAGTGGCCTGTCGTGGGCTTACAACTTGACCTATTTAAGGTCAAGCTTGTTGAGCAAAAAGACTAGGCCCAACTATTTTAAAAAGCCTTTTTATTTAAGTAGGCTAGGTTGTGGGCTTTTAGAAAAGCCTACTAGGCTTGACGAACTGGCCTATTTATAATAACATTATTTTAATAAAAACTTAATATTTAATATATAATATTAAATCATTATTGTAACAACTAAAGCATTATGATTTTTTACTTGAGTTGGTTTTAATGTTTCTAGTGTGATAGGTTTGTTAGCTTATAAACTTATTGATCTATTTAGTGATAGGTTCATTAACTTGTAGAGCTATTAGTCTTTTTAGTGATAGACTCATTAGCCCATAAACCTATTGATTTATTTAAAAAGGATAAACCCATCATACCTATTTTAAAGCCTTAATATAAAATAGGTCTTAAAATAGGCTATTAGAGCATGTCAAACTTATATAAAGACCAGGCCAAGCCTAAAATAAAGCATTGTAACAGGATAACATGTCTAGCTTGAGTTATGGCATTATAAAATAGATCAGGTTAGGTTTAGGTAAGGCTTGACCCAACTTGTCCTATTTCCATCCTTAGTAGTCTGTTTACTTTACTAAGTAGGTGGAGGTAGAATCCCTGACTACGTTATCTTTGGCAAAGATCCAAAAGTTATTCTACAAAACAACATTAGCATGTTTGGCACCCCAAAGGTTGTTGTCATCAAGAATGAGACTAAATTCATAGATAAAGGTTTTTGGTCTCTTCTACAAGGGTTGAACATCATGAAACATTTTTGTTTAACACCTGTAGTCTAATGGCCAAGCAAGAGTGTTTAACCAAGTGATCTCATAGTGTTGCAAAGAAAATGAAAATCTAGAGGGGTATAGACTGAATAGTTAGATCACATGCTTTTAAGCCTATTGCATGATGCCCTGTTCGACTATAAGAAAATCACCTTTTTATATGACAAACAGAGTCAAGGTGGTTATGCCTATAGAGATAAGATAGCTGACTTAGAAGGTCCTAAAATTTAATGAGGAAAAAAGTATAAATGTCCTTTTGGAGGAACTCAACCTACTTTATGAAAGGAGAGTTGTAGCTCATTTATGAATTGAAGCTTTTAGACAAGGAGTTGCCTTACAACCCAACAAAAGGGTTATTCAACACTCTTTTTGTTAGGAATCGTAGAATGAAGATAGTAAACCACACCCTATAGCGTAAAATTTTCATTACAAGATCCAAGCAAATGGTTATCGTTTTGTGTTTTGAAAATCAACCTATGAGCACTATCATTGAAGCATTGCAATAATAAGGACACTTCTACATAGTCCATGTGATCAAATGGCGAATGTCCACAACTTGGAGCATGTATCCTAACAATGCTAGTTGTTGAAGAGATGTAAAATAACTCTCTTTCTTACACTCTGATGTGCATAGTATGTGTAGGTTTTTAGTGTATCAAATAAGTCCCTAAGCAATTCGATAATGAAAGAAACTAGAAGTTATGACCTAGCCTTTTATGTATTGATACATTACAAGTCTGGCCCATAAAAAATTAAAGTCTAACTTTATTCCTCATTTTGCTCTTATTAATTTGTGTGCATACAGCCTTGTAGGTTCTCATAAAGTTAACAACAATGTTAAATCCCGTTAAATATTACACATCATTATTACCTAAGTTATGAGAATGCTAGTGATTTGACATAACCTTTCCAAGACCAATATTGTTGTGTAATTTTGCCCTTCATCCAAATATCATAATTAAACACAAGGCGTAAAACGTGCTATCCTTGCATAGTTTAATTATTTTTTCTCGATAGTTGAGAAAATACTGTAACAAAAAACGAGGTTAAAATCTCATATCAACTCACTTTAGCACAACCGTACATTTCATAATCTTACTTTATTAAAAGGACCAAAGATATCACTCATATTATGTAAGAGGGACAAATCACTTCTAAGTCACTTATATTGCTCTCCATGACTTGTTGTGTGCCTAATAACCAACTTTATAATCGTATTATTATAGAAGATAGTTAATGACATTAGAATACACAACTCCTCATGTAAAAATCGTAGCGATTTTCAGGTTGACCCATCACAGGCCAACACATTTTTGAGCTAGGTTGGATTGGGTCAATTTAATGGTCATTGGAATTTTGCTACTTCAATTAGAGGGGACTGGCCCATGGGTCACACACTTTTTTTTTTAATTTAAAAATTAAAATTATCAAAATAAATTAATTTGTATATAACAAGTTAATAAAAAATTTTAATCACTATAAATTAAATTATAAAAATATAGAAGTAATAAATTATATTTTATATTATCTTATTTTCTATTAGTAGTGTCAAATATAATAAGTTGTCATTTGTAATATAAAATAACAAAAAATAATACACAATAATAGAAATAAAATAGAGTGAATCAATTGTAACAATAAACAAATGTTAGAAATTAAAAAAAAACCTCAATGTACATAAATATTAACTTAAAAATGGGCATTTTTTTATTTGCAAAATTTAGGGAAAATTGATGGCACCTCAATCCAAGGTAGGAAAAACCCTTAGACTCAAATAACACTAACAGAATAACTTGTTTACTTTACCTCAAAGGTGAATGGAGACTCGAATTTATAATTTGTTCGATGTGAGATCTTGTCTTATTCTATTCGACCAACTCTTTAGAATTATCTTCTAATAAACATTAACAACACATGTAATGTTAAATTTATTATTTGTAATTTTACCAATTATAAAAAAGTAAATATAAAAATGGTAAGTGAGGGATAAGAAGACTTACATAAAAGTGTTATCCCAAAACAACTATTTTTGTCATCAAGAATAGGATGTTCTCTCCAATGTGATTTAAATATGAATTTCGCCACTATTCTTGCGGAAAATCTACAACCTATCATATCTATAATGTTACAAACCTGCATATACCTTAGAAAAACCAAACGTGATGCACTATATAATGGAAGATTACTTTGCATTCCCAATCATAAGGAAGTAAAGTTGAAAAATGAAATTCATCTTAAGAACAAAATGGTACTCCGTATAAATCATAAATATCTTGATCATAATTTTAGTTGTTTTATATTCAGATTGAAATTGTTCTAACTTTTCATTTTTCTTTAAAGTTAGGGTTATTAAAGCTTAAGTATTTCATCTCGAGTTTGCACTATGAATAAAGAATTCAGTTGTAATTGTATGTTAGGTCATAAAACAATAAAGGACAAAACTTATAAACAATACCTATAGTATTGTTTTTACAGTTGTCCTATTATAACATAACGCCTATATTATTTTTTCCACGTCTGAAAGAGAATTAACAGACTAACACTTGACACCGTCAGCCCCTTTTGCCTTTATAACCAATCTTTGTGACATCAATGCCCACCACCATTCCTTTCTCCCATCTTCAATTTTCAAAAGTAACCCAATTCGTAACCTTGCCCTCATTTTCCCCAAATTTCACTTTCGAAATCCTCTCCTGGTGCCTCCGCTTAATTAGATTCTTGCTCCCTCGCTGCCGCTTCGACTCTCGCTGCCACACTGTCACCGATTACCTAGAACTACTCAGCAACACGACTAGTTTTTTCTTGCTCTCCAAAAAGTGTAATTTGTTGGCAAGCTCGTAAGATAATATATAGATAGGAAAAAAAAAGTCACAAAAAAGAAGAAGCTGTTAATTCTGATGCAGAAGAAAAGAAGTTAAAAGAGATGGCTTCCGTTCACCATTTGAATAAGCCTTTATCTTTAGGTTTAGTTTTTCTCGTAGATTGATTATTATTTGGCTGAACAGAAAAAATAGACAAAACCCCCCACACAGCAACTGCTGATGGGAAACCGGTGGGCAATTGCTGGTGGTGTGACCTAAACTGGGTGGTGAACCGACAGAAGCTGGAGAATTGCGGCGACGGGTTTGACCGCAACGCCATGCGTGGCAAAGACTAACACAACTAGTGATCTGTAGCGTGAGGGGATTGTGGATCAGGACCATGGAAACAGCTTACCAGTTTTGACTCTCCAAAGACATAAACGGAAAAGGATTGACGGTGTTAAATGGACCTCTTTCAAACGTGGAAAAAATGATACAAGTGCTATGTTATAATAGGCAATAGTAAAAACAGTACCTGCATTACTGTTTGTAAGTTTTGTCCAACAATAAAAGGCTCAAACATCCCGCATTAAATTTAAAAAATAAAAAAATCAGTTTAATATGGGCTGGTCCAATCTATCACGGATTAATAAAAATTGGAACTAAATTAAACTAAATTAAAACAAGTTTTATTTTTCACAACTCAGCTCAGTCTATATATTGAACTAAGACTAACCCAACTCAAACCCATTTTAACACTCGTACTTATGGATTACTATTGGAACCAAATTAATAATAGATAAGAAAAAAAAATTAAATAATGATTTAAATAAGTTTTAAAAAATATGTCCCTCTTAAAAAAAAAAAAATAGTTTTAAAAAATATGTAAGTCAGCGAATGCCGTCAACGTGGAAGCTACATTGAAAGAACCATCAAGTCAATTTCATTTACTTGAAGAAAAGAATCCCAGGTGAGTGAGAGATCTCAGAGAAGGCAGAAAGAAGAGGACGCCATGCCGAAGAACAAGTGTCCTCGAGAAGCAGTTACAGAATGGACACGTGGAAGCGGTGGCACAAACAGCTTCCACTTTTCCAGAACCGTAATTTGCTGCCCCGTTCTTATTTTAGCTGTTCTGCTTCTTGCCTTTGCTCACTCTTCCAAATCCTCCTCGCAATCACCAACTTTTTGTTCCAACGGAAACCTAACAAACATGGTAAGTTCCTCACTCTTTGTAGCGAAGTTAGTTTGTGGCTGTTGCAATACATATTTGGAAATACCAAATTCAGATATAGTCGTATACCAAAGTATGATGAGGATGTGGTCTTTCTCAGGAAATGAATTCAATTCAACGCAGTGTTACTGATTTAGCCCTCGCGGTTAAACTACTGTTTTCTTTACTCGCGAGTTGCATTTTTTTTTTCTATTTGTGGAATTGTATTCGATGATTGTATGTACAACAGGAGAGTGAAAACAAAAGATAGAGTTCCTCTGACTTCTTACCCCTTTTAGATATTGTATGGAAAGAAATACAATGCTTTTTTTGTACCTGTGACAAATGTACAACAGGTGAGAACCATAAAAAGAATATCAAAAATATTCTGCGACCAAGTGCAGGTTAGTTTATGATTGTTTGAGTTATGAATATGACCAGTTAGGCCATTTCATTTGTACATTTGCTTTGCCTCTCATTTGCGGGCGGGAAAAAAAATCATTTGTACGGTGGCGCCAAAGATTGCATACCAAAGTACCAAAACCATGCTACATTTGATTATAGAAGATAACCAACAATTTTTTTAACTACTATGAAATGTTAGCAACACACTCTCAACTGTAATGTTATGTTTTAGCACACTTTTTACTACTGGACAGAGTTATCTCAGACCCTCTGCATATGGAATGGGCTCACATCATTTAGTGGGCCCCAAGTGGACTCCACCCCATGATAGGAGAAATTATTAGGTAATACAGGATTATCAAGTATTCATGGTTCCAACCATTGTTTATATAACACATATTTAAATTTTACAATTTACGAAGAATAATTAATTACACTTGATTACATTTCATGTAAAGATTAATGAGGATCATGGTGGTTTAGAACCACTTAATAATTTCTCCCATGATAGAGAAAGAGTGTTATATAGAATGTTTTTCAGGCATTTTTCCTGTGACTAATTCAATAACAAAAGTTTTATGTGTTCAAATGTAACGTTGGTTTGGTACCCAAAGTTCAGATTCAGGAGCTAAGTGTTGTGACTTGTGAGCATTTCTTTATAACTTGTTATTACTTATTTCCATGATGTGCATTTTTTTTTGTTTTGTAATCAATCAGGGAAGTAAAAACCAAAGTCAATTATCATTGAAGAAATGTAATGTTTCCAGCCTAGGATGTTTCGTAGGACTACTCGATGCCAACTTCTTCGAGGATAAACAGGTATTTTTGTTGACTTGTGAGTTTGTTGTTACCCTGATGCTTTGTGGTGAGGTGACTAATTCTGTTCCTCTTAGATTGGGGAGATTGCTGAGGGTGCAAATGAGTTAAATATTCCAATCATAAAAGCCAATCAAAAACTTGTAGCTTCTGAGAATGGGGGGCTACATTATCCTTCTCCTTTAGTTTTCAATGCTGATTGGAACTATCAACCAGTTCACCATGAAAACAAAAGGTTCAAGTATCCTTCCATCTCCGGGATACAGAGACCTGAATCTGAAGAAGATATTGCCTTTATGAGTGTAAGTGATCCATTATTGCTGACAGACCACTAATTTGACTTTGATTATATTTGATATAAACATTTTGAGATGTGTTACTATTTCATGAATGGCTTTTTTTTTCCCTTGTTTAAAACCAGGTTCTTGAGTTAGGTGGACTCATCAAAACAAAACAAATTACTTCTCAGGAGCTTACACAAATATTCTTGCAGAGATTGAAAAAGTAGTACTAGTATTGGAATGCTAATTTGCTAGCAATTGTTGTAACATGTTTTGTGTTTTGTGTTGTGTGTTTTTGGTGACTTGAGTTCATGTATTGAAACATATCTTCCTGATTAACTATGTCATGTGGAATGAACACCAAGTACAATCCTACTCTTGAAGCTGTAGTCAGTTATACTGAAGAATTGGCCCTTGAGCAAGCAAAGGAAGCAGATAAGTTGCTTAGCCATGGAATCTATCTGGGTAGTTATTTTTCTCCAAGCATGTGAATATTTAAAAGTGATTTATTTTTAGTTTATTCACCTTCCACTTGATACTTTTAGTTTTAGAAGGATCAATATGGACCAACGCATGATTCTGGAACCCTAACCATCCCAGCTTCATCAATATAAGATTCCTATACATCCTGAACAAGATATATCAGCAAAATCACATTTAAAGGATAAAACACCTTTATATGAATGACTACAGGATAAACTAGAATTTAAGATTATAAAGTTGTCACCTTCTACTTTCTATTAGGAAGAACTTTGTAAGATCTGAATCAATATTGAAAGATTTATTATTTTTAAATTGAATATTGGTCTTCATTGAAGGGCCTCTTCATGGGATTCCTTATGGATTGAAGGACATAATATCAGTGCCCAAATACAAAACGACCTAGGGATCAAAATCATTCAAAAATCAAGTTATTGACATGGAAGCTTGGGTCTATAGAAGGTAATATCTATGACAAATGTAAATCTACAACCAGAAATTATGTTTGTGGCTAGAATTGTGTATAGTTGATGAATGATATTGTGCAACACAGGTTGAAGTCTGCCGGGGCTGTTCTTGTTGCAAAGCTTGTTTCTGGATCATTGGCATATGATGATATCTGGTTCGGTGGCAGAACTAGGAATCCATGGAATATTGAGGAATTTTCTACTGGGTCATCTGCTGGACCTGTAGCAAGCACCTCAGCAGGTACTTTTCAGAGGTTATCTTCCATTAATGCCTGCACTTTTTTTTTTCATCTTTCACTGTTTCATTTTTCAATCCGTGCCTGCTCATATTGGATCATCTTTATAGGTCCTTTCCATTATATGATTTATTTTATCAATTACTGGTCAGAATATGCTTAAAATTTATTTTAGTTTCCTGTATCTGTGTTATTTACCTATGTGATTTTGTTTATTGCATTACAGGTATGGTTCCATTTGCATTTGGTACAGAAACAGCTGGATCCATAACTTATCCTGCTGCTCGATGTGGAGTGACAGCATTGCGTCCAACTTTTGGTACTATTGGTCGAAGTGGTGTAATGAGCATTTCAGAAAGCCTGGTAAAACCCAATTATCCCTTGTTTTTTGTAGGATGCTGTGAATGTTAAACTTACATGTAACCTTTCTACTAGGATAAGCTTGGCCCTTTCTGTAGATCTGCAACTGATTGCGCTATTATTCTTGATATTGTTCGGGGAAAAGATCTTGATGATCCCTCATCAAAAGATAGCTCCGTTGATGATCCATTCCTGGTTGACATTACTAAGTTGACTGTTGGATATCTTGATGATGCTGAAATGGAGGTTAGTCATTCAAGTAATTTCGCTCAGACATGTGGTTCAAGCTTTGACATTATATATTGCCAAATTCCATGAATACATTTTCATTTCTTGAATGTTGTTAGGATAAGACATGAAACTAAAACTTCTTTTGATTTGTCAACTCAGGTTGTTCATGTTCTTGCATCAAAGGGTGTCAAGATGGTCCCTTTCAAACTGAATTACACAGTTGATTCTGTTCAAGGAATCTTAAATTTCACAATGGATGTTGACATGCTGGCCCACTTTGATGAGTGGCAACGCTCAGGCGAGGATAATGTGTACGAAGCCCAAGATCAGTGGCCCACTGAACTACGCCGTGCTCGTTTAATTCCAGCAGTGGACTATATACAGGTCAATCATTTTATTTGGTTCCCTTAAATAGTTGAATTATAATACAACATCTTTCGTATGTAGAATTTAATTTAAATCAATGATTTGATATCATTCTGTTACTTTTAGATATGACATGTTGGCATTCGGATTTAAATTATCGTATTATGCAGGCACAAAGAGCACGGGGAAGGCTAATAAAAGAAATAAGAGAGTCCTTCACCGTGGATGCATTCATTGGCAATGCAACTGAGTGGGAGAAAGTTTGCCTAGGAAATCTTGTTGGTTTACCTGTCATAGTAGTGCCAACAGGACTTAAAAATATCTCTGATCCACCACCTGGTGGCAGTAGAAGAAGAACTACAATCACTACCGGCATTTATGCTCCCCCTGACCGTGATCACATTGCATGTTTGTGACTGCAATGTGTTTAGTATTTTCGACTTTTTTTTACCAGGATAAGCTATGACTTGATCCTCAATTTGTCATTCTATACCTAGCTTTTAACCACCTCTTGTTTGGCAGGCTCTGGCGTTGGCAATGGCTTACCAAGCTCACCAATCACCATAAACAGCGCCCACCTATCAATGATCTCAGCCCGAATGATAAGATTCCCGATCCAGTTACTGTTACTTACCCTCCCAGGGTTTTGGGCTTGGGTCCTTAAGCAACTTGTTAGAACGGCTTCAACACCGAGTTAACCTGTGCCGCCATGTTGTATTTGCATGAGTTGAGAAGTACTATCAACACACTCTTTAATACATTCTTTACAACACTCTTTATTATAGGTTAAAATATGTTGAAAATCACAAAAAGTGTGCGGGTTCCACTTATTTAAAGAATCTCACTTATAATTGTGTAGTTTTCAATACACTTCAACTAACAATAAATAGTATGTTAGAAAGAGTGTATTAGAGAGTATATTGCTAGCATTACTCGTATATATGCACATATGGATGTAATCATTTTCACATGGACTTGAAAAAGATAGAGGAGATAGAAGAAATAAACTATTTTTGCGAATAATAATATACCACATTAATCTTTAAACTTCCTTTTATGAATTAGAATATACAAGTTGAATAGTGAAACTCTAATTTTCTTACTCTCTCAATTAGATATTTTCACCATTCTCTTTCTTCTCTCTTTTAGAGGTTTATTTCATACATTAACTTGTAATTAGACGAAAAAAATTTCCTCAATCATCTTAAACCATTCTTTTTTTATCTTTATTTGTATACTTGATTTTCTTAACTGTTTATTTCTTTCGATTTACACTCTTTTATTCTATTTTAAAGGAAATGTCAATGGTTTTTTAAAGAATTTGTCAATAGTTAAAAATAAATTTATATCACAATTTAAATTGTTCAATGTAAGTTTAAAATATATTTATATATTCAAATATATTTATTTATTATCAGTTTTACTTATAATATAATTTATATATTTAAAAATAATTATTTATTATAAATTTTAATTATAGAAAAAATAAACATTTATCTTGAACAAGACACAAGTTAAAATATTAGTTATGAGAATCTCTCAATTTAGTTTTTCAAATTATGAAAATCACCTTTTATATTGTAAATTTGAGTATTCACTTTAAAAAATAATTATTTCACTCTTCTTATTCTTTCAATTAACTATTTTTTATATTTATTTTTTCTCATTACATAATAATTTTCACACACAACTTATAATAGTGAGATTAGTTTTTATTTTATAATATTTTGAAATTTAAAATGTTATTATTATGAGTATGTTATTATTTTAAATTTTAAATTAAATTAAATTATATTTTAATTTAAATTGTAACAATTATTAATATTCTTAAATTTAAATTAAACTGTATTAATAATTTTTATAATGAGTATGTTATTATCTTAAAATGTAAATTTTATTTTATTTTATTTTAAATTTTAACAATGTCCTTAAAATATTATTGTTGTAATTATATTATTATCTTTAGATTTGAAATTAAATGTTATTTTTATATTAAATTGATAAATTGAAATAATATAATAAAGTGATATTATAAATTAATTATATACTATGTACCAAATAATTGATTAAAATATAATAACATAGTTTATCCTAATGCTTTCTATCTTATCTTATTTTGTTTACCACATGAACCTTAAAAATTATTATTATTATTATTATTATTATTATTATTATTAATGTGTAATATAACATTTTTCATTTATAAAGAATCTAGTATTTTAACATGTGCAACACACAAGACAAATATTTATTTTATATAACTAAAATTTATGATAAATAATTTTTTTTGAATAAATAAATTATATTATATTTAAAATTTGTAATAAATAATTATTTTTAAAGATATAGATTATATTTTATATTTACGATAAACAATTTATATTATGATATAATGTTATTTTTAACTATTGTAATATTTTTTTAGAAAATTTTGAAATTTAATTTAGAAATAAATATGAAAATGATAAATTGAAAGAGATAAGAAGTTAAGAATTTTTTTTAAAAAAAGTTCTCTTTGAGAAAAAAATCTTAAAAACATTGCCATCAAAAAATAATTTCTAAAAATACTCTCATTCACTATAATTATTCTATTATATATATATATATATATATATATATATATATATATATATATATATATTAAAGATGCAGATAATATGTATAAAAAAAAAGATGTAGATAATCAAATTAACATTTTGAAATATTTTGAAGAACCAAAAATATTTTACCCTAAAAAATATTATTGTATATCCTTAATAAATTCTTTTGGCATTTTCCTAATATATTAAATCAGAAAATATTAAACAAATTAATAGCATTTAATATAAGTAATAAAAGAAGCATTTAATGTAAACTTTTGAAAATTTGACAATGGTGAATTGTTTTGAATTTCTTTTTCGTATAAAACTTCAAAAATTGCTATTTATGACAATGATTTATGACACCAATGTAACAACACAGCAGAACAAGCGCAAAACAAGGAAAAAAACAAGCGCAAAAAGTGAGTCAGTTACTTGTCAGGTAGGAAAGATAAGCCTGTTAGCCTTATTTTGCTTTGTTTTAGATTAAAAAGAACGAAAGAAAAGAAGAGAAAAGAAAAAGAAAAAAAATTAATACAAGTACAATTAAGAACGTCATTAACGAGGAGGAAAAGAGTGCAGGATTTGGTTTGGATTCAAAGTGGCAGTTTCCGTAATTTTACCAGAAAAAGAGGGTTACACACTCAACGCTCAGTTCCGAGTTGTAGAATAGAGCTCTCGTCGTTAACATTGCCATTTATATAACACAACCCAACCAAACCATCTCTCTATTTTATTTCTCTTTCTGTACCCTGCATCGTGATCCGCCGCCGAATCCTCGGTTTCTCTAAGAGGTTCTCATTTCTCTATCAATCCTCAATCGTCTTATTAACATCTTAGATCTCGTGTTTCATTATTCATTTTTCTCTGCATGCGCTTAATTTCATGTTTCCTTCTTCTGTCTTCGGATCTCAATTTTAAATCACCTTCACGCACTTGTCATATTCAGATTTTCTATTCAGATTTTCCGTGCTTCTGTTAACGCATGCGCGTTTTCTGCTTGTGGATCTGTAAATGTGTCATAGATAGAAAGAAAAGTTTCGTTGTTTGAATCTGAATATCTGTGTGTGTGGATATCGCAGATCGTAAATGGCGTCAACAGCGACTGGAGCCACGGGATGGTACAGAGGAAAGGTGAAAGCGGTTCCTTCGGGAGATTGCTTGGTCATCGTGGCCATGGCCACCACCAAGCCTGGTCCCTTGCCTGAAAAGACTATCACTCTATCGTCTCTAATTGCTTCTAGACTGGTAGTTTTACTTGATTCATGGATATCTTGTTCTAACTGTACATTGAAAATATTTCGAATTCTGTTGTATCAATGTTGTGGTTGTGACTTATGATGCTTTCTGTGTTCTAATTTGGAAATTGAAAGTGCTTTCTGTGCTACTGCTGCTGAGGTGTTTACATTAAAGTTCTTCGTTTAAAAATTTGCTAGGCGCGTAGAGGTGGTGTAGATGAGCCGTTTGCGTGGGACAGTAGAGAGTTTCTAAGGAAGCTCTGCGTAGGGAAGGTAAGCAAAATGATGTTCCTGTTTTTGTTACTTGCTCTGGTAGTCTGCTGTTTTTTACTTTAAGATAAAGCGTTCCTAGTCTCTGACCTGGTTTATGATTGGAACAGGAGGTGACCTTCAGAGTTGACTACACTGTGCCGTCAATAAATCGTGACTTTGGCACTGTTTTTCTTGGGGATAAGAATGTTGCAATGCTGGTTGTTTCTGCAGGATGGGCAAAGGTTGATTACCTTTGTTTCTGTGTGGATGTGTGGTGTTTGAATTATTTCTGCATTGGTGAATTGTTATATTGCGGTTTTGTTGGTGCAGATAAGAGAGCAGGGCCAACAGAAGGGAGAGGCAAGTCCTTACCTAGCAGAATTGTTACGATTGGAAGAACAAGCTAAACAAGAAGGCCTTGGTCGTTGGAGCAAGGTTGGTATCTGAGTTTTTCGTGTTGGACTGTTAGACAGTTAAATAACATAACGGGCAATTTCAAAAACTGTCATTAGTAAATGCATTAGTTGCAACGAACAAGGTGTCCGTTAGTTGCAATTTCAAAAATTACACGCAAACCCCTTGCTTACTGTCATTAACAAACAAGGCATGTGTTACTTGTAACGAACAAGGTGGCGTTGCTTGAAATGAACAAGGCATGCGTTACTTGCAACATAAAAAATTACATGCAAACCCCTTGCTTTTTTGGCATCTTCACAAACTTGAAACCGGCATGGATTCTGTTTGGTATCTTTGCTAATGTAAAGTGTTTCCTTACCTACGGACATTATCTAACCGTTGACTTAATTGCATGTTACCGCCTATTATGGAAATGAGTATTTTTTTTTGTCGCTTTACAAAATAAGTTTTAATTACAGAATGAGGTTATACTTTGTCTCAGTGTCATCCAATATATTATATAAATAAATAAGCTCATACACTTCCATTCAAAATGACCAAACAGGATGATGCTGTAATGTGACAGAAAATGAAAAAGTATAATTCCTGTCCATTCTAACATGGTGAACATATTATATAAATCTGTCATGAGTGAACCATATATGATTTTGTGGCTGATTGCAGATTCCTGGTGCTGCTGAGGCATCCATTCGAAATCTACCACCATCGGCCATTGGTGACTCTAGCAACTTAGATGCTATGGGTTTATTAGCTGCTAACAAGGGCAGGCCCATGGAAGGAATTGTTGAGCAGGTTCGCGATGGCAGTACCCTGCGTGTCTATTTGCTCCCAGAGTTTCAGTTTGTCCAAGTTTTTGTTGCTGGAATTCAGGTATATAGCATAAATGCTGTTTCTATTTCTACCCTTTTTTAAGCATGCAAATAATTGATTTTCCTTTAAATTAGGCCCCACAAATGGGAAGGAGAGCTGTATCTGAAAGTGTTGTTGAACCAGAGGTGACAGTTGATGAAACTAATGGAGATGTTCCTGGGGAACCTCGAGCCCCACTTACCTCTGCCCAAAGACTTGCAGCCTCTGCATCTGCTGAAACTTCTGCTGATCCTTTTGCACCTGAAGCCAAATTCTTCACCGAGATGAGAGTATTGAATCGAGATGTGGGTAGTCTGCTTCTGTAATTTGTACTGCTTGTTTCCTTTCTGCATGTTTTTTAAATTCCAAGTGGGCATGCAGGTTCGTATTGTCCTGGAAGGTGTTGATAAGTTCAGCAATTTGATTGGGTCAGTATATTATCCTGATGGTGACTCCGCAAAAGACCTGGCATTGGAGCTTGTGGAAAATGTAAGTTCTTCACTTGTGCAATGATATTACAATGGTTTAGTTTGTTTAACTCTATTCTTGTTGGACTTCTAAAATTTCCTGCAATAAATTTCCACTTTTGGGTGACTACATTGGCTTATGTGAATCAGCAACAAACTTGTAGCCGCTTGAATAGTTAACTTGAGTTGGTATCCATTATTAGGATCTATCTGTGATTGACATATATATGATGAACATGATACAGTATGTATTGAAGCTTCAAAAGAGTATTTTGTTAACTATATACCAACTATGGATTTGACATGGATACATTGTGCTTGCTATTTGTGCAGACTTTTGGGTTCATAGTAGCAAGTGGCCCATCAAAAGAAAGCATCAATACTATTTACATGGGTAGAATATTGTTTCCAAAGATTGGCTAATTTGTTCTTTGTATAAAAAACTAAGATTTAGTAGAGTATATTGTTTCATTAATTGTCAATTTTAGTTATTTGATATTCTTGTTTATTTTAGTTTTAATGCAATAAGCCAATAACACTTGTCCAATCTCTACTTCCTGACGTTTTAGTTGGAGTCTCTGTGTGGTTTCTTAGCCAGTAGCTTTGGTAATTGTGCAGAAGTGATATGCATTATAGTTTTTGGGAGGGAGATTTGAATGTTTCTCCTTGTCTCTTCATCTGATGAGATATCACTTAAAGTAGCCTGAAAATCTCTATCATTTTGATTTCTTCAATCATACAGGGTTTTGCCAAATATGTTGAATGGAGTGCAAATATGATGGAAGAAGAGGCAAAGCGGAAGCTGAAGACTTCAGAGCTTCAGGCAAAGAAAAACAGGTTAAGGATTTGGACAAACTATGTACCACCAGCAACAAATTCAAAGGCAATACATGACCAGAATTTTACAGGAAAGGTAAAATTTTCTCTAATCATTGGTTTATCCCAAATTAAAAGGGATCTCATGGTGAATAATATCCCTGAGAATATGGTTCTTAATCAAGCCCAATGATGTTGTATGATCCATATAACCAACCTCACCTAGTAGGATAAGGCTATTGTTGTCATTATTAGTTTATCCCAAATATTTGATCTTCATTCGTTTAAGTCTATAATTTTGAACTTATCTTTTTCCAGGTGGTTGAGGTTGTTAGTGGAGATTGCATCATTGTTGCCGATGACTCAATTCCATATGGCAGTCCACTAGCAGAGCGCCGAGTCAACCTTTCAAGTATTAGGTGTCCAAAAATGGGCAATCCTCGTAGAGATGAAAAACCAGCTCCATATGCTCGCGAAGCAAAGGAGTTCTTGAGAACACGCCTCATTGATCGTCAAGTATCAAAATATAATATAAATATGTAATGGCTTAAGTTGATATCATTGGTGAATACAATTATAATTAATTGATTACCTCTGTGTTCAGGTAAATGTTCAAATGGAGTATTCTAGAAAGGTTGGTCCAGCAGATGGATCTGCTGTTCCATCAGGAGCTCCTGAAGCTAGAGCAATGGATTTTGGATCAGTATTCCTACTCAGCACCGTTAAGGCTGATGGTGAAGATGCCCCTTCATCTGTTCCACCTGCTGGAAGTCAGCAAAATGGGGTGAATATTGCTGAGTTGGTAGTTAGCCGTGGCTTTGGAACTGTCATCAGACATCGTGACTTTGAAGAGAGATCAAACTACTATGATGCTCTTCTTACTGCAGAATCACGTGCTATTTCTGGAAGAAAAGGGATCCATTCTGCCAAGGATCCTCCAGTCATGCATATAACTGACTTGACCACAGTGAGAAAAATGATAATTGTACTAAATTTTACTTTTGCTCTGAAATATTCTTAAACTTTCCCCCCCCTTTTGATTCATTTTAGGCATCAGCGAAGAAAGCCAAAGATTTCTTGCCTTTCCTGCACCGAAGTAGAAAAATCCCTGCTGTTGTGGAATATGTCCTCAGTGGCCACCGTTTTAAATTGTTAATTCCAAAAGAAACTTGCAGTATTGCTTTTTCATTTTCTGGTGTTAGATGTCCTGGTCGCGATGAGCCATATTCTGATGAAGCCATCGCACTCATGAGGCGGAAAATAATGCAGAGAGATGTGGAGGTAATTAGGTGTTCCTCTGTAAACTTAAAATTTCTCCATGTTGTTAAATTTTTTTTCTTAATTAAATGTGTTTTTCATAATTTTCAGATTGAGGTAGAGACTGTTGACAGAACAGGCACTTTCTTGGGTTCCTTATGGGAGTCAAGGACCAATGTGGCAGTTACACTGCTCGAAGCTGGTCTTGCAAAGCTGCAAACCTCCTTTGGCAGTGACAGAATTCCTGATTTTCACCTTCTGGAGCAAGCCGAACAATCTGCCAAGAGGCAAAAGCTGAAAGTAAGGAGGAGGTCCCAAATCATGCTTGACATTGCCACTGTTGTTCTCCTTTTACTGTTCTAAAGTGATTTATATTGCAGATTTGGGAGAATTATGTTGAAGGGGAGGAAGTATCCAATAATGGTGCACCTGTCGAGAACAAACAGCAAGAAGTGCTCAAGGTTCTTAGAATACTGTTGTATAATAAATGGCCTTTCTTTTTGTATTAAAAAATGCTGAATGATTTGCCCCATTGTTATATGTTCTTAGGTGACAGTAACAGAAGTCTTGGGTGGAGGTAAATTCTATGTTCAGCCTGTTGGGGATCAAAGGATAGCATCCATTCAGCAACAGCTTTCTTTTTTGAACCTTCAAGAAACTCCTCTGCTTGGAGCTTTTAATCCTAAGAAGGGTGACACAGTACTTTGTCTTTTTGGTGCTGATAAATCTTGGTACCGGGCAATGGTAAGTTCTTAATTTTAGTTCTGTACTATACTATCAATAAGACATTGCCATGCTATGGATGAAAAAATTGATGAGAATATCTCATTTTATAAGTCCTGGAAACCTCTTTCTTCCATTAATCAACTTGTTGATACTTTTAATTGCATAATTAAAGCCAGCTAATAGAGTTTTAAACCCACAGTATTACTGTTGAGTGGTTTCATCCCATTAAGCAATATTTCATCTTGAACACAATCCTTTAGACAATTCCCTCTTACTGCCAGGATCTGAGGCATGACTTTATTTAGTCAGATATTTCCTTGTATGGCCAGCACTTTGTGCACATGCTATTTGTCACCGCATTTTGCAATTTGCAGTATTATGAATAGGGTTGATGAGACGCAAAATAGTTAGAGCATCGCTTGTATCACTTAGTCTGTTAACTCAAACTTACTTGTTTATGAAATGGTATGGAATTGTGTAGATAGTCAATGGACCTCGAGGACCTGTTGAATCTCCTAATGACGTGTTTGAAGTATTCTACATTGATTATGGAAATCAAGAAGAAGTACCTTTCTCCCAGCTACGGCCACTTGATCCATCTGTATCTGCTGCTCCTGGTCTTGCACAATTGTGCAGCCTTGCATATGTGAAGGTTCCAAACTTGGAAGAGGATTTTGGCCAAGAAGCAGCTGAATATTTGAGCGAACTCATTTTAAACAGTGGAAAAGAGTTTAGGGCCAAGGTTGAGGAGAGAGATACGTCAGGAGGAAAAGCGAAAGGGCAGGGTACTGGGACAGTGCTTGCCGTAACTCTAGTTGCTGTGGATGCTGAGATCAGTGTTAATGCTGCCATGCTACAGGTTTTAATTGCTACTTACTCCTTTGCTTGAATTGTTTTCTAATTCAATGATACCTACGAAACAAACTTCTCTGATTTTGTTTTCTTCGTGAAAATTTTCAGGAAGGACTTGCTAGGCTAGAAAAAAGAAATAGGTGGGACAGAAAAGAAAGACAACAGGCCCTTGATAATTTGGAGATGTTCCAGGGTGAAGCTCGGACCAGTAGGCGTGGAATGTGGCAGTATGGAGATATCCAGTCAGATGATGAGGACACGGCTCCTCCTGCTAGAAAGGCTGGTGGCCGGAAGTGAGTGTAATCTAAGAGGGAGGTAAATTATAACATAGACATTTTCAAAGAAAATGAGCAAGTTATAGGCATGAACATTTTACTTCACAGTAGAGGGGGAAAATGCCGTATGTAATCCTTACTAAGTTTGTTTGTTTTGTTTTTCTTGTTTTAAATTTTGTTGGTAGGCTGAGACAATTTTTTATACAGATGTTAAAATAAAAGATGCGTATGGCAGGTGTTTCATATAATCGGAACTGCAGAGGTATTGTTTTATAATTTATCATAGTTGAGGTTTTTTGGTGTCTTTTTAGAAGAGCTTAAGTTCAATGTCAGAATACTTCTGACATAATATAATTAAAATTCGTAATAAATAAATATTTTTAAACATATAGATTATATTATAAATTTATAATATATAGTTTATATTGTGATAAAATGTCATTTTAATTATTGATAATTTATTTTAAAAAATATTAAAATTTAATTTAGAACTATAGATATTGAAAATGATAGATTAAAAGATATGAGAGGTTAAAGAAATTCCTAAAGCACTCTCATTGAATAATGAGGGCTAAAAATGATCTTGTTAAAGAATGATAGCTAAAAATGCTTTTGTGAAAGAGAAAAGTTTTGTTTGGATTATAATGGATGGACCAAAAATAATCTATTGATCCAGCTGTGATCTATAACAAATTCAATAAAAAAAAAAAAAAACCATTCAGTCTATTGATAAAAAATTTTTTAGATAGATATCTAATCTATCCATAAAGGTGTCTATGTTTTATTTTATATTTTTTGGTGTAGATATTTTTATTGTATTTTATATTTTTGAGTTGGTATTGTTATTTTAATTTGATTTATTATTACTTAGTTATTAATTATTAATATTATTTATTTATCTTTCATTTTATGTGCAAAACTTCTCTTATTGTGTTATTCTTTTTTAATTATATTTGTCTTATGTTCCTAAAAATTCTCTATAAACTATTGTTCCTTCGCGGCTGCTCGTGTTGTGTTTTTCTGTTTCAGTGTTACAGAAGAGCAGAAGCCCAGAGTAAGTGTAAAATTTTTAATAAACTTGAGAGAAATCTAAATATGAAAAAAGTTATGTTGATTTGATTTTTATCTATAAAGTATTAATTAAATGATTTATTGGATTTGCAAATAAGAAAAGGTGAATTATTATCCATTCATTTAATTATATGAACCATCCAATCTAATTTAACCCACTAGAATCGGCTTAGTGGTGGAAGAGTTGGGATAACATGTATAAAGTCTTAGGTTCTAACTTTGTTATCGTCATTATATATCAAAAAAATTATATGAACCATCCAATTCAGTTTAAGTATATATTTTTTTAACGATTGAATGGATTGTATTGGATTTTAAACAAATTGACTAGATGGATAATGGATAAATGGATTTTTCTTTGTCAGGCCTAACATAGATTTAGTCCTTCACTAGAGACTAAATATTACGTCTGTGAAAGGAATTCATTTTTCATCATCCATCCAGTCCATCCATACAAAATCTCATGTAATTCATTTAGTTCTTAAAAAAAAAATACTTAAACTGGAATGGATGATTTATATAATTAAATGGATGGCTAACAGCTCATCTTCTCTTATTTTCAAATTCAATTGACCTTCTAATTAATACTTAATGGATCAAAATCAAACTAACATAATTTTTTTTCATATTTAAATTTTTCTTAAATTTATTAAAAAAATTGTACCTATTTTCAGATTTTGCCATTAAAACCCTGACAGAAAAGAAAAATAAAGAAACATAACACGAACAAGCGAAGGAAAAATAGTTTAGAGATTGTTATAGGAACATAAGACAAATATGAGAGAGCAAATAACAGTAAGTGGTTTTGCAGGTAAAATGAGAGAGAAAAATAATATTAATTAATAATTAAGTAGCACTAAATTAAATTAAAATAACAATACTATCTCAAAAAAATATAAAATAAAACATAGATTTTTTCCAACGTTCTAAGCTTTTTATGTCAAAAAAATAAAAACAAAACATTCTAAGCCTTCATCACATAACCTATGCTCTATTTCTTTTAAAGTTGTATTAATTATTAAATCATGTAATTATTAGCATGCCTGTAAAAAATTAATCAGCCTTTTATTAGAAGGTTATCATTTTCTCATAACCTCCATTTCTTACGGCTTTTTTTACTAAAATAATAATAATAAAAAGAAAAAATAGGCTACACACTGACAGTATAAAATAGTTTTACATTGTCATCCAATCACAAATCACCATGTATGTTAAGTTTGTTAACTTTTATAATAAATATGGTAAAAGTCATATTAATGGTGATTCTGATAACTTGACAGTATAAATTTTTTTACACTGACATTATATGATCATTAAACTCTAATAAAAAAACTATAAGTTATATTTATCATTAGTACAAAAATTTTTATATTATCAATCAATCATAAATTACTGTTGGTATAACTTTTAAAACAATTATTGTAAAAGCCAATATTTTAATTATTTATGGTGGTTTGTGGTTAAATGACGGTATAAAATTGTTTGGCACCGTTAGTTCATGGCCTATTTTCTCAAAAATTATTTATCAAAATAACACGTAAAAAAATAATTTACCATTTTGTGATTGTTTTTGACACGTTGGATCTGACTTGAAAGTAAGTCTCACATGTAAGGCAGAAAACGCCTAATGCGTAGGCATTATTGAATTTTTAATTTTTTAAAATGAAAATCAAAAGCCTGAACCTACATAATAGGTGTTAGCAAATTTTTTAAAAAAAATGGACCTAAAACGCCTACCTTGCTAACGCCTTATGCACTGTTGTATCTTTCCCCGCCGACACAGACATTCAATATGTATTGTCAGCGAAAAGATATAATAAATACAAAATGTCTAATAGTTAAGCGTCACTTATTTTTTAATTTTTATGAAGGTAGATGCTTCACCAGTTGGCGTCGTCTTTTTCTTTATTACTTTTATACACCATATTATATATAATTAATAAAATAGCATAATAATTATAAGAATAAATCATACTGTTATTTTTTGATTTTTTTAGATTATACATAATATTTCTCTTTTTTCTATTCCTGTATTAACCTTCTTAATTATTTGAAAAACATTATACTAACATCTCTTATACATCACAATAAATTTCTTAATTGTTTGAAAAATATTACATTGTGTATCTCTATAAGAAAAATTGTTGTAAACGTTAAAAAACATGAAGATTATATGCAATCTAAAAAATATCAAAAAGTGTTAGTGTAATTTACTTTAATTATAATTAATTTAAAATATTAATATTTAATATAATAAATATAATAACTTTTTCTATGTTATTTTTATATTATGTGTAAAAGTAATAACGAAAAGGAGGACACCAATTGGTTAGGCGTCTCCCGTTATAAATTTAAAAAAAAAGTGAGGCCTAACCATTAGGAATTTTGTATTTATTGTATTTTCTTCTCTTTTTTTTGGTTGACATTGGAGACTGAATGTATGTTAATGGAGAAAGCCACAACAATGCATAAGACGCTAGCAAGGTGTGCGTTTTAGGTTTATTGTTTTTTTTTTTTAATTTGCTGACACCTATTATGTAGGTTCGTGTTTTTTGGTTTTCATTTTAGAAAAATAAAAAATTCAATAACACCTAAGCATTAGGTGTTTTTTGTCTTACATGTTAGATTCCCTTCCAGGTTAGATCCAACGTGTCAAAAAAACCCCAAAACAGTAAAAAAATAATAATTCTGAATTATTTTGATAAATAGTTTAGGGAAAAGAGTATTTAAACCTCCTAAACTTTATCTTTTTTACAAATAGACACCCTAAATTTTAATTTTATTCTAATTGATCCTTAAACTTTATTTCGTTTGCAAATAAATACTATGAACTTTAATTTTCTTTCAATTGATCCTTAAACTTTACCGTTTTTGCAAATAGACACCTTAATTTCAATTTCATCTCAATTGATCCTTAAAATTTACCATTTTTATAAAAAGTCAGTTATATCAAATTCAGGGTTAAACTATTAACAAAGAAAAATCTCAATTATTTATTTATTTTAAATACTAGTTATTTATTAGTTTTATTTTAATAAATCACTTTTCCAAACATTAAAACATAATAAAATTTAGAATTAAAAAAATCAAATACAGATTTTTTATTGTTTTTATTATTTTCTTTTTTCTAGATTCATATTTTTATTATATTTTAATATATGAAGAAATGAATTGTAACAAAAGAAGAAAAATATTCATGAATTATTGATATTTAAGATAAATAATTTAACTCTAACATGATAGAAAAATAATTATTTGTAAAAAAGATAAAATTTTAAGAATCTATTAGAATGCAATTAAAGTTTAACTGTCTATTTGTAAAAATGGTAAAGTTTAAGGATCAATTGGAACAAATTAAAGTTTATGGTGCCTATTTGCAAACGAAATAAAGTTTAAGGATCAATTAAAACAAAATTAAAATTTATGGTATCTATTTACAAAAGAGATAAAGTTTAAGGAGGTTAAGCACTCTTTTCCCAATATTTATTGTTATTATTATTTGAAAAAAGCCCATTTCTTACATTTCTTTAATCTATTTTCATTATTTCCCCCTTTTCACATGTAGGAACATAAGGCAAATATTATTATTCATTAGAAATAAAATTTATCAATATTTAAGAAAAAATATTTTTAATGGATATTTTTAAAATATTTGACAAATAATTAATATTTTTTATTAAAAATTACAAAATGAGAACATTAATAACATTAAATATTATATTATTTTATAATAAAAATTCAATTTTAAATTTTAAAAATTAAAATTGAGAGAGGGGGAGAGTGAGGATAGGGAGAATATTTTAAATAATTATAAAAAATATTTAATTTTTAAAAATATTGTAGATGGATGAAAGAAGGTGTTTGAAAATAATCATAACAATTATTTAATTTTTAAAGTAATTTTATAGATGGATTGGATATTCATCCATAAAAAATTAATAGATGGATTGGATGATGATTTTAATTAAATGAATCATGGATGAATTGAATTTTTTTTATTGAATTCATAATGGATCATAAATGTATTAATGGATCATTTTTAAGTCATTTATTATAATCCAAAAAAAATTATCGAGTTCATCCATTTGACTAGCTTATTAAAGATATGTGTAATGAAATAATTAAATTACAATATTTTATTAAATGTAGAGATTAAGAATAAATATTTTTTATATAGAAATTAAAACAAAAAAGCATAATAATTTTAAAGACGAAAAAACATATTTAAACTTTGTAAAAAAATTGTACATTTCCAATGAAAATTAAAACAAAATCCTCTCTAAAAATTGTTTTTCCTTTAATTTTCCCTTTTAGCGATTGGTTTATGATTAGTTGAATTTCGATAATGATTGTTTTCATGGTATGCAAACTTAACCACAAAGTTCTAGAAAATAAGAGGCAAAATCTCTATACTCAAAAACACATAATAAGCTACTTGGGGGTATCAGTTGAATCCTACAAATATGTCATCCATTTCAGAGTTCTACAAAATAAGAGGCAAAACAAAGTAAACCACTAATTTGGTTTTAGATTGAAGTGTTTTCAATGGATAATTGCTTGAGTGAGTTACAATTTTATAATCGATAACCTTTGCATTCTTGTTTTCCCTGTAGCATTACAGGGATTGCCAAGCCAAATAAACATGAGTGCTAAGTTAAATGTTTTTTACAACCTTTGAGTGAGCTCCCCTATCCTCTTAGTCTTAGGAGTGTATATGCAATGACAAATTTTAAGTAATAATTTGATTTATAAATGAAAAACTTTCTTTGGAAAGTTGAAAATAGTAACTAGTTTAATTTTAAAACCCTTTTGATTAAGTTGTGAACCTTAGAAATTTATTGATTAAATATTGTTTGAAGTTTTAATTTCCTTTTAATTTAATTTTATATTATTATTTGAATTATTACTCTTCAAGATATTACAATTTAGATAGGCCTTTGAATAGATAGAACATTGATAATTAATCATATAACAGGCAAATTACCACAAGTTGTATAAAACATACTATGTATTTGACCATACTAAAATGCATTTCTTTGCAGTTTTTTGAAGGCATCATGGTTGGATGAACATTTTTCAAATATTGAACAGCACGCTACTATCATCCCTAGTATACATGAAATGACATTCAGTATGGTGCATGCTAAGGGATAATATTTTATTTATTTATTTTTAACACACTTTTTACATGCTAATGATGATAATTGGTTTTATAACATAAATTTCAATAGGTGGATAGGTGGTAGTACCCTATTTACTAGAGGGAGAAAAGACTTAACATAGTACAAAATACAAATATCAATTTGATTGACATTTGAGCACTTTTTGACTTATAAAACAGATGATAGTGTGTTTCATTTTTGTTATATATGAATTAGGTTGCATGCTTGATATGTGGCAAAACCAATGTATTTTCCATTTACAAGTGAAACATATTGGGGTTTCACCACGTGTTGCTTTGCAGCTTTTTTTTTTTTTTTAATTTTACATAAACTAAAGGTGAAATTGCCCTACATATATATGGCCATATGAATTGTTGGCTTTGCTAATGTGAGAAACAAAACTTACTCCTTCCTAACATGTACCTTTTAAGTTGTAGTTTTTTTGTTTTTTTAATTTTGGTGTGTTTTACCTCTAATGAGTGAAACATGTGTCCATCAATAATAAAATAATGGGATGAGGCAAAAAAAAATCCTAAACTAGTAAAATTTTTTTTTTTCATTTTTTGGTAACTAATCTCAAAATGTCCTTAATTGGTCAAAAGGTCCAAGATCAAGATTCAACTTCTTAAAGTGAACAACATTTTTTGTATAAATGGAGTATAAACTGGTTTGAGTAATTTTGATTAATTTTCATCTAATTCAGTAGTTTAATGACTAATCCTTGAACTATTGTTGTATAAATAAAAATGAAAGTCAAACCAGCCAATCTAATTTGATTTTCAAATCACACAATTAATGCAAGTGCTTAACTAAAACAAGCCTATTTTTTCACAAAAGAATTATCCAAAACCTAAGAAAAATTTTAAAAAAATTATCCCTATATTGATCTTGTATTTGAAGTTAATTGAATATACTTTTATTTAATTTAAATTTCATAATTTTAATGAATCAATACATATTATTGAAAATCAGTAAATAAAATGTTAAGGAATGCCCTTCAACTTAAACAATCAATAAATAAAATATTTTTTGAAAATTACACTGAGATGTATTGAAAATCATCATAAAAGTGTATTAATAATAATTTTTAATAAAAGCTTTGTTTTTTATTCTTTAATCAATGCTTTTGGCACTTGTCATGATTTTAATCCACTAAAAATTTAAGAATTGGATAACCATAAATACAATACTATTTAAGAAAACCTTTTCAATTAGAATTGAATGTGGTAGTCCATAAATCACATTTTGTAATAAAAGATGATGTTAAAAATAGAAGTTATTATGAAATTTTTTTAATCAAGTACAAAATATTTTATAATAATTATAGTAAGAATATACAAGTCAAAAGATCAAGCCTACATCAATTTGGAACTTGTAAAAATTGAGGTTTTTGACACTTAAAACCATGTGCAAGTTTTGTCTTATGGGAGCTTCATCCTCAGACGATTTTGAGGATACTTCATCTTCAAAGTGTTATTTGTTAGTCTAGGGGAGACAAAAAAGAAAACAAGTCAAACTAAAAAAAAGAGAGGATATCTCAAGCACCAAACCTACATAAAAAAAAGGACAACTTAGATTTTTTATATTATTGACACGTCACTCATAGTAATGGAAAGTCATACTTAATTAATTAACATGCATTCTTCTCACAACTAAAGGATGATAAAACATCCTTTTCAATATTAAATTCTAACATAACAAATTAAACATTTATTATGCATTTAATGATGCAATGTTCAAATTAAATCACAATGCTTCATACTATGGTTTTTCCTCCAACATATATCAAAGATGAAGGCTATAAAGAATGAGGAGTTTGCTTTTACGAAGTGCCGATTAGTTTGAAGTTACAATTAATCTTTTTCAGCAAGATCATTGTTTTTTCTTTATGCATTAATTATATATTCTTAGTTAAGATAATACAACAACTATTAGTCTATTCATTTGTTTCTATCTTACAATGACAATTACGTAGTTACCTTTTATTTCAAACACTTGGTGATAAGTGAAGTCTAAAGAGACTTGAATTAAAAAATACTTGGTAATATGATCAAAGAAGCAAGTGAAATAATACTTGAATTGTAAGGACTAGAATTCCTTGTAAATAATTGTTGGTGATAGTAGAAATCTAGATGGGTAGCCAAACATAGCTCAAAATTGTTGGGTGAAGCAAGATAAATATATGGTGTTATCTTATTATTTTCTTATTTTTTTGTATGATTTGGGCTAACGTAAGAAGGAGTTGATTTGAAAATATTTTTCCTAAAAAATAAAGTTTTCATATAGGTATCAATGAGACAAGGTGAGAGAATTGTTGCAACCTATTTTATTGATCTTAAGATTCTTTGAGAAGAACTAGAATCCTTAAGGCATATTCCTTCTTGTTAGATTGACACAAGAAAAAAACAAAAGGGTGCTAAGTATGTCATATGTTTATTGAAAGGTCTTGGTGACCAATATAGTATTACAAGAACTCAAATTTTGTTAATAGAACCACTACTTTTTGTAAACAGAGTATTTTCTCTTGTTTAACAATAATAAATACAAACTAGATAAAGTATTCTAGTTGAGCCCAAAGCGTTGTTCAATAGCAATAAGTTTTCACCATTAAATTCTTTAACTAACTCATGAAATAAAGGCTACTCACAAGGAGAAAGGGATCATGGCAGATTTGGAAGAAACTAACAATAGTAACAATGGCACTAGTGGAGCATTGAATATGTGCACCTTTTGCGAGAAGACTTGGTAGTGAAAACATGCTATCTCAAGCACGAATTTCCATTAGGATTTAAATCAACAACTCAACAGTCAACAATGTTTCAATAGAGGCTGATCATGTTGAGAATTCCCAAAGTATTGATGGTTTTGACAAAGTTGATTGCTCTAATGGAGGCATAACACTCAGTCCTAAAGTTTATTAATAATTGATGGCATTAATTTAGGATTCCAATGGGAGAGCTTTAAATGATGCAATCAGACAAGTTAACATAATTTCATCAAATCAAAATATCGCTTGTTTAGTTATTCACCTTAATCCAATTCTTACTTGGATATTGGATAATGGTGCAGCATACAATGTGTCATTCATTGGCTAATTTTTCTTTTTATCATAAAACCCCTTCCATACATGTTAAGTTACCAAATGGGGTTGTTACATCAACTAACATTTGTGGAACCATATTTTTCTTTGATTTTCTTTTATGACTTGATGTTCTTTTTATTTTTGAATTCAAATTTAATGTGATTTTTGTTACGAAGTTATCAACCACACTTGATTACAAGCTGAACCTTTTTTGCTTCATGTCTTATTCAAGATTTTAATATTTTAAAGGTGGCTGGACATTCCAAAGTTTTAACACAACTTATGTGTTAGATGATCATATTTCACCAATTGTACCATATTTTTCATTTACCAATTATGTTCGCATTGATAATAATGTATGTACTATGTTTGACTTGTGGCTTTTTAAGCTAGGACATCCTCCTTATATTGTTTTGCAGAGACTTGTATCACTATCTCCATAAGTTACTTTTAAATCTAATAAAATTTATGGTTCTTTGTCACATTACTAAACAACAAAAGTTACTTTTAGCATAATACATAAGACAATTGTTGCATTTGATCTAATCCATATGGACATTTGGAGTCCCCTTCCACATCACCTACTTATGTTCACCATTATTTTCTTACTATATTTGAAGACTACATTAGATACATGTGGTAGTTCTTTATTCACTCTAAGGTTGAAACTCGTGGTATAATTCAAAGTTTGTTTAGTGAGCTCTCACCTAATTTGGTTGCATAATTAAGATTACCAAGTATGATGATGGCACCAAGTTCAACTTGTTGTTTTTCATTTTGATCATAGAATTGTGTATCACACTTCTTGTGTGGAAACTCCTTAACAAGATTTAATTGTCAAGAGAAAGCATAAACACATATTAAATATGGTTTGAGCATTGCTTTTTCAAGCTAATTTTCCTAAAATTTTTTGGTGCTATGCAGTTTATCATGTTATTTATACTATCAACAAGCTCCCAACATCTGTATCAGTTCATAAGTCTCTTTTTGGCTATTTGACCTATGTCTCTACTAATAACAAAGGCAAAATAAGCCTTAGGACTTGTAGATGCAATTTTCTAAAGTTCAAATCAATATTAAGAATGGCAAAATGGGTACAATCCATCAATTCAACTCGTTTACTTCACTCTTTTGGTGGGGTAAATTAGGATTTTCAACTCACCAACCTATTTTGACCAATCTCGCTTAATCTGTCAAGAAAATGGGACATGTGTAGGGCAAGTACAAGACAGGACAAATTAATGCATCAAATTATCTTTTAAATATTTTTTTTTTACTTTTATGTAAATATTCATGAAAAACCAAGACTTTTTGAAGTCAAGACACTACAATAATTCATTACCATATGTTAATTTTATAAATACAAGTCAAATTGCATTTGAGTATTAAAAGTCATTTAACAAAGAGTAATTATATGCCTCTCATTAGAATATAACATTGCACTATATTGCATTGTAATAGTTGGATATACTTATAATATCAAATATAATTACTTCCAATAGTTATTCACATTTCTAAATCCTTCCAAAAAAAAAGAGGTGAAAGAGCTATATAATTCATAAAGTAATGTGACTGATAATGATATTCTCAACCTTCTTTTAAGATTAGAAATGATAATAATCAATTTTTTAAACTATTCTTTTTAACACATTTCCATCAATGAATTTTTTATTTTTTTAATAAACAAGACATATTGAGATTTTTAACTCACTTTCTCAATATGAATTAACATGTCCTGCCTTATTTTAGACAGGTCAATTAGGGAACAAATTAGCTCTTTTTGTCACCCATGTTAAATATGAGACAAAAATTTATGTGATTTTTGACCTTCACACTAGAGAACTGTTTTAAATTGAGCAATGTGGTCTACCATCATTTGTTTTTGAAACAATCAAAACATGAAATTGGTTTGATTATAAAAAAAACAAATTATATGTTTAAAAATCATTATAAAATATAAGATTTGATTTAGTATTTAAATAAAATTATATATTTGAAATATCTTTAGAATAAATTAAATTGTAATATCTTGAAGAGTAATAATACATTTTCTATGAATCCATTAGGGTCGCCTTAATGGTGGAGGCGTTGGCGTAGTATGCATGAAGTTATAGTTCTAACCTTAGTGCAATCGTTTAACACACATAAAAAAAAATTACATTCTCTATGTGGAATGCGAAATGTATCTATCTCAAGCCTCCATGTCTACGCTAAGGTCATTATTAATTGACAATTAATTTGAAAGAATGCTAGTTGAGCAACTTTCACAAACCCGCTTGCATCAAATGTGGAATAATTTGGTTAGGCATGCCTTGGCCCTTGTGCATTTGCTAGAATGTGCTAGGCTTTTCTGGTGATCAATATACAATTGTTATTATCATTCCACACATGTTTTGATACAAGCATTTTTTAGGATCGCAACAATGATGGATTATTTGGTCCAACATTAATGACATGTGATCGCGATGGTAATACAAAAGTCATGAGATAATTTGCAAAATTATTAAATTCACTTGTCACAAATTATTTTTATTACAACCATCATAAAAAATATATGTTCAAGGATTATACGAAAAAATAAATTAAATTATAAAAATAATTATACATACATTTAATTATTTTATTTACATCATCATTTTTATAAGTACAATTAATTATTTTATTTATACTATTAAACACATTCTATAACTATTATTTTTATACTAATAAACTCATTCTCTTGCCATATCAAGATTACAAGTGGGGATGCATACTTAGAGCTCAAAATGATCCCTAGATGAGTGATGAGTATTAGTTACATAATTTCCATATCTTGTGACATCTTTCTATGTCCCCTATTAGTGCCATAAAGATCTATGCAGAAAATAAAATATAGGGAAAAAATGTTCCATTTGCAAGTTTTATAATAACATAATTAGGGAGCTATAAAAAAAATGATAACATAATTAGCCCACATAATTGTTTAGAAGATTTGGTTCAATTTTAATATATATGGAACATCAAGTGTAATAAGTAGAAATGTCAACAAAAATGGGTAATTAATAGTTTCTAAGATGTTTAATATTTTTTCTTTAAAAAAAATGTTAAAGATTAATTTTATGGGGAAAAAAGCATTAATTAATAGTTTCTAATGTGATTTAATGTTACCTGAGTAAATAAAAGTAAATGTGTTTTAGTTGAAAATCTTTCTAGAATATGATTTTATTGACCTTAGTAACAGAACACCACAAACATTAAAATAAATGGAGAAAAGTTATAGCTACTATCTTACATAGTTATTGAGAATTTACGTTAGAATTCTATGAATTCTTGGGTAATTCTCTAAATCAACAACTTCCTGTTACAAATGTTTAAACTCCAACAATTCTGTTGGACAAATTCTATCTTCTATTTGCTATCGGTCAAATCTTAATTGTTTAATTTAGCTAACGATTAGCTTGATAGATCCTCCTAGTATCTAGTGACATTATCTGTGGTGTTGATATGTTACTCAATATAATACACTTGTAAATCAATTTTCTTCAACTTCCAATTTTTGTGTATCAAATTTGTTTTTCTTAATGTGATAAAAAAAATTATCCAACATATTGTTAATATTGTTGGGAACAATTAAGGAGAAATTCTTCCTCCTCAACAATAAAAGAGGTTACTTAAGATTACATATCGTTGATAATTTGTATCAAATTATCCTAGAACTGATAAAACAACATTTCTCTTAAATCACTTTTTTTCTGTGGTGACTATCAAATGCAGACCCTGATGTGCCCAAAAAATGACAAAACACCATTCTAGGCGATACAACTTAATTGCTAAAGGACCATACTTCTCTCAAATCATCTAAGTAGTGTTCCTTCCTAGGAAAATATTAATTTAGAAAAAAATATTTCACTAAAAAGCAGTAATGATTTTAAAAGATAAAATCAAAAGGAGTGTTGATAAATCAATCCAATCTAATAAAAATCCAAAAAATTGAAAAAAAAAAAAACTACAAACCAAAAGAATTGAAATTTTTTATTGGATTGAATCAGATTTTGGATTTAATTTTAAAATTGATTCAATCTAATCCAAATTGAACTTATACATATGTATATATTTTTATTTAAAAATTTATTATACCATTGATGTTTACATTTTTATTTCTTATATATTTGTAAAATTATCAAATAACTTATTTGTAAAAAATATATTTAATTAAAGATTATTTTTTAGCAACTATTTGAAAAAAAGGTATACAAATGTAATTATTAAGTTATGTAAATTTATTTTTAATAATCTATATTTGAAGAGCTATACTATTATTAGCATAAAATACTCCAATGTTTTTATCAAGGAAAGCATATGCTATGTGAAGATTGGAAGTTATCTTTGTCTTGCATAATATAGTTTTTCTATATGTCCAATAGAGTAGAATGGTTTTTTTATGATTTTAACAATTCACATTTTGTTTATTTTGCAATTAATAAAAAATATCAGTTTGAAATGTGTTCTTGAATGTAATATAACTATGTAAAGATATATCGGTAAAAACTAAATCATTTAATTTAATTCAAATCACATTTTATCAGATTGGATCGGATTTAATTTTTTTAATAAAACAATCCAAATCAAATCAAACTGCATATTATTTTAATTTTTGAATCAAATGACTTTTTGACTCAAACCTGATTGAAACCGATATCAAGAGCATATTTTCTATCACCGAGGCATCCACTTATAGCACACAAGTGTAGTAGCCCAACAAAAAATTACATCCTTTTGCTATAAATTTCTTTCCTATAATTCACAAAACGGAAGCGATCGAGGTCAAGAGCACACGAACAGACAAGAAGAAATCTGCAAATACATCTACTAGTACAAAGGAAGAAAATTTTGAGGTAGAGAAAAGGAAACAAACAAAGTGGAAAGGGAACAGAGCAGATAACCAAACGTTTCTCCCAAAGTAGCCTCCCAAGAACGTAAGAGACTGTAGTAATAGTAGTATTAATTAAATTAATTAAATATTTAAAATCTGAAAAGTCTGAGATGAAAAAAATCACACGACCGATCCTTTCTGACTTGTAGCAGGTGAGATTTTTTGTCTTCAAATAAAAAAATAATTAATTAATATCGATTGCAACAGATACAATTGGACGGGAAACAAATTTGTTACAGAGATGACACATAATAGGAGCAAAACATTATTTTCTTAATAGTGTGTTTCTATTATGCGATGAATGAAAAAAAGGAGAACTCATTTGGTCGGCTTAAGAAGAGTTTGAATAGCTTATACAAAGTCTCAAGTTCTAAGTTCTAACTTTGTTGTAATTATTGTACATAAAAAAAATGAAATAAAGGGATCTATAAATAATGAAATAACAAA